>JAYDZK010000113.1:131860032-131892374 GCA_034509185.1 Euphonia xanthogaster
CAGTGTGGGTCTCATCTACAGGTATGGGTGGATCTCTGCATCCCTTTGGGCCTCAGTGGGCTGCAGGGCACAGTTGCTGCAACACGGGCTGCACCAAGGGCTGCAGAGGATTCTCAGCTCCGGTGCCTGGAGCACCTCCTTCCCCTTCTTTTCTGCTGACCTTGGTGTCTGCAGGGTTGTTCCTCTCACGTATTCTCACTCTGCTTTTCTCTGGCAGGAAAATTACCACTACACTACAACCTTTGGTTGGATTTTCCTGTACAGTACGTCATATACTTGGGGTTTGCTCGGTGCAGAGGCTGATCAAGGATTACAGTATTGGCCTAAACCACTATTTGTTGCTCCACAAATTATTGGGAAAAAATCAGACTCAGACAATAAATACAACTTGTTGTAATGACCATATTTTTCAGCCCAACCTGAGCTGTTAATGCTTCCGTTCTATACATTTTCACCTTTGCTGTCATTTGATAGTGCAATAATGGTTTAATTTCACATTTCAGTTAAAAAATGGCACCAATATTTATTTGGCCCATCAGATCCTGCTAAGCAATCTACCCTACCACCAGAGGAAGTATTTTTAAATTAATTGGTTTTTAATACATATTGACTGCCATAAAAAAAGGATGCATCCATAGATGGCAGAACTTAAGTAAAAGTGTCAAAGGTAATTGAGAGATGAGAATTTTTTTTCTATTATGACCCTCCAGCTCGCTATTCTGTGAGATGCATCAGACTCAGTTGATGGGAAAACTTCAAGCTTGTTTGAGAGTAGGTGCTTCTGATACTGCATGAAGCCTCCTGACCGGTCCTCACGTCTCAGGTGGGAGCAGCCAGCTCCCAGCCCTGTGGCAGGAAGGGATGGCAGGGGCTGGACAGGGCTCTCCAGATGCTTCCTCCTTCCCCAGCAGCCTCTTCATTGCGCTGTCTGCCTCTGTGATTTTTGCAAAACACTGCAAAAGTTGTAATGCCAGCCAACCTAAACCGTGATAATCTTTCCACAAAATCTCTCAGGCTTCGATTAGGATCCATTTAGTCGATGGCCAACAGCCTTGATAAACCCTCCCTACAGCTTAAAGCAGACCTGCTAGGATTGATCACCCACAGTTTACCCCACAATAATTTACACACTGATAAAGTAAATTTGCTGAAAATGTCACGTACAGGAGCACTTGAATTGCATGAAAGGCTTTCCTAGCTGTCACAGTACCAGAAAGCAGAAAGGCTGTTGAGCATCAATAGAGATGATTTGCAGGAAGATGAACTGGAACCATCTATCCAAATGTCTTCCCTGTGAATAAAACCCTCTTTTTTGCAGCACTGAAATCTTCAAAGGCAGAAAAATTCCTAGTTATTGAGAGCCCAAGGTCTGTCATTAATAAAGGAAGAGGTTTTACACTGTCTCTGCAGCAGGTGGTGGGGAGGAGGGATGGTGAGAGAGGGAGAGTGCCTGAAAGGGTTTGAGCAGGAAACCTCAGTCATGGTTTTGTCAATGGCAGATCCTGCCTGCAAAATGCTGAGAAGGAAATTGCTCTGAAAATTTACTCTTTTTGTGGAAATAGCACTCTTTGTCCCATCCCAGCCTTTATATCCCAATTCAGGACATTTCAAAATTGTTTTTTTCTTTTTCTTGGGAATGTATTTACACTTTCTAGACAGTTCTAATTCTGCATTTTCCAGTTTAGGAATGCAGAATTCACAGCAAAAAATTAAAAATTTAATTAGATTTAAGTGAAGATTCCTGCCAATCTCAAAGCAGAAGAGCAATGTATTGCATACAGGAAACACAGTTCAGAGTGCACCTTGCCTTGTTGTTCATTGATTAAGATTTCCAAAATTTCCACATAAAGCAGATATTGCAGTAATTCAGCATTGAAGTGGCCAAAATCTCTCTTTTCTTTAACTGTAATCAGTTCTAGAAATATATCTCTTCATAGAAACAGAAATTATATTGCTAGTTCCATCTTTTTTTCCTTCAGATGTCCCTGCAGTTTAAAACAGATTGCAGTTAGAAGAAATCTGGGATTGAAAGTTGGGTTTTACCTTCAATTGAATCTGTTATATTTAAGACCCAGGAGCAGAGTGATCAAAGCCAGTAGTTTGTTGTAAGGCTTTCTCTCTGACCTGCACCCAGCACCTCTCTTTTCTGGAGTACAGGACCAGATCTCTCTGGCTGTGTGGGGAGTGGGCACATTTTTCAGCAGTTGTCTCACATGAAACAAGTGCCTTGGTCCTTTGCTGTGCATAAAGAAATAATGCAATAAGGCAATTTTATCTTCTGATGAATACATTAGAAAATAAAACACCAGTCTGCTTCCCTAGACTGCCACAATGCCTTTTCTGTTCTGTTTAGGAAAGAAACAGGGTAAAAGTAAGTCAAAGAGGTAGATGAAGGAGTGGTGTTTTGCCAATTAATGTGGGCAACTGGAGGCTGTGAGCCAGGACTTCACATTTTAAGTTTTTCCTGAGTTCACTGAGCCCCTCTGCATTGCTGTTTGCCTCACTGAGCCTCACATTTTAAGCAGTTGATTAAACCAAAGCAATGTTGAGCCTCCTCCTGCCTCCATCTCCTCTTAGGAAATGGAAGATTTAGGCTAGCTGGTCCAGGTGCAAGCTAGCTACTGAAGAGAAAAATAACCAGCCCATTCTTTATTGACTGACTGAAATATTTTGATTGTGGGTTTTTTTGCCAGTTTCCAAACAGTGTATATAGCTGTGTTTCTGTCTTTGTACATTTTGTCTGGATATTGTCCTCATGTTGCACTTTTCATTTTTGTCACCATTTCCCATGTGGGCCATCAGAATTGTTTCAAGCACTTGCAGTACTAAAAGCATGAATATCTGACATTTGCACAATGCTGATGCCTGAGTGCTTTCTGAATGTTTGCACTGTGTGTGGGAAAGATGGAAAAATGCAATGGATTTATCTAGAAGATGGTTGATGGCTGATGGCATTAAGTTTTAATGTAGTTACTGCCTTCATTTTAGAGTGAACATAAATGTGAGTGATGACTTTTTCACATGCTTTAAAGGCAAAGCACTTTATGATCATAGTTACACTGGTTAAATCAGCAGTGTCCTTCTGTATGTTAATACTCTAAGGCTGGGAATGCCACCAGGCCATACAGTCCACTGGACTTTCCTCAGTTAATTCCCACGAGGAACATACCTTTGGGACATTGAGACTGAATTTACAGCTTTCCACTGGTTGACATTTTGCCCAAACCTTTGTAAATTATCCCAGTAGTCAATCACTATTTTTTAAAATAAATGTCCAATGTACTATTTGGAATGTTTAACTTCAATTCCAGCTGGTGAACCTTGGTAAGCAAATGTGAGGAGTCATTTCAGCTCAGGTTTCACGTACCTTTAAATGCTATTCATGAGGATTTGTATTTAGTCTGCCTAAATATTTTTGCTGCTCCTCAGTGTGATTAAGTGAAATGATGCATTTTGCTCATCATAAAACTCCACGTGTGATTAGCTAGGTAATGAGACTGATAGTAATGCTTTCCATGTCTGTGTTGGAAATTCGTCTAGATCATAATGAGAGATGTTTTATCACCACATCCCAAAGGAGAAGGAAAGCCCAGGTAGAGGAGAGGGAGGGGAAGAGCATGTGAACACCTCCAGCTGTAAGGCACTGCTCAGAACAGGGTGGGTACTGCTGTGGAGAGGGGGACTGAGAGAGGGCCAGCTGCCTGCTGCTTGTTTTCCATCTCACACAGAGCTCTCCTGTAAGGAAAATTTCTTTCTTGGCATTTTAAGGACAGGTTTAGACAGGAACTGAGCCAAAAGCCAGGACTTTGGGAAAACAGGCTGATTTGTCATAATTTGGACCCATGATATAAGGTAGTGTGCACGGAGTGTATAACTTTTAACATGTACTTTTCACAGGCTTTACTGAAACACAGCCAGTGTATTTGCATGTGGAAAAACAAATGCCCCCACTCTCTATCCTTCTGAAATACAGTACCATGAAAAGCACTTCAGAGCTTCGCTATTTTGTGTTAGTTTTTTAGGTTGGAGGAAGGAGTGATCTGTTTCTGGCACATCATGTGGTGCTAGTTAGTTGCTTAATGCATTCTGTGTTGTTTTCCCAGGCAAAAGATGTACTTAGCTGTCAAGGTCTTCCAAAATGTTGCTGATGCTTATTCCAAAGTATAGTGAAAAGTTGGTTCTTCTATCTTGTTCCAGTTATCAAAATTTGTACCTTCATGCATTCAACTCTGTTGTCTTTCTGACGTTAAGTCCTTGCCTAGCACCATGATTGCAATTCTCTCAAGTTCACGTTTTGTATCTTCCCTTGATGGTCAGGCCAATTCCCTTTAATTCATCTTCTGGACTCTATTTGCCATGAAGAACCCTTTGTCTGGAGCTTTGAAATGATCACACATTTGTTAAAGAGTGTTTCCTATTTGGGATAAACATAAATTCTATATTCACCTTTATTTCACAGACATGGTTGCAACACTGTTAAATTTGTTTACAAGACAGTTATTCTGTGATTCTGTATCCCCGTTTGAAATTGAAATATACCAATATGCAAAGATTTAGCATGTGCTTGTGCATTTAGGCCATGCAAGTGATATCAAGGTTTGCAGCTTGAGGATTTGTTTGTGCTTTAGGATGAGCTCACTTGAAATAAGCATCCCCCTGCAAGTATGGAGGAAGGCACAGAGCTCCTGGCTGCCTCCCCACACCAGTGGTGTGCCTGGGCATGGCTCAGCTCTGCCTGCCTGGAGACAGCTGTGGAGAGACCTCCAAAATGTGTGGAAAGTGAAAATGTGTTTGTTGTATTTTGCTTTGCTGTCTAAAATTCATATCACATTAGAGTTCAGAGAAATCGTTCTGGATTCTCTGAATGTCTGGGAAGCAGATTTATTGCATTATTGTATTTACTGATACAAAACGTTGTTTCTGATAATATTTTCCTGCTTCAGTAGGTCATCCCTCTGTAAATCTGGATCCTTCATCCTAGCTCACAAACCCACGCTCTGCTATGCCTCAAAGCTTTTAAATTGATTGTTGTTAGGTAAAGGAGCTATTGCAGATTTCCTGAGCATCTGGCCTTATCCCTGAGGCTACTGCTTTGGAGGAAATGACTTAAACCTGACTTTTGTCACAGCCTCCACTCCATTTTTTATTGGATCCTTGCTATGTCTGGTTTTTGCTGTCAAAGCATGCACCAGCTCTCGGGCCTGCAGATGTGTGGCTTTCCCAACAATATATAGTTTCAAATCAGGAAAATAGGCAGAGAAAACAGATGTTTCAGTGCTCTCTGTGCTTATTATCACTCTAGCATTAAATGCAAGAAACTTGGTGATGATTGCAAACACACATTTCCTCTGGAAGCACCTGTTTGTGGTGATAACACTTTCCATTTGTCTTCCCTGTGAGCTTTCTCAGAGTCCATCTTTACAGTGCAGCATCTTTTTGGGCAGGCACTTTCTAAAGCAGCATCTTATGCATTATACATGAGATAGTAGTCATGATAAATAAAAAGGGTGTTGATGAACCAGAAAATGGAACCCTACTGGTTTGTTCATAGTCAGTTCCAAAGGTATAAATTTAGCTAATCAACAGCTACCTGCTTTAAACAAATGTGTGCTTGCTATTCCAGAACAGAACACCTGGCAGCACAGGGTCTCATGGGTACTGGGTCAGACCTAGAGCATGTTTGGGTCAGAATTCATGTCCTGTTTTGGTCACTACCTGTTGCTTTAAAATGAAGTGGGAGAATACCGTGGCAAACACTCATGGAATAATTTTCTCCACAAATAGTTGATTCTTTTGGCTAAGATTAACTTTGTCTCCTCACTACAAGGCTTCATACCCTGCCCAAACTTCCGGACAGTATTAGCTACTGCAGCATTGCTGATTTTCTTAGTCACAGAAATTTTCAGGTCACCTTGAACCTTACAAAGATTTACTCTTTGGATTAAGCCAGTGCAGGAGATCCAGGCAGACCTACCTATGTGCTATTTGTGGTTCGAGAAGTTTCCTGTGGTCCTGATATTTAAGGGCTACAGAATTGTCCCCCCTAGATCTCTTTTCTGTCTCTGTGCCAGATGTCAATCCATGACACTACTTTGCTTTTCAGACCAGTTTTGCATTCAAAACCTGAATAGATTAGGTGATTTCCCCCATTTTCACATCATCTTTATACAAAGGTGATACAAAAATCTTCATACAAAACTGGTTAGAAAGAGTTAAGAGCAAAAATTTCCTCTCATCTTTATGAAATACTGTTATTAAGAGTAACTTGAAATCTTAGGTGTAGCTCGGCTGTATGAAGAACTAGAGCAGCATGTAAGCAATGTTTCTCTTTGGTTTTCACTAGTGTTGTCAATATAATAAAAGAAACCAGAAAAAATAAGAAAGACAGGTCTAATGTCTTAAATTTTCATTCTGACTTCTCTGTGATGAGCAGCCTATTTACTAAAATAATTATTTTCAAAGCTTTCTTAGACAGCTCTTCCCCAGGCAAATGTGGGGGGAGAAGCTTAGAGCTATATGATTTAAGCATTTTTAATGGACATAAGCTTGCAAGTCTGTGAGCAATCTTTCAGATTGCAATTTTAAATATCTATCTCCTAAACCACAAAATTGGGATGATGCTGTCTGACAATTTATGAAAACTCGTTCAAAATGTTAAAATTATTGTGTTTGCTTTGTTTTATTGGAGAGCACACCAAGCTAAGCTGCTTTCAGCTGCTTGTTCTGATTCCTGAGCTACCTCCCAAGTTGTGCCAGTCTGACTGCTTGCGTCACTGGGGGAAGAATAAAGCCTAGGATTGATTTCAGTTTAAAATAACCCTTTTTTCCCCTGATGCTGCTGAAGAAAGCATTTGTCAAGCTCCAGCCTAAGGGATTTCTATTGGCATGGTAAGAAAGGCAAGACTCAGTGTGCCTGTGCGGGCCAGCAAGCAAAGAGGAAGCTGGTAAACGTTGCCATGGGAGGACAAGTTCTTTTAGGCACACTTTGTGCTGGAAAGGTAGATTGGATTTATGAATTTATGAACCATGGGGCTGCTGCAGGGCTGTTCTCCCTGTGGCCATTGACACAGAACTCGTGCGTGTTCCTTACAAATAAACCTGACTACATGCAGTGAAATACCTGCCACGTGTCATCCACTCCTCCCCCCAGAGGGAGCAGCCTGGCAGTGCCCAAACCCCGCCCAGCCATTCCTGAGGGAAGGGTCCCCATCACATTCATGGCCATTTAATAATCACCCAGAAACCCAGGTTTTAGGAACGAAGCCTTGAGAATATTGCAGCCTTGCCAGTTCATTTGAAAGTGAACATGTATTTGACAGAGCATTGGGGTGGCATCTGCTGTTTCCCCTGGCCAAAAGAAAGAGGCCCACAGACATTTGGCAGGGGTGCCATGAACAAGAAGATGAGAATGAAAGCAGCATTACTGAACTCGTTCATTTAAATGTTTACAGTGATTTAACAACACTGATGTAAACAGAAGATGTACCATGAAAGACCAAGGAGATTATTTACCAAACCCCTGCTGTGAGGATGGCATATCTCAACAGTTTGCTTGTTTTAAACCACAATGAGGCAAAACCCTTACTATTGCCACCCTGCTGGCTTTTAAATTCCAACAGTGCATAAGAGAGTTAACTCTTCAGTTTTGTGTACTGTGGCAAATCCTAAATAGCAATGCAAAAATATTTGCTGTTTTAAAAGCAACTGTGTGTTCCTAATCCTTTTTAAACATCATCTCTGTTTTGCCATCATCATTTTGGGTTATGTATCTAGTCTATAAAATAGGTATTGCTTTATGGATTGCCAACAAATCTCGTGCTCTTAACAGCACTGCTTTATGTATTCTCACTGTAATTTCTTCTTGGTGTTCATACATAATGAGCAAGTCACTGAAGCCTCTAAGCTGTTGCCCACTATCTAAATCATCTATTTGCTAATGAAAATGAATTCTAAAATAGTTTCTTAACTTCAGAATAGCAAACATATTACAGTATAAAATAAAAAATCTTTTTGCCTAGTATTGGTGACCACTAGGTCATCCATACAAAAATATAGCTGTGACAGTGGAAGACTCAATACTGACACTTGTTTTATATTTGACAAGTATTGCAAAAAAAGTCACACCCCTGCAATGCAGGATGCAGCAAGTATGCTCAGGCTGCAAACTAACAGAGACAAAAAATGATCCAGATATACCATTTTCAGGATTGAGATTTTTCCATCTGTCTCTGGAAATGGATTCATGTAAGAAAAATTTTTATGTGCAAGACCAAAAGATGCAACACAATCTGATAAATGAACAATTTGACTTAATAACAAAATGGCTTTTTAGCTGACAGATGTTTCACCAGACAATTTAGTCAGAGGCCAGATGGCCCAAGAGATACATGGTGAAAAGTAATTTCATAGGATGACTCCACAGAAGGAAAAACTCATCATTTGGAAGTTTGAAATGCCAAAGACTCAATTAATGGAATTAGTGTGTAATTCCTAGTGCAGCTTCCCTGTTGGAAGCTGTGCTCAAGCTTGTTCTCAGAGCTCCACTGCAAGGTGAAGCAGTGGACTCCTGGCTGGAGCTCTGACTCACACGTGGCTCACTGCCTCTCCATCTCCCTTCCTGACAGCTGCTTTTGCCTACAGCCTCAGCCTGTGCCACTTACTGCTCTGCACCAAGGCATCATTTGCCTCTCCTCTGGTCCTATGGAGTGATAGGGAGAGGTAAGACCTAAAACATAACTAGCAGGGGAATTTTGGGAGATGCAGGACAGGTGAAGTTTACTGTTGCCTTACCAAAGTTGCATCTAAACTTAGACACAAGAACAGCAACAGCTTTTATATCTAGCAGAAAAGGCAGTTTCCAAAGACAGAAGGATTAAAAAAAAATTATAATATTTATTATAATATTTTCAAGTTTCAGCTCAATTTTTCCTATCAAAAACTACATGACAGCATCATTAGTTACCACCACTACAAGTTAAACTGCCTTTGGAATACTCTGCCTCCATCTTCTGACTGCTCAGGGAAATGCAGAGACTAGTTTGTATTCAGAGTTCTTAACTCGCAGAATCATAGAATGGCTGGAGTCAGAAGAGATCTTAAAGACCTTTTAATTTCACAAAATTTTATATATTTTCAAGAGCAAGGCTTTGAATATTTGGGTGAAATTTTACTGAATTCTGTCATTGCCTTTGCTAGCTAGTACTGACGAATGTTGCTTTCTACTGACAAATCATCTTTTCTTACAGATTTCTGAAAAAGAATTCAGGACTCTGTTTCATTTTTAATATCTTTAACACACCACTTGAATTCCTACCTGATTAGTGCAGAAGATTTTGACGACACAATGTCACTTCACACAGCCATGGCTTGTTATTCTTTTTCCACATACTTTTTTCTCATTTAGTGTCTGTGACTCCTTAATTTTTCTAGGTTTGATACCTGCATTGCCAGTTAGTAAATTTGCCTTCTTTGTTTCTCTTTTAACAAAAAGCTCTTAATAAATAAGCTTTGACAAGAACTAAATTGAGAGCAACAGTCATGCATCCCACTTACTCCTTGTATTTGGATTTCAGACCCATTGTTGCAACCAGATGCTGAGTGCTCTGCACCCACCATAAATGACAACTGATTTTTGTTAATGCAGTAAGCTGGGAAAATTCATCTATGCTGTCCAATATCATATTGTGCGATTCATGTGTATCCACACAGCTAAAGCAGAAAGCAAATTACTCATTTATTTGATTGCTGATAGGCAAAACAACAGCAAATAAATCTTTTCTAAATTTCTCAACTTCAAATGAAAAAAAACATTCAAGGCAAGGCCATGCATAGAGCAGCCTTTCATCCATATTGGTCTCATCTGTCATGCTCACATCTAACCCCTTCATTTCACAGAACTGGAACAGATTTAAGGGGGCCTCCTCTGGGTCTTAAGTTCACCTCTTGGTCATGCAAGGAGGTGTGTGTGTAGAGAGGGCAGTGGAGACCTGCAGGTGACAAAAATCCACTGACATGCTGCACTCATGGACTGTTTCCTCAAGATTTCCTGAGCCAATGTTTCTCAGAGCAGTGGACCACAGGAAAAAGGCTAAATGATGTCAGATGTGAGGATGAAGATGCCACAGGCAGGTAGGCTGCTCTCACTGTGCTCCTGTACCACACCTTGCATCACTGACACCATCACAAAATGAGGCAAAAGAGAGGCACGCCAGAGCCAGCTGCAAATTGCTCCTCAGTATTAACTGCCCAATTCCATGTGTCCCCACTAGGTCTTCTGGAGGATGGGAAACTGGCTCACACAGGTGTACCTACAGCATCAGCCACAGCTGGAATGCTGAACACTGAGAAGAGGAGCAACTGTGGCTCTCAGTGTGCAAACCCCATGGTCCACAGCATGGGAACTGCAACACAGAGACAGAATGGCCTCAGGACCACAGAGGTATGAGGATAATTATGTTCCCTAATGCCCAGCAGTAGCTTCAGCCAGGTCTAAGTTACTTTTGTGACAGCTTTCCCTTTGCAGTGGAACTGTATTCAGTGTCTTGAGATATGAGGAAATGATGCCAGGCTGTGCCAGGCATGGCATGATTGAGCTGAGCACCTCTGGCAATGCTTCATGCCTGAACAGCCACAGAATTGATGTTTTATTTGTCAGTCAGAGTAACACACACCTTGCTACAGTAAAGAAGAGCCCCCATGCTCATTTCTTTCCAACTCAGTCCAGCTGGGGCATGCATCGTGCAAACTACTTAGATTAATTATCTGAAAAGGAACATGTTTTCCCTTAATTGCTGTTCTGCTTAAAACATGTGCACTGCATGAACCCTGGTTCATTCAAAGCTGGACATGAAGCTTGACAAAGTCAATGGGTGTCTTTTCAATAACTTCAGTAGGCTTTGGATCAGATCCTCCCCCCTTTTCCCCCTCACTTATGTGTTTTGTACATTGTATACATTGCAAGAACAAGGCTTTGGGGCTGTACCAAAGACCAGCCTTCTCCTGCCACAGCTGCCGACCCATCCACCTGCCTCCTACTTGCTGCCCTGTTTGCATAGCAGCTGCTGAGCTGCAGATTAAAGATTAAAGATTAAAGATTAAAGATTAAAGATTAAAGAGAGCCAAAATCTATGGCTGGTTTACTGCTTCCTTGGTTCCTCACATGACAAGGTGTTAGCTAAAAATTTGGGGAAGGAAGACTTCCTTGTCTTCTGGGTTATCTGCAGATGTAG
Source organism: Euphonia xanthogaster (assembly GCA_034509185.1). Taxonomy (NCBI): domain Eukaryota; kingdom Metazoa; phylum Chordata; class Aves; order Passeriformes; family Fringillidae; genus Euphonia; species Euphonia xanthogaster. The sequence continues at coordinate 131,871,261 of JAYDZK010000113.1, forward strand.
CAGATAAAGTCCTTTACATGGTCCTTGGCATTTCTGGGGGAATCTCAATTTCTGCTTTGAGAAGTGCTTGCCATGCTGCTGTTGCTGCTTCCCCTACTTTTTCAGGGGAGTCTCCTCTTACTACAATCTCATCTAATTTCACATCTGGGGGGAGTGAGACTGTGAAAGTTTGGCAATCACAGAATGTGCAGCCACGGCTGAATGTTTACATGGCTGTGGGAATCTGTCAAAGGTACACTGCACTTCCTTCTGGGTGAGCATAAATTGAGCCTTGAGGTATTCCCAGAGTGGAATCATAAATAACATCTTTTATGTCTAGTTTTGACCTCTGTGAAGAGGATGCTCCCTGAATTTGCATTACAGTTCCACAAAATTTGGTGCAGCAGTAGTTAAAGGTGTAATATTGGCATTCAGTCTCCTGCAGACAATGGTGAGTGGCCACTGTCCCCTCAGCTTTTTCACCATTCTTCAAGGGATACAATTGTTTTTCTTATCTGTACAATGCTGGCTGAATTGGCAGCCCTCTTAAGCATAATTTTTACCTTTTCTTCCAGTCTTGCTTTATCTCCTTTTCTTTCTGCAACTGCTTGTGCAGCTGCTCAGTTTCCAAAGATAGTAACAATTCAGTTGTTTTCCTGCCCTCTATTTCCTCTCTCAGATTTAGTTTCACACTGCTATGGCTTTTTCCTACCTAATTTCTACAATAATTGTCTTTCCCTATGCTCTGTTGGAGCGAGTAGAACCTTAAAATTATCTTTCTCAGTTATAAGCTTGTTATTGGGTTTCCAATTTTTCTTTTATTTCCCTCTCAAAAGCCAGTGATGACTTTAATACTCCATTTTCTGATTTCAAAGCAGCATGTTCTATATATAATATATTTGAGGGAAGGACTCTTTGATTCCCTTTTGCACATAAGTGAGCCTCCAATAATGCACAAATAATTGCTTTGTCTTTCCAGAATTTTTGGGCCCATTCCTTGCCTGCTTGGGAAGGAGCATATTCATACTGCTGTAACTTTTTATCCATGGCAATCCTGCTGACTACACCAATTCTTCTGTCACATAAAAAAATTACGTTTGCTTTCTGTGTTGTCTGCAGATGTGGTGGGCCTGGGGGCCTCCCCTTTCTCACTCAGTATTATTATATTATCTGCCTCTCTGAGATCCTGGGAGACCTTCACAGACAATATTTCAGAGTAAGCACTCTGGCACTCTGAGTCTGGGGAGGTGCCAGAGGCACAGTGGGGTGGCACAGTAATCCTGGTCAGGACTGCAATCCCTGATGCAGAACTGACATGCACTGCACTGTAAGTCTGGGCAAACTCAGTAAAACTCCACATTCACAAAAAGGCCAATTTCTTGCCTCTTGGACAGAGTAAGCCCACAAACTGCTGTTGATAAATGCACTGATATCAGAATGCATAAGCAATAGTGTTACTGTGGAGTAAAGCTTACCTGACAGGTGTCCCCATGGGGGAGGAGAGAGCACAGAATGTTGAGCATCCCAGGACACAAAAATGAAGAGTCTGCTCTGACCTCCCTCCCCTATTAAGTCATATTTATATTGTTCTCTTCAAGGATGGGGGAAAAATTTCAGAGGACATAATTTCACACTTAAATGGAGTTTGAGTGACTTTATATGCACGTAAAGATTGTACAGGTTTTACTTTGTTAGCATACTACATGGGGCATGGAAAGGAATAGTGTTTTCAAGTTCAAGCAAATTTCACCTTTTGGTCACCATTTGGGTCATTCCTTTGGCCTAATTCCTGTTAGGTGCATTGTTTTAAACAGAGAATGACTGCAACACCTCTGTGCAATTCCATCCTTTGTTTCTTGCCTCTCTCAGATGTGAAACAAGCTCCTCGTGTCCCTGCTACTGCCAGTGTGGGCACTCCTCCTCGCTGAGCTTTGTCTTCTGACATTTTTCCTCAGAAAGTGCCTCAGCACAGCATGTGGCAGAACAGGTACACCCACCCCATCAGAAGTTGTCCCATCTTGAGAGTCACATCCTTAAACCAAGGGGTCTGAGCAAATGAAAAAGGGAATTTGGATTGAACTTCACCTTGCATTTGCCAGCACACAACACATCAGTACATGTCTATTAATTTTATACCTCCATTGTATTATTATCTTTTGTATTGCTATAGTACAAAGATATTCCCAGGTGGCATAAAAGATATCTGTATCTTTTCATGAGATACTGCAGCTCCAGTGGACAGGGTCACATTCCACAGCAGCATGACATCTAGAGCCATGGGATTTCTGTAAATGAAAAGCCCAAATGCCTGTCATAGCCAATAGCCCACGGAGAAATTTTAATTGGTGAGGTTGGATATGGTCGAACAGAACTACATAATTATGAATCCAATTTGAAAGAGACTTGGTCACAATTTATAATTACAGTGTGTACCTGTCCTACCGTTAGAGAAAATTGTCTAATTTTGTAATTGAATGGAAAATTACTTCTGTATTGTACTTAGTAGGAAGTATGGGCAATTTCCTACAACATATTAATCATGTGAGTGTTGACTGTAATGGTACTACTCAGTGAAGTGTGGGTTCCTGCCCTGAGGCCCATGACTTTGAAAATACCCTCCTGCATTTTCTAGCTGAGATACATTCAGTAACATGCATCTGTGCTGTTGCAGCTCAGTGCAAAAAAATGTCTGATGATAATTAAAGCATTTACATTATTCTCCACATCCAGTGCAGGTACATAAGAAATTGTCTAAACTTCTTATAGTAAAAAAATAAACATATATGCCTAGAGAGAAAGTGTAGTATCTAATTTAGGCTCCAGCTCTGGTCTGCCATTCTGCCTCTGTTTTTCCACTGTTTAGGGAACCATAAGGTGAGCATGTAATGTGAACCCCTTAAGTTTAGATGCCTAGAGTTGAAAAGGAGATTATCCCCTGCAGCTCAAAATGTACCCATTTTATCTAGGTGAGCATTCACATTGACTAGAGCTTTTCTTTTGTCTCGATGTGCTGTGGAAGCCAGCGCAATGCAGCACACGGTGCCCTCGGAAGGCTCGGGCCGTGCCATTGGCCTGTGGGCTAGCAGGGGATAAGTCGTGGCACCTCTCTGTTTCTCAATTTCTCCTGCATCAAGCTCTAAAGCAGCCATCTGCCTTATCCCTTGATACCTGGTTATGACAGGGTACAGCTTGTGTTGTTCAAAAAGAAAAGGTTTGACACTGACTGTGTCTGGGGAATGTTATTATCCTCTCATGAGCACAATGTCAAAACAATTTAGAAGTAAAAGATGATGATGATGGAGACAGTAATAAAGAAAGGAGTGCTAATTCCAGTGAAAGTAACAGGTTGGTCAGATACCCTTCCAAAGAAAAGGTGGTATCCAGATTATGTCCCTGACTGACAATAATCTGGTTTGATTCTCATTGTAGTCTTTGGCAAGGACTTGCACGAGCAGTAGCACTGGGGGAGCAAATAGCAAAGGAGCTGGTGTATTCAGGCTGCAGAAATGTGAAATAACACACAGCAACAAATTAACTCCAGGTGTTTCTCTGTGATATATATGAACCTTCCACTTATGTCAATGTCTGAACTTTATCATTATTTTACCTGCCACTCTTACCATGTAAATAATGCCTAATTTACCTGGCATTCCTTACACTGACAGTCTCATGGAACACTGGCAATGCAATAATCAAACCCACCTAACCCAGCTGTGTGTCTCTGTCACCCAGATCTGGGTACACTTTATTAGACCAATCCAGTTTCCTGTGCATTATGGTGCGTTGCTTATGGCAACAAGCAGACAGCCTGGGAGATGGAAAAGTATAAATTTAAATTAGGGATGCCCTTGCATGCCTCAGACTGACTTTTTGAATATTGAAAATAAACTGATGAATCTCTGAAAGGTATATATCTTGTATGCAGGCAGAAGTAAATGTTACTTTAAAACTATATTTTCACATCAGAAACATAAAACCAAGGACAGAATATTCCAGCTCAAGCTAGTGATGCACTATTCCCAGTGACATGAAAAAGAACCTCTAATTTTCACTTCTGGACTGAAACCAGATTTATTTGCTCTGCCTTTGCAGTACAGACATGCAGAGATGATAATTATAGGCAAGAAGGTTGATCCAAAGCCTACTGACATCCGCTGCCTTTGCAGCAGATACAAGCTTGTGTCCACGCTGAATGAGACAGTTGCTCTGCATCACAGTGCTATGTGAAGGATGCTGGAGACATTCTGCTCATCACATAGAACTGTTTTTGTAAATTAGGGGTTAATCATCAGTGACTCTTTCTGTTGTCATTGTGGAACTCACTGTACTCTTTAAAACTCTCACAGAGTAAATGGGACGCACAGAAAACGTCCACACAAGAAGTCGCCATCGTTACAAAAGGCATCAGACAAAGTGACAGAAGAAAAACAAAGAATTGTGCCAATTAATGAAGAAAATTGCAGGTGAGGATGGACTTAACAAAGCTTCACTGCACTTTAAATATCAGTCACTGAAGACATGAAGATCTCTAGGTGTTCCAGGTTGAATACAGCAGGCAGCTGCTACTGAGTGCCTCCAGAAGCAGGTCTTGTGGAAACCAGCTGCAAGCACTGTCGACATTATAGTGTTTGTCTAAAGACAGACACAGTCGTTTGTCTAAAGCAGTGGCACTGCACAGACATACACAGAAATTAATGGTATTTGTTTTTTACTGACCTCCATGTTATCCCTTGTGTATGTCCTGTTCCACATTGCTATTAAGATGAGGCTGGATAAGAAGGGGTACAGCCCATCACAATTAAAACCAGGAAATGAACAAATGAATCTGCATTTTTAATCATAAAGTGGTTTTGAGTGTGGATATTCAAGCCCAGAGTTCATTTAAAGCACTCACATATTTTAAAACACAAACCCAGACATCTCAAGAAAGTGAGACTAAAGTCTAGTCTTCCGCTAAATCTCTTTTCAACTATACATATAGGTTATATAAAGTCATACAGTAATGTTTTTATATATTAAATGTTCAATTACTTAGTTTTAATTTATTGTTCGTATTGACATAATTTCGGTCTTAAAAATAGTACCTTTCATACTGATCAGCCTTACTTGAAGGTCCTAGTCTCAACTAGTAAGTAGAGTTGTGGCTGCTTGGTTGTTTTATAAAGGCCCCTTTGATTATGTTGAAGCCCAGCCTGACTAGGAAAAAAGTTACCATTAATATTACAAGAAAATAACCACAATTTTTAAAGTCATAGTCGAATGTCAGTTCAAATAGTTAACTTTCTTTGATAAGATATAATTAATTCACTGTGCTGAACTTATTTAATACATTGTGAGCATCCTGTACCACAGTACTTCATGATTATAATAAATATATATCTAAAAGGAATATAAATGTTCAGTATAGTGGAGTCTAGGAACTAATTCAACATATTACTTCTTAGTATGGAAGTAATAATATATATTCTCTGTGAGTTTGCATGTTTATGAAGACAAAAGAGGTAAATTTATTTGCCTCCCCTATCAGACATATATCCATAATATACATCCATATATATATATGGAGGTATATTAGTATCCTTAAAGGGCCATTTAAAAGAACTACTGAAAACAAGCATACAAGAATGGGATTGTGAACTGAACCCTAGTTTATTCTGTATTAGGATCATTTTAATAGCTTGCTGCTTAGGTGTGTGAGTAACTTTCCTTGTTGTACAACAAGTCTATGCAATAGGAATTGTTTATTAATTACTCCAACAAAAAGGCAAACTGGAATCTAGAGTTAGAGCCAGAATTTTGCATACCATAGCATATTCTAAAAGGATTTACTGGCAGAGAGAGTGCAGTATAAACTTGTATGATACAAGAAAGCTACAGAACGTGAATAATGACCCTGATGTGTTTAAGGATTAACAGGATTTTGAAGGAAGGCAAAAGGGAAGGTTTGTTGTGTAAGAAGCTGTTCCAGAGATTGTGGACTTGGGTGGATACCACACTACAGTGAGTACATGCAAGAACAAAGGAGTCCTGGCAGCGAGAGTATTTATTAGCTAAGAAGTTATTTAGTGGTGGTGTGCTGACCAGATGTGTCAGATGGCTTGGGTCACACCACAGAAGGAAGCCCATGAGCTGCATGGCACATGAAGCAGCCCTGGCTCATGCCAGCAGCCATCAGGGAGGCAGCTCTTGAGTCTTGTATTCCCAGCATGAGCTGTGACAGGATGGTTTGCAGGAGATGGCCTTGGTACACAATTATCTGGGCAGCAGCACAGACTTTGCTCATGCTGACCACATCCCCCATCAGGGTGGCAGCTGCAGAGTGCTGGATGCTGCCTGCCCTGGACTGCTCATGATAATGTTCCTGAGCTATTCCAAGATCCCCTAAAGCTTTTTATATCCTGAAACTTAACTTCATGACATTCAAAGATTGGATCCAACTTCTGTGGTAAAAGCCATGTTTGGTAACAAGCAATTTTATACACACTCCCCATGTAATACATTACTGTTCTTATTCATTAGGCATTAGTAACTGAAAAGAAATGACATTCTCTCCTGGGTTGCTTCTTAGTGTTTGATGTGCAAACTTCCAATGACCTTAATAAAGCTAAGAGCATGTTGTGGATACGTAGATCTTGCTTCTGTACACAGATTGGGATATACTTATGTTTACTTTCCTTCTACTAGAGATAACCACAAGTAGAAACAACCAATTTATAAAATAATACCCCACTCTATATAATTAGGGTGACAGAATCCAGTCTATACCACTTTAGATGATTTAAAGTCCTCATAATAGATTCCCATGTTGGTTTTAGTGGAAAAAGCAAGCCCAAAGAATCATCTGGACATTTTCACTCCAGGTGGCCTTCCTAGAAATGAGGAGTCTTATTTACAGGGTCTGTTCTTTGAGCATCATCTTTCAAATATAAATGGCTCAAAAACATCAAATAAAATAACCATGTTAGAAGACATGGACTTTCAGATGAGGGACCTGTGGGCACCTCTGTCTTATATGTCAAGATTTTTAAAATTTTTTTAAATTTTTTAATTTTTCCCCAAAAGGACATTATTGCCAAATGTCTAATTGACAAATTGCCACATAATTTGTTTGATGTCCCTTGGCTGTATGTGAAGATTTCTGCAGGTACACTGAAACAACACACTTTCTGCTGGAGTGATTTGCCAACAGATGGTGAGTTCTTATGATTTATCTAAGTTCAGATTTTAAACAGAAAGGAACTTTGTCACATTTCCAGAATTCCAACACAATATATACAAAGGATTTTCCTATATATCTCAAGATATCTTCTTCCACTATGTGAGAAATGGAATCATTCAAAAGAAAGAGGGTATTGTCTAAAGAAGAGAGAGGATTTACAGTTACAATTCATCATGAGGCAAATTAATCTTCTCAAAGACTCAATACAGCTTTATCTTGCACTATTCCTTCATCTCCCTTATGATTCCTTAATTTATTTCTTCATTTCAGCATCACTGTAGGACATTGACTGGAAGACACACAATTTTAATGTGTGACTGAAATGATTTTGTACTGACATAAATAGAAAACTGTAATTATTGTGTAAGCAATATATGAGTACTGCATTAAACACACATTCCTGTTAGTTGAATTACTGAGATTTCATAAAAACCAGGACACAGGTAGTTTTGATCTTCCTAGTATGCTCATATACATATTTATTTGTGCATGTCTCTGCATGTGTATATTGTAATGTCTTTAGTGTGTACTTCTGCAGTTCAAGCACTTTTTTTGGAGAACCTTTAATTTCTGTTTGTAATTCTGATACCCAAGTGTAAAATATTTTAATGTTTGAACTGAAATTTCTTTTACAGTGCTTTATGAAAAGAATGAGGTATATAATTTGTGCACAGAAATGGTATTTGAAAAAGCAGGCTTAGTTTTATTTACAAATACATCTAAATTCAAACTAGACTAACGGGAACATTTTTGTACTCTCTACAAATTAATGAAGATTGACCTTAAATTTAAAAATAAAAATAGAGAACATTTTTAAAGTGTCTGTTTATTACTCCACTTATTTCACATTTCTGTGTTTGTGGTTGGGTTAGCTTTTAAAGCTGAGATCAAAGAGGGCAAAGGTGTAATGAATGGTTCCCACATCTGCTATTCATGGAATCAGAATATTTCTGTATCTGATGTCCTCAGGTTGTGGCTCATGGACTGTTTGGTCATATGAAAGAAGGCAAAATATATATTCCCATAAGAAATTGGTGTATTTGCCAAAGAGGGATTATGAGGTCAAAATACAGTTGTACCTCTGTAATTATAAATGGGAGAGCTTGTGGTTGATGTCATGGCTAAAGTGGAAGACACTGGGAATCTGAGACACTTTCTCTACTAAGATGCCGTGATGCAACTATGAGGCAACTGGAATACATAGCTAAAAAAAGCTCTTATTCCTGCCTGAACTGGAGAGCACAGGATGGAATAGCAGCTGTGGTGTTGTTTGACCTCTGCCATAGAAATAAACTCATAACTTTTACAGATGATGCTTCTTATTTTTTCCAAAATTGCATGAAATTTTCATTATATTTTTCCTTAATACTAGAAAGGCTATTGCTGAAATATCATCCTCATCCTAATTGTCTGTGCCCTGGGTGTTGCCTGACGAGTTGCTTGCTCTCTTTGATTCCTGGCCAGGATGCTGACACAAGAACTGGTTTGTTTCCTGTGGAAAAGGAAGAATAGTATCAAAGGAATGGCTTTCAGATGTGCCAAAAAAGAAGGATTTAGGGACACAAGGAAGCCATAGTCCAGCAGTGAGCCCATGGGAACCCTACAAACCGGATGCTTCAAAATCTGGGATCAGATGGTACCTTGCAAGTGGAGCCTTTGAACTCAATACACTGTTTAGTTTTGAAACACTAAACCTTCATTGTCCTCAGGCCAAGCATCCCCCATTGCACCAGTGCCTTCTCAGGTGCCTCCTTTCCAGATTGGCTCACTGAAGCATGTGAAAAAGGTGCTAGCAAGAAATAAGATGTACTCTAAGATGCAGGGATGCAAGATCTCATTCTGTCCAGTTACCACCCTCCAGTTTTCAAATCTTTCCTTCTGATTTTCAAAATTTTTTTTTTTTTTTTTTGGGTAGCCTGTGCATACTATCCACAGTTAAAAGCCATTCTTCTGCCCTTTGGTAAACTAATGGCAAAGCCTATCTTTAATATAAGATAAAAAGTGAGCTGGTCCACCAGAAATTACATTTGTTGACATATGTCACTTAATCAAAATAAAATCCAAGTTTATTTGCAACAGCTCCTTGCACAGAAAAACACAGCAAACACTAAAATCTAGGAAATACTGTAATCCTAATGGTAGAGCTAGGATGTTCATAAGCAAGAAGGAAAAAGGGAGAACATAAAGGCTTTTCATTTCTTCATGGAGGATTGAATATCATTTAAGTCCTGAGTGCAAAAAGTGAGATGCTGCTGTATATCTGCCCACTCAAGACTGTATAAAACAAGTAGCTTTAGGTTGCTGTGGGTCCCTGCTTAGGAAAAAAATGGGATTGAAGGAGAAAGAGAGAGAGAGAGAGGGGTCACAGGGCAAGACTGAGCCATGCTGCCAGTGGTATTAATTAGCTTTGCTTGCACACTTTTGCATTATAATTAGTATTATTCAGCTTTGATTTAATTTCCATTAACCTCTGCAAAACACCCACGTGTTTGGAAACAGGGAAACGTGTCTGGGGTACTACTGCATGGATCGAAAAAACAGTTTGTTCACAGTCAAAAAGCAGCTTAAGAAAAGGCACCATAGCTAAGCAGCAGCCTATTCTTTATTAGCTATGAAGAGCTGTCAAATACAAAAGGCATGAAATTATTCATGTTCATCGGTATGTGCTTTTACCAGGAAATTAAATATTGGGGTTGTTTGTGTAAGGGAGGGAGAACTTTCCAGGTCACAATTGTAAGTGGCTTTATGTTCAGTTTGCCTGACTCAAGGACTGATTTGAACCTAAAACATTGGGTGTTGTGGCCTGTCCAAGTCCCTAAACTGGCCCTTCTGCAGTGCAGTAGCATTTCTTTTGCCCTCAAATTAGTTCCCTCCTAGAAAATTTTTTCCACTTTATTATTTTCCTCTTTACTATTAATATGACATATTTTTTGCAGCACATTATTAGACACATTATTATATTGCTGAGAGCATAATTTTACCAATTCAGACATGGGTCTGAAAACTAAAGCTCATGATCACAACTGCCAAGCACAGGGGCAAAATTTATTCTCATTAACTCACTGAACAGCCAAGCAGTATCATCACCTCTGGGAACTGTTGGGATGTAGAGAGTTCAATATTAATGTACATGTGTAATGTCCTATGCAAACGATATTCATTATTCATATTTCTGACTCAAAACCACCTTTCAGATGAGCTAACAAGTTTAAAATCATTGAGGAAGCCAACACTTTATACCCATTCCTGCTCTAGCTGGGATTTCATATCTGATGAGGATTTTCTGTCCCTGGTCTGTGCCTGCTATCTTTTGACAATTTAGAGGAATAATTAACAAGTATAACAGAATAGCTTCCAGAATATATACTGGTATATATATTTTTTTCCAGCACAAAATTGCTGTCATCATTGCTTCTCATCTGCCTGCATGCTGTCTTTTCTTACAATGTATTGATTACTTGCATCCATGGTGAGAAACAATTTCTTATGCCTTCACCACATAGGTATTTTTAATTTCTGTGTAATAAGATCTTGCTGGTATTTCATGTTAGAGATTCATTTTTATCACAGGGTGAATTTATGCTGCCAAATCTCTTAGCTCCAATACCTGCTCCAGGATGCTAGTCCCAGACCATCTGCACTGCACAAGTGGCACATGTGCAAGTCCACCTCTGGTGAACACGCAGGAACAAAGCAACCAGTTCCCTCTGCAATAAAACTGTGCTGGTCCAGGACATCTTCAGTTGCAAATTTTTGATCTTATTAGCTCAGGATATCCTCACTTATGTCTGCTCAGTTCTTTGGACTGTTTTTCTTCAATTTCATGTGGGGTTTATCCCACATACTTGAAGAGTCAGTGCCACTCAGATATATTCCTGTGCTCTCAAGAACCTGTTGGAGATTTGCTTGAGCAAGTCCAGGTGACCACTTTTTTGACATGTGTATTATAATAAAATATATCTTGCCAATGCTCTCACACTGCCTGCTGTACTCTTAGAAAAGTAATAGCACCTTCCACCTCTGCTGGGTATTTGTGATGTCTTCGAGATCAAAAGAAATAATGATTTCTGTCTTCACATGACAGACAAGTTTAGGCCTTGTGTACACCACAGCAATTCAGTATAAATTTTTCTACTCTATGGTTTTCTTCCATATATCTAAAACTCTGTGGCAATAGGTCTATGTGATATCTTTCTCCTTCCATTAACTGGCCATTTTGGTTGCATTTAGCAAAGGTAAGTTCTGATTCAAGAGACACTGATTTTCACTACTACTAAGGCCATTGCATACCCCATTATCTACTTTGTTAGCATAAAAACTTCAAAGTGAGTATGGCTTGCACACTCTATATACTTTGTATTGGCATTGTGATATAAAGTGACTTAACTATGGGCTCAAATCAGTGCATTTGGAGTTTTTCCTAAGTAATTTTGCTTATATAATTTTATACAACATAAAAATAACTTTTCTATAATTTTAGACAATATTTTATAAACATTTTTAAATAAAAAAAATTACTTTGCTGTGTTCATTAGTGAGCCTCTGGCTTCATTCACTCAACATGGATTATGCTGCTGCTGTTCTCCTACAATAGTCCACAATCTAGAAGAAACCATGTTACTTTACTACAAATTAGTATGAAAGCAGAAAGCTCTAGTAATGCAGGTTTGATTTTCTTCCCTTTTTATTGCTTTCAAATTCAGATACAGGTTAAAACCAGCACTTCAACTGACACAGCTAGAGCTCCTGAATATAAAGCAACTTTAGATTCTTCTGAATTGGTAGAGATTTGAGAACTTGTTCCTATCACTCAACAGCTTCACTTACACAGTTCTTGTAGACCTCAAAAAAAATCTTAGCTAAATTATTCACTTTACTCACAGGAGTGTAGAAACCTTGTATTTGCTAGTGGCTGAGGAAAAAACTCAGTGCAATTGGCAGAGATGCAGAAACGTATATCTTGCCAGAAAAGGCAAAGAGAGGAGAATGGAACAAGGGAAACATACAAATTATGAAATTAAGGGAATGTCAGTCCATTGGATAAAATCGTTGTTCTAGTTATACCCGTATAAATCAATGAATACATTAAAATTTTTTATATGATAACAGAACTTGTTATTAACTGCTATTAAAATTGTTAGTTTCTGTTTTTAGGATAAATTACTCCACAGCACTTGCTTAAACAGCTTCATCTGAGTTTTTCTAAGGTACTTGAATTAACTTGGTGCAAAATATGAGGCATATGTTTTTATAATGCAAGTGCACAGAGGAGAATAGAAAAAAATGCCATCTTCCTCTGTTATTTAATTTCAGTCCCTTTGTTCAAGAGCAAATAACTGCTTGAGTGGTGATGCACAAAGAGACAGGACAATTGAATTTATGAAGGATTTATGAATCCAAGGGCCAAACTGACAAATTCTAGTAACATTATTCCAATTGCATTTCCATCAGAAATTGAATTGGGTGAGTTAAACTGATTTTTCACTTTATTGATTTTGCTCTACTGACATTTTGAAAGGGTCCCAGGAGGTGTATTACAGCCATCCATACCTTTGGTATGGAATATCTTTCTCTTTCTGACTTCTGCAAACAGGGTTGCCATCTCTGGATGTCCATGCTCCTCTTTACATGGATTGGTTGGCCTATTCCCTTAAGTGTTGTCAGTATCCTTAGGTCTTGAGTGGCTCCCAGCCATGATCAACCTTTTCATCTTGCTACTCAGCAGACCTATGGCCTCTGCTACTACACTGGGATTGTTTTGCCTTACTTTACTTTCCACCACGAAAGTATCAGCTCTATAGAATGATACCAGTCTGAAATTAGACCAGACATAGAACATAGTTCCAAACCTACCCCTAAATGCAACCATGAAAAACAATGTTCCAGAAGAATGTGTACTTCCAGAAGAATGTGTACTTCCAGCATATTGTGATCAAATTGAACCTTTTGAATGGTTCTTAAACTGCCTAAAAGTTTGAGCAAAGGGTCATCAGTGCATGAGGTGACAATTGGTGGCACAGGGCAACTCACTGTGGTCTTTTGCGCCCATATGGCCCAGCACAGGTAGAAATGCAATTTATTGCAGTGCAGGACTAAAATCAAAGCCCTGAGTCAGACTTGGAAAGCAGTTAAATACAACAACGAGCAGTTATCCATTGCTAAGTCATTGTCCTCTGCTACTGGAAGGCTCTGAATAGTGTTCTGTTGCAGGACAAGGGCATCACCTCATGCTCCATGGAAGAGGACATGGACATCTGAGAGAGATGGGCAGCTTGGGTCCTCAGAGGACAAAGATAACGATGATTAGGCTGCCGTTGGCCAGGAAGGCCTGAGAAATTTCCTCTGAATCCTAAGTGTCTCTTCTCCTCAGGAGGTCTCTAGGATCCAGAAACTGATGGCATGAGTGCCTTCCACTTCCTGTTTGTAATAGGGAATGCTTTATGGATATTTCTCTGCCGTATACCCTGTTTGGAAAACAAGACCATAGGCCTTTGTGACCCAGTGCGCTGAGAAGGGTGGGTTAGGATTCCTGTGTCACAGAGAGGCAGAAATCCCACCTGGTATTTCCCAGGTTTCCCTTTTCTTGTTGCTTATATGCCACATTTCTGCTTTGCTTTGCCGCTTTGGATGTTTTGTAAGATCCTTGGCAATTGCCCACAGCTGAGCTTTACAATTTCTATCCCCATCCAGCATGTAAACTCTCACCCAGCAGCCTGTACACTCTTCTCAGAGAAGCAAAGAACCTCCTGGCCTTCCTCCCCTGCTTCTCATATTTATACTTTGGAGAATCCTGCCCCTCTGTCCCTGTTGGCTTCTGGCCTTCCTTCTCTATCTGATGCTTTAATTTCTGACTTTTGGCCTCTTCTCTCACCTTCAAGTTGAACACAGTCAGAAAATCCAAAAAGGGAAATAAAGGCATAAACATGAAATCAGTACACTTTGTACAAAAGTCATGTAAAAATACATGAGAGTAGTGGTTAGCCCCTTGTCTGCCTCCTTGTGTCCCAAATTGTCTGCTGTTGTAGTTGATGATACCTGTGAATTACTGAAACTCTGGGATGCCAGGTGGGAAGACAAATTTGAATGTTAACTAGATGTAGTCAGAAAAAAGGCATTTTTAGGGTTAGATTCAATCCCTTGCTAAGGAAGCTTTTTTTTCTGTTTATGATCTACTGTGATTACTACCAATGCATACTAAAATCTTTCCTATCTCATTCACTATTGGCTTTGTCTATTAATTTTTTTGCCTGACAATATTCCATGTTCCACGTGCCCCACCCCTGCAGGTGTTCAAGGCCAGCTGGGATGGGGCTCTAAGCAACCCGGTCTATATGGAGATGTCCCTGCCCATGGCAGGGAAATTGAAATGAGATGATCTTTAAGATTCACTTACAACCCAAACCATTCTATAATTCCATTATTTTATTTTCTGCTATAATTTGTATTTGAGATGCTTTCACACTCACACAGTTGTCTCCATCATCTGACTACAAATGCTTGGATGGAAAGGCTTCGTTTCCAGACATTGACTGGTTATATGATGGTTGATCTTAAACATCAAGGATGAAAAAATGTGGAAGTAGGCTAAGAAAATAAGGTTTATATAATTTGGAAGCCTAAAGTGGTCAGCACTATCTCCCAGGACATGGTATAACTGGTTTCAGAACCCGATTTTGCAAATCCTAATTTAAAACAGTTATGCTGACACAAGTCCTGGAGTGTAGCAGGTTTTATTAACCTGAGAAATTAGTTCTTATGTGGTTATACTTACTGTAAGATCTAAAGTGTGACTCATTTTTGTATTGTGCATTGATCTCAGGCAAAACTGTATGTCTCAGCTGAAAACACACTTAGTATTCTGCATGATGCTTCTAATTATAATAGCTTAGGGGCACCTGCAAACAAGCTTAGGAAAACATTATTTTTGAGCATTTAAACCATTATTAAAATAAATTTTTGTTGGCATAAAGACTGACCAAAAAAAGACAGAAAATGACTTGCTGTTCTGTTTGTAAGGGTAATACATACAATGATCATGACACTTTCTAACAAATTTTCCACACATTACCACTAACTTTATTCCACAGGATTTTAAAGAAATGCTATTAAAGAAATTGAGAAGCAATAATAATGAAAGATTTGTGCTTCTTATCTGAACTTCTTCCTTTATGTTTTATCAAATAGTGAATCTGCTACTCCAGAATTCCCACTGGGAGGAGGTGTTGAGAGGATGTATTACAGGCAGATCTGTTTTTTTGTTTTTTTTTTTACAAGGCACTCTGTTATGTAGTTCACCGGAACCTGGGAAATCCCTGCAGCACAGGATTGGTATGATGAGGAGAGATGATACAGTAGCTGGTTAAGGGATGGATATAATTATCAATGTCCTGAAACACTGCTGGGGATGCTCATTAGTCTGCCTTCAACAGGCTGACATGAATCACCTTGTAGTAGATGCCTCTGAACTTCCAAAGCTATTGTTCTCTTGTATCTTTAGCATGCTCACATTTCAATAAATATCTTGACCTACCAACTTAAAGAACAGCATTTGAAATGCGTGTGAAGTCACTCCTGTGTCGCTGTGAGGATAAAGACGGACACGACACTTTCAAAGTCAAACAGCAAAAGCTGCACTTTATTGTTCATAGCCTATTTTAATGCAGTTTTCAAAAGCCTTGTGTTTAATTGGTTAGTAACTTTCTTGCCACTCAATTCTTTGGTTCATAGGTGCTCGTGTGTGTATGTGCTAAGGCCCTCTTCTTCAACAGATGTTCACTTTTATTCTTCACAGATTCTCACGGGACAGACTTCTCATTTTCACAGGTGTCACATGGTTTTCATGAGCAATGGCTGATGTGCTTGCAGGTTCCCATGGGACAGGCTAGCTGTTAGCTATACTTAACTGAAGTAACAAGGCCTGAACCATGGTTTTACAAGGCCTTTTTTTGTAACATTTTACCTATGTGTGACACTCCTGCTTTGATAATTGCACACTGTATTGAAATGGACAGTTCACCTCAAATTAATGGGTCAATGCTTTGGAGGGAGTAAAACCCAAAGCTACCATATACCTCATTAAGCCAGGATTTTCTGCCTTGCTGTCAGAATCACCTTTATCTTTCCTGTCCACTCTAACAGATCGCTTGGTTTGTATCAGTCTTTTCCATAGGAAATGACTCATGGTGTGAAACACAGATTTCTTTTTCCCCAGCCTGTGTGACACTGCCTAAGGTGAGTTCCACTCCAGCCACAGAAACAATGGGACAAGAGGGGCTCTGTCAAGAAAAATGCTCACTGCTGCTGCTACTGTTACTGTCACCCACCCAGACGGGCTGCAGATTTATCAGGAGTGAAGGCAGCTGCTAAAGGTCCACAAGGAATGAAGTGTCCTTGGCCTTAAACTGTTAGGACAGCTTACTCTTTACAAGCATACTTCCTGTTTAGTTTGCATCGTGCTTAATATCCAAGGCTAGGTGAGGTAACCTGTTTGGAAAGAAATACTATTAGCATAATCACTGTTTTATTAAAGCAATGCTGTGAAGGCATGGTGTTGTCATCTACAGACAAATGAAAGATGAGATCTTTCTTGAGGTCCTTCTTACATCAAAGAAATCTACATTTTCTTGTGTGTAGGTGCCCCAACCCACACAGCTGTAATATTTTGAAGGACTAAAGTCTAAATAACATACTTTGTTCAGGGAGGCACTTGACATGGGTTCCAAGTACCCAGTAATGAGGTTAATACACGGCAATGCACCAACATTCTGGCTTTCTCTATATGATTCCTTCTCCAGTCCTCATTGCTATAGTGAGTTGAAGGGGGTGACTTACAGTATAAAGGCTTTATGGAAGAACATGTTATAAACAAGACTTAAGCTGACACAGTTGCATGAGACTACAGAAGTACTCAGAAGGCACTAACTCATGAATGGCTGGATTTTCTAAATAAGTGGGAAGTTACTGTAAGACATTTTTGCGTTCTTCCTCACGAGTTCATGTGTTCAATAGCATGGTAGAGACAAACATTCTGTTAAAAAAATATTACTGTAAACTAAAATGTAAAATTTTTTCAGTAATGCTCTTTTGTCTAGTTTTTTTCATTTCCAAAATGCATTTGAGGAAAAGACAAGAACTACACTTTGTCATTCTAAGTCTCACAACAGGATTTATTGGTGCCATCTACTGGCTATTTAGTCATTTTAAATTCCAACAAATTATGAATAATGTGTTTTAAATGCAGAATAATAAGAACATTATGAGTCTTATAACTGAATCAGCCAACATCAAGCTATGTAATTGGCAAATCTGTAACATTTAAATTACATTAGGTCAAACTTTGGTACAATGTTCCTTCAGTGCAATTCAATTATGAAGCTTTTAGATGTGACAAGAGGAGAAAGTTCATGTACAAGTACTCGTGTGCAGACTCCAAGCGTTACCACCACACACACCCTCCTGGTGTGTGAGAGCAAGGCTTCTTCCTGACAACTGCCACCACTCGAAATCCCTCCTCCGCAAAGCATGAGCACGTGGAGCACTAGCGTGTTCATGCAGCAGGTAAACATGGTCCCCTTGCTGTTTGCCTTTGCTGGAGGGATGTCACCACAAAAAATTGGATGTAGAAAATGGTGCTTTAGCTCATAGCCCAGGCAAGTTGTGAATGTTTCTGCTGAGGGTGGGTTTAAGCAAGCCAGAGGGAGCATGGGCATGGAGGGGATGGCACAAAGCCTATTCCAGAACATCCATTGCAAAGATGGTGGGAGAAAGCAGAGCTTGGAAGGGACCTGCTGTGCATGACTGCTGAATTCCCTTCTGCTAAATTTGTTGAAAGACACCTGAAGATGACCTAGGATTTAAATAAGGCTTTAAATAACTTATACTCTTTGCAGTAAAAATTGCTAAACTATAATTATTTGAGGCAGTGCCAGGGAAGATCAGCAAATCGATATTAACTGGAATGTTAACAATATCTCCAGTTCCAGGTAAGAAAAGTATTTACACATCTGAGTAGCTGCATCCCTAATCAGCAATACAGCAGAGCACATGCTTAAAATACTTAATCATACTTAAAGGTGCTTTGCTAGATACCAAAGACACTGCTCACATTTCCCCCTCTGGTTAGTCAAGACCTTAACAGAGCCAGAAACAAATATATTTAGATCACACTCTGAGAACCAACCTCTGGAATAACTTGCTTAACAACTAGGTTCTGAGCAAACAAAGTATATTAATAGAGTGACTGAAGAAAAGGTTCATGCTTCCTGTCCTCTGCATTTTCCTCTCATCTAATAAAAACATGAGAGTCTTTAGGGAAGGAAAAGAATGTTACTTAACCATATCTGTTTTTCAGAGATTTATGTTAAAAAATGCATTCTGATGGAACAAACTAAGCCACAACTTTTATATAATGCCTTGGTCAATGGAACTAGAAAGGAAAGAGAGTTCATTAGAAATCTGGTGGAGCGTGAATCTGCACTGAACATGCTTTGTCTCTGCAAGGTTTTAGTGTGTCTGATGGCGTTCCCAGAGCTGAGAGCAACTCTGCAACTTCAGCAAGGGCTGATCAAGAACTTCCCAAGAATAACTTCTGCAGAAATGGAGTGGGGAAACTGTCCCTTGCATGCTCCTGGGGCTCTCACTTCCAGGCCCCTAGAGTATGTGGCCTCTCAGAGCTCATGAAAAGAAAAATGTAGTATTTCTAGGATAGGAAGAGCTACTTAGAGAGACTAGGACAGAAGACAGCTGGGAGATGAGAAATGGAGCAATGACAAAGGATAATGTAGATGGGGGTTATTATATAGTAAAGTACATTAACTTCCACAACCTGCAAATAACATTTAATTTAGCATCATATGCTTGTTTGTACAGCAAATTTAATTCGAGCTACCAAGTTACTCCATGTGTTCAAGTGCCAGAACTATGTGGATATGCAGCAGGTAGGTGTAATCCTCCTCACGATTCATAGAGGTGCTAAAATGGTTTGGTGTAAGGGAATCTGGAAGAGTTTTATGTTTCTTTAGGGTGACACGGCAATGACACAAACAATACCTGCATGAATAGAGAGCTTCTAGCTTCTTCTACTTATTGTCTTCTGAATAACCACATGCAGGTTTCATGCTCTCCACACACAGTCCATGGAGGGATTCTCTGGATGAATGTGCCAGACTGCACAGACTATCTAGGAGCTCATTAGAAGAGAGGCAGTGCTGCCTGAACATCATCAAACCATTCCTAAATCTGGTTTGCATGTCTCGGCATCTGGTGTTTCCTGTTCCAGTCCTGGAGCATGGAGCAACTTGCATGGCTGAACAGCCTGATGAGACCTTGGATGGCTCCATGCTGAGAAATTTGGTCACCTCTGCTTAGCAGCACTCCGAATTTCTATAGTTAGGTCTCATTAGCTCAGACCTGTATTTGTGAACACAGCTGAGCACTACTGGCCAGTACTTGTCTGGCATGTGTGGTCTCAGCTAGCAGCAGATGAGGGAGCAGTGGGAGGACAGTTCACACATCCTCGAGTTGCATTACTAGAAGACAGCAGTAGTCTGAGCACCAAAGTCACCACAATGCTCCTCCTTCACTTGAACACTCATTTCCCTTTGTTCTCACCACAAAGTCCCTTTCCTCAGCAAATATTTCTGATTACTTCCCTTTCCTGCATTTAATTCAACTGCTGAACATCGACTTCTAATATCAATCTATTCCTCAGCCACAGCCTCATCTACAGAGTGTCTGCACCCGTCATCTCCTGAGGATTCAGGCCTTTCACAGGACGGTGGCCGCTCGGGTGCCAGCAAAATTGGCAGTGAAGAGCAACCAGGGTGGCAGCGAAGGTCGCAGCATGGGTGGGAGCGAGAGTGACAGTGAAGGTGGCAGCAAGGGTGTCAGTGAAGGTGGCAGTGAGGGTGGGATTGAAGGTGACAGTGAAGGTGGCAGTGAAGGTGGCATTGAAGGTGACAGTGAAGGTGGCAGTGAAGGCGGCAGTGAAGGCATTAGTGAAGGCGGCAGTGAAGGTGACAGTGAAGGCGGCAGTGAAGGCGGCAGTGAAGGCGGCAGTGAAGGCGGCAGTGAAGGCATTAGTGAAGGCGGCAGTGAAGGCGGCAGTGAAGGCAGCAGTGAAGGCGGCAGTGAAGGCAGCAGTGAAGGCAGCAGTGAAGGCAGCAGTGAAGGCGGCAGTGAAGGCGGCAGTGAAGGCAGCAGTGAAGGCGGCAGTGAAGGCGGCAGTGAAGGCAGCAGTGAAGGCGGCAGTGAAGGCAGCAGTGAAGGCGGCAGTGAAGGTGGCAGCGCGGGGCCGGGCGCGGAGCCCTCCCGCCTGGCAGAGGCCGAGGTGCGTTTGGAAACAATCCTCGAGATCGCTCCCAGCGGCGGGACCGGTTCATGGCCCGACACTCGAATGTCTGTAAATTGCCTTCAGAATTTATACAGTGCATTACAGAGATTTTTAGGAAAACCCCAGTGCCGAGTTAGCTTGAAGGGATTTTCACGCCGTTTTCGTCTGTGCTGCAGTCCCGGAGCCCTTCTCAGCCGGGGCTCCCCTGGCACGCGAGGCTCGCTGGGACAACACGGACGGCTTCGGGGTCGTGGCTGCACGGCTGGGCCACTGCTGCTCACTGCTCCTCACTGCCCCTCACTGCTCCTCACTGCCCCTCACTCCTCCTCACTCCCCCTCACTGCCCCTCACTCCTCCTCACTCCCCCTCACTGCTCCTCACTCCTCCTCACTGCTCCTCACTCCTCCTCACTGCTCCTCACTCCCCCTCACTGCTTCTCACTCCTCCTCACTGCTCCTCACTCCTCCTCACTGCTCCTCACTCCCCCTCACTGCTCCTCACTGCTCCTCACTCCCCCTCACTCCTCCTCACTGCTCCTCACTCCCCCTCACTCCTCCTCACTGCTCCTCACTCCCCCTCACTGCTC
>JAYDZK010000113.1:131893115-131924809 GCA_034509185.1 Euphonia xanthogaster
TGTGTGGGGTCGGGAAGGCGCCGCGGGGGCACCCGGCCCGGCCGGAGCCGCCCTCACGCCTGCAGGCCGGCCGGGAGGCCGAGCTCAGCCTTCGGACGGGTGGTCGCGGTCGGGTTGTTTCTGCTGTTCACTTCTCTGTCCGGTCTTTGCACGTACAGGCTCCAAGAAGAAGGGATTTAGAAAAGTCGCGCTCAGTTAAAATGGGGCGATAGCTAAAGCAGCTCTGAGGAATCTGACTGTGTGCCGTACTGCCTTGCACCGGAGCTAGCAGAGGAAGATGCGTGGTTTTATCCTTGTGCAACGCCGGTCTAACTACTGAACAGAGCGATGTGCTGAAGTTGGAGATCCTGACAAAATGGGAGCACTTGTCTTGTCTGTGACCTGCAGTTTACTTCTAGCTCTGGTGCAAGGGCACAGCTTATTCACATGTGAGCCAATTACTATTTCCAGATGTTCAGGAATGCCTTACAATATGACTTTTTTCCCAAACCTCATGGGACACTATGATCAGGACACGGCTGCTCGCAAAATGGACGTAAGTTTCTCACCCCCGTCTCCCCACCCCCCTCCCCCCCCGAGATTGTATGTAACAAATTTGTCATTAAGAAATGTTTGGGATACCTGTTACACTGAATGACGAGACTGGTAATGTTTAGTGAGTAGATGTGTCTTCAAACAGAGCGTTCTAAGTTCCTTGTAAAGCACTATATAAGGGAGCTACCGACTTCCTCCCTCCACCCTGCCTTGGATCCTGTATTAGAGTGGAAGAGGAATGGGTGTAGCACAGCAATGTGGCTATTCAGAGCATTTTGGCAGAGCTCGTCACATATAGCTCAGGCACCTTACTGTTATACAGAACAATTGTTGAAATTCTCAGGAGAAATAGTTTATGATATCCTGCCCTGCCTGAACTCAGTGCAAAAATCATATTTAGAAGATGCTCTTTGCTCCTCTGTCACCTTACATCTACAAAGGAGGATTACCTGAAGCTATTCTTAGCCCTATTCTCCATTGTGGCTTTTGCATCTGTTGTCTTCTGACTGGATGCTGAAACTTTTGACTGAAAGAGCAACTTTTACTCTTTTAAAGTGAAAATAAGCACTTTTCTTACCTGAAATGACTGTAAGTGTGGCTCCCCTGAGAATATGCCACGCTGTGGAAAGGCTTTGCCCATAGCAATACCTGTGAAGGGCGAGAGCCTCTCTGGGCGAGAGGCTTGTAAAACAAGTTTTAAACCTGTTTTAATAATGGCTTTTCAGTGGTAAGAGGAGGGGGGAAATCTTAGCACAGGTCTTGAAAAGCTCAGTGTCTTGTACTATGCAGAGAGTGCAACAGAAGTGAGGTGAATATTAAGTTGCTGTTTTAAAAAAAAAAGTGTGGTGTTGGAGGTACTGCTACTAAAATCTTATTTGCATACTGTTTACTGTGGAGAAGCTTGGAGGAGGAGCTTGGTTCAGTTGCCGAAACATGTTTTTAGTGTTGCTTGGGATAATCATGACTCCCTGCCAGCTGCAAGCCTGGAATAGCACAGGCTTTGGTCTCACATTGGTTTTGTCAGCCCGGTGTAGATGTATGGGAAATTCTAGTATCAAACATTAAGCCGTCTGTATGTAGGCAACTGAATTTGCTGCAGATCTCTGACAAATTGAGGGCTTTTTAGTTGGAAGGCAGGCTATAGGCTTCAGCTGTGAGCTGTGCAGTGCTTCTCTAGCCATCACTTCTCAGGAATGCTTCCTGCAGTGTCTGCCGCTTTATCTCCTCGCTGCTTCTGACTTGGTGTGTGTTAACTGCAGCCGTTGAGCCAGCACTTGTCAGTATTTGTGCCTTCCAGTCATGCTGCTGTTAGGGCAGAGAGACCACAGAGCCATTTGTATTAGGTTGCTATGACTGACTTTTCTCAACTGTCAGTAACTTGTGCCTAGTGCATGTGTGGAGGGAGTTCCTCCTGGAAAGTATTCATGGCTTGCCTTACATATAGCTACCTACCTTCTTGTATAGCTATTTCATTAACAATTGTGTGGTAGTAAGAAGTTTTCTTGTTTTCTCTCTTTTTCCATTCTGTCACCCTTATAACCTGGCTCCTATTTGGATTACTGCTCAGCCAACTGGCTGGGTGGCTGCAGGGAGCAACAGTGTCTATTAGGATTTAATTTGCCTACCCTCTTCGATTTGCTTCCTAGTCTCCTGTCGTTCCTGCTGCCTGGCCTCTAGTTTGGTATTCCTAACTACTGTGGTGCTGTGCAGACATTTCTGAACTGCCTCTTGTGTGGTGGTCTGCCTGCCTTTATTGTGGTCCAGCAGTGATGATGGATTGCTTGGTCAAAGTGGATTTTTAAGACAGCTGCTCTACAGGTGAAAGGGTCTGCTCCCATTCTGTGTGAAGTTCATGTGGAAGCCACTGCTAGTGGTTAGATTTGGAATTAATATGGTAAAAGCTTACCATGGTTCATTGCTGGGCCTTCTTCCTGAGAGGACCAGTGTGTACCAGTGTCATATTTTGATGTCATTCTTCGTGTCATTCAGTAA
The DNA here is from genome assembly GCA_034509185.1 of Euphonia xanthogaster. Taxonomy (NCBI): domain Eukaryota; kingdom Metazoa; phylum Chordata; class Aves; order Passeriformes; family Fringillidae; genus Euphonia; species Euphonia xanthogaster. The sequence continues at coordinate 131,895,642 of JAYDZK010000113.1, forward strand.
TGGCGCCAGTTTGTCCATAGTTGATTGCAACAGAGAACCTTGTCAGGATCGTCAAAGGGTTCTGCTTTTCAGGGGATTTTCAGTGTTGCAGCAGGGGAGGAGGAGTCACTCACTTCTGGAATAGTGTTTAATTTCAGTTTGCAGCCATAACAAGGCAGTGTGTTAGGAGTGGAGGTGACTTCTGTTGTTTTAAGAGCTTAATTTTTTTTTCTAATTCTCAGTCCAAACATCATTCATACCAAAGAAAGAATTTTAATGGCATGTTTTCACTCTATAGAAGTGCTTTCCTTTGATCCTCAGTAGGAATGCTTAAAGGCTTTCTTTTTTAATTCTGTCTTGCTCTTCCCCCTCCCTTCCCCCTGCCTGTTCTCAAGATTGGGCATGAGATTTACATATTTGCATGTAAGGTCTCACAGGGTTTTGAGGTTGAGGCCTGCAGTATTTTGCACCCTGTATCATAACTGACTTTTAGTAGGATCATGGAATCCTAAGCAACAAGGTAGGAACTTCTTCCAGAAATCAAAAATATTTTGTGCAGGGACCCCTAGTATTAATCCAGGTTTGTGTTTCTATCCCCTCTAAGAATTTTTGGGGAGTGTTTACTCCCCAAAAGGACCAAGATTTGTCAAGGGGGCAAGTCTCACCTCAAGGTAAAGTTCACTTTCCAAAACAGTGGTAACGCACAATGCCCTACTCTGAAGGCTCTACAGGTGTGTTCTTCTGCAAGGGAGTGTTCTATAGCAAGAAGGGCTGTGCTGGGAATGTGTTAAATTGGTATTTCTGGATGGTGTCTTCACAGTAATCCTCCAGAAGAGGATGATGTGGAGCTACTGTCTCAGGTAGTGGTTGACTTCGAGGAAAGCAGCTGATACATGGTTTTACAATTCTGCCTTATATATCAGCTGTTCATAATGATGTGCTATAAACCAGAACACTGAAGCACTAGAGCAGGATGATGACTAACTCAGTCCTAGGGCCTCTATTATGGATGTTCTGGCTAGTGAGGATAGTCCCTCTGGGATCTTGTTTTCTGCAATAAAAAAAATACGTAATTTCCAGTTGCTCCCTCCATTCACATGTTTATTTAGTTTAATTTTGAGCTTTCAACTTGACAGACTGAGTTTTGGCTTCTTGAGTTTTACTTTATATTTGGATTCATTTTGTTTACACAACAAATGGTGGCTTTAGGAAAGTAAAACCACATGGTTTTGCGGTGTGAAGTTTTGTGTATGTTTGCTAAACAGCTGCATGACTGTGGAATCTGATTATTTGCAGATGCCTACAATCTCTGTATCTCAAAGCAGTTTATCAGTAACTGTTCTTGTTACTACTAGCTCAAATTGGGAGGTGGAAGATCTAGGGTTTGTCTGATGAGGAAAATAAGTGGACATAACAGAAGATCTGGTTCGTTACAGCTGTAGTTAAATAGGTGTAACTCCCCCTGGTGGTCATCCACAAAAACAAGTCACTTCTAATTCCAAAGTGCTTTAACTATCCCGGTATGGGTTGTCAACTGAAGGCGTTATTCCATCAAGGCAGAAGGTTACTGTGTTGTAACTTACGTTCATATCTCTTAATCTGTTCTGCTGCAGTTCTGGAATGTGTCCACAGGAGACAAGCCCTTAAGACTTCCTGATGTGGGCAAGATCCACAGGTCTGTAGATGTACAAAGGGAAAAGGCTTGCCAGTGAGCTTTTACAGCAGACTATAGAAAACACTGGAAAATGTTGCACAGAGAACAATGAAGTACCTCAGAGAGACTGAAAAGATGATTCAGTTGTGAGTTTTCCATTCACTTCTGAGTTCATGGCCATGTGCCAGAATGTGCATGTCTGTGGAGGGTTAAATGCAGCTGGCTGCAGCAGTGGCAGAAATTGTGTGAGAACTGGGGTCAGTTTAAGCAAAGCCATTTAGAGGGGGTTAAAAAGTACATTCCAGAGTTTAATGCCGAAGTTGCACGAGTTAAAATTTGTAATGTAATGGCTTCACTTGCTTCCACTAAATCCAAATTTACAGGTAATTTAAAGATACTTATAAAAAGCTGCAAACCTGGTGTCTGCAAGCTTAAATTGGTGCGTGTGTGTATGCACACAGGAAGGAAAAAGCTGTCTACCACTGTTGGGAGTTTAGGGGAAGTAAGTGCTGTTTTGTGAAAAGGTTATTGCTGGGATAGCCTGCAAAGTAGCACAGGTGTGAATTTACTTAATCTTTAGAGTCTTTGCTTCTCAATTGTACTCCACATGAGCGGTGCTTGGTGTAATACATGAAACACTAGTACTTGAAACTTGAAGCTTAAATCTCAGCATCTTTTAGGAAAACAGCCAGTATTCTTGATCTGCTTGGAGTTATGTTTTGTCCCTGGTGCTGCCTCAGACCCTGAAGTGGAGAAATGTGTGCAGAGGTGTGCACATTGACCCAATGGAACAAGCACAAATGAGTCTTTAATTCATATTTTGGTTGTAACATTTTTGTTGTCTCTTTTCCATGGTACTAAAGAGCAGGGAAGGCTTTTGTAAAAAAGTGGTAAATTTAGAACATCATGTGTTACTGTTTACAAACTAAGGTAACTTTTCTAGCTTCTCAGAATGTAGTGCATGTCACGAAAGATTGGGGTGATGAAACAGCTAAATTGATGCTTGTTAAATGGAAGTTGGCAGATGCCAAAGTATTTTTTATACATACTTCATATGGATCAAAGGAAATACAAGACAGTACAACTGACTTCTCTGTTGGTTATGTCTCAAGAAATATGGAATAGTTGGACATGAGTAATTCTTTTGAGCATCACCATGGAAGTTGCAGAAAGGCATTGATTAAGGGTTTGAAAACGTGAATAATCTTTGTAATTTTATAAAATAACATAAAAATTTGGAATGTGTGTTCATTTTTTGTGCTCTCTTGCTCTCAGGTATTCCAAAGAAACATACATCATGTTTAGTTCTTAGAATGATGCTTATAGCAACATTCATAAACCATTTTTGCTGATTCCTGTGGGTATAGTAATTTACAGCCACTAAAAAAGTGTTTGTTACCTATAGTACTGAGGCCCTTTGAGTGTGAGTGGCTTGTGCAGATTGACTGAAAGCAGACAGGCAAATGTGTGTAATCCCATTACCCTGGCTCTGAGCATATCAGTCATCTGCTAAATCTGCTGCTGCTTTCTCTGAGCAGCAGGACTTGCCCACTTGATAATGTGAATAGCACTGCCTTGCTCTTCATTCTGCAAGGATGCTGTTTAGAATGCATGGGGGTCCAAAGTACTGCTTGCTTGGCAAAGAGGTGCTGGCTGGGGTTCTTGGAGATGGTGTTGACAGTGTGATTCCAAGAGCCTCCTCTCTATCCATATTCAGAGGTTTATGCCTATTCTAGCAAGTAATTTGGTGTTCCAGGAGTGGATCACTCGGTGAAGTTGTCAGCGCACTGCTTACCTGTCTGCTGCCAGAGACAGAGGAGTTCTACTCTGGGTTAGATTTTGGCCACTCTCACTGTGCATGAAGTCTGAAGCTGGCCTATGGAAGGCTGTCTTGCAGATCTTTTTCAACAGCAGACTTCTGAAAAATACCATGGTATCTTGTTGTTTGTCTCCTGCAGATGTTTGTCCCTTCTGCAGTGCCCTGGTTAATGTTCAAGTATAACTGCAAGCTGTTGGTGTTGAGAAACACAGGTTTCTTGGTCCTGCTGTGCAGCCTTGTCTCCAATTCCCTCTTCTCCACACTTAAATCTGCAATTACTGGCTAAATTAAGGCAGGGATGGACTTAGTCCTGTGGCCATAGCCTGCTCCTAGAGGACACCTGTGGGTGAACAGAACAGCTTCCCTGAAACTATTTGTATAGACAATGAAAACAGGAACAGAGCTACTGAGTTTGTAACTACTTTGCCTTCACTGATAGGAGGCAGTTAGGGCTTGGGAGCTGAGCTGTCTGCTGAGAACACATCATCCTTGGAATTGGGGAGAGCAGTGGGTACAAAGCTTTGAGACACAGGTGCAATTTCCATATTGTCTTAGTGTTTTTATGGAAGTGGCTGCTGCCCAGTGGAACCTTGTGAACTTCACCTGGTCATTAGTAAAACCTAGCATTAGATTAGGTAGGATAGGTCTGCTGAGGGTGATGTGGTGACCATGATTTTGAAGGTCATCTTCACATATCTTTCTTTGAATAGTAGACAAGTAGGACAAAATTGTATATTGCTGTGTGCTGGTGGTCCACACTGTTTGCCCTCTGCTGTCTGTGAGCTGTCAAACTGTGTGGGATCAACAACTGGGTAACAACTCACACCCAGTGCATTGACCCACGGCAGCTCTGGAAACAGGGACTGGGCAGTCTTGAAGGATTTGGTGAACCAAGGTGCATTGTGGGACATCTTTGCAAGGCTCCTCATGTTTGTTGTCTACAAATCTAGCCTAAGAATAGCAGAGGATCCTGACGTCTTTCTGAAGTGAGCTATGTGATGTTCAGGTGTGAGATGCTCTTTGCCCACAGTGCTGCGTGGGTCAGGAGGCTGGATGGAGCTCAGGCCCCTGTTGTGTGCTGGTGGAGGTGGAATGCAGGCTTAGTTTTCCATTTGCAGGATGGATGTTCAGAGTGACAGCTTGGCTGCAAGATGTTACCTATGCCTTCATTGATAAAGACCATGAAAAGCAAATGGTCCAGAAAATAACCACATTGGATGGGGAATGTGGTCACATATCCATGGTTTCTTTTCTAGTTTGACAGTGCAGTAATTAAAGCTGACAGTTTCTAAAACTACTATTGTGTCATCTCTTTAGTTCTTTACTGTATTCCAAAGGAGACGGTGGGAGTAGCTGCACCACAAAATTTGCTGCCTTTTTCTCTCTCAGTGTTGACTGTTGATTCACCAGCCCTTAGGGGCAAACATAGTTCCTTTGTCACATGGTTGCCTTTTTGGGTCTTTTCTGTGTATTTGTGTGCATCTGTGATTGCTGTAACACGTTGGTAATTTGCCTGTCAGAGTAAAAGATCCATATGTCTGCCCTCTTCTTCTGAGCTGTGTAGTGTAGACGAGTGGAGACTTGCTAGATTTCTGCTTAGCTATTGGGAGAGATGTGCAGGAGTGTTTAAGAGCTGTGTAAGTAGCTACTGTATATGGGGGGAGAGAGGCCTGGATGATCAGTCTTTGTAGGACAGTAAGGGTGTCCTCTTACTGAAGATACCTCTCCTCTAGACAAGAGCTTCCTGGTAAGAAAAAAAAAATAATCCACCTTTCCTGTACTTAAACTTCTGATAGATCAAGTTATTTCAGAGAATAACCACATCCTTCCAAGTTTGGCTCATGTATTCCCCAGAGGGCCTGCATATCCAGATTACTTTAGACTCAGTAGCTACTGCCACAAAACACTTAGAGGCCAAACTCTCCACACAGTTGCCCTGCATACAAAATTAAAAGCATTACTATTCTGGAGAGGGACTGTACCCATCCAGCCTCATGGTATGGTGACCTAGCAATACCTGTTTGATAGGATGCAATGTCCCATCTGCATACTGTTTCACATGAGCTAATGCTCTTGCAAGGAAGGTACAAGGTGCACCATTCTAAGAATCCAGCTGCGTGGGGAATCTCGCTGGGGATTATACATGGAGCTACAAACAGAACATTAAATATCGAAGGTTAATGTGGCCCACAAATCATAACATGACAGGGAGAAAGAAAAGGTGGCCTTAAGTTTTTAGAACAGGAGAAATAAGGAGGATAATGAGGGAAATGTCACCAAGATGAGCACTGTGGGCTAACAATAAGGAAACGGTGTCTAATGCAGGCATTCAAAACTGGGGAGTGTCTCAAAGTATGACCAACTGGAAGCAGTGAAAGCAGAAGACAGGTAATGATTGCAATGCTGAGGTAGGTGACTGCAGCTTCATGGGCTTCAGCTTGGTCAAATGACTTGTGCATGCCTGATTGACATCTACATCATAACAAAGTTGGTTTTCTTAAGACTACTAAAGTTTTCATTTAAGACTGCTTAAAAATGCATTAAGTAGGCAAGAAAGAAATGGTGCAGGTTTACTACTCTGGTAACTTGGGGGTGCTGTTATGCTGAAGTGTGTCTCCACACTCACAGAGAGAGGGGGAAGCAGTAATGACTTCTGCTGGAATTTCTTAGAAATGGGGGGCTTTTTTAAAGATAAGACTGTCTATCAACATTATTACAGGTAATCCTTTACATTGAATGCTGCACAAAAGTTCAGCAATAAAGTTTAACACATGACAAATACAAGGAGAATTTAAGATTTGGGATTCTTATGCTACTGCAGTCCAGATGTAATGAAGCTCTCTCTAGACTTCAGATGTCTGAGGGCCTGCAGTATACCTTCCTTCAGTTAACTTATAGTTTTCTGTCTTTTATGCTGTCTAGTTTACACAAAACCTAAACCAGATACAATGTATAACTGAAAATCTTTGTAAAAATAGTTCAGTTCTGTAACACTTGGGAAAAAGCTCTCACTTTTGTTAAGGACTGTAGATTGCAGAGGCTGGAATGTCTATAATTTAGGTCAAGCTGTAATTTAGGTTAAAACAAAAAAAAATGCAGTGGATTTTGGTCATAAGCTATTTTGAAAAGTATTTTAAATACTTCAGTCTGCTTCAGATAGTGAGATGTAATATTCCTGTTTATATTGTTTATAACCTTTGCTATGGTTAAAAATATAGGTATATATGTATTTTTATTTTTCATGTGAAAATACTTAAAATATGGAATTAAGTTGTTTTACTACAGAAAGAAGTTCTGTTGCTAGATCCCTGCATGGGCCATTCTCTTGAGTTGGACTTGGTTTTAGTGAGTCCCTTCCAACTCAGAATATCTTGCAGCTTTGTACAGTTAATACCAAACCATTCAGAGTGTATAAAAGTAAAAAAGCAGAATAGCCTTTATCCTTCTGTGTCTGTGCTCATTTATAGTGTCAGGGGCAACCTTAGTGCCAAGGAGTGGTATTGGAGTAGTTTTATGGAGTTTGTTTTACCTTTCTTTGAAAGTGCATGAGTGCCTTGCTGTCCTATTGACCTTTGAAAACATTCCCCCATGTGCTTTATCCCTACCCTGGTAGGAGTATTGATTAATATTCCCATAACCTTTGAATAGCTAATATGAAAGTTCAGGCCAGAATGTGTATGCAGACACATAGATGTATGTGTGTGAGTGTATGTGTGTATGTGTGTATATTGCATGTGTTGGGGGAGTGATGGTGAAGAGTTTGCAGGCAGTCTCGTTGTCGTTGCAGATTCATTGAACATTTGGCTGCTGAGCGATTGGGCTCCCTGAGCGATTGCCCAGCCCGGCATCTGAACTCTTGCCTGGACGGGTGATGAAGCTCAGTCCCGCCGAGCCCGCCCCCACGGGCACCTGGCTGCCTGCCGGCCGGTCCCTGAGCACTTGGCAGCACGGGGGTTTTTAGGATCGCTGCCATCCTTTGCCCTCTAAACACTGATCTTCAGGCGCTGAGCTGCAGGCGGCTCCTGGCCCGTCCGGCTGTGGGAGGAGCGCTGCTGGGCACAGTCCAGCTTATCAGCCGCTGCACGCTGGGCTGTGCCCAGGCTTTGTTCACAGCCCTTTGACAGTCCTAGTGCATGTGTTGCCTTTGCTGCTCGGTTGAAGGACAAAAATAAGCTTATATCTTTGCAAACATCTTTCTGCAGAACAGCATCGTTTGTCCCACTGCTTGTTTACTGCCCATTTCTTTCTCTGCACCACCCCTAGCCTCTACCAGCTCTTTGAACTTCAGATTTCCTGGAGTAGGAAACTTCAGCTATTGTCTTTTAAACTACGGGGCCAACCTACTTTGTACTCTGACAAAATACTTCATTCTTGTCTATGTAAATGTTAAGTTGATTACATTTTAAAAATGTTCGAAAAGCTTTTTGATTAAACACAACTTTATGTACTTTTAGTTTATTATGGGAGCTGCAGAAAGTAATGCTGTTTTTTTTTAAAGCAGCTTATTAAAATAGAAATCAAATTCATGTATGTTTGATGGTTTTCTTTTTACCTCTGTCAAATCAAGGTGCACTAATAATGCATACTAAACTTAAAAGTATTCAGATTTATAATATACATCTTATATACATTTATAGCCAGAATATAAATGGTGACTTTTAGTCCTGAAAAACTTTTCTTGGTTTACCCATGTAATTTTAGCTGAATTGAGAAAATACAGATTACAGCTGATGCTTGCTGCTGGCAGCAGTAGTTGATTATTACTCACAGCTCAGGTAGAGACATGGTGTATATGGGCTCTCAAATGAGCTCATACCATGTTCCTTGCTGGTTTAAAGGATGGTTGGCATTACACTAATGTTTCTGGGCATTCCCATGTTCCTGTTTTGCAGTTCTGTTAAGGAGCAGCTTTTAGCAGGCTTGTAGCAACAAGACGCTGACATTTTTGCAGCTTTCTGCAAAATCCTTACGTATCAAATTAAGTGTATTTAACTTGCCTTTGATCTAAATTCATCAATGTAACTTCCAATGGGAAATACCTAGTCTTTTCTCAACCTTGCTTTGAATCTATTGAACTTGTAAATTTCACCCTTCATTTAGTTTCATGTGTTGGGACGTTTATTTATCATGACTTAGTTAATTGTGCATGAACTAGAAGTCAGAGGTTCTTGGCCGCTGATTCACTATGGCCATCGGCAAATTGCCACCCTTGCCAGCCTGTCTAGGAATTGCATGAAGACATTAATCTCTCTGGGTGTGATGCTAATCTTGTTTGCATCCAGTTGAGAATAACTCCATTGTAACAGTAGTGTAGCATTAAATCAGCCCTGCCATATTTGCTCCACTGTTTTTAATTGACACAGATTATCATTGTAAAAGTGGCTAAAGATACTGTGAAGATTGTTAGTGTAACTCTGTGAGTATGAAGAGTAGTTACTGTCTCCTCTTCTGAGATAGTTTATGTGCACTGTGAATGACAGTGGCTATATTTCCTGGCTAACACATCTGAAAACTTACATGTTTATAAATATATTTGGTTTAGGGTTTGAGGCTATACTTCAGTTCTGTACTGGATAGTAGGTTTGTTTGTATGGTAAATTATTAACAATTATTAACAATTTAATTAATTTTTAATTATTAATAATGAAGGTGCCCTGCAAGAAGCAAGAGAGCTGGTGATCCTTCTGGGCCCCTTCCAATCTGAGATATTCTATTACTCTAATTATTCATTATTTAGGTGGGTGTTATTTCCTGTAAAGCAGATACATAGTTACATGAATAGCAATGTGTATCTTTAATATAGGTAGAAATCTGAGGTACACAGTGGAGTACAATTGTAGAAATACAGGTTTAAGCCTGCCTTTGCTTCAGTGACTGAAATACAGAGTTCTGTAAGCAACAAGGTTTTAGTGTTTTTCCTTTAGTCACAAGATATGTATTAAAGAGGTGATATGGCTTAACACTGAGACAGTTAGTGTCTGTCATTGTTTAACTCAGTTAACCTCAGTGTTAACTAGATTAATGAAGCTAAATGCTTTCACATGGTAGGTAGAGCCCAGTGGTTAGGAGAGCAGGTGTCTTAGGTGTCTGACTCCAGTGGCCTAACAAAGGCTCAAGTCCTCTGAGTGTCTCAGCAATTCAAGGTATTTCCTGTCTTTTACAGTAAAGGTTCGCCATAGATAATTGTAACAAAGACCTTGATATTTCAGTCCACCGTTTCTTATATTATGAAAGCGTCTCTGTGACACTAATCAGCAGAGTACAGGAAAGTATTTTCACTTATTTGTTTTGGTATATGCTGGTAGTTATCATACATCAGAACCCCAGAGACTGATCATCTCAGGTAATGCTTCTCTCTAGGATCAGACTGAGGTGAGGTACAACAGAGCATTTGAAATGTTTGCATGGAATAATGAACTTGTTTCTCTTGTGTCTTGCAGTTGTAAGCCTGCTAAGCACAGAACAGAGAAGCATGGTGAGCACAGGATCCATATATAGTTCTAGGTTGCAATTTACTTGTTGGCAAAGCACATTTAAGAACATGTTTGCACTTAGACATTTTTTCTGCGTTTTGCACCATTTGTTTTCACTTGTCTCTGTTGTGTTACAGTTTGTAGAACCACACCATAACTGGCTTTCTGAGGTAGCTTGTCTTTGCTGCTGGAGAAAATATAACATAGAAACACTTTTTAAGGAATTTAGAACTTCATAAGGTGTTCATGTTTGTTAGTGGAAAGTTTGCATCCCACAGTATTACAATGGCTCTTCACTGATAGTGCTTGAGGCATGCCCCTCTTGCTGTTACAGGCTACATCATCTTTGACTTTACAGTTGCTATTAGTTTGTTGGTTTGGGGTTTTTTGTGTTGTTTTTTTTTTTTTTTAAAGATTGTTAAAGAATTCTAGCTTGCCTTATATTTACTGAGTTTTTCCCATTGTCAAGAAGATGAGAATTTATATTTTAGAACTTTGGCTGTGTGAGGCTCCCTTTCTGTTTTTTAAAGAGTGTGGTTTCATTCTATTTTTAACATTCTTATCACCCAGCATGCAGATTTTCATCTCTTCTTCATATGACAGGGCAGTGGTTGCTAATGCTTGAAATGCCCAGTGCCTTAGTTTCCTGGAAGAGTGAATTTTGTTTGTTTGTGCCATGTGCAGACACTGAACTTCCTGAAAAGAGGAGGATTATGGTATAAGATAGTGAGTTTAATCCCAGACTTGCATTCTTAGGATGCCAGCATGTGCATGCATGCAGCTTACCCAGCTGACCATGTGGGTAAAATGTGGTTTGTGGTTGGGACATCCATGGTTCAGATAAAGTGTCCTTGAAGGAACTGCGTTTGACTGTCAGTGAGCTTGTGATTTTGGCTTTACTTTGTGCTTCCAGTCTGTGAAGCTGGAGGAGCAAATACTTTGGTTTTGGTAAGATTTTGCTTTTAGAGTCCATCAGGAAACGCAGACATACTATTTTCTTTGAGCAAACTTTTCCATTTTGACTAGCTGGAAGTGAAGCACACATTTAAATATACCTCATTTTAGCAGAGTTCCAGGCACAATTCGCTAACACTTCTGATGTTCTTAAATGGTAAAAGTAGGCAGTTGCTGAAAATATATCTGTATTTTACAAATCCCGTTTGTGTGTGCTTGAGGCAAAGTTTTACATTTTATAGAGTTTTTTTTTGGTTGAGAAAACTCATTGGCTGTAAAATCTATTCATTTTTTGAGGGACGTGATACTTCTGTTGAAAGGGAAAATTCAGATTTTATATATATATTATATTTAGTGATGTCTTTTCTTTTAAATTGCATGTTCAGTAGTAAAACTTGCTTCTTGGGTAAGGAGATATAGGTAGGTGGATGGGTGGATAGATAGATAGACAGACATGGGATACTTGAAAGCTGAAAAAAGTACTGTTCTGGACTCAGAATCTAATCTTCCCTTTTACAGCCATTGGTTGAATGTTTGAGAGACGTAGATATTGACGGCAAATAATTTAATAAAATTCTTACTAAAAGATTGCTTTGAAAATTGCATGCACTGTCCCTGTTTAACATTGCACATAACATTTGTGCATACAGTAGTATTTTGGACAAAATAGATTACCCTAACAATAAAGCTGAGAAAATGTAGAACAGAAAGGCTGGGTGTTTTTTACTTAAAAGCCTGTCTGACTGAATAAGCAATTGAATGCATTGAGCAGAAAAAGTTAAACTTCATTCTATGAATTCTCTAGTAAGAACAGTCATCAGTTACTCACTGCCTGGTACTTGGTAATCTAGGCAAAGAAATTCTTGATCGTGTTGAGAGAGATTTTAAATGAGATGTTTAAAAATGAGAAATAATGTTTAGACCTCATTAACAAAAAAAAAAAAAAAGCCCTAAATTTCATTAGTGGGAGAGATGAGTTCATCACACCACTTAGGACTGAAAATGCAATCTAACAGGAATTACAGGAACAGACACGCCTTGGAAAACCTCAGGGCATTTGTTTAGAAGCTGATTGGTGTACAGAGAAACTCAATGTTTTACTTTATTTCTAAATATCTTGGGCATTCATAATACTTTTCAGATTTCTAACATTGTCAGATATGAAAAATGAGGTTTGGATAGCCAAGCGTTGTCCAAAATCCTGGGACAAGGGCTGGGCTGGAAGTGCCAACAGAGCCTCTTACCACTCAGGCCAGTGGGTTTTGCTTTTTCAGAACTGCTGAACAAACACTATTTTCTAGTATCTTTTCAAACCTACATTGGATTAAAAGCCCTAGTGATGAAAGTTAGTTTTGATGCTTTGAATTCTCTTTTAAAAATTGCTAACCAAAGCCTTTTTCTTCCCTGTAGCCTTTCCTTATTCTTATGAATCTTCACTGTTCACCAGACGTCCACACATTTCTGTGCAGAGCCTTTGTCCCAGCCTGCCTAGATCAGATTCACGTGATTCACCCCTGTCGAAGCCTCTGTGAGAAAGTGTATTCTGACTGTAAGCAGTTGATGGACACTTTTGGAATTGCATGGCCTGAAGAGCTGGAATGTACCAGGTATTTTTCATATTGACAGGCGGTGGGAGTGGTATTTTCATGTTTGACACAGACTGAGTTGAAAATCTGAAGCAGACTGTTAAATATCACCTCGCAGTAATTTCCTTAGTATGCTGACCCTGCAGTGCTTGTGCACAGGACCATTTCTTTATTAAATTTTTTTTGTTATTCAAACTATCACCTGCATTTTCTGCCTGTGACAGTTTTTGCAACAAAGCTCTGCAGCAGTTCTTTTCAATAATCACATCCTTGCAAGAGGTAGCTTTTTCACTGTACATTTCTGAAAGTTTAAAATATTATATGTTACAGCATAGATTTTGCTTTGGTTTCTGATCTCTAAACTAGGGATGATCATGCTTAATTTATTAGGAGTTTCAGAAGTAACTGCTCATAAGATAATGAAATATAGAATATTCTGTATTTCAACAGACCCAGAACATTGCATAGTAGAAACCTTACATTGCTCCGAACTGTTTGAATGTGCCAACCTAGTCTTGTGTTGCTTTTCCTGTACTGCCTGCCAAAACTCCCTTATTTGAAGTGTCACCTTTTCCTCAAAGGTGTTCACATGTCTGTTTCAGATAGAGGACAGTTAATACTTCATTTGGGGAAAAGATGTCTATATATTTTAAATGGAAACCACTGGAAGCACTCCAGTGCAATCTTTTTGACATTATGACCTTCAGCTGTGGATATTTATAAATTATTAAGGCCAGATATTTTTTTGTTTGTTAACACACATTAGGTCAAGAGGTGCAGGAAAGGAGCAGAGACTGGAAACTCAATTTTTCTACCCCACATGCGGTTGCTAATCTGTGATGGGGCTGAGGGAGAGCTGGGACAGTTGTCCTGTGGATGACTTCTGGTAGAAATCAGTACTGGAGTCAATATGACAAGTGACATTAATGCCATTTCCCGTAGTTCTGCAGAAAAATAGAAGTTGTGGTATTAAGACAAGAAAGCATTGACTTCTCCCATCTTTTGTGGGGCTCTATGTGACAGTAGTGCCCCTCAGCCAGCAGGTATCTTCAAGGATGGTTTTGAAAATGTAGGACAATTACAAGCGAATCCAATTATTCAATATATCTTTAAAATGTCATTTTAAATCAAATAATGTTTTTTGCAGGATTTAGTACAGCTTTAAATTACTTTAAAACTGTTAGCATTTACTGAAAATGAAACTTTCCCGTTCATATGTGAAGTGATACCTCCCTGGTAGCCAATACTGAAAAGTCCATGTCCATGTTCTGAGAATGTTCTTAGAGCAGCAGAGATCCTGCTGCTGCAGCCCATGGAAGAGGAGCTGGTGTGAGCATGGGCAGTAACTGGAATACTGAGGTTCACACTGCTGTATTCTTACAGATGAACATGAAACTGATTAGCACAATGAGTGAATGAAGTTCACTCTGTTTCCACATGTACTGCTCCAGCCTGTGGTTAATGAAAGAATCTGCCATAGAATTAGTTTTCTTAACAATTAGTCTAGATTTAGTTGGACAGCATGAAAGTGCAGTAAAACAAAGAATTGAAGGAGTTTTTAGCTGGAGCTGAGCTTGGATACTGAATTGAGAGGCTCTTGTAATAGCGTTTGACAAAGAATGTCAAGGTAACAAAATTTTACTTTAAAACTAGAATGTGAAACTTGTTCCTTTTAATGTACGCTTAAACTTGGAATGCATGTGACCATAAATCCCATTTTGAGTAAATGCTTATCTGCTTGAGTTATATAATCTTATTTGAAGATACATCCAGCACTACTAATGTGGTATTATCCATATAAAAAAATCACATCTTGTGTCCAGTTAAACTCTGGAGCAGTTGAGACTTGAGCTGTTTTTAAATTAAGATCACAGAGCTAGAAAATTGCTGAAATACTAAGAATTTTGACAGTGCTTGCATTTTCTGCTTAGGTTTTTTTTTTCCAGTTAGGTTGTTTACTGTTGGTAATGACATAGCAGTACAACCCAAAAAATTCTAATAACCATGTACTAGTCATCAAGTATGATATCAGTCTTCTTCCTTAATTGGAAGCTTGTATTTTCACAAGATTTTTTGCTGTCACAAACAGTCTGTTATCAAAAACGAAAAATAAATATGTACTGTAAATATTTTATGTACATATGTAAAAGTTTAGTATGGTTCTAAAGTGTAGAATGATTGCAATTTGAGTAGTGTTTCATAAACTATAAAACAGCTAGAGAGAAACAATTAAATAAATGTGATTGAAATCTTCTGAAATAAAGATAGTTGAAGTTTGGTTTTTGTAATGCCATCTGATTTTTTTTTTTCATATAATTTCACGTTTGCAACATCTATAAAATTTAACAGTGCTTAGGATCAGATTTTTCTCATATTTCTAAGAAGTGATTCTGATGCCTTATCAAGGCTGACCTAGAACAGAGGCTAGATGGAGTTAAACAATAAAGCAGATATTTATTAGAAGGCCTCAGTAGATACAGCTTGAGCAGCACAAGATCCCAGCCAGGGCTACACCCAAGATGAACCCAAAATGGTCACAAAATGATGACTGGTCACGAGGTCTCACACTTTTATAAGTTCTGGTCCATTAGCATATTGGAGTTAATTGTCCAATTATAGCTTTAGGTTATGAAATCCCATCCTTCTAGGTTTTCCTTCTTCAGTCCACGTTGTTTATGCTCTTGGGCCTGAGATTTGGGTGCTTGTCCTGGGTTCCAAGCTAGGAAAGGAACTGTTTTGTCTAGCTGCTCTATGAAGAGAGCTTACCATCCCTTAATATGAAGCTCAGAACTACACACTAAAGCAGTACAGTCTGAAAAATATAAAAGCTAAAGCCTAAGGCATCAATTCTAGTTGAGAATGAGGGCTATTGAGATATTTCCTCTTCTCTTTACTTATTCAGGTTAATCAATTGTGATGAGGCTGCTCCTGCCACTGCTGCTGTAACCACAAACATACATGGAACTCAGAAGACCCCAAGCCAGATCCGAAGGGATTATGGATTCTGGTGTCCCCGACACCTACACACTACCAATGGACAAGGCTACAAGTTTCTAGGAATTGATCAGTGTGCACCCCCATGTCCCAATATGTACTTCAAAAATTATGAATTGGATGTGGCAAAAAGCTTCATTGGAATAGTTTCAATCTTTTGTCTTTGTGCTACGCTTTTCACGTTCCTAACTTTTCTGATTGATGTTAAAAGGTTTAGATACCCAGAGAGACCAATCATCTATTATTCTGTCTGTTACAGCATAGTCTCTCTAATGTACTTTATTGGATTTTTACTTGGGAACAGAACTGCCTGTAATGAGGCAGATGAGAAGTTAGAAATTGGTGAAACGGTTGTTCTTGGCTCCCAAAACAAAGCCTGTACTGTCCTTTTCATGGTTTTGTACTTTTTCACTATGGCAGGAACTATATGGTGGGTGATTCTGACCATCACTTGGTTCCTTGCGGCAGGAAGAAAATGGAGCTGTGAAGCTATTGCACAAAAGGCCATGTGGTTCCATGCAGTTGCCTGGGGAATACCTGGTTTTCTAACCATTATGCTCCTTGCAATGAACAAGGTCGAAGGGGACAATATCAGTGGAGTTTGTTTTGTGGGTCTCTATGACCTGGATGCCTCTCTGTACTTCGTGCTTTTGCCGCTGTGCCTTTGTGTCTTTTTCGGTCTCTCTCTCCTTTTAGCCGGCATCATTTCTCTGAACCACGTGCGCCAGGTCATTCAGCACGACGGCCGGAACCAGGAGAAGCTCAAGAAGTTCATGATCCGAATTGGAGTTTTCAGTGGCTTGTACTTGGTGCCTCTTGTTGCACTTCTTGGATGTTACGTTTATGAACTGGTGAACCGGAAAATCTGGGAAACTACTTGGGTGTTTGACCACTGTGACCAGTACCATATTCCTTGCCCTTATCAGGCAAGTGATGTTTTCCTTTATAAATAACACCGTAAAGTTAATTAGCAAAAACCCTTATGCATATCTGCCATGCAATGAGTAAATTATTTTTACGTTAAATAATCAGTTCAAAAACATGGAGTGATTAGTTCCTCTTTAAGTCAAAAAAACAATGGAATATTACTTTTGCTTTGAAAATTTTAATCTAATTGGTAGCATTCAGTAATTAAATTGAACTTGTAGCTCTAACAGAATACATAGCATTTTGATGATCTTTGAACTTCATGTTACAAATTGTGATGGAGGAGGGTCGTTCTCCACAATATTTGTTTCTAAAAGTATTTGCTGAGTACTTTGGTGCCAAGCTCAGTATCAAAGTACATAAGTTGAATATTCATCAATTTCAGTTGAAGCTGAAATAATGATTCTTAAAAATTTAGACTAAATTGGATTTTAAATGCTGCTTATAACCACAGATTTCGAATCACTTTTTTCTTTTTTTTCTTTAAAGTGTAGAAGTGTACACCATGTGAAATTGCAGGACAAATTTTCCATATATTTTTTACCACAATAGCTGTCATTTGCAGGCTGATTTTCAGAAATGCAAAGAATTCTTTATTAAAAAACCAACCAAAAAAAAAAAGCAAATAAAGAAAAAACCTCAATTTAAAATTGTGGAGGCTGTTGTGTTTAACATTTGCCTCTTAAAATCCAACTTCCTTGGAAAGACTTTTAAGTTAAATCTGCCTATGTTCAGTGGATTAAATCTGCTGCAGTTGCAGGGAGTTTTATATGCTGACAAGTATTGTTTCTTTTCATTTAAGAACAAATACATAAGAAGACAGCATCACTAAGAAATGCAAGTGTCTTGTGTCATCTTTCATTGCATTACACTTCCCATCTATGTTTTTGCTGCAATAAACTATAATTAAAAATGAGGACTAGAAACACAGGCATTATGAAATGATCAGGATTGACCTTTTTTCATTCTTAAACACAATTTAGTATTCTCTGGATTGAAGTCAGTGTAGGCTGAGAGTAGCCCAGCTCACAGACAACTTGATTGTTTGGCTTCCAATACTGTTTCTTAACAAGTGTATTTTGACTTCAGTGAGTTTTATTCGGAGCTCTGTATAAAACTAAATGCTTCAGAATATACAAGTTTGAAAACAAGACTTTTATGCTTTAAAATAATCAATAAATTTGTTTTGTAGTGTTTAAATATAACAGCTTGGCATAATAACACAGAGCATGTATTTTTAGCTTTTAATTAACCCATTGGAAGGAAGAAATATCAACATTAAATATTACACAAAGATCTGCTTTATGGGATCTGTGCCTATGAGAGACAATGTGTGCTAATTGTGGAATAGCTCAAAGTGGTGTGCTTGGCCTTGGCTTACCTGAGCTGGCTTGTAGACTTTTGTTACATTTGCCAGTTGAAAACCAAAAAAAAACAAACTGAAGCAGCTAATGTTACCTGGCTAACAAAAATAGTGACTTTCATAGATGGGTGTTGCAGAGGAGACAAGTGGCATAAATTAAATTTGCAGCATGAGAGCTGAAAATAATGATCTCTCACTGGGTTAAATGTTTCAGCTCCTATGGTACAGCTCTGCAAATAGGTGGATTAATTTTGCAATAAACAGAAAGCTACTGTGTAGTTCCCTGCAGCTCCTTGAAGATGCTGTCTAATCAAATTGACTCCAGCTAATCCTTCCAGTACCTGAAGGGAGCCTACAAGAAAAAGGAAGAGAGGCTTTTTACAAGGGCATGTATCAATAGCTTTGAACTGAAAAGAGAGTAAGTTTAGATTAGGAAGATATTAGGAAGAAATCCTTTACTTTGAAGGTGGAGAGGCACTGAAATGGGTTTGCCAGAGAAGTTATGAATGCCTCATCCCTGAAGTGTTCAAGGCTGGGCTGGAATGGGGCTTTGATCAACCTGGTCTAGTGGGAGTTGTCCCTGCCTGTGGCAGCTGGGGTAAAAGTTGATGATCTTTAGGGTCCCTTCCAACCCAAACCATTGTGTGATCCACTTGCTGTTTCTTTTAAGTTGAAGGCATAAATCTTTCACACTTACCTCTGGAGAATATTTTTACTAATACTATTACTCCCAAAGTTAACTTCCTTTCAAAGAAAAACAATTCCTTCTGACAGACCTCTTCTGCGTGTATATTCAGCTGAACCACATCTGGCTTGTCTCTACATGTCTGATGTTTGTCCACAGTACAAGCCTCAACAAAGAACAACAGTCATAAGGAGAAAGTCTCTCATTTAAGAAATTTATTTGTTTACTTCATTTAAAAAATAAATCAGTGAGTATATTTTCCTCTTTGCACTTATTAAATTTTGTTATCTTCTAGGCAAAGGCACTAGCAAGACCAGAAATATTTTTGTTTCTGATGAAATATTTGCTGACATTAATTGTTGGCATCTCTCCAGTGTTCTGGGTGGGAAGTAAAAAGACCTGCTCCGAATGGGCCAATTTCTTCAACAGAAACCGCAAAAGAGAGTAAGAAATCTTTTTTCCTCTGTTTTTTAAAGTGTATACTTAAATTTGGCTTTCAGACATGTTTTTTTATATTTAGCTCAGATAATCAAAATGTTGTCCTCAGACTATAAATACTGCTTTGGGCATCAGCAGAATTCCACTGGAATCTGTGGAAGTTTTAAATATGCAGTGACTTTTTAACAACAGTCTCAAGATGACTGAAAATATTTTCCTCTGCTGATTTCTCTTTTGTAGAGCAGAAGGTGTGTTGCTGTGTTTAGCATTGGCTAATACATCTCTGGTTCACAGTCAAAGGAGGAAAGATAATTTCAGCCATCATTTTAGTTCTTTTCATGTGTTGTGACCACTTCATTTGACACAGTACTTAGTGCTACGTTTACTGTCATGCAATAACAATAACCTCTTTTCTCCTCTGCCAGGCTTGTCTTCTTTTGAAATTAATATTCATTGAACCCTCCTTACTATCACTTTTATTGCATTAATCTAGTGTTCCTTTTTTTTTCAATTAAACAGGAGAATTCAGTTTTATTACCTAATTTAAGGGAATTTATATCTATGGATTTAAATAGCTTATAAATTTTGTCTCCATTTCTTGCAGTTGTTGATTTTTTCAATTCTTTATGTCTTGATTATTTCTTTTCAGATTATCTGTTACATATAAATGATATTGTGGCTTTAGATAATTTTGTTTCTTTGGATTTCCCAAGGCAGTAGTCTCTAAGCTCTTCTTATTTTACATCTCCATTCCTCAATGGTGAATTTATAGCTTACTTTCCCTCTCCCCTCTTTTTCCATTTCCTGTATAATTTTTGCTTGTGTTTCAGATGTCAGTTGCTTTTAGCTACAAGGATTTGAAAATAATGAAGTCATTTTTACAATGCTTATATTTTTTCATTTGGAGGAGGTTGACTCTATATAAAATTGGTAATGCAGCTGCTTATGAGCTAATTCTTCTTTTCTCTCTAGTAGATCATTCATTCACTGTAGTCATTGGACCTATTTGCAGAAGTAAGAAATGTAGAAATCTGCTCTATGTATTTGTTCCACAGACAATTACTTTGGAGCCATTATGATTTTTCCTTCTCTTTTCACATACAATTTTTTCCTCTCTGTTCATTAGCATCCAGCTCAGATTGCATCACTGGTTGCTGTTCTCTCAAGGTTTTGTGTACTACTCTTTATTATATTATAGCTAAGATTATCCTCTTTGTTCAGTGATGTGCTTTACTCTCTTCCAGTCCGATCAGCGAGAGTCGAAGAGTGCTGCAAGAATCATGTGAATTTTTCTTGAGGCACAATTCCAAAGTTAAACACAAGAAGAAGCACTACAAGTCAACTTCACACAGACTGAAAGTCATTTCAAAGTCAATGGGGACCAGTACAGGTGGCACAACAAATCATGGAACTTCTGCAGTAGCAATCACTAATCATGATTACTTGAGCCAGGAAACTGTGGCAGAAATTAAAAGCTCTCCAGAGACATCGGAGAAGGAGATGGAGGCAGACGGAGCATCCGCCCGAAGAGTGGAGGAAGGTGAAAACAGCGGAGATCAGATGTTACCCAGTGCTAAACTGGCTGTGGATCAGGTGGAAAGGAGAAACAAAGCAGACAGCACCTGCCATATGAGTACTTTGGCTGAGAGTATTAAGAGAGTAGGTGAAGGAAGGTAAGGCTCCTGAAGTCAGTATTTTCTTTGTTTCTACATATTACCACTGTTTTTGTTAGTGTTCTGTTTCTTCTCTGAAGAATCTGGGTACTCTCAGGATGCACCTGACCTTCAGTAGCTGTCAAGAGAACTTGCAGACTGTGGCCATGTATGTTTAGCTTCTGGGCTGTTTTGTATTTTTGTAGTATTCTTTTTCTTTTAAGCATTGTGTGCTGGAGTTTCAGCTTGTAGGATATTCTTGCCTTGCTGAACAGTGACCCTCAAGAAACCTGTGTCTGCACTGCAATCATTTTGAGATGTGATGGGTCTGAAAAAGAACAATGATTGTAGGCTTGGAAAAGTGTACAGAACTGTACTACATTCTTTTGAAAAGAATACAGCTGAAAATATATTACGATTTCACTACTCAATTTTTTTTTCAGTGTAATGGAAATTAAACTGTGCTTAAAATTTACTATCTGTGTTTTATTTTTCATTACTTACAGAATAACTCCTAAAAATGATTTTACTGAATCTCCTTCACTGCAAAGGAGCTGTTCCCAAGTACCTGATGTCCCACAGTCACCTTCCGTATCACTACTTGTCTACTCTGCTTCAGACACCAGAAGAGAGTTGGATTCAGGAAACAGTTCTAATCCTTGAAAGACTGAAAATGTATATGAACATTTGTGTTGCATAAAACTGAAAGATTGAAAATTTGTATGAACATTTGCATTGTATAAAATTGACATGAGCTCTTTGTTACACTGGAAATAATGGATATTCTGTGCCTTATTAAAAAACACATATATCCTGCTTTGCACTTAAAAAAATGTATGTTTTGTTGTGGGGACGGATAGCAATAATGTACTGTATTTAATCCTGTCCAGGACTAATGGAAATGGAAGTTCTGTAGGACATGGCAATAATGTAAGAAAATGAGAGACAAATATTATTCATTATATAAAGAACACTTTGTAATGAATTGCTTTAAAATGATGCTTTGAAAGCACTGTTACTTCTCAAGGTATAAAATTCCATCTGCCTCTTCAATATTCTACAAAACTTGTTATTTTTTCCTCTTTTTTACTGTCTCTTAAACAGCAGTATCACTTAAGTGATGCACAAATTCCTAAATACTCTAAATTATGCATCATGCTGTATCAGTTATAGCACTGGTTTATGGTAGCTTGTACACTGAATGTGAAAGGGAATCTGAAATTACAGCAGTATATTTTGTACATGAAAATGAATTTTGTAAACAAGTGACTGCATAAGGTCAATCTTTAGAGCTACTGTTTTGTATGTATTGTACAAACTTGGGCAAGTTCCCGTGCTCCCCTTAGGCTGTTGCTGAAGGCAACAGTCCCCTGGTGATCAGCCAACGAGACAGACTTCTGAGAAAAGCAGGTTGGACCTTTATCCACAGCATGCACTGATATTTGGGGTGAGATTGGTCCTGCCGTAGGGATGCTGCAGAAGGTGCAGCACTGTCTCAGAAAAATGCCTCTTGGAGCCTCTCCTGGCCTGGTGTTCCAGGGCATGGTGACAAAGGGGGCACCTCAGACTCCTGGGCTCAGTGGGCACAGCCTGACGTGCAGGCTTGGGGCTTTTGTTCTGAGCTGCAGCGACCGCTCGTCTCGTGCTGTTTCTATGTGAGTAACTTTATTTTTGAAAAAATACTATAAAGAAATATCTTGCAGATAACTACTGCAAATAACTGGTGAATTATTAATATGCAGGCTTCTTTAACAATCTGTTTACCAAGAAGACAGCCTTAGTACTTTTCCTACAAAGCCTAATTTTCTACAAAGCCTAATTTTCTATTATGCTACAACAATATATTTTCTTGAAATCAAAAAGGCCTTCATACATATAGCCTTTCTTATGCTAGGTGGTTCTCAGGAGCAAGTACTGCTGGTATAGATAACAATTTCATTGTCTGACTTCATTTGAGTCAATATTTTTTTAAGAACCAATGGGATTTATTACTTGAGATTATTTGGAGACAGATTTTGCTGTTTTCTAAACCTAAATGTCAGTGCATTTTGTAAAACTGTCCCACATCTTGCATTTGACCACTAATAAGAATATGTCTCAATGTAATGGTATTATGCAGAGAATTTACTGTGAGTTGGGACAGCATTCAATGTGATGCATTGAACAATGAAAATTACATGGTACAAAGGACATCTAAATGTCCTAGAACAACAGAAACTAGGGTTCTGATAAACCAAAGTTACTTGTTTTATCCATCATGCATTAAAAATGAAATTTCTTTATCTTTGTATTACAGTATCTGCATTTTAGCATTTGTAATTTATTGTCTTCAATGGGATATGCTCTTTCTTTTAGAATTTTCCCATTAAAAGTACATGGAATTCTTGCTACTGAGTGGACAGTAAGAAAGATAAGAAAAACCTCCTGTGAAAAGGTGCACTAAATACCCTTCATTTTTCTAGTTCTGTTTGTAACCGGGTAACTGTATACACATGTTCAGTAGTTTTGTTATTACTGTATTTGTTAGTAATAAAATATGCTGTTGTATAGTAAGAGCTTCTGAGTGGCTGTTTCTCAGTAACCCAGCATGTTTGTTGCTCTACCCACTGCTGTAGTATTTTTGCACCTAAAACACAAGTATTTTTTAGTAGGGCTGTGTGAGTTAGTAAGTATTGCAATGTTTTTATTTCTCCTGTGTGAGAAACTGAGACAGAACAATGCTGGGAATTGTTCACATGAACACAGACTTATGCAGGAGTGAGGAACTTGAGCTAGTTCTTTCATCCTAATGTTTACAGCATCTTTTCTTTCATGACCTCTAAAGACCTCTTTTAGATTATGTAGAATGTGTATTTCCAGACTGCTTATGCTGCCACCTTCTTAAAATACTGATTTTTAATTTTTTAGTGCTATTCCCCCTTTTTAGGAAGCTCTGAAAAAAAATTGCTGTTGTGGTAACTGCTCTACAAAAGATAAAGTAATTTCAAAGTTATAGCAATACTGTGGGTTTAAAAATAGGTAAATTATCAAAGTGTGAAATACGAAGTAATAATCAAAACACTGACTGGCAGTGAAACGCATCAGTGGTAGATTGAGACTGCAGCACTTTGTGTGTTCCAGGGCAGCTGCACCAGAAAAAAACAGACTCTGAATTCCCAAAGAGGCTGTGACCTCTGTGGGTGCTTTAAGCACCAAGTAACCAAGCAGTGAATGTGAAGTTAAAGTGCTGTTTGAATGCTCACAGCAGTGATGGAGAAGGAAACTGAGAGAAAAGGGGCACAGAGATGAGTCAGGGCCTGGAAGACTGACTGCCTTATGGTGAGGGGCAGTGCAGAATCTCCTAAGCAGCTTCCCTAACAAAAGGTATTTATTTATTTGTTTTCCTCTTGTTATCTGCATGAATTTAAACCATTCATGTTCAAAGGGCGTTTCTGAACCGGTGAGAATAACTTCTCCCTGGGAAGAAGGGAACTGATCTCCATCAGCTGAAGCTGTTTAATGGAGGCTGGCAATCTTCTGGAAGATGTACTGTAAATCCAGCTATTTACACTGATACAGCCATTTTAGCCTTGTTTGCTGCCACTGTTTGCAAGAAGCTAGACTACAGGATACTGACAGCTTCTCCAAACCTGGAATTATGTTTGCCATATAGTCTTTCTCTGAATGAAGATGTCATAAATCAGTTCAAATTATACATTGCACTGTGTTTTTAGGTTGCATAGAAAATCTTGTAAAGGACAAGATAAATTTAGCATATCGAATAATATTTGATTTGTGAAATAAACAGCATCTGAAATTTCCAATATGGTACTTTTATGGTACATGTTGTTTGTACTGTATCTTATTGCTCTATTTTGCTAAATGTATTTAGTGAAAACCAGGGTAGACTTTACCTAGAGTGTAAATCTGTGCACATAGTTGAAAAAATAAGTCTATAAGTCTATAAAAATATAAGCAAAATAATGTTTGTAATATTTAAAATGTCCTATTACCAGAGAAGGAAAAAAAAAAAACTGCAGTATTTAAAACATGTTTAAGTCCTTCTGGTTTTTAAAGTAAAAACCCCAACAATTCAGTGATGGAGCACAAACAAGCTGAAGTATCACACTATTTTCTTTGACAACTGTTCCGCTGATTTACAGAGAACTGCAGCTCCTTGTTCCTTACAGGATACAGAATATATTTGGTTTAAACAGTCAAATCCAGTTGAAATTCAGAAGAAAAATAGAAAAAAAATTAATATGAAAAGTTGAACTTCTTTAATAAAAGTAAGTTTAGCATTCTGCAAAACACTGAAAAATGCAGTGGCTGAAGAGAATGAGGAATCCTGTTTTGCTGTGGAGTTTGACCACCCAGTCTCAACGTGCTGTTTCAGAAGGCTGCACATCAAAGGACAGATTCTGCATCCTTCCCTTCACACTGGCCACTTGTTGGATCAGGCTTTGAAGGCATCTGGCTGCATTCACTGGTAAAGCTCACTGCCAGTATTAACCAGTGGTATTTGCAGTAATTGAGATGGCTGGCACCAAAGGTATTTCAGAGTCTCATGGGTATAGATGTTATTTCCTGCACATTACCCTTTTTTTGCACTTATTCTTTCACACCTTTACACTTATCATACTTGTATTTTTTAATGGACTGGAGTTTAATTAAAACAACTTATACTATGCATTCATGAGCTTTCTGCTTTGTATACCTAGAAGTGGAGCTCAGAATGTATTTCTGATGTATGTCTATGAAATCTGCTTCTGTTTATTAACTGGATTTTAGTTCCTATTAAAAAGCACTTGAGATTAAAAGTATAATTAATCTTAAAATTACAAAAAATATATAATTTAAATTATAATTTAAAACATGCCAGGACATTTATATCCAAGCTCTTTGTTAATGTTTATTCCCTGTATTTCAAACTTTGATCACTGAAACAAAATGTGAAATAAAAGTTTGCTTTCTTTCAGGTTTTACTAGTCAAAATAAAGTAATGGCCAATGAGCTCTTTAAACAAATAATGATCTACCTTCATTTAATGGGTCAGAGCTGGTTTCTTAACACAGACAGGAGCTGGAGAGGGGAGTAGTTCCTGCTGTTTGGAAGTGTCCTGGATTAAAGCACTTCTTGTGGAAGGGCAGTGCTAAACAGGGACTCAGTACGGGGTGGAGGTGATGTGGAGGGACACCGACCTCCCTCCCAGAGAGCACACTCAGGTACAGCAGGATAGTCATGAGAGGACATCAAGTATTTTAAGGGGAAAGGTATTTTAGGACTAATTTTTGCCATACAAGGTGAAGAGAAACAGCAAGAAGATGTTTTGTTGCCATTTAATAGGTTTGTCAAAGAGGTGAGGGGGGGATGATTAGACATGGCCACCAAAGGGATCTTAACAGGATAAAGGATGTTCTGTGTTGGTTGTGTATGAAGGACTAAGAAGAGCATGTGTGTCCCAGTTTATCTTCCTGATGTTCTACCTTACCACATGAAACTGGATTACAAGAATTTAATAGTAAATTATTTATTAGTTGACAGCTTAAGCTGTCTGGGAAGCATTCCCTCCAGACCCAAATCTAGGAGTAGCATACCTTCTATCCAGGAGTGCAGGTAAGTCTTGATTGACCAAAGATGGAGGCTTTGAGGAAGCTGAAGCACTTGAGCACTGGGTTTGAGTCACTGGTGTTGCCCACTGGACACAGTCTTATCTGAGACTTGCTCTCCTCCTTTCAGATTCCTACAGGCATGGCTGTGGTCCAGACTTCCAAGTAAAGAACAAGTGGATGCGCTGCGGGGATAAATGATCTAGACACGTGAAACTGTGAAATGTGGAGGTGTGGCACTGATAGGTGTGGTGTGCCAGTGGGTGGATGAGATGCAAATGTGTTGGGCTGGCTGAAGTCAGGGCTCACCATGCAAATTAATTTATTTTCCTTAAATTATTCTTAAAATTTTTCTTAAAATTTTAGTAGGCAAGATTATCCTGAGAAAGACACCTAAAGATGCCGATAGCTGTGATGAGGTTCTCTATGGAGAGAAATGGACAGTCACCAAACCAGCAGGAAAAGCCAAGAAAGCACGCATGCATAGACACACAGACACACACATACAAAAGAAAAAAAAAGGAATTTGCTTTTTAAATTAATACTACTTCAACAGCTTTTTAGGGCACACATCCTGCAAGTTCCTCTATTTAACAATGGGAAATTATGAACTCATAAATAAGGTCTATAATCAACCGAGAGGTGCTGTAATTACAGCAAAGTTACAAGGATAGAAGCAAGTTATGCCTCACAAAAGCATGGTTAGATAAGCACCTGCTGTAAAAACATAACTTAAAGAAGGGCTCAAAATTACAGTTTTCTTCACAGGAGCCTGGCGAGTCTTTTGCTGTTCTGGCCAAACACAATTTCATCTCCACATGAGCCAGGGATTCAGGTGCTTGATCCTTTCCAGTGCCATTGTGCCAGTCACTTGTTGATGCAAGTCAATTATTATTCCTATATTAGCACATAAAACAACTTAAATGCAAGAGTTTACCTGTTTCAGCATCCTCAGGGCTGAAGGATGACCCCACTGAGCCACTTGTGGTGAGCCTCACTGTGCCTGACCCAGCAGCCCCTGTCTATGCATTGCCCTTTCAGTGACAGTGGGTCATGTGTGAGCAGATGCTGGGGGTGGTGCCCAGAAGCTCCACAGTCCTGCTTTCCTCAAGCCATGGCACTTGTTCACTGAGGTCAGTGTGGGCATGGGGAGCCAGGTGACAGGAATGCCACAGGCTTCAAGCTCCACCTCTACATCCAAGAAGCAGAGCTGCAGTGATCAAGTGTGTTCCCATCTGTCATTGTTGTTTGGCTCTGCCCATCTGTCTCTCTTCTGAGTTTTGTGCAAATGGGCCAAATAGCTTGTATCTTTGACCAGATCTTTCATATATAGGCTTCTGTGCATTTTGTGTGTGCCTGTTGTGGTGGCTATAGACCTCTGGTTGCTGTAGGCCACCTTGAAGGGCTGCAGGGCCCTGCCTCAGCCCTGCTCATAGCTTGCTTATCCTGAGGAACTCCTTTTCAAAGGGTTTACTGGACACAAATAAAATAAAACTTTCAAAGTCCATTCCTTTAATTTCAGGATTATAACTAATTCGAGCTACTACCTTCCAAAACTGGAAGGACAGACTTCTGGCAGTGCATTTGATTAATGGTGTAGAAAAATGTAGATTGTGCCCTTCATTTGAAGAAACCTTCCTGTCTGAATGGGGCACTGCATTTCACATCCTAATAACCATTTATTAGCAGTGGATTTAAGGAAAGTTAGCTTTTCAGTTCTCTGTAAGCTTTTCTATTCACTGAAGTTTCATGAGGTAGCCAAGTGATTTTTCTACCATTGACTGATTCCTGGCTGCTCTAATGAGCAAATGTTCCTCCTGAGACTCCACTCTCCCCTTGCACGTGATGATTCACTGGACACCAAGTGAATTTAATTTTAAACTGGACTGAAATAATTTTACCATTCTACAAGTCCTTGAACAACCCAATCTAAGCGGATCTGCTTCAACCAGATGTGCTCCTGATGCCCCAGCAGACCCAAATGTTTCCATGACTGCAGCTGGGATTGCACCAGCTGCTCTTGGGAGCAGACTTGCAGAGGCACAGACCAGACCCCTTCAGTGTCTGAAATTTGCAACCAGCAGTTGATGGAAACAGTATGGGCTTTTCATCATAAAGTTTGCACTATGGAAACATCTGGATGTCCTGATTTATCCTTTATCAGTGAGGCAGACAGTTCTCCCAAATAGTCTTATTAAAGTTTATCTCTCTCTGACTGTTTGTGAATAGTGTTTAGTTTAAAATATTAAGTGCATCCATTATTACTGTAGAAACACAGCTATAAGCAAATGCAACCATAAATCAACTGATGACTTGGACAGAAAAAGCCAGATTTCCCTATTTCCATAAGTTTTCACTGATATCTGACCCATGTCCTGGTCTTGACTTGTCAGAGACAATGTTAAATATTTCTCTCCATGGAAAACATAATTAATATGAATTTTAAAAAGTGTTGATTCTCTCATGTTTTCTATTGTGTAAAAATGCATTTCCTGTAGTAACATTAAGAACTGCCATGTGCTTATTCAGAAATAAAGAATTAACATTTACCATCGGGATTTTTTTTTCTCACACTCAGAAAATGCTGTCCTCATGCTTGTGAACACAGGAATTCTCTTCTGCAGACAAGCCTCTGAAGGGTGAGCACATGCCCCAAATTAGATTTTAAGATTCAAATATTAATATGTGTACCTACAAAGAACTGCTGTGGCTGTAATGCTTTTATCATTTTATGTAGAAGCTACAGGAATATTTTTTTAAAAATAGGTGTATCTGTGCTAGTAAAGCAATAAAATAGAGGGAGAGATGTTTTGGATTTTTAAAAAATATTATTCATGGTATATGAATCATATATTTAAATTAAGAGGTGTTAGAAGGGACTAAGACCACAACCCCATTGATTTTTATGCAGTTCCACAGGCTTTTTTGGTGGAAGAAGTGGAATCAATTTCTTAAATCTGTAATAAATTACCCAAGAGCTCTTACTTTGGTTTTCTTCCACAGTAGTACAGACAGCTCTTTGTCTCCTTGATCAGACAGGCAGCCTGCAGAGTGCC
>JAYDZK010000113.1:131927938-131940699 GCA_034509185.1 Euphonia xanthogaster
GCCCCGCTGCTGCTGCTGCTGGCGCTGCTGCTGGCGGCGGCCCCGCCGCACGGCGGCTCCGAGAGCCCAAAGGGGAAGCAGAAGGCGCTCCGCCAGCGGGAGGTGGTGGACGTGGTGAGAGCGGGGGGCCGGGAGCGGGGCGGGCGGGGGGTGGCTGGAGGAGCCACGCAGCCGCTCTGTTGTTGCAAAGATATAAAAAAAGCGATAGATCAGAGGCTTTGGAAAAACCTGGCGGCCGCTCCAGGCGGGGCAGCGCCGGTCCCGCGCCGCTGGGCATCTCTCGGTTCAGTTAATTAAGCCCTTGTTGCGCTGAATCAGGAAAAAGCGGAGAAGGCGCTGGACGGGCTTTGACGCAAACCGCGGGGTTTCGGCGGCCCGGTGTGTGCTTGAGCGCTTTCCCGCCGGGCCGGGGTCGGGGACGGCGGCTGGAGCCGGCGGAGCCCGCACTCCCCGCCGGGCCCGGTGCCGGGGGCTGGTTCTGCGCTCAGCGCGCTGCAGGGACAGCGCAGGAATCTTACAGACCTTCCAACATAAGTAGTAAATGCTGCTTAGTTCCTTCCAACATAAGCAGTTAACTGCTGTTTAGCTCCTAAAATGCCAGTGGATAAATAGTAATGAGAAAAACTATCTGCATGCTCTGAAAACTACCTGCATGCTTACCGAACACACTTTTCCTTGGAGTTGCATGAATTCATTATTTCCCTTGGCGGCAGGGACTGCACACCATTGTTTGCAATTCCACTGCTACTAGAAACCTGAATGCATTGGGACTATCCCATCTCAGGGATAGATGACAGGAGGGAAATTTTCCAGTCCTTGGAATGTAGAAAGCAGATGTGAAGGTATTTCTGTGAGTTGCTGGACTGCTTTTCACCTTCTATACAACATCAGTGGTATGACCATTTCTTCCATGATCTCCAGAGAGATCCCCTAAAGTGATGTGCTGGAAGCACCACTGCTTGCGAAGCTCCTTCCCCTCCACACTACTTCATTGCCTTTTCACTTTCATTGTGCAAATTGAATTGCATTGAGAATAAGGAGTCTGTGCACATGGATGATCTAACATTTTCTGAGCAGTGCTTCAGGGTCCCTCATTTCTTTGAAATTGCTCAGTGCTTTTTGGGTGCAGCAGAGTGAGCAGCAAAGTGTGGGCAAATCAATGGCAGCTGACTCATGCACAGCCCAGCTGCACAGACTGCTTCAGCAGAAGCCCTGCCAGGGCAGAGTGGAGGCAGGACCGAGGGGGGATCCTGCCTGCAGTGGACGCTCAAAGTATGTTTTATGCATTTCCAGCTTAAGAAAACATGAAAAAGACTTGACTTGGCAAGACAGACAATTTTAGTTGGAGTGGAGCCCAAAGCCCAGGTGATTCTTGTGCTCCCATTTATTTTTTGGGATGTGCCATGGCTGAGGTGCTCTCTCTGTCTGGCTGTGGGTGGCAGCGCCTGTGTGAGGGCAGGCCAGCCCCTCTTGGTGTCTCTGGGGGTGGGAGACAAGAGGCCACAGCTTTGGCCTGACCCAGCTCTTGCCTATTTCCACATCCAGGATTTCTGTGGTGAGTAACCACATGCAAAAGCCAGAGCCAGTCACTGTTACAAATAGAGTCCAGTGGGGAAGCAACAGCAAAACCAGATAACTGTTGCTGTGTGAAACAGAAGTGTCCTTGCATTGTTCTCCTGGGTTGGTGTGCCTTGCCAACCAGCCTTCTCTCAGCTAACTTTTCCAAAACATGGTTTTCTTAGTGAAAATATTCCAATATTTCCACTGCCTTTAGCCAGGAGGGCTTTCTTTGGTGAAGGTAGTAAGGAAAAGCTAGAAACCACTAGTCAAGCCCTCATCTGACTTCTTACTAGACCTCTCCATGTAGTCACTGATTTTATTTTTGGTGTGGCTCCAGCTAAGCCTGTGATGGCTCTGCTGGTTTTTGCACCAGAGCCTGTGAAAAGGCACAGCCTCAGTGAAGAAAATTCACCAATTTGACCAAGGAAAGAGGGCAGGGGCTGTAGTTTATGGCTTCTGCAGTGCAGACAGGGGCATGGCTGGCATGAGTGGGAATAGCTGCAGCACTGTTTCTTTTTGAAACAGGTGGGCATTAGGTGGTTTAAACTAGATGAAGACGAATAAATGTGAGAAAGTGGAAGAGCAGAATTCAGCTATCTGTGAGGATTTGGGATGGAGACTGAAGGAAGCAGTCAGACACCAGACAGGAGAGAGCACATGAAGTAAAAGCCATGGCCAGCCCCTGCAGGTTCCTGCTCAGCATTCCCTTGCCCAGTGATCCTCCCACATCCCAGCACTCAGGCTGCTGGGGGAAGGAGCCCTGGGCTTCACAAACCTACTCTCCAAGGTGGGCAGTCCCAGGTCTCAGAAGGTGTGAAGGCGATGTGTGTTAACGTGGAATTTGGGAGAGCAGCATTTGACCTTTCCTAATACTCTGGTGTTAGGAAGGATGTGAGTGTGCCCTCCTCCCATGTCTGCCTTCCCACTGTTACAAACAGGATTTCTGAGTTCAGCTTTATTCCAGGGTGCAGCTTCCCACATCCATGTCACCATCCATTTGTGTGCATATTGGAGACTGAACTATGGGGCTTCATCATCACGATGTGGTTGTCACCTCCTCACCAGAGGAGCAGTGACAGAAGAAAAGTGGCACAAAAGAAAAGTAACCTTTGCTCTCCATGAAATGGAAAATTTTCTTTAAAAAAACCCAGAAAAATAATACGGAACACGTATTAGCATGGACAGTTATATAAGTAATGGTGGGTTAGGAGGAAGTAACTACTAACATGTGACTTCTTTTTTTGTTTCTGTATTGAAATGTTTTGACTCTTGTGAGGTTTTCCAACAGGTTTTAATTTTTGGACTAGGTAAATTTTTAATGCTAGGATTTATGCATCTTTTCATTTAAAAAAGGCATTCTATTTTACAGCAAATTCTACTGGCACTGCTTATCTTTGAAAATTTATTCTTCCTTTTACTTTCCCTCTGTGGAACCATTTTTTGGGAGATGCAGAAATAGCCCGTTGTGGCACAGCAGGGGATGTGTGTTTTGCTGTTATTCACTTGTGTTTGACTTGGTTAGCCTTGGAGTTGAGGGATGGAAGCAGCAAGATCTGTTCTCTCTTCCAGTATAATGGCATGTGCTTGCAAGGCCCCAGCGGCGTTCCTGGACGGGATGGAAACCCAGGAGCCAACGGGATCCCTGGCACACCTGGGATCCCGGGCCGGGACGGGCTGAAGGGGGAGAAGGGCGAGTGCATGCGCGAGAGCATCGAGGAGTCCTGGACCCCCAACTTCAAGCAGTGCTCGTGGAGCGCGCTGAACTACGGCATCGACCTCGGCAAGATCGCGGTAAGCCGGCTCTGCACCGCGGGCTGCGCCGGCCACAGCGGCTCTAGGGCTGCCTCTGGGCAGCACCAGCCTCGCAGATTTCCTGCTGGGGCCTTTTTCTGCATGCAAGGGTGAACTTCTCAAAGGCTCAGCTACTTTGGATTGCTCTCAGCTGTGTCTCAGCTATGTGCCTGTTCATTCCTGGAATGGGGTTTCGGAAGAATTTTGTAGCTGGTGTAAGAGTATGTTCAGTAGACCAGATCTGTAACTGTAAGGCTGAAAGTCCCAATACCAAAAAAGTACCTCTAGCTTGCCCAAAACAGGGCAAGGTTTTCACCATTTCAATCCTGAGAAGGGATGAACATCTTTAATCTGTTAATTGCTCCCGTCTTTGTAACTCTTGCTTCATAGTGGTTATTCACTGAAACTCAGTTGCAGGATGCCTCTGCAAAGGATCAGCATTGCTCAGGAGCAGCGTTGCCAGGGACACCTAGACTGACACAAACAGTCTGTCCTCCACTGCAGCTCTGGGTGTACAACTTTTAGAAAAAATCCCTGCTCAATCCCAGCTGTGAAGCAAAGCCCAGAGTGATTATAGCAGTTTACCTGCTGTGCTGTGGCTAGAGGGAGAATCAACTTTTTCAGCAGACTTTTCTTACTGCCTGCCTTGTACTTGCAGAACTGTCTCTAGCTTTTTTCTTTTTCCTTTTTTTTCCTTTTTTAATTTTTTCTTCCCCCCCCCCTTTTTTTTAGTCTTTTTGGGGTCTTTTTTGGCCTTTTTTTGGTCTTTTTTTGTCTTTTTTTTGGTCTTTTTTTTTTTTTTTGTTTTGTCTTTTCTTTTGTCTTTTTTTCCCCCTATGATATCCAGCATTTTGAAGACAGGTTAACAACCATTTAAAAACCTGAACGTATTTATTTTTCAGTTGTGCAGCTTTTATTGGGTATAAACTGCTCAGAGGTCTTGTGATAATCATTAAGTCCAGGATTTCTGTTAGCAGAGACAGAAACTGTGCTGTCTTGTCATGCAAGGACTTGGGGGTTGGACTAGATGATCTTCAGAGGTCCCTTCCAATCCTTATGATGGTGTGATATAAGTACCTGTGGCTTGAGTGCAGCTTTCAGAGAGCTTATATCCCTTTACATAAATCCCAGAAGGTAACTAGGCTAGCAGCTTAACAGCAGGTGTTTCCTAAATAAAGTTAAGAATTTCCATAGTCCGTTTCTCCTTTACCATCTATGAGGTGCTGTTATGATTTGCATCTTTGCACCTTAAGGCATTTCCCAGGCTGCAATTTTATTTTTTTTCCCAGAGGGTCCTAAAGAGAATAGCCAAAACATCTTGAAATTAATATATTCCTGAATCAGTGTCCTAAATATAAATATATAGAAAATAAATGGGCTCAAGCCCAGAGGTTTGTGGCAAAGCCCCTTTGTCTCCTGTCAGGAATGCACGTTTACCAAGATGCGCTCCAACAGCGCCCTCCGCGTGCTCTTCAGCGGCTCGCTCCGGCTCAAGTGCAGGAGCGCCTGCTGCCAGCGCTGGTACTTCACCTTCAACGGGGCAGAGTGTGCTGGCCCACTGCCCATTGAAGCCATCATATACTTAGATCAAGGAAGCCCAGAGCTGAATTCTACTATTAACATACACAGAACTTCCTCAGGTACGTATGCCGGGAGAGCAGAGATGGAGCAGGAGGCAGCAGCGGTTACCAAACGCAGAGAGCGGCCAACTCACACTTGATGCTCTTGCTCTGCTGGCTCAGAGCTGGCTATTGATAAGTAACAGTATTATAATTATTTATCCGGTGGTACTTTCCTGCTGTGGTACTTTTCATGGTACTTACATGCTGAGATTTAAAAATTGAAGAGATTTCTGTCCAGGCAGGTCTACTGATCTCTGCCACTACATGACTATAGAGACATTCTGTGCTGTATTAACCTGTGGAGGAACAGCCTTACTGCCAAGCAGACACTGTCATCCTGGCTTAAATTACTGGTATTTGCACATTGTCTGTGCAAAAATGAGACTTTTTTCCTGCAATTTCTACTCTGATTTCAGGTGGGGTGCAAAAGTACCTCCTAAGTGAAATATCTGGGAGCAATTATTCATTTGCTTAGCAGAGGCAAATTAGTGAATTCATTCAACATAAAAGGATGTGATACTAAGAAAAAGGAATGTAAAGTCTCTGTCCTTTCTCAAATTTCCTCCCTGTACTGCATGACTACATGAAATCTAATGTCTAGAGCTGTTATAGGATTTTTTCAGCATAGGGCTGACTCATCTTCATTACCCCACCTCCATCTAGTGGTGCTAGTGGAGTATCAGGAGCGCAACTTCATGCAGAAGCAGTGACTGACATGTGGAAAAGCTTACAGGGTGGCAATCACCTTTACAGAGCTGAGCTGTAAACCAGGCATGGCTGTGCCCCCACCCCCTCCCATCACTGCTAGAAAGATATCTGGAAGGGTAGGAAGCCATATTCCAGCTCCCAGTGTGTAAATCTGGCTATTTAAAGCAGCAGCTATACCTCTCATTTCGCCATCCTGTGGATGGTGATCTGCTTCAGGTACTGCAATGAGTGTCAAACAGCAGCACAGGCAGAGGCACTGCATGCCTGTAACTGATGTTGCCACAACTCTACAGAATAGTTTTTATTTCTGAAATTTGTTTTAAAATTCTAAAAACTTTTTACATTTAACTAAGTAGCACAAGCTTGCAACAAGCTGCTGTTCTTAAGCACTTGAGTTGTGAATTACAAAGGGGTTGTGTCTGCTGAGGTAACCTGATTTTTGTCTTTAACCAGTGGAAGGCCTGTGTGAAGGGATCAATGCTGGCTTGGTGGATATTGCCATCTGGGTTGGGACGTGCTCAGATTATCCACGGGGAGATGCTTCTACTGGATGGAATTCAGTCTCCCGAATCATCATTGAAGAACTGCCAAAATAACTTCCCTCCCTTTTTATAGTACCCTTTTTTTTTTTTTTAAATTTTCTACTATTTCTTTCAGAATTTATTTCAATAGAGTTGGATGCAAGTACTGGACTGAAAGGCACCAAAGCCTTGCATCTGTAGCCTTTGTCTTGTTTTGCACATGGCAGAGGCTTTTTATAATAATCATTTTAGAATACAAATGTCAAAACCGAGTTCATTAACATTTTAAATTTCTTTTTTGATGTAATACCACCACTGTTTTTAGAATTAACCATAACTTTTTGTATCAAATAAATAAGACCTTTTACAAAAAAGAAATCTGGGTTATTTTATTGAACATTAATCTGTTTAAGGTATTTTACATCGTGTTGTGATACACAATTTTTTTAGAAGGCTTTATAGATAAAGTTCTAAGAAAGTAAAATCAGGTGTTGGCTTTAGCCTTCAGAAAACATACATAAAATGCACTCCTGTAAACCTGGGTGGAGAATAAGATGCTCTGCTGTTACAGTCTTGTCTCAACGAACTCCTGGTGACTTAACTGTGACCTAGACAATGTGGTAAGTGTTAAATACCTCATTATGAACAACTGAGCAAGACCAGACTACCTCAGCTTGTCTTCCCTCTCTTGCTTCTTGATAGACTGGATTTCAGTGTAATACCTATGACTGGTCTCCACTACTAAGATGCAGACACTAAATAATTTTACAGTTACAACACTTAATTTCATTGCTCCAATAAAATAATTCTCCTGGATTTAGCCTTTCAGTTATACACAATCACTTTGGTGTTGGTTAAAAGCTAGATATATCAAACAGTTTATAAGATACAGACATAAGAGAGGTTGAAATGGCTAGGCTTTCCAAAATTGAGCTGGTAAAGTGAAACAATGATGTCACAGCTGTTTGACAAGTGACAACACCGATCATGCCAACAGACCATAAGCTTCAGTGTTTTAAGTATTTTCTTCCAAATGCTGCAAGTGGCATACTCAAATATGCTTAAAAATTGTACACATTCTAAAGAGAAACAACAGTCACGTTTGTATTACAAAACCAATTTTACATTAATGAAATAAAAAAACTCAGGAAAGGCATGTACAACATGCAAAAATCTCCACTCTTCCCAGAAATTAAAAGGAAAAAAACCCATTAAATCTGAGATAATGAATTTATTTCAGCTATTTAGAATTAAATCTCCTTTTCTGAACAAGCTGTAAGATGGAAATCTTACAGGCATCTCTCGGATGGGCAGCTCTTGCCGGTAGCTGTTGTTGCAGATACCAGGGTAGGACACCTGCAAGAGGGGAGCACTTGGGCTTGCCCAACTGCAAGATGGTGCGTGAGATTTGCTGCAAGCCAGCAAGTTACACAGCTGGTATTTTGTCTCTGAAGAACTGCAATGTTTTCACTGGCTTGGACGATGGTTTTAAGGTACCTGAACACAAACAAGTTACTATGAGCTGAGCTGTGGTGTGAACTTACAGAATGCCAGCTAACACACAGTGAGTGATTGTGCACATGCTCACAGCCTGCCCTTGCATCTATCCTGAAGCACGAGTAAGCTGTTCTGGCCCAGAGCACACTAATCCAGGCTAGCACGTGCACAGCTTTTCCTCTTTTATCATGTTTTCCTATGTCTTCACAATATATTTTGGACCTGGGTGGTAGAGTTAACTCAGCGCTCCATTAAATTCATTCTGTGTACCACAAAACACACAAAACCCAGTAAGCACCCTCCAAAGGCAGAAGCTGCTGTTTTGGATCTACATTATTTACATGGTAAACTTCCAGTAAATTTATCTTCAGCTAAATACACACAGAACCTTCTGTAATAAAAACCAAAGCCAGCCATGCTGGCCCCAGATGAGATCATTCTTTCCAATGAGATTATCAACTCTGTCAGTAAAGGGGATGGGATTGTGGAGGAGAAAAGTGTAAATTATGAATAAATTTAGTTATACACAAAATGTGGTATGTGGCAACAGTATCTACAAAAACAAGAGAGGGGATCACTGAATGAAGATTCAAAATACTGAGTAGTTTTTGTAGCTTTCTAGATTTTAACTTAAAATTTAAACCAAGTCTCTAATCTATTAATTTTTTATTAAAAATTGTTCTTTCTGCTTTAGGTTAGTCTGGTAAACAGGAAACTTCTCTAAGTGATTACTCTGCTCCCTAGGAAAGTGATGATTTCCCCCTAGATGTTGCATCACCTTTGTAACTTATTTCCTAGTTAAATGATACTTACTAGATACTTAATATCTTCTTACCAACAGCAGGAGGCAGATGTTAGGGTCAGTAACGTCTTTTCTTACAGAAGTAAAAAACCCCCAAACCATCAAACCCAGAACTCTAAAAAGTACATATCCTTGATGGCAATTATTGGCGTGGAAAAAAAAATCATAATTATTATACAAATTTACTGATATGTACTATAATTTAATTTATCAGTAAATTAGCAATCAATATATCAACAATCTTTTCCTTAAACCAAATCAGAAGACATTAACAGATTGTTTTGTTTTTTTAAAGGAAGTCCTGGGCACAGGATTTTTTTAGACTAGAAACATTTTTTTTCCCAGAGAATATTATTGAAAGTAAGTGTGGTTCTATTTGTTAGTACACTGGCTTGAACACTGCATCACTATGGGATTACTAGAAAAAAATCCTCATCTTTAAAATGTAAGCCCACTTTCAAATATGCATTTACTTAGTAATATTTGGTCAGCTGTATCATTAATGGAGACAGACTCTGGCACAGAGGGAGAGGGAGAGAGAAAATTAATTAAGCAATGCATGCAATTTTAGCACGTTGGTCTGCTGCTGAAACTAAGGCAAACCACAGTGCAAGTCTGACCTGGGTATGAGACAAGAACTGAACTTCATCAGACTTGCAATTATTCAAACCCAAGAATGGACAGCTGTTTTAAAAAAAACAATTTTAGTTTCCAAACTGCACCCCACTGAGGCAGCATTTTTGTGTTGGATGAACAATGGAGTCTGGAGCATTCCATATCCTAAAATCTGATGAATAACAGAGGTGGATTCAGATGACATTCCTTGTTTTTATGAGATTCAGAGATTTAAGAAAGTTTTGACAGGCCCCAAGGTTGCTTTCATATGAAGTTTTCCACTTGTGCAGGAGCAGAATCTCACCAACTGCTATCTTGAGACTTGTTGAAACTGCTTAGTGGGTTATTCCAGGCAGGCCAGGACGAATGGAATTGCTGTGCAGCGGCCTTCACCCAGTCACAGCACTCTTATTTCACAGTTACAGACATCTGCTTCAAGCAGACACAGCTGATTCAGAGACGAAGGCAGCAATGCAGGAACGTTCAACAGGAGAGATGTTGGCAGGGTTTAGTCTCTACATTCTTTCCTCAAAATACCAGATCAATTCACAGCGTCAAAGAAGACTGTGAACTAAATTTCTCACAGATCATGAATATAAAAAATAAAGGACAGATTCCTTCCTAGGAACACAAGTTCATACTTTTAATTATTTTCTTTCCTAAAACCAAGTAAAAAGCCAGACACATTTTCATAAACTACAAAGGTAATACAGCAGGCAGGAGTCACTCTGATTACATTAGGTATAATTCCTTTGTAAAATCCATGAACACCTTCTTTCCTTTAAAGACAAAAAAAAAAGTCTTAATTAATGTCTTTTATAGAAAAAATCAGACATAAAACAAAGCCTGGCAATTTATTTCTCACACTCCCATTGGGAGATGTACTTCAGGTTAGAAATAACAATTTCAGACAGTGTTTGAAGCGCATCAAGTATTAACCCATTAGTTTTTCCTTCTGAACATGTAATACCATTATATAGATCGGTTATTTAGCCTAGGCTTTGAGTGTTTCTGTGGGTATTGTCCAAATAAGGCAATTTACCATCTTTCTTCATGCTACAAGAACTGGCTAAACAACGAAGAAAAGTCAGCAGTCATTTTTTGAGAATTTAAGCACCCCTCAGAATTTTGATTCTACTGGCCAATAAATGAGAATCTAATTTCATCCAATATGAATCAGTGTGTGATGCTAGGGCTGTCAAAAAGTTTTAGAGACATTAAATCCCACCTCTTTAGGTGCAGGCCTTACAGGCATAGGACACCTGGAAGGAGGAGTAAACAGAGATCCCGAGAAATGCTTGGGTGTGGTTTACACAACCCTCCCTAAGTCCCATTTGTTTCATCATGAGCTCAGCAGTGGCTCCAGAATGGCTGTACTACACTTCACCACAACTAAAAAGCCTTCCTGTAGCCTGCAGCCCTGAAGGGCTCAGCACTGACACATCAGAGCTACTTTTGCTCTGAATTGCCTCCAGTTGAAATGGTTGCACAGCCTCTGAACCAGGGGTGCTCCTGGAACAGTAGAGCCTCAGTCACTTACTGAGCCGGCCCCTCTTCACAGCCCAGGAGCCCATTCCCACCGCTCCAGCAATATGGCCCAAGGCAGAAGCACTGCCCAAAGCCATGGATGCACATGCAGAGGTGGTCACCTTTGGTAACTACACAGTTTTCTGTGTGAAAACTCTCCCCTGCACTGTGCAGCTCAGGGAAGAGCTCAGGGAAGGTTTGTGAGAAGATATGAATAGGTGTGAGGTCACAGGTCTCTAAAGGTCCTACAGGAAGCTGGACCAGACTACAAATGCAGTCAGGCCCCAGGGTAACCCAGGGACATCAGTATAATCAGCTCTGGCTAGCTCACTTCACCTTGCCAGGAATTTAGATTAGCCACAACTCCCACAGCACAATGCTCCTGTCCTATGTGATAAGCCAAAGCAGTTCAAGTGAGACTTCATTTAGTGTCCCAAACCAGCCATGACAATGTTATTTTTTAGCCTGTGAAATTTGCTGGAGCAGAGAGAAGGGAGACAGAATAGACAACAGAAACCTGCAGGGGCCATTGACTCTCTCCAATCTCCTCCTCTCTCCTTAGCTTACTGCTGGTGGTGGCATCTTGCACAATATGACTTTGTACAACTAACACTTTGTTTGCTCTGAATTGCACTGGTTCTGCAAGTCAGCACAGAAGCCAGTAAAGGTAGCTCTGATTCTGTAAAACGCAGTTTGCAACATGCAGGCTTTTAATTTAGCACACCTACCTCCAAGTCCTGCAGATCACATCAAACACCCCAGAATATGTGTTATGCTGGTCTTGAAGACGAGCTCGCACAACTTGATAGGGATATGTTGCTACCACAGCAAATATTTTGGATACAGCTGCCATCATTATGTATTCCACCGTGTTCTAAAGGCAATAAAAATTGTCAGACTTGCCTTAGGTATGGTTTAAATTAGCCAGTTCCCAAAGACTTATTTGATTTTCAAATGTACAACCAAACAATACTCGAGATTTTCCCCCTTATAATACAACACATTAAGAGAAATGTCAGTTTTTACTACATGCAGTGCTACAAGTAATTGACTGTAAAACATGTGTTGTGCCTTCTCATTCCCATTAAGAGAAACACTTCTTCCAAAAGTAGCTACCTTTGCCCACCTTGCATCCGAACAGTTTTCCAGGGTTTAATACCACACCCTCTGGTTCCACAATGTAAGAAAAAACCCTCATTCCTTCCTCTAAAATTCCCAAAACACTTGCTGAAATAAGAAGTTGGTTTTCAAAACCACTGAAAACCAGTTGCTTGCTCCTAAAAAGTGAGAAAGTATTATTTCCTTTTATATATTCTGCACTTCAGTTAATGTACCAATATTTTGTACATTTGGCTGCTGTATATCCTGACAAATGGAATCCACTTCTATTTATATACATGCCACAACACAATTTTATTCTCAAGCATCCTACCAATTTTGTATCTGATACTCTGTTTCTATACTTGTTGTATCTCTCTTTCAAGTCCTCGTAGGCCATGAACTGAAGTGCTCCATGTGATGTTCCGAAAAGACCAGGCACAAACCCCTAAAAAAAGGATAAAACAAGGTTAAAGGGTAATGCACAAAACCTAAACAACTTGGCAGGGCACAGCTCACACCCCTACATTTGTCCTTCCTTAATGTACAGACTGTGCCTGCACAGCAGTTGCAGTCTGACTCAGGGATCCTTAAGGGCAGGCATCCCCCCAACACTCAATAAATGCTACTTTCCTGACATACAGCCTAAAGTCACCTACTGAGTCACTGAGATAAAACAAGTGGCCCAGGGACTCCACCTCACAGAGCACGAGCTGGTAACACAGATTAGGATAGCAGGATCACAAATCAAGCTCAGTGCACGTTTCCAGAGACTGGCACTGAGGGGTCTGGCTCCCACCTGAGAC
This sequence comes from Euphonia xanthogaster, assembly GCA_034509185.1. NCBI lineage: Eukaryota > Metazoa > Chordata > Aves > Passeriformes > Fringillidae > Euphonia > Euphonia xanthogaster. The sequence continues at coordinate 131,940,486 of JAYDZK010000113.1, forward strand.
TGCTAAAGCAATGACAGATGCTGGCAACTCAGAGAAGAGCCACCAGGAGCAGAGGTACAAAACATTATTGTGATTGAGCCTGGGAAATAGATACGTATGTGTTTGCATGTGTGTCTCTACATAAATGTGTCTATGAGATATATATACATATATATATTTCTACACTAAAAATAATTGTGTCTATATAGAATCATAGAATCATTTCAGTTGGAAA
>JAYDZK010000113.1:131940705-131951508 GCA_034509185.1 Euphonia xanthogaster
GTAGGATTATCAAATCTAACCATAAACCTGACACTGCCATGTCCACTACCATAACATGTCCCTGTGGGAGAAGAGAGTGAGCTGCTCCAGCACTGTCTTCCTTACACACATAAACACATGGAAATGCACATCAACCTTGAGGTTCAAAAAAGCTGAAATGAAGTGGGAAAACAGGTACTTTCTGAACTGTCTCCACAGGAAAGAGAAGACAGGAGCTCCCCCAGGAGCAGGAGTAGCTCCGTTGAAATGAGCTGCCAGCAGGAGGGGTTCTGAAAAGCACTAATTCTTTTTGAAGAGTTGGTCAGTCACTTTGAAAAACACAAATAAATGGAGGATTAATCATCTTGGCCAGAAAAGGACTCAAAAGCTTGCTGCAAACTGTTGGGGTACAATTATAACAGACTAAGTGATCAAAATGTGGTTAAAAGGACTAAAAGAACCAAAGTTAAAAAAAAAAAAAAAAGAAAAAGAAGAACAGTTTTATTTCCCATGATCCCTTCAGGCAAGAAAAAGGAATTTAAAAATGTGCTCAGATGCCAAACTCCGTGTTAGACTAAAAGGGAAGCCCAAAATGTTGAAGAATTATCAGAATATGATTAAAAGCCTGGAGAAGGTGAAAAGGAGAAGGGATCCCTGAAGGAGTCCACTGAATTAGACAAAACAAGACAAAATAATAAATACAACTCCTAAATTGGAAACAAAATAATACAACTCCTAAATTGCAGAAAAAACGCCAACAACTAAAACTACAGCAGGCATAAAAATTGCACGGATAATACACAAAATACCACTTCAGGGATCAGCTTTACAATGCTACACAGAGATTTCTAAAGTTTTTCACTCTTTCAGGAAATGATTTTTTAGAATTTCTTTTTCTCACAGTAAGAAATAATGGTCATGAACTCAACATCAGTGAGCCCAAAGTGATGAAATGCATTAAAGGTTTTTGAAAGTCCCAGAAAAAAAACTTCCCCAAATGAGAATAACTGGAATTAAACCACATATTCATATTTTGTCAGCTGTAAGCATAAAGTGAAGTTTGAAGTCAAAGGGCCCCAACAGAGGGAATAGGACAACTTTGGTCTTCAGAAATAAAAGAAAATAAAAGCAATATAAAAACAGAAGAAGATAAAAGAACTATGCAAAAATGTCTAAGAAAAAATTATCTGGGTCAGTGAAAAAAACCCCCAAAAAACCAGTATGAAACTTATGGACAGTGATAGCAGGGAAAATCTTCACAAACATTTCCTGGTGATTAATCAGTAAAACAACTAAAAGACAGTGGAATTAATTGTTCTCCACTTGGAAAGAATTAGAACAATGTATTTATATCATAGAAAAATGAGGTAATACTTTCCCTGCCAGCAAAAGAAGAACGTTAAACAACCTTTAAGAGAGCTAAACTTAAGCCAGAAGATTTGGATAACTTCCACCTTTGAGTCCTAAAGCATCTACTGGTAGTACTTCATACACAAATACCAGCATGCTTGAAGTCTTGTGCTGAGCTTCCAAAGACTGAGGGACTTTTAATGTTGGGCCAATATTAAAATATGCAAGAAGGGAGTGAGGCAACTGTCAGCCAATGTGCCTCAGTAAAACTGGAGCTAACCCAGACTTTTATTGATCATAGAAAACAATGTATTCTTATGGAAAAATGTTTCATAGCAAAAATGATTTCTTCGCATAAATATCTTGGCTGGGGAAGTTTTTGAAACATATTCTATTTTCTTATTCTTAGAATAATTTAATTTAAAATTCTTTCTTGCCATAGAGTTTGATAGAATTTAATGTTTATTTTATAATAAACTGTTTATTTTATAATATGACTGTAAAGAGAAATTTTATAATAACTGCATGCATTTCTTGTTGTTATTTTTTACTTTAATATTTGGAATAGATCTTTAGAAGATTTTTGCCATGGAAGCATGACAAGATGAATGGTTCCTCAAAGAAGTCCTGCTTGAATTCTCTTTCAAAGGATTAGAACAATGGACAGAATTAAATATAGTTCTATATTTATATTCTATAATTAGAAATTTAAACGGCATATAATTCTGAGCAGCAGACAGTGGGAATAAAGAAATATTTTAAAGATGGCTTTAAGTGATTTAAGTGCTAAAAATCCAGACAAGAAGAAAATGTCCTGTTGGTTGGTGTTTCAAAGGTTATCCATCACAATAAAAAGAAACACAGGCAAATGTACACACTGGAAAACCTGTGCTCCTTAGTAAAGAAGGGAACAAGGATCATTTGGTGATGTGGTGCTCTCATCACTGCCTGAAGTGTTTGACAGCACTCAAGCCAGAACAGCCTCTGCTGTCTGTTTCAAAAGAATGCAGCAAATACCCTCTGCAATCTCTCCAGTGCTGCCTTCATTTGGGCTCCCAGTGTGTCAGAGACCTGCAGCATCTGAGTGCCCTGCTCTGACAACTTGTGCAGACAAGACACTGAAGTTGCCATTAGCATCTTGATTCCCTCATGGTGAAAAATGTGACCACCAAATGTTACCATGTGAAAGCCACTTATGCTTATGTCTCCGTGTAGAACCTGCAACTTAAGTTAAAATCAAGATGGCCAAATCTCAATGGATTTTGCTATGTGTAAGTACAAAGGTATAGAAAGCTTACAAGCTTCATATTTACAAGAAGAAAAATAACAGAAGCAAAAGCATTGCAAAATAAAGAGAGCTAAGTGCCTTAGCCATTGAGGGACCAGGAAAAGTACTTTATCCTCAGAGCATAGAATCTTGCCTACCAAAAGTGAAATGCCAACACAGAAGTGTCCAAATATATTTCACTTGGTAACGAGCACACATTACTGTTATGACTTTTGTTGTTGTCAGCATGCTACATTATTATTCTCAGTCTTGATGAACCTGGATTTTACTTTAATCTCCTTAAATTTTATACATTTCCTGTGAATTTTACTCTTGTTTATTAAGCATTGCTCTATTTCCAACTGCTGCTTTTGTATCATCAATAAAAGAGAATAAAAAATGCACATAAAGAAATACAGAGGCCATGAAGGATGATACTTGAATTCCTGACCGATTCTTAGTAGCCAGTTACTCTAGACTATACTTCTAACTGTTTCTCAACAGCTCAGAGATATTTTATGTTTTCCTAAAAGCACCAATCCTACAACTATTTTACCGTGTTTGGGCACTGCGTTGAAAAGAACAACACAGCATTCATAACATGGAGATGGTTGCACGACATTCATTCATGGCAAAGTAATTTTTAGAGCTCAGATCTCCAGCAGATCCATGGATGTGTTCAAAGTACAAAACCCCAAGCTGTTTTCTAATTCAGCCTGGTGTGCAGCAGAGCAGCTCTGTCCCCAGTCATCAGGGGCATGGAGGCCACAAGACAAACCCAGTGGATGGAGGGTGGGGATGGAGGCCAAAAGACAAAGCCCAGTGGATGGAGGGTGTGGAAGATCACTGACTGCATTACTGGGATGATGAGCAAAGGAGACTCCTCCTGCCTTTTCAGAACCAGTTGTAGTACACAGAAGTTCAAGAGGAAAAACTTACTGAGAAACCCAGATTCAGAAAAACTGTATTTGATGAACAATCAATACCCAGCAGAGCTAATAAAGACAGCTTTGATCCCTACTAGAAAGATTGATGTAGCCTGACATTACCAGTTTGTATGTACCTCAAAGGACTGAAAGGATTTGCTCAGATCAGTAACAGCATCTGTACAATAAAGAGCAATATTGAATTGCTTGGTCAGAAATACCATTCTTTATTGTCGAAGGAGACAAATCTCAAACATAAAGAAACTGCTTCCAGATTTTATTTCTAATTTTATTTGAGAGAGTTGCCCTATTTGAGATCCCTTCATTTACTGTAAGGTGGTACTACCTGAGATCCCCTTATCTGCTACAAGGAATGCTATCTGAAATGAAAATTATGAGGAAAAAGAAGACAATTGTGTGTACTACAACTCCTAACTCAGGGCAATTAACAAAGCTTTAGCTGTACAATTTCAAATAGAGCAAGTAAAAGAAAAACTCCCACAAACACTGAAATGGAGGAAGCTAAAGCATGTACAGTCAAAGAGCCACCTGAAGAGGTGCCTTTTTTCCCAGTACAGACAAGGTTGAGAGAGTCCTGATGTCAAATGGAAGTTGCTCAGTGTGCATACTTATGTAGGTCATTCAGGACCTATTTAGGTCACCTTCTTTGCAGATTTAAGCAAGTAATTTGCTCTTTCAAAGGAAGTAGCTGCTTTAGTCCCACACTTGCAGATTAACACTACAAAGAAGTGTCTAGTGCCAAAGGCGACACATGCTACTTGCACAAAAAAGCTGAAAAGAAGGGTGGAAGGACATCTTAAAACCTAACAGATCCAAGAAATCAGAACTTATCTACATGGAACAGAGCAGACATCCAGGCAGGCAAACCAGAAATCCTGACAATTTCAATTCAGGAATAAGTAAGGTGCCCTGTTCCTGGTGTTAGAATTTGGCATTCATTGCCATGAAGCATACCAGTCTTATAGTATAGGAAGGATCACATTTTTCACTGAAAATAAAATAAGCTAATGCTCAGTAATCAGGATAATTTCTAAGAGAAAGCAGTCTTGTTCCCTATTCCTGGCAGTGTTCAAGGCCAGGTTGGATGGGCTCTGAGCAGCCTGGGCTAGTGGAAGGTACACCTGCCCATCACAGGGGTGTTGGAACAAGAATATCTTTAAGATCCCTTCCAACCCAAGCCATTCTATGATTCTATGATTCTGCAGCATTACTTGCAGGAGAAGAGCCAGACTGAACTAAAATAGGTTTCTTCACAACTTCCAGGCACTGAAGAATGCATCTTGATGTCATGACCTGAAGAGAGGAGGAGGCAAAAAGTCCAAATCTTGCTGCCATCTGTTTCCCTAAATTAAAGGGAACAAAAAACCCACAGATATGCAGGCCATATTTAGAAGTCTGCAAATTTAATGTATCTAGAGCTGACAGATTACAGACATCAATAAGCAGAGGGCAAATAAGCAGTTGTGAAATTATCCATTGTGGAAGAAAAAATTAGCATGTACTTTAGTCATGTTATCTTCCAGAAGAGGTTAGAAATAGAGATAAGGGATAAAATGGAAGGAAGTACTACCAGCAACCTAGGTTACATTGTTGCTGTCCTGCTTATCCAAATTCTAATTATAGGCAGATTCAAAAAAAATTACAAAGCAGTTTATCACCAGTATAATGGCTTTTCTTCTGACTAAGCCTTTTTGCTGCAGTTCTTCAGTGGGGAAGGCTCACAGAAGGAAAGTGAGCTATTACAACTATTTTTTTTTGTGGACAAATATTTTTACAAGTCTCACCATGCTACTGGGTGGTGCAAGGCAATCATGGAATTTTTCTGAAATGTGATTACCTTGTATAAGCCACGTATGCCCTCTGTCTTGTATATCTTTATGAGAGCATCAAACATTCCTTTGTACTGCCGCTTGGATGGATCCACGCCAGCGTTATATTGTAGCACAAGTCGAGTCTTGGTTACCCATATTGGGTTTGTAATGCAGAGGGTCATGGCTCCTGACAACAGACAGAAGTTACTCTCTTTGTTATGCCAAGTCCACAGATTGTCCCAGTTTGTTCAGTCCAATATAACACAGGCTTCTACAATGACAAAACTACTTCTCCTACCAGAGTACTCATATTGCTCAAAACAGGTGAAGTTTATGCCCTCCATTGCTCCCCCTCTCTCCCTTCAAAGCTCACAGTCAAGTCCAATTCACTCCTGCTGTGGTACTTTTGCAGGGCACGTGTGCTTTTGCCCCTTTTTTGCAGGGCACGTGTGTTTTTGCATATTCCTAGTACAGCCCCTTTTTTGCTTCACCTTTCCACAGTTATGAGTATAATCTGCAGTAGACAGTAAATGTAATTTCTTAATGTACCACTGATTATCCGAGTTATTCTTCAGTATACAATAATTCAAAATTTAACGAACACCTCAGTGATGTGAGATTTGCTTAGTAATTTTGACAGTTAATAGCAAGAACCCATTATAGCTTTATAAGTTATTTTAAACAGCATTGTAACAGAATCCATTATGACATTTCATTCAAACAATATGCCTTATATTTCAACGTTAAATGCTTCAAAATCCTAATGAAGTCTACCAAATTGCCTGTACAGTCCTTAATTGCCTGTACTGTCCTTAATTGTAGTGACAGGACAAGGGGGAATGATTCAAACTGAAAGAGATTAGGTATGAGGCAGAAATTCTTTACTGGGACAGTAGTGAGGCACTGGAACAGGTTGCCCAGAGATGCTGTGGATGCTCCACTTCTGGAAGTGTTCAAGACCAAGCTGGATGGGGCTTTGAGCAACCTGGTCTAGCGGAAGGTGTCTCAGCCAAAGACAAAACTAGGAAAAAAGACATTCTGACAACTGCTAATTCTGCACAAAACTGAAGGACCACAGTGACCCACCTATTTGTGCTAGACATCTTTGTTTCATTTACAGACAACAAACTATTGCATCTGGGCTGGAACACTTACACTTGCCACCTCTGAGAAAAAGCTGCACTGACACAGAAAGGCAGGTAGCAGCATATGGAAAGGCTACAAGGGAACATTAATTTTTTAATGTTTTAATGCATTTAACCTCACCAGCCTCTGCAGCTGACACTAGGTGTTCGCTCGCACTGAGACTTTCCATCTTCCCTTCCTTCTTGTAAGCTTTGATGGCATTGTAACTGGAAAAATGTACAACATAGTTTAGTGGAGGTGAACACAGACCTACATCACAAAAAAAACCAATCCAGAAGGACATACCTGACTTAAGATCATGGTGGTACACAGCCTTTGAAGAAAAGGCATCCAAACTACTGTTATTTAATTGATTAATTGTCTCTGAACAGTTAGCTCTTTAAAGCAAACTACAGAAATATATAATTAAATTATATAATTAAACTGTCAGTATCAATGGGACTGCATTTTGAAAATTATCAGATATCCAGAATTAACTTCTAAAAGAAGTTTATTGGGACCCACAGTGCTAGGTATCTACCCTCTATCTCAGAAATACACTGAGCATTCTTCTCTTGATCCAGTTTGCAATCTTTGTGAATTAAGGAATTGTCAACAGAAGATGAAGTGTCAATAGCAATCCACAGCAAAGCTTAAGGACTCAAGAACAACAATAACAGTCTAGACGACTGACATGTGAGCTTTGCATAGGCATGCCAGCTAACTAGTCCCTAAAATGTTTCAATTAATAGGGATAAGCACTAACAGAGTTAATAAAGTAGAATATTAAAAAATGGGCTTTAAAAGCAAAGCCCACGAACTGACAAAAACAATGAAAAAACTGTCACTAAAATGATTAAAAACAATGAAACATTTAGTTTTAGTAGAAAACTTCGTGCTCTTTATTTTCAAGAAATTGATTTAGATTCTTGTTTTTCATGAGGTTTTAAGAACATTGTATTGGCACTTTTAGAGAATTCTTTATGAATAGCATTACCATCTCTCAAATTCCTTAGTATTTTCACAGCATCAAGGCAATGCACTGTACCTGACAAAGGAACAGGCCTCTGACTCAAATTGCTTAAATTCTACAACAGCAAAGCATAATAAACGTTAACAAACCTGGACTAACTAAGAGAATGACAAATTTTTAAGTCCCTTAGCACATTTTTATACCTCACAAAGATGCAGTGTATATCTAAACACTACATTGTGCAGGCAGTGACACATTTTACAGTCCTACTTACAAGAAGAAGTAAAGTCCCCAGGAGGCTCCTGCTCCCACCATGTTTGGAGTTACCCCTTGGTACAAGCCTCGAAGCCCTTCATGCTTCCAGACTGTGCTCATACAGTGAAGAATTCCACGGTACTTTGGCCTCAGCTCCAACCCATCACTTACTACAAAAGAGAGAAATTATACTGGTAAATATTTCGGGAAGCATAAAGTTCAACTGCCTCCAAGCCAACACAGGAGTCCACAGCCTCTAAAGCAAGCAATAAAGAACATGAAACATAACTGATCATATGTAATACACGAGTATTATTTCACAAGTATGCAAGAGCTGGGCTTTACAGCTTTATATGCTTAGAATTAAAGACCTTAGGGAAAAAAGGGGGGGGAAAGAAATAAAAAAGAGAGATAACTACTTAGCTCAGTAAGAGGAAAGTTCCTATTAATCTGACAAGGCTAAATAAATGCACTTTCATACATTTTTTATGAGCAGCAGATCTGAAGTTTTCTGTCTCTTCCTTTTAGCACTCCAGCAATTTTGCATCATATTTCAAGTGATATGGATGGCATCCTTGACATGTTTCTCTAAGTTGTTTAGACAAGTCCTAAGTAACAACTCTTAAATTCAAATTTTCTCTTTAAAATGTTCTATAAAGCAATGGGTCACATCTTACTGATTCCCAAGTCAATTTCTACCAGAATACTCAAAGGTTTCCTCTCCCACCTAATAACCTAACAGCTGGTTGCCCAAATGTTCAGAAAATACTTCAAAAATACAGAAAACGCACAAGTTTTTGTCTGACAGATCATGTAGAACATGGATGACCACAAAACTTGGAGTGGTAACTACTATTGCTCCTACCAAAACAACAAAGGAGTAAGTTCATTACTGCTGAGGTACCTGATGTAGTCCACGGTGAGACAACAAGAGGTAACAGACACAAGCTGAAAAACAGGGAATTTTGACCAGAACTTTTAATCCAGCAGAATGGCCAAATACTTGAACAAGTTGCCTGAAGAGCATCTTTGGAGCTACTCAAAACTCCAGTACACAAGACTGAACAAACTGATCAAAGCAGAGCTTATCTGAGCAGTGGGTGAACTCCTTAGCTCTCTTCTAAATTTCTCTGTGATGCCAACATAGCCGCAGTTTTCATTCTTACTACAGATGTATGGCTAGACTGCAACTGTACTGAAAACTGATCTCAAAGTTTTACAAGTGTAGTTTTTGTGTCCCCATCAAAATTAATCCTGGTAAACAGGCATCTTCTGTTCAGTGCCACATTTATTATTAATTCCACCTGAACTCTGTGTCCTATACACATTGTGACAGACTTCAGCATTAAAGACCAAATGCTTTTGCTGAGCACAGTGTGACAATGCCTCGACACCTTGATGACCACTCAAACTAGAACACAAACACCTCTTTTCTCCTTCCTAAGTGTTGCTAGACTTTTCCCAAAGACATTTGTGAAATTTTTTACCATGCAGACACTAGATCAAGTCCATAAACATAATAAACAACATTGCAAATCAGAGACACGAATGCAAGTCTTTCTGTCAATGATGCTGCCAAGAATCTTCACAACATTCATTTCTGATATCAGCTCCTGCTCCCCATTGAAGACAAAACAAAGGAATTGTTATTTTCAACCCAAAGAGGCATGTGAAAGTACATGACCTCCAAAAGCCACCTAATCCAGACCTGTATTCAAACCAGATCTAATTAGATCTGGTTACTTAGGGACATGACCACTTGACTCCTGAATGTTTCCATGGCTGAAGAGATTACAGCCTGTCTGGGTAACCTTTTCCAGTATTTGACCATTCTCACAGTAAAATAACTGGAATTCTCCATGCTTGTGTCTGTTCCTTTTCGGCCTATTAACTATCTCCAAGAATCTGCTTTACCTTCTCTGTGTCTTACAATAACACTGTCATAGATTGCAATTTTAGCTCCAAAGTGATCCTGTTCTCTCAGCCTGTTCTATGCCATGTGCTCCAGCCCCTTCACCAGTCCGGTGGCTTCCACTGGTATCACACCAGTGTGTCACTGTCTTCCCTCCTTGTCCTGGAGAGCTCCAAAGTAAACACAGTACTTCTGACATAGTCTTACAAATGGAAAACAGAGAGAAAAGTGCCCTTCTGCTGGCTGTGCTTCTCATAACGCAGCTCAGGATGTGCCCAAGTAGGACACGCAACGTTTTGAATTTTGGAAAATGTCTCTGTGACAGTTTGGCTTTGAGATCTTAAAACATCAATTTTTAAGAATAAACATCCATATTTAAGAAAACAATCCAAATATACAGTAAAATGTTTCAACCTCTCTGAAAGAAAACATGATAAATGGTGGACAAGTTTCTCAAATCAGCAGAAAAGTCAAGAGAAATTGCCATGTTTCCCTGTGGAAAAACAAACTAATTACAGAGTTTTCTGCAAAACAATACCACTATTGTTAACAACCAAGGTTATTCCAAAAACCACCGCTACGCTTTAAGTGTTGAAAATCTTTGACATAAAGGTGAACTTTGAACGTGGGTTTGGGCAACCCGCCTGCTAAAAGCGGGCAGCGCTCCGGCGTCTCTGGCACTGGCGGCCGCGGCAGGGGGGAAGAGGCTGGCAGCTCACCGACCTGCCCGCAAGCAGCTCGGGGCGCACCGCACACGCTACAGTCCCTGCACGGGACAAGAAGCAGCTCTGCGATAGCAGGGATGAGAACGGGAGACCGCCCCTTTCGGCTCACGGCGGGTTTATTCCAAGCCGCGGGGCTGCCCCCGGCACCGGGGCGCTGCGGCAGCGCGGGCTCTGGGCAGGAAGCCCGGCAGGGCCCGGGCCGGGCTCGGCGAGCTCGGGCAAGTCGGTGCGTCCTTAGCGCGGGACGGCCGGTCCGGCCTCACCTGCGAAGCGGATCTTGACGAGGTCCAGCGGGTGCAGCGCCAGGGTGGACAGGACGCCACCGCTCATTCCCGCCGCCAGGTTCTCCAGCCGCACGTGCCGCAGCACGGAGCGCAGTGCCGACTCCCGCGACAGCGGCTCCCGGGACAGCGGCTCCCGGGACAGCGGCTCCCTGGACAGCGGCTCCCGGGACAGCGG
>JAYDZK010000113.1:131951719-131977197 GCA_034509185.1 Euphonia xanthogaster
CTGCAGCGCGGTGAGCGGGGCTCCGGCATCGGCCCTCGGCCCGGCCCAGCCCGGCCCGGCCCGGCCCGGCACAGCCCGCGCGGAAGGGATGAGGCCGGCGGCCCAGGAAGGCGTTCGGGCGCCCATCGTCCGCGCCGCGTTCCTCCGGTCCCCTCCCCTCCGGTCCCCTCCCTTCCGCCGCTTGCTCGCTAGCAGCGAGAATGGGAGAGCTCGGGCAGTGGGCTTTGGGCTTCCCTCCTTGCGGGTGCCGGGAGTTTTCCCCGCGGTGCCGCTCCTAGGCGGGGATTCGCGTGCGGAGCCTCTGCGGAGCAGAACTTGCCTTGCCGCGGCCCGGGGCCGGCAGCTGCCAGGAGTTCACATCGGGGTGGCAGACCCTGGAGCTTCCAGAGCCTACTCTGGAAGCGGCGTCAGAGCACGAGGCTGGGGATTCAATCATTGGTCTGGTACCCCGAGATTGCGCTGAGTATTTCCTAGGTTACCCTTTGCAGTTTTTTGCAATTAATGCTGTTCCGTTCCTGGTACGTCAAGTTCTGCTTCTTGCACATTCATTATTAAAACTGGCAAAAATTGTGTTGATTTTACACACAGAATAATAGAGTTTTGTCGGTTGGAAGGTTGGACTTATCTAGTCCAACCCCGCACACCCTGTCCTGTGGTGAACAGGGACATCTTCAGCTATCTCAGGCTGCTCAGAACCTTGATGGGGCATGTGCCATCTCATTGTAAAAAACTTCTTACTGCTATCTAGTCTAAATTTACCCTCTTTAAGTTTAAAACTGTTACTCATTGTCATATCATAACAGACCATCTAAAAAGTCTGTCCCCATCTTTCTCATAGCCTCGTTTAAGTACCGAATGGCCACAGTGGGGTCTGCCCGGAGCTGTCTCTTCTCCAAGCTGAACCAAAGCTCTTACAGCCTTTCCTCAAGGGAGAGGTAGTCCATCCTTGTGCTCGTTTCCTCTGGATGTGCTCCAGCATGGCTTTCTAATGTGTGTTCTTTCTGTTGCAGTTCCAAGGAACTATGACCCTGCATTGCATCCATTTGAGGTTGCACGAGAGTACACAAGAGCTCTGAATGCCACAAAGCTAGAACGTGTGTTTGCAAAACCCTTTCTTAGTTCACTTGATGGCCACAGAGATGGAGTTAATTGCATGGCCAAACATCCAAAAAGTTTGTCTACTGTGCTGTCTGGAGCCTGTGATGGAGAGGTAAGCTTGCAAACCACAACAAACACACATATTTTTTCTCTTTTGTGTTTTGTTGGGTTGTTTGGTTGGTTTTCTCACAACTTACTTTTCTGTCTGTGTTCAGAATGTTACTTTCATCCTCAGGCAGAAGGTGAAACTTTTTGCTGCTCTGTAACTGCCACTGTACAGGGGAGATAAATTGTAGTGAAAGGTTCGTGGGTTGAGATAAGGACAGGGAGAGATCACTCACCTATTACCACCAGGAACAAAACAGACTGAACTTGGGGTTATTAATTGAATTTATTGTTAACAAACTCAGAACAGAATAATGAGAAGTAAAATAAGACCTTAAAATTACCTTCCCCCACCCCTCCCTCCTTCCTTCCCAGGCTCTCCCTTCTCCTCCCCAGCAGCACAAGGAAATGGGGGAAGGAGGTTACAGTCAGTTCATTACAAGTTGTTCCTGCCTCTGCTCAGGGAGAGGAGGTGCTCTGCTGCTCCACCATGGGTCCCTCCCATGGGAGACAGTTCTCCATGACTTCTCCACTGTGAGTCCTTTCCACAGGCTGCAGCTTTTCATTAATTGCTGCTGTGTGGGTGACTGTTCCACGTTGTGCAGTCCTTCAAGAAGAGGCTGCTCTGGGGTGGGTCCCCCACAGGGTCACAAGTCCTAGGAAATCTGCTCCAATGTGGGCTCTTCTCTCCATGGGTCCCGAGGTCCCTGCCAGGAGACTGCTCCAGCAAGGGCTTGCCATGGGTCACAGCCTGCTTTTGGGTTCATCTGGCCTCGGTCTTCCCCACAGGTGCAGGTGGTCTCTGCACTCCCATTAACCTCCCCCATGGGCACCAGGGGCACTGCTGCCTCACCATGGTCTTCACAACAGGCTCAGAGGAACCTCAGTTCTTCCTCCTCCTTCTTCCCTCACCTCGGTGTCTGCAGAGTTATTCCTCTCGCGTATTCTTGCTCCTCTCTTCTCTGAGTGCAGTTACATTTGCCCACTAACTTTTATTCCTTTCTAAATGTGTTATTCCAGAGTTGTTACCACCATTTCCTTTTGTCTTGGCCTTGGCCAGGGGTGGGTCTGTGTGGGAGCTGGCTGGCATTGGCTCTGCTGGGCATGGAGGAAGATTCCAGCAGCTTCTCTCAGAAGCCACTCCTGTAGACTCCCACTACCAAAACCTGGCCATGCAAAGCCAATACATGTTGGGATTGCTTTTTCTGCCCACATGACCCCCCCATTCCTCCCCCTAAAGAAGTTAAACTGCCAGATTAGCTAGTGAAGGGGCATACAACCAAAAAGCTTTCTGGAATAACAGGGTTTCATATTGCCTAAAAAAGGCTAACCCTGTATATATTTTACATAACAGTTATAAATAGCAATCATGGACACTTAAATTGGAACTAGTTGCAGAAAAACCTTTTCTGAGTTACCTGTCTTTTCTGAGTTACCTGTCTTTTCTGAGTTACCTGTCTTTTCTCACTCTTACATTGCTCATTTGACAGTACTTGAATACTTAAAAGATATTTAAGGGCAGTTTAAAGGTCTTCTAGGCAGTTGGTTGCTTTCTGCTTTTTATAGAAAGTGCTCATGTCATGCAGTAGTATAATGGAAGTTAACCTTTTCAGAGAGAAGTGGAACAAATTTCTATGAAAGTTCTTATCCAAATTTCTTATCTACTGATAGAGCAAGTGAAGTTTTGGGTACTGTAAATACATAAAAATATAAAAAGTGAACTCCATTTCTTTGTTGTTGGTTTTTAAATGAGCCCAAAAGCTTTTAAACAAAAACCTCTGTAAGATGTGGGCATCTATAGACAATGTAGTACAGCAGGTGGACAGAAAAAATTCTGTTGGTTCCAAATTTCTTTGTGTTTTTGTTTTTAAAGGGGTATTATTTTGCTAAATTTATAACTGCTGATGTTTTTTAGCAAGAATTCTAGTTCAAAAACATGGGAGTGCAAGATGCAGAAAGTGTACAGCCTGGTCAGGTCAGGTCAGGGGGGAGGGTAGGAACGAATGAGCCTCACTTTTAAAATTCGTTTTCAAGAAAGAAATAATTAGTTTTTAACAAGATAAAATCTGACTGGTGTTCAAGCCAGCTCTGCCATTTCGTTACAACATGTGTGGTGTCTTGTACTTGAATTGTGAACTGCGGCTGTGCACTGTAGAAAGCTCACAGAATATTTGCCTCTTGTTTTTATCAGGTTAAGATTTGGAACTTGACCAAACGACAGTGTATCCGCACGATACAAGCTCACGAAGGCTTTGTTCGAGGCATGTGTGCCCGTTTCTGTGGCACATCATTCTTCACTGTGAGTATTATGTGGCTCCTTAGCAGTGCAGCAGCACAGAGTAGCTGCTCACCATCTGTTTTCCACTGAGAAGCTTGCTCTCTGCCATAGAACATTTAAATATTGTATGAACACACTTATTAAATGTGTCAGTGAACCTGACAGTTCTGTTTAGGATGAAGTTTTTTCTGATGCTGTGATATGGATATCATTCAAGGGACAAATTGAGCAAAGGGACAAATAGTAGCAAAGAGCTAACAGATGGTCATGTAATTAAAACTCCAGTAAATTAGTTTTTGTTAAAGTAGGAAATGGATTGTGTTCATTGCAAGACGTAAAAAAGTTAAAAAGTAACCATTTGCATATACATATACCATGTAAAAAAGTAACCATTTGCATTACTGTGATTAAATATTATCTGATTAGATTAAGATCATTCCAGGTGAATAAAGCTTTATTAATTAATAAAGAACTACCACAGATTCAGTTACATGTAAACTGCTTGGAAATAGTATGTCTTCCTATTGGCATTAAAACAGTTCTAAGATAACACAACAGGAGGAACTGGTTTTGAAAACAGGAAGTGTCCTGAGGTTGTGCTTAGTTTGAACTGGTCATAGAAGAGCCATTTTCACTACAGTATATTTATTTTTTCTAAGGTATATACCAGGTCACAGGGACAGTAGTTAGCATATAGGGAAAGTCACAGTAAAAAATCCTAAGTGACTCCGAGTTAGTTACTCCCCTTTTGACAATGTCTGCCTGAAAATTGAGAGAGGGAGAGAAATAGTAATAGTGCAGTCAGGGAGGGGAGGATAAACTTGTAAAGCTAACGTTTTTTAGGCCTGTTTTCCTGATCCAGGTCACTGCACAGCCCTGTACAAGCTTGTGCTGGCATTAGTGCAAGAGGTAGAACAAAATTTGGAGCAGGCAACCAGAGCAGCTGAGGTGGAAAGTGCCTTTTAACTGATTACAGACTCACCAAAGCGACTTCCAGAAGATCATTTGCAGTGTAGGGTGCCAGTTGATTAAAAACCCCAAAATGTAGCCTTACAAAATAGCCGTCATTCCAGCTCATCTTTTTCCTGTTCAGCTGTCTATATTGGAAACTGGCAAAGCTTTGTCACTCAAGATGGACAGTGGAATAGGTGAAGGGAAGGTGGGGGTGGGAAACAAGTGGGAATCGGTCACCTGCTCTCTGAAGCCGACAGATCCCCAGGCAATCTCTGAGCAGCAGCCACTGTGGAGCCACCCTCCTTTTATTGCAGAGCATTGTTCTGTGGCATGGAATACTCCTTTGGCCAGTTCAGGACATCTGTCAAGCCCGTGTTCCCTTGCAGTCTGCTGCCCACCCCAAGCCTGTTTGCTGGTGGGTGAGGCAGGGATGATGGAGACAGAGTGGGAGCAGGGGGAAATGCACAGCCAAGGCTTGGGTGCTGTATCAGATCTGTTTCAGCCACACAACAAAAACACAGTGCTAGGTGGGCTGCTATGAAGAATATTCACTGCAGCCAGACCATGTACATGTCTTAATGACATGTTATGGCTAGGAGAGCTAATCTGTGGCTTGGAGGTATAAAATGGAACAATGAACGGGCAGGAGAAAGCATTTGTGTATATCACAGAATATTTTTTTTGAAAGGATGCCTGTATTTAATTGCAAAGCTCGTCTAGCAAAATAAAAGGGAATATATTTACATAAAACTACGTAATTTTTCCAATATTTCCAGGTTGGTGATGACAAAACCATAAAACAGTGGAAAATGGAGAGCCCAGAATACGGAGAAGAAGAAGAACCTATTCATACAATTCTTGGAAAGGTAGTGCATCTGAGTTTTGATTTCCCACACCTCTTCTTTTGAATTAAGTTTGAATCATTTCTTATCTAGCTTTTGAAGGAGAGAAAAACAGTTTGATGTCACCTATTATCATAATGGGTTGAAATTTGCTGGCATCAAATTTTATAATGGCACTTTTAAAGTATCTTCATGTTTTTATTGTACTTACTTTACATGTAACCAGTAAGGACTCCTCGGATGCCACCAGAGACTGCTTAGCTCTGTCTGTACTAATTACCCCTTTCCTGCAAACTGGTCACATTTCTCTGGAGTCTCTTCAGATGTGTATTGTCAGTGCGTAGTCTGAATTAAATAACTTATTTTCCTACCAATACCTCACAGCCATTCAATACAAAATACTAACTTTACATCTTCCTTATTGACAAAAGCAGTCTAAATTAGGTATTTTGGCACTTTGAATTTATGATATGCTTGTGTTAAGAAAAACATTAAATGCTTTTTTCTAATAGATAGTTTGAAACTCTTTAGTTATTGCGATGTCTGTGAAATCCATTCAAGTCTCCACTGAAAACACAGTTGCACTCTTAAATTTTTCATTTGCTTTAAAATCAGCCAGGATTTTGTAAATATGCCTTTAGTGCTAACTCCATTGTAAATTAACAAGAAATGCATACAGGCACCTTAAATGGAAAAGAAAGCTTGCCTACTGCAAGGGGTACATCTGATAATGCTTAGTTTCTAGTAGCAGTGGTGACTTAATTTTCAGTAATATAAATGAGAAAAACCATGTGAGACTCCATATGCAAACATTTGTTGATTTTTTTTCCTAACAGAACATACTTGAGTATTTATTCATATAATTGGGTTTTAAAATTTTTGCTTTGTTTTTTGTTTTTTTTTTCCTTAAAGACAGTGTATACAGGAATTGATCACCACTGGAAGGAACCTGTTTTTGCTACCTGTGGCCATCAAGTGGACATTTGGGATGAGCAAAGGACAAGCCCCAAGTGTTCTCTGACTTGGGGTTTTGATAGCATAAGCAGTGTAAAATTTAATCCCATTGAGGTAATGGTTGTGTAATATATTGGAAATTAGTATTTTTCTTGAGCAGTATGAGATCTAAACTCTGTTTACACCATCTTGATTATTTTTCTTCTAAATTTAGATTTTATGTTTTAATGGAATATGTATACATAGATTTTGATGATTATATTATTTTGGAATGTAGTACCATATAATTTTATCTTCCTGTCTTTTGTCTCTGTTAATGTGGGAGAGGAGAAACAAAAGCAGAGTAGTCTCCATTCTGCCTACAACAATACATACCTGGTACTTCAGTCATACAGTGTAGCAGTTAAGTGGCTGTGGAGCTGCCAGTTCACCTGTTCCAGTATTCTGCTCCCTGTGACTGAGGCTTCTCACTCTCCTCACGGCAAAACAATTGCATTTGATCTTTTACAGCACTTCTGTTATACCCCTTGACTGGGCTGGGCTCATAGAAAAAGTGTCTATGAGGAATTGTCTGTTAGTTTTAAAGTAGAGGGCACTGCATGGATTCTGGCTCTTACAGGGAAAGCTATTTAAAATGTTTGTGCTGGGTAATTAGCTGCACAGAAAAATTGATGAATGTATTTCCTTGAGTGAAAAAGAAACTCATGAGCAGCTTTGTGAAATAGCTTAGGTAGCTGATGTAAGCTGTTAGCCACACTCCAGAAGTATTCAAAAGACCGTACACACTGGTTTTGGGTTTTTTTTTTCAGACTTACCTTTTGGGAAGCTGTGCTTCTGACAGAAATATTGTGCTGTATGATATGAGAAAATCAACTCCATTAAAGAAGGTAATATTTTTCTTTTTAAGATTAATTACTGGTGATAATCATACTAATATATTAATAGCATGTAGCTGTTAGTAACAGTAGAGAATGGGAATGTCTGAAATCTGATTCAAGTGAGTTTTCATTGTCTGAGTCTTCTGAGTTTGAATTAGCATTGGGATTTAAACAGTGCAGAGTTAGAAGGGCCTTTTTCTGCATTCAGACAGGCTGTCATGCTCACTCTGTTGTAATTCTTGATCAAGTGCCTGACCTGACAGCAATTTCACAACAAGAACTTTATGTTCCTCTATTGCATTCTGTCTATGTATGTGTGATTTTTTTTTTTTAATTTTTATTTTTTTTTCTCTTCCTTACCAGAAGGAAACAAGGTAACTTCACCACTGGAGAGCCTTGCTCTGTATTTGAAAAGGTCTTTTTCCTTTGAAGGGAGATAAACCCTTCCATATACACCTACTACGAATATTCAGAAATCCTTTGCAGTGTAATCAAAATAATATTTATATGTGGAACATGCTGATGACCTAAAGATTCCTATTTAACAGAATATTTGTACTTATTTAGATAAGAGGCTGGTAATTCATACACACCTATCAAACCTCAATCAAATTCAGTAGTTCTAAGCCCCAGATCTAGCTTAACAATATCCTTCTTGAAATACAATATTCTGGCTTGTGAGTATGCACTCAGTGTTCTCCTGTGTTACATACTATCTGCAGTGTCATTGAGCTGATACACACTACAACATTAAAATGGTACTTGGTTATAAAAAGGAATGTTGTTGGCAGAACAGTGTTTCTTTCTCTCCCTGTGCCCCAACAATTTCTAGTGAAGTTTCATTTGGGCCACTGAGGCAGTGCTTATAGAAACTTGTCAGTGATGCCAGCTGAAGACCTGAATGTTGAAATGAACCCAGCCAGTGCTGTAGAGCTGCAGCATCTGGTCAAAGGATGGAGTTTGATCCTTTGTGAACTAAGTTTAAATCTAACAGATTTAAACAAATGTATATATGCTAAATATATGATTGTACATACATGTGCATATAGAATTACTGTAGACTGTGCACATGTTTGTATGTGTAGCTCATGTAAGCAGCATGCTGAGGTGCATTTCCTGCTGTAGGAATAAAACACTGGTTAATACTTCCTTGCTTCCATGGGCACAGTACTGGATTTCCTCCTGGGATAGGGATAATTCTGTGGAGAGGAGGTGAAATGTCCATTTCTGCATTGAGCTAAGAGCTCTGGAACTCCTAAGAGATTGGTTTTGCTTATTAGTGTTACTTATGTATGGGCACTGGTTTTTGGCACTGCTTCATTTCTGGGATTTGATCAGCAGAGCAGTTGGAACTCAGTGGGAGTCCCTTCATGAATGGAAATAGGAGTACATCACACATGCATTCCTATTCACGCATTTCTCACATCCTGTGGCTCTGTTGCCCGTTTGTCCTGAGTGTGGGTTTCAAAGCCTTAAGTTTTAAAACGGGAGGGATGAGATAGTGAGATGCTACCTAGGTTCAAAACAAGAACTAGTCTAAAAAAAGCTGGGAAAGATGAATGAAAGCAGTTCTGTTGAAGGACAAAAGGAAAATGTTTTGATAGGAATTGGTACACTTTAAAAGTCATTCTTGTGCAACCTGTGGGATCAGGAAAGCTTAGGGTGTTGTAAAGATAGACTTAAGGATTTTAACAGTTGACAGGAACTGTGTTTTCTCTTGCTTGTTGCATTCTTAAGTGCTCATCTCAACCTTGTAGGTAGTAAAGGTTAATTATTTGGGTAATGTTTCTGTATTAAAGTAATCTCAACATTTCCAGGCTGACATTCTTTGTAAGCAACTGTTCACAGTTAAAATAATTAAACCCAGAGAACCAAGTCTTCAGGGACTTCACAATTTTGACTTGTCTTGGTGGGGTCTTAAACTTGCCAATTTTCTAAGAAGATGTACAATAGATTAAAAATGGCTCTGGCTGGTTTCGATAGTTCTGAAATGCCATTATTAATGTATTTACAGCAACTTAAATCACTTCCAGCCCAGGTTGCCTTACATAGTTGCTACTAAATCTAATGCTAGAACTGTAGAGACAATCTCATTTCTCTGGCACCATTTTAATTCCAAAAGCCACTGCTAAAATCAACTGAAGGCTTGTAAATTTTGGTAAAAAAAAACCAGAGATTTTGAGCATGACAAGACTTGACTCCGTTTGAAAGAGCTGGATTTTTAGCAATGTTGAAGTTATTTTGTAACATGACTTAAAGTACTTATTATAGATACGGTGGGTTAACATCAAATGTGTGTTCGTTTTGTAGTGGCTGGTAAACTTTCACCAGGAAGGAATAAAGAACTGTCCTTGATTATTAACTTTCCAGTTTTGTGCAAGTTTTATAACTAGAACAGTACTGAAATCTGAGCGAATTCTAGTTGTCACATTAGTGTAAACAGAGGACATCTCAGTGTCTGCTTTTTAAACTAGAGGTCACTTTAGAGATCTGATGATTACATTTCCTTCTGGTTGCATGCAGCTCCTGAAAATAAGCAGTGCTCTGCAGCACAGACTTGATAATGAACAGGATCCTGTCACCTAGGAAGTGAGGATTTAGGGAGAATGAGAATTACAGGAATAGACACACATTCATTGCAATCTTTTGGAGGGGTGTTCAGTAAAATCATCACTATTAACTTGTTTTGAGACTGTGTTCGTTACTGTAAGGGTTATAATTGTACAATTATATTCTGAATTAGGTGTGTAAATTTATGGTGTTCAGTGTAGTAAGCCAAGAATAAAAATGGGGTTTGAGTACCATATCGTTAAACACCCAAATTTCAGGATTTTTGAGCAGGATTATAGCTGGCCTGGAGCATTGTAGAAAATCCTGTTTAGAGTTGTTCAGTTTGTTAATCAGTTGCTCTGTAATTACACATCCACTTTGTGTCAGGCATACTGTATAGCTCTTATTTTCAAGTGAATGGTCGGAAGTTCCTCTCAGCCTCAGCAGAAGCCAAAGCTGCGGTGTCTGATGTGTCAGATGACTTTCTCCCTGCCTTCCCTTGTCCCACAGGGGCCCAGCTGTCCTCCGAGGTGGGGACATCCAACATACAGCTTGCTAGTGCCTCTTGTCTAGTCTGCAGTTAGAAAGCAGAAGGGTTTTATTAATCTGTTATCAGCTGCCTTCCTCCCACTTCAGGGCCAGCTGGCCTCTTTGTTGGCCATATGCTTACAAGCAGCAAGCAAATCTTACAAATGTGTGAGGAATGATTCACTGCTGATACAGTGAGAGTGCTGAGTACCTGACAACACAGTAACTTCTGTGTGCCTTGCTGGGCACTTACACAAGAAATGGCAACTGGCCAGGAGAATTGGTGAACTGCAGTTTTAGACATAAAATAACGAAGGGGTAATAACTGGGAGAACATAAACATGTTACAATGGCTTTGCAAATGCTGGTTCACAGCTTCAATTAATGACTATGTCCCTTGAAATAACCATTTAATTAGGAGTGTCTATAGATTACTTAGCTAAAGGTTCCTGTAAATAGGACAGAGAAGTGAAATTTTCAAAGTTCCAGATTTACTTGTTGACCACTAGCAGGTTGCCATGTTAAATGGCCACTTAGAAGAATTTGATTCTAAGGTGATTTAGAGAGGAAAATTTAATTGTTGTGTAGCCCAAAGCAGTAGGCACGTAATGAGAGACAGGAGGTTCTTGGGTTTTGCTTCTGACACTGCTGAGGAAACATTCTGTCATGTACTATTCCTCTGCCATAGTTCTCTATCTGCTAAGTGCTTGTCTTCAGGGGTATGTAGGAAGTTTTGAACTGCAGTGAGTATTTTACTGCCTTTAACAAGGTAGCAATGTGTAAATATATTTCAGGTTATCTTGAACATGAGGACAAATACACTGTGTTGGAACCCTATGGAAGCTTTCATTTTTACTGCAGCAAACGAAGATTACAAGTAAGTGTAACTTTGATTTTTGATAATCCTGAACAGGTTATATTTTTCATCTATATCTTGGTTATTTATGATCATTCTAAAATGAATTTTTAAAAGACTACTCAAACTCTAAATTTGAATTGCTTGATAACCTAGAGAATTATAGGAATACTGATTTTAAGAAATATTAATTGATAGTAGGCTGCCTCTCTCTGTGTGTCTCAGTACCTGAGGGGTAAAAAGCAGTGTAACTTAGAATAAATGGCAGCTGAACCAATGCAAGTATAAGCTGAGATGGGCCCTGGATAATAAGTGCTATTGGTCCAGTCTGAGGCAATATAAGTGTTTATTTTCTTGCCAGCTCTTGTGGAGCTTGATACATTGTACTGATCAGCTATTTTCATGAGCACATTTCTTAAAAAAAAAAAAATTAATCTTTTGTGAGACAGTTCTGGAGA
Organism: Euphonia xanthogaster; assembly: GCA_034509185.1. Lineage (NCBI taxonomy): Eukaryota > Metazoa > Chordata > Aves > Passeriformes > Fringillidae > Euphonia > Euphonia xanthogaster. Next base: position 131,963,221 of record JAYDZK010000113.1, read on the forward strand.
CTGCAGTACTTATCCTTTCAATGTCTTGGAGCAGTTTTTTACTTTTGAACAATACTATTCATATGAACAGTTAATCTGATATTGAAAAAGCTGTCTCTTCAAAACTAGGCCATTGCAAATATGCTCCATATCCCTTTTTCCAGGAAGTCAGTGATCTAACAATAGATCACTGTTTTCTTCTAGAACAGAGGAATTTTATCTCTTATCTTAAGGCTGTTTTTCTAAGGAAATGGAATCTGGCTCAGACCTTGAAAGTGGTAATATATTCAATGTGCTGTTTCTCTTGTATTTATGTTATGGTAAAACTATTAGACTACCTAATCTGTTTGTTTATAAGTTTGGGGTTTTTCTTTATGAATTTGCTTTTTGGCTGGTTTGGCTTTCTTTAAAATTTTTTTTCTTCCTCTTGCTAAACTAAAAACTGTAGCTGTTGCTATCAGGGACAACTGTCCTCTTGCAGCCTGAAGCATTTAATATGCCAAGGCAAATGTACACATCAACAATGCATTTGCTAGTATTTGCTGGTTATATGGAGTAGCAATTTTGAATAAGATGCTGCATACTTGGGGAATTTAGAAGGAAAAAGCAATAATCATCATTATAGTATTCAGTAAGATATATTTAATTTCAGTTATGCATTCATCTGCAGAAAGGAAGGTGAGAAACCTGTTGAATTAAATTTTTTAACATAACAGTTCTACTAAATAGTGTATCTTAATCAGTTTTCAATAAATGCATTGTCTGTAAAGCACATATGCTTATTTAGTGATTATGTCTAGCTGCTGTATTCAGAGGGAGTAGAAGTAGGCCTTATCTGAGCTTTAAAGTCCTTAAGAGCAAACGAGCTGTGGTCCAGCAGCTGGGTGTTTACTTTTAACATAATGTTTTTCTATGGATAGTGTGCTCTGCTGAACTAGCATCTCCATGGGTAAGGACCAGGCTTTCCCTGCACTCCTAGACTTGCTACACCAAGCTTTCCTTGAACTTGTCTGCCTGAGATAATTAGGCAGTAACAAGGGATGCCAAGCAAATGGAACTTTACAGTAGACTCTGAATTACTAGGAGTTCACAGCATGGGAATATTAAAAAACCTTTCAGAACTGATAGGCTTGCTGTAATGATTGAGAGGTGCTTTTACAAGTTCAGGGTGCATACTTACATGGGAAGATGGAGTAAGGGAGGCCAGTGTGATGCCTGCAGTCTGACCTGTGGACACATGATGAAGTGGAGCCTATCTGTCCTTTGAAAGGGAGCAAGAAACCTGATCCAATAACTAGATCCTCTGATTAACAAACTTCTTTCAAACCCTAAACCAATGCTGTTTTCTTTCTTTTTGTGTATTGTCAGCTGTTTTAAGGAGTTCCCTCTGCAATATGGCTCTCTCCTTAAGTGTGCTTTATGTAAAAGGTACTGTTTACCTAGGACTTGTTCTGATACTGAGCTACTGATGTATTTATTTTAAAGCTTATATACTTTTGATATGCGCTATCTTGAATCACCTGTGATGGTGCACATGGATCACGTGTCTGCTGTTCTTGATGTGGATTATTCACCCACTGGGAAAGAATTTGTGTCTGCCAGCTTTGATAAGTCCATCCGCATTTTTCCTGTAGACAAAGGTCACAGCAGGTGAGTTGTTTTACACTTGCTCTCTGTTCATTCCAGTGACTTCCTCCCAAATCCTCAATATTACTAACTCATTCATTAGCATCTTCATCGGGGAATTTGCTTCCTATGAGTGTTGGAATCTTATTCTGTCGGTAGCTTGAAGCTGACAGGCTGTGTAGTTGACTTAATTCTGGAGTATGGATCAAGAGTAGAACTACTTAACAACTAGCAGTAGTTCCACAATATGGAATTAAAATTAGAGTGGATTACTGTGCTCATGTAATTTGTATTTTACCATGGTTAATCCCATTTGATTTCCTTGTTGATGCATCTTTAATGTTTTTAGGTTGCTTTGTTTTGTTTTTGTCACCACTTAAGTTTGCAGTGTGTTACAGCATTGTAGCATTTGGTTTCCTAGGGATTGTCTTCATCCTATGTGGATGGTTGCTGAAGACGTTATGTAAAATAGATTGCTGTATGAATTCCTGAGGGTTAGTTTGGGACCCTTTTGTGATCTGTTTCAGTGCACTTACTACCTTTTGTTCGTATTTTGTTAACCTGGTTTTGCTTTGTAATACAGTGCTTTGAATGCAATTCACGTGGAGTTTGTTTTTCATGTAAGGTTTCATAAGTCAGTATATTAAATATTTTGCGGGAGTTCAGATTGAATCTACTGTGTCCCCATTATTTTTTGGTTTTCTTTCAGTTTCATGAAAACTGGAGCAAGTTATCTGATCTTTCTGGTATCATTTGATCTTCATAAACCTGCCTTCATTATTCTTTCTTGTCAGTTCTTCCTCCTTTTTCTTTATTCTTAACTCTATTTTACTTCTGCTTGACTTCCTCTCTCCAACCTTGTCCTCCCAGAATGTTGTTTCTAAGTCAAGTTCTAGGTGGCTTGAGGGTGAAAATGTTGATATGCTGGCTTGGTGAAGGAGTGTATTTGAATTATTAATTGATGAAATTGTGCATACTGTTTAACTGTTTGTGCTCCTGTGCTGCATTAAAGAGTGGGAGGGGCTATTTACATTCCCTCTATATCTAATCTACAGATAGTTTTCATGTTCTTTTTGTCTTGCAGTAGTACTTTAAATGTAATTTGATGGTGCAGTTTCTTTGTAGGTTTGGGTTTTTTTCCTGACTTGCATTATTAAACAATATGGTTTGCAGCTTCTTTGTAGGAATTAATAATGCTCACAGAAGTGGTGATATGCAAAGTTAACACACATCACTGAGGAGAAGTTTGCAGACCCCATAACACACCAGTAAAAGGCTTTATTTCACATTTTAGCAGATTGTTGCCAAGACCTGTGGAAGGGATTTTTCTCTTTGTCCACACTTTTCCCCCCCCTTTTGTGTTGTAGCCCTAAATCTAGTGAGGAGCAGCTTTACAAATGAAAAATTTTGCCTCGTGTAAGCTGATTAGAATGTTCTGGTGCACTTAAAAATTTGTTTTAGAAGCTGGGCTTCTTTAGAATTGCACAGTTCATATTAATCTCACAGAATGGAGAAAAGTCTCTAAATAGAAGATCTGATCCTGCTTGGAAAATGTAGAGGGCAGTTAGGAATACCTGTAAATAAGGATCCTGGTGCTATTCTAGTTTTTACTTCTGATGTCTTACCAATCTGAAAAACTCCTGACTTCAATTGTTTTCTATTTTAGTTCTAAATGAAAATTTAAATAGTGCAATTGTTTAGCCCTAAGAAATAAGTTTTTTAATGAAGTTGATTAAATTTAGTAAATGCTTAGTAAACAGAACTCTATTTCTGTGCAAACTTCTACATGACACATCCAGGTTATTTGGCCATGTTTTCTGTTTTTCCTGTCCCTGAAAAATCACATTTAATACCTTGTGATGACAGCCACTGGCTAGGCAAAGGCTGCAAATTCAAAGTATAAATAGGAAAATGACTTAGTTCCCCAAAGGTGGGTGAAGAAGAGCTTTGTTACTGAGTCACGTGATAGAAGGAAAGTAAAACACAGAAATTCTTGTGAAAGTGCAGATGTGCACACGTGCCATTAAACAGTGAAAAGCTGATGTGAGTATTAATGTTTTCTGATGGTAGTTGTGCTCAGTCTTTCCCATAGTTGTTCTTGTAGAGTATTGCTTGCTGGTGAATGAAAAGAGGTGATTAAGCTTAATAAAAACTTATTTATTCTGATATATTGATTACTTTTCTTTTTCTCACAACCACTTCAGCTCTGCCTCAGTCTAGTTTCTCCACACCACTGCAACAGGTGTTGCTTCCGTGTTTCTTTTACATTTTTATTTGGGTTTTCCTTGCAAAAATAGTTGAGTGGAAGAAATAAGAATAAGCTGTAGTGCATGACTGATGCATCAAAGGAGTGGCTATTGGTAGACAATAAATAGGCCTTACTTCTTCCTTCTTTTCAGAATGCTAATAAATAGCTAAAATTCCCCAGAAAACATATTTAGTCCTTTATTTTTACAGCAGAAATAAAAGAATAAATTTGTTTGATACATACTTCATGAAAATTAGACAAGAGTTTAACTTAAATATTTGTTTAAATGTAGCGTGCAGAAACATTTTTCAACAGCACTTGTTGAGCAGGAGTCTGGTCAGCAGAAATTAAAAAAGAAATGGAATCCATTTTTGGGTAAAGGAGGGAAATCACAATGAAGAGTAGCAAATCCATTGCCATATCATAAATGGACAGCTGGAAGGTGTTTTGTTCCTGTTGGGTGTCAGATTCTTTGGCACCTATTTTTCTGCATTCCCATTCTGTAATACTCTCAATGTAAAAGCAGATTAATCAAAATTACTTCAGGAACAGTATGCATTTCATACTGTATACCCTTAGCATGTTTTGCAAAAAGAGTTATTATTTAATTCTTTACTGTTATTTTTGTGAAAGCACTTTTTAAAAAAGCATCTTATTCTAGGTGGTCCTTTATCAGTCTATCACACTTCCTTTGCATCTCTATCTATAGAAAGATAAAATCAGCAGTGTTTTAAAAAGTCAGATTTTTTAAAAATGACAGCAAGAAAATATAAAAAAAATTTACCTTGAACAGAATGCTTTCTGCTATTTGAAAGGTAATGGTGAGAAAAGTGATGATAGATAATTTAAAAATGTTTCTCTGCTCTAGGGAGGTTTATCATACCAAACGAATGCAGCACGTCATCACTGTAAAATGGACTTCAGATAACAAATACATTCTATGTGGCTCAGATGAGATGAATATTCGCCTGTGGAAAGCTAATGCCTCTGAAAAACTGGGAGTGGTGAGTTGCATTTTGCTTTTGTTATCACAAGGTGTTTGGGGGTTTTTGTTATTATTACAGTTAGCCTCTTCAACTTTTAAAAACTTATTTATGAAGGGAAGCTGTAAAATTATAGTTTGACATTTGTGTTTAATTTGCAGATTGATATGTGCAGTACAGCTCATTGCATTTATTGCAGCTTAGAATAAGAAAATGCCATGTGTTATTATTGCTACACAAGATGACTTATTTTGGTCTTGTTTAATGTTAACAATAATCATCAGTTCTATCTAAACTAGATTTTAATTTTTTGCCTGTGTGCTAATGGTTAGAATTCATCCTTTACCACTGGGAAAAAGGTAATAAATTCTGTTTAGCCGTACTTAAGTAATTCTGTTGAAGTTTAGAATCACTACGTGTAAAGATTTTGACTGGAATGTGTAGTTCATGGCTGGAATGTATTAGTTCATGTTCATTCATGCAGTTTGCTTGTTAAAGAAAAGGTATAAAAAAGAAATTATGCTGTGATAAGCAAATGTATTGTAAAGTAGACTATTTGCACTGATGTGTAGTTTGACACCGAGATTGTTGTTAACCTTTGTAACTCTCTCTGCCAAGTGGGCAAACTAGGATGGTAGCTGAAATCTGCTTAATTCAATGTAAGTCTGTTTGGTCGAGGTGTTCCTAGTGTGAATGATCACCAGCCTCATTAGAGAAGACTTCTCAGTTATACTTGTTCAAATGTTTGTGTACAGACAAAGCCCAAATGTTTCCTTTCAGTTACCAATTGCATAGATTCATCTGCACAGTTGAGTCAAAGTGTTGAGTGACTTTGGAGAATGAATTTGGCACTTTGTCTGCTGGGAGTAATCCCTTTATGTAGCTTTATATTGTTATGGTATTTTGGAGGTGCTTATGTTGCCTTTTCTGAGCCCATCAGCAGAGCTGTCAGATAACGTCTGGGGGAGTTTTTGCTTGATCTTGTGAAAGGTTGTGGGGAGAGGAAAGGGAAGCTGTGATTCAGGGAAGAATGTGGTACAGCTGAGATGCTGGATCTGTTGCATACTAATGTCTAGGACTGCTTGTGATTACCTGAAGCTCCATCAACTTGAAGGATCTGTAGGAGGGAAGTGAAGCAGCTGGGAGAGGTGGCAAGTGGAGGGAGTGCAGGAGTACTTAGGGCTACACTGGAAACAGGATAATTCATGGACTGCTGTGTGCTCTGAAGCACTGGATGTGGAGTAGCACAGTTAAAATAACATCTTTAGCCATGGCCCACCATAGGTATTGGGAAGTCCTGTTTGTATTCTCAGTTTTGCTATAGAGCAGTAGATAAAAAAGCCAAAAGCCCCACAGCTTTGTGGTCTCTGCAGTAATTGGAATTACAAATGACTGTTTAGGTTGATATTTTTTTTTTAATTTAGTTTTTAAAAAGATACCTTTTTTTTTTCCCTGCACTTCTGCATTGATTATTAGTATTTTCCCACGAGGTGCTTTGGTCAAACACTTAAATATCAGTTCCATAGTTGCTAATTTTGGTGATTCCACAAAGCTCATTAGAGACTTTACATTTGGATTTAACGTTTGTGTTGAATTTGTTTAGATAGTGCAGAGTTGGGTAGAAATATTATCTGTGTTCCTTCTGTTATGTCTGTATGCCCATGGCAACACCCTTTTCACCTAATTTTATTACATTAACTGACGCTTTCTCCATTTGCTCACTATATTTTTAGCAAGAGATCATGATGTTTCTCTCTAAGATGCTGTTCTGTAACAGAATTGTCTGGTATTTTTGACGTTCATCTTTACTCTGAGCCCTTCATGTGAAGGACAAGTAGGTAAAAAGAATGTCATGAATACCATTTTCATGTAGAAGTGTTCCTAATATTTTCAGATGTGAACAAAAAGTTCACTGTACTGACTACTAGATGGCATTGGCTCCTTTTCTTATCAAAGAGTAAGGATAATTCACTCTGGGAAGTAATAGGCAAACACAGCTACTCCTACATTGCAGAAATATTGCATACAGAAAGGACAGCCTAGCAGTTGTTTAAGTGTTCAGAACACAGACTGGTAAATGACATTCTGCTGTTTTCTATGGTATTTGCATCAGTGAAAACTGGCCATGGATGGGCCTAAAAAAATACTCTACTTAGGTGTGACTACTGGCTATTGGATGTGGTCTGCATGTCAATACTCTTGTGTTCCTTGATCTGACAGGAGTCCTACACAAAACAGCCTTTGTTGTTTTTCTTTGTGAGTACAGTGTTGTTGCTTGATGTGCCCCCTGGAGGCTTGTCATGGTTTGACAGTATCCCAAAAAACTCACTTCCTCTCAAACCACAACAAGGCTGTGCCCACGACGTGGTTCTGCTCTTGTGGGATCCTTCCAGTGAAGTTTTTGTAAGGTGTGTAAGGGCGTGTATTTCTGTCACAGCACTTGGGCTGTCAGCTCCCAAGAGAACCAAATCAATAACTATCTATGACACAGGTCAAGGGGACATGTGGTTCATTATTTGATTTTTTTCCCCCTGTTTTTTGAATTATTTTTGGGGGGATTTTTTTTCTGGTTGTTTTTTTTTTTTTTATTATCAGAAGAGAAAATCCTCCCATAATTTATCATCCTATCTTAGAGAAAACACCTCGCAACATCAAAAGTCATGTTAAGAGGCAAACTTATTTAGAAATACAGGAAGAACTTAAAAGGGGCATAGAGAAATTGCTCTCACTTCACAGAACAGAGATGAACTTGTGAAGAATTACATTATGATGAGAAAAGAACATTTCTCACCCCTGTATCTTATGTGGTAATGTCTTCAAGCATGGTGTTGTTGAAGCAGTGAATTTAGCAAGACACAGAATTTGAAGCTGTTTGAAGTGGCTGTAGTTGTTTAAATTTTTTTTAGAAGCACTATGAAGTTTTATTTTTCAGATGTTTAGAGAGCAATTGTAGCTAATAGGACTCAGGAGTCCTCATGGCTTATCACGCTCTTGGATATATCTTGGGAATATTGCTTGGATTCTGTGAGAATCCTTGTTTGATCCTGCCTGGTAGTTCCTGTGATTCTTAAGAATGCAGCTGTTAATGGCTATTTAGCAGGTTCCACTGATGTTTTTTAGTATCTGCTTCTTTTTTAGAGTGTTGGTGTTCTTATCTTCACAGACATATGCTTGCTTATTTTATAAGTGTCCAGTCATTCCCCAGTCTGTGGCTATTTTTTGAATGTTTTGAATATTCAAAGCTGAACATTCAGTAATTCTGTCAGAAGTGTCAAAATATGTCTTAAATGCTTAGTTGCTTGGTCTGCTATTTTTCTTTGCTGAGAAGATTTGATTGCATGACTCATCCAAAGGTCACTGTACTTCTGATATAATGCTAAAATCTTGCAATACATTGTATTTTAAGATGGATATTTTTTGTGCTGGGGGTGGCTAGAAATCAACATCCTGAAAGAGAAAGAAAAATAGTAATCAAACATTTTTTTTTTCCTTTGGTGACTACTTAGTTGTTTTGTCACATTGCTAAGTTCAAAGGAAGTTATAGTGAATATATAGTACTCATGTTGTGGCTGGTGAACATTTATCCAGTTGGAAAGTTGTCCTTTCTGAGCTGTACCCGAGCAGTCATCAGTTCTGACATGCATGTTTCTTTTGGGTTTTAATGTATTTGGCAGGGCACTCATTACTCAAAATCAGTGAAACATGAAAGAAAGAAGAAAAGTTTCTGCAGAAGCCAGGGGCATCTTGTGTTTCTACTCCACTGACAATTAAGTCTACACAGGTTTTACATAGGGGTAACAAAACCCAAATATCTGTGTTGGAGCTACTGCAGAGGTTGCTTCAAAATAGTTTTCTACATTTGGCCTTTAATAGATTTTCATTAATTGATTAATATGTATTAATAAATAGGATGTAACAGGTGTTATTTTTAAAGCAGTGAACATGTATCTGCATGCCCAGAAGCAAAAGACTCAGTTAAGACTTGAGAAATTTTAGGCTGTTCAAATACATAAAATATGGCTTGTTAAGTATGTCTGATGCTTTTTTACCTGTGCTTTTGAAGAAGTTTGGAATTTATGAAAAGGTAAAGGATTTTGACTTTTGAGGAGGAAAATAGAGCCTGGTCTGAGTGGAAAGGCTAAAAAAGCAGCAATAATGTAGTAGGTTTCAGTTAATAGTGTACAATTAATGTAATTGATAGAAAGAAAGGAATAGACTAGGGTTTTCTGAATTGTACTGAAAGCAATGAACTATCAGTAAAACTTGTAAAAGCTGTATTGCTCTTCAGTCTACTGCCACATTAAAAAAGAAACTATACCTGCACTTCTTAGAGTGTGACTTCTTAGTTACTGTACTTCTGTGAGTAACAGCTGCAACATTTTGTCTCTGTTACTTTTATGAATTAGTACAGGGCAGTGGGTTAGGATGCTTAGAGTTTTAGTGAAACTACCAATGAGTGAGTGAGCCGTAGTGGAGCATAGGTTTACTGCTTTCTTAAAAAATGCAGAAATAGCAGATTTTGATTAAGAGCTGGTAGAGAAAGGAGAAAGTGCTGTTAGAAATCTTGGTTTTGATTTAGCAAAGTGCATTAGCAGGAGCATGTCAAAACTGTCTTAAGCAATTGTTTATCCTTTCAGTCTGTTTCTAGTATGTGGTTCCATTTTCTGAGATAATGCTGATAACAAGCAGTAGCAGATACTGTGGGTCGTGGCATTCTTTTCATAGTGATTTTCAGCTTGTGATTCAGTGCACCTGCAACTTCAGCCCCGTAGCTATGATTTTATGCTCTTAACATCTACGTTGCCCACATTAACTTTCTGGTTTTTTGCTTTTGTCATCCATTTAGATGTAAAGACATCAAAATTTTTGGTCCAGGAGAGAATGAATAGAGAACTTAATGACTATAAATTTAGAAGGTGTTTTTTGTAGAGCAATAGAAAAATAAAGACAATCTACGGTGTAGAAAATTGCTGGGATATATCTGGATTCTAAAAATAATTGCATCTGTGCTCTTGCCTGCCCTAACCTAGAAGGGCAACCTGAAGAGGACAGATAAACATTCATTTCATATTCTCATGCTGAATTACAGAAGTCTTAATAGTGTGGAGTTTGAAATACAGCCCTCTTGAAGAGAAGAATCTTTTTAAGGGTGGTTTTAGCTTCTAGTCAGGGCTCTGCAAAAATGCTTACTTTTCTTCTGCTTAGATGGAGAAATAAGCAGTCTTTGTCATCAAGACGGAGGAAAAGAGGCATGGGCAGTTTACTCAAGCAGGCATTTTCCTATTGCTGACAACTTGGTTACATTTAAAGAGTTCTTTTTCCCTTTCTTCACCCTAAGTATTTGCTGTGAAGTCCTCCTGTGTAAGTGACACAAATGTTTCTGCCACATAATCTTCATTTTCCTTGTGTAGGAAAGAAAGTGCACATTCATTATTTGAGCATACAAAAAACCAGTCATATGTCACCTTTAAGCATGTCTTCCTCTCATGATGTCACATAAATCCTAATTTATTACATATATTAAATTGGAGAGTGTTCTAGTCCCTATAAATGAAATCTCTAATCATGCAAATGGTGCTGTGCATCTTCTCCAGCCCAAAACAGAAGGGGAAGTTACACTGTTCTCTGGAGTTGTTCACACTGACCTTTGTAAATGCCTTGCAAGAGAGAGCTGGAATTCAGACATTATTGCAGTGTGCCTTCCTAGCTATCTCCTATCTCTCATGGACAAAACTTGTCATTACTGCAAAATTTTCTTTTCCCATCGTGTGGATGAGGGTGCACTTGGCACAGCTGGGTGTATTGGCTGCTGGCATCTGGTAGTTGGGTGGAAAGTCACCAGCTGTGTCCCTTTGTCTATGCCACATTAGCCATAAAAATGGAGTCAGGCTCCACCACCTCTTAATCTATATTATTTTTTTAAATAAGATGTCCTGGATGTATCTTTAATTTACAGATTCACCTCTTGTCTGTACAATCATCAAGGTTATGCTAAATCGGCGGCAATTTGCTCTTCTAAAATTAAAGGAAAATCATTGCATTTAATTAAAATAAAGCTCTTTAATTTGGATTATGTTGGCAGTTTCCTGCAAAGTGGGAACACCTGGGATTTACTGAGAGTGAACGAGCTATTCACAGGCTGGCTCAAAAGAAGGAATTTCAGTAAAAGGGGGAGGGTAGCTTTAGTGGGCTAAGACTGTAAAATATACTCAATTTCAATTTCAGAGGCCACAGTGAATGTAAGTATAAGCAGAAGGATTTGGATTTTATGAACAAGAGGGTGTGGAGAAACAGGTTAAGATCATCATGTATCTCTGATGTCTGAATAAGAATTTTTTGAGCCATGAGCGACTCTGTATCTGGTACCTAGTTTATTTAATGTCCCAAATCAGAAGCTCCTTTGGGGTAATTTTTATCAATACTTGTTTTCAGACCATTTATGTTATTCTGGACTAAAATCATCTGAGTGTGATATTTATTCATAATTTATGAAAAATTCTACCAGAAGTCACACACAAAAGTGATCTCCAGAGTGGAGAATAAATAGCCAATTGCTGATTTCAAGGGGGGGAAAAACACATGTCTCATTATATTGTAAGTGAAATTTCCAACTGTGTGTGTAATAAAGTTGTTGGTTTTGTTACTGCTTTTTTTTTTGTTGTTAGCATCAGTTTCTGTCTTTTCTTGAAAGAAGTTAGTGACACTGAGTCATTTGCAAAGCTGAGTCAATAGAAGTTGCCTGAACTATTGTTTTACTTTTAATGTTTCAGGTGGAAATAGTAGTGTGACATAAATGTGGGATGGCAAAAGACTGGGGACATGGTTTAATTGAAAATAGGAAGGGTTTTTAAGATGTCTGAAATATTGGAGTTACAGAGTTTGGGCAGGAGGGTAGGAAAAAGAGGATGGGATTAAAATCATATCAAATTTTTGCTAATAGATTTTGTATTTCTATGAAAACTCACTAGACTGAAATGCAGCTGAAATTCCTGAAGATCCAAGTAAATCCAAAATACATTGAGATTGCTCTTCCTCATGAAGCAATGCATGCTTTAAAGAAAACCACAGGAAACACATTTTTTTCCTTTTGATAAATAGACATTAGGACCAAAGGAAAAAATCCTAGTTAAAAAAAAAAGTCTTCTGTAGATTGCCTGTCAGGAGAAGGTGTTTCTTAGTTTTGTTGTTGTTGATGGTGGCTTGGACAGAATTTTAAACATTAATTAAAAATTTAGGCTTTTATGGCAATACCAGCTCACCTGTATTTCATGTGGTTGTGATATTAAGACTTTTTTAGCTGCTGGATGATAGTTGGAACTCTCAGTGTGCCATATAGTCAAGCTAATACTTGAAATCTGCTCCATGCTTTGTGCTTCCCAAGGGATCAGGGTGCTGGGTGAAATTTAGGCCACGTGAAGAGCTTTCTGTAAAGCTGTTCATGAAGACAGTTCCTCTACAGCATTTATAATTACACTGGCTAGTGATTAAAATGCCTGAAAAACTTGAGGTTAGGAAAGACTCAGCAGTGTTTGCTGTTAGTTATTTATGTTCTCGTTTGTCACTCTACAGCACATTAAAATCTGATTCTCAGGAGTGAAATTTGGTTACTTCACTCAGCTTTAAAATGATAATGTTTTGTGTTTGAGCATTGGGATATTGTTGGAATTTTAGGGTTTTTAATGCTTACCTACCCGTGTTCTGGAGGAATTTGCTAGAAAGAAGCCATTTGAATGAAAAGTTAAAATTTTGCTTTGTAGAGGAGATTGACAGTTAAATCCCTGTTCCTTTATAACGTGCTTGCCTGTGTTATTTTCCCTGTAGCTTGCACCCCGAGAGAAGGCAGCTATGAATTACAATCAGAAGCTGAAGGAGAAGTTCCAGTTCCACCCCCAGATCCGGCGCATAGCTCAGCACCGGCACTTGCCCAAGAGCATCTACTGCCAGATCAAGGAGCAGCGGATCATGAGGGAGGCTCGGCGCCGCAAGTGCGTGTTCCTCTTCGCCCTCACTTTCTCTTCCTCTAAATCAAACCCATCCCTGCAGTGCTGCTGTGGCAGTGGCCTGTGGGGAGTGATAGAGCTCCTTCGAGCATCTGAATGAGGGATCATGAGCTGCTGGATTGATTATAAGGAAAACACAGATGAGTGCCAGTGGCAGTGAGGGCTGGCTGCTTTCCAGAAGTACAGTGGAGACATGGCAACAGATGCCATGTTGGAAAGAGCCACAGTGCTGAGTTGAGCATGACATGATGCCCCATTGCAGTGGAAATAGGATGGGCTGCTATGGGGTGTGTGGAGGGTTTTTTTGGTTTTTGATTGGCTTTTCATGGGTTTCTGGGTTTGTTTTTTTTTTTTTTGATGATGCCAGATTCCAGGATGAATGTTTTATACCACCTGGATCATTGCCATGTTGGAATTTCTAGGAGTAGGAGGTGGCATACTTTGCCGTAGCCATTGAATAACAGTAAAGTGGCGGGTCTTAGTCATCCCTAGTAGCTAAAAACTCCACAAACTTGAGCAACTGATCGTGTTGACATGAAAACCAAGCTGAGCTCCCAAAGAAAGGTTTCAAAATAAGCCTTTCTAAATTAGCCAGCTTTAAAGTTACTTTCAAAAGGGATGGTCCTTCTTCCCAAAGGAGTATATGGCTTTTGGTTATTAGAAACAGAGCAATTCTTAACTTTTTTGGCATACTTTGTAGGATGACTTCATTAGTAGCTTGAGGAGGAAGGCAGTATCTCTTAAGGATTTGTGCTGACTACTGAGTTTCATTTTTCTGTTTTGTTTCTAGGGAACTGAATCGTCGTAAGCACAGCAAGCCAGGATCTGTGCCATTCGTGCCGGAGAGGAAGAAGCATATTGTGGCAGTAGTGAAATAATTGTTTTCACATGTACAAAATGCCACAATGAAAGAAAAATGTCACTATTAAAATAATACACTGTACAAAATTTGATGGACTTTGGTAAGACAGCATGTGGTTCCAGAAACATGACTTTTCTTCCAAGTTTGTGCATCCTCTGACTTCTGAAGTCAGCATGTGTTTTGAGTAGTTATGAGAATTTCCCCTGTAATATTTTTTGCTTTTTGTCTGATGTTACTGGCCCAACACTGCATATTGCAGTAGAGTTTTACCCTTTTGAT
>JAYDZK010000113.1:131979912-131993681 GCA_034509185.1 Euphonia xanthogaster
GATCTAAAGCAAAATAATTTCTTTATTGCGTAAATACTTAGAGCAGTATTCATAGCCTAGGTGAATTTAGCTGTTTCATGATACAGCAGCTGTGGAGTCATCAGTGTTTTATTTCTATTTCATCATAGCCAAACTATGTAATGAAACAGATATTTGAATAAAGTAATTTCTTTTACTCTCCATATGTTTCCAGATACCTAAAACAAACTGAATGACCACTCAGATATGTGGAAATACATAAACCTTTAGGTCAACTGAAAATTTCAACAGGATGGTTTTTTGCCTCTGTCTGTGTGTCCCTTCTTCACTTTACTCATGATAGCAATACCTTAGCAATACTCTGGCTTTTGGGATGAGGGCTTTTTTTTAGTTTCCCCTTCCAAGCCAAAGGACCCCAGGCTGTTGTGATTCCTCTGTCATCAAGCTTGTAACAACATAAAACAATACCTGTGTGCACACCTACACAACAATGCAAACAATAAGCACTGCCAGGCACAAATCCCAGGGGCAGAGTGCAGTGCCTGTATTGGCACCTGTGTAAACAGAGACTGGGCTGGGTATTGCTGCTCCTCCCTCTTCCTTCTCCAGCTGGCCAGGCTGAGCCTCACCTCTGGGTCTGCACACAGCTGCACTGGGGCTCTGGTGGCTGCTCTGGGAGACCCTCCAGGAGTGACTGCCATGTTTCCCCTTTGCAGGCCCCTGGACCTTCAAGTGCCTCGGCCGTGCAGTCCTGCTCCAGTGGATCATACTCCTGTTGTTCTGCCTGTGGGCTAGTCTCACTTGAGGTTTGCTAGCCTTGACAGGTACATGCACACAAGACTAGTCAGAAATAGGGTGTAATAATAATATGGGATGGACTGCAGCAGTGCAGTGTAATTGGTAAGCTGTCTACATGGGACTGGTCCCCTTTATCCTCTTTGTCCTTGGTTTTCCTATGCCTCTTTCTCTCCAGTCTACTTTAGTCACTCCCCTTACACACTTTTGGGGGTTACCTTAAACACCCCAGAGGAAGTTTGGCACACTGCTGCAATCCACTAAAAAAATAATCCTCTAATAAATTTTACACACCCCCTAAATTCTTATTCCTTTGAAGTCTTATAGTCTAGGTAATCCGTCAGTTTGCAGAGTTTTCTAGGGAGTTTCCTACACTTGTTTAGCAGGTTTTACACTAGGAGCAGTCATCTGTATTGTTCCCCTTCCATGTTTTTTGGATTGGTGAGTCTGTGCACTTGGTTTTTGCTGATTGTTCTGATCCTTGCTGTGGCTTTGTGTTTAATTGGTAACCTTTAGTCAGGTAACATGCTCTGTTATATGGAAGTATCTCTGCAGTACTTTCCCAGTGACTGGACCAAGAATGTGGTGGAGGCAGTAGATTTCATCTTGCCTAACCTTAGATGTCTGCAGTGCAGGCCTAGTGCACAGCTTTGAATACCTGATCTGTACTCTGTAGGGGTAAATGCTTATTTCAGGAGGTGTTTATCCCGTGCTTCGGACACCTGTATTTTAGTTAAAACTTCATTTTTATACTTAACATTATGATGTGAAATATGGCTAGTTAACTTATGAGTATCTGTCTAGGTTTGGACAGAATTGCACACAGAGGCAATGAGGTTCAAGATGAGCAAAACCAGTGACAAGCAAACACCTTGTGCACCTTCTGCAATTCTGCACCTAAAAGTTTAAAAATGTTTGAAGAGAGATGAATGAGGTTTTGTAACTGAAGACAAAGAAACTTCTATGGATAATGGTTTGTGGAAAACAAGCTCAGTGTTAAACTAGAGAAAGATGTATTAGTGTTTGAAGAAGAGGGACTTTAATTGGAAAGAAAAGACTGTGATGTGCTCACCCAAGACTTCTGGGCTTTAGAAGGTATGTGAGGAATTCTAGCACAAAATCAAAGATCACAGTTCAAGTACCACCAGCTAAAAACAGCTGAAAGTGTCATTGCTTACTATAATAAAGGAAAAAAATACACACTCCTCTCAGTTGAAGATTGTGTACTCTGTACACAGTTTGAAACAACCTTAAGGGCTTTTTTTCAAAGGTAGTGAGTAATTACTGTTAAACTAACTTAAGGCAGAGCTGCTGTTTTCCAGTGCCTTCAAAGTTTGATCTGTTATCTCTGAAGTTTTTAGAATATAAAGTGGAATATCTTGAGTTTAAATTTTTTTTTATATTAATGAATATTAATATACTTAATGATTTCATTTTGTCCAGGGCTGGAGTGGTTTCAGCAGGTACAAAAAATGTGAGCTTATAGCATGTTGCATCATGTTTTCTACTTTTATGGCTTGTGGGGGCAAAACCAAAGATCTTTCAGCAGACAAAAGAGCATTGCTGATTATTAAGAAGATAAATGGATGGAGATGGTATTTTGACTGTCATTGTAAAAATGTGATTAAAACCCATAATATGATAGAAACCCACAGATTTTAATATAGATTCAGTAGACATATTGTGTTCATGTATTTATTACAATACTGACATCCAAGCCTCCAACTTGTATTCAGTCAGAGTGGAATTATTTGAAGATGTGGCTTTTTTTCTAAAAGCCTTATTGTAGAATATGACAATTTTTTTCAGCAACCTGAAAAATGCCAATTACTTACAAAACAGTATAGGAAAGTGTAGTGTCATAAGGTACAAGTGGGCTGTGGGATGTAGCAAGGGATAGGGGATCTGTTACATCTGCTAAGAGAGGCCATTGCATCAAAGAACTGCCTGAAACAACTCCTCTAGTTCATGACAGAGCCAAGCCTTATCAACAGCTGCAGAGTCCCAGTCTGAGCACTCCTGCTTTTGCAATCTGGGGCAAACATCCCTGGGTAGCTAAGCAGCAGCATTCGTCATTACTCATTTCCCTTTCACTCTGTCCTGTGAGAACAGCTGTTTGCTGGTTTTCTGCACTTTGAGATCTAGGGTAGAGATCAAACAGTACCTGAGGATGAAATCACTTCTTCCTATTTGTAAAACCCTTTTGATCTGAGGATTCCTGATTTTCCAGCATTAAGCTTTTCTTTCTCTTCTGTTTTTGTTCTCTTCACATTGCTGCTTCCCAAAATAGCACCTCAGAAATGCTTGCTTTCTCTGTGGTTATCATTGACTTGGCTGAATGACTTAGGTTTTGCTAATCAGAAAACAGAAATACTTCCTTCTTGAGGTTATTGCTACTGTATAATATCTGGGGCAGTATTACCCCTAATCCCTCCAAAAATGAGGATAGTTTTGCTTTTAAAGACCTATGGTTGCTTTAATCATTTGCAGATGCCTGTGAATCTACGCTGTGGTGTGAGCAGTATTTGGGATGCATTAAGGGAAAGGAAACCTGGACTCAAAAATTCATGGAGGATGAGAAGCCAGGAGAGCCAAAGGGGAAAGATTATTACCAGAACATAATTGCAAACTGGCCAAAGGGGTGCAGTTTGGCATGGCAGAAGATGGGAGAGCTATAAGGCACAGATCAAAAAGAAAGGAGCATGTCAGCAGTTTTCTCGCTCAGTTTGAGTGAAGACGAAAGGGAAAATTCAATCCCTCTTATGCTATAAGAATGTAAGGTGAAATATCAAAAATGCTTTTTTTTTTCCTCACAGATGGGATAATCCAGCGTTTAAGTCTGAAGGCAAAAAGAGTCATTGGCTCAGCTGGGTATCTAAAGGTATCATATTTATAGACCAGCTATTTCAGGAATAGAGCCTGTGTTCTTTTGCATCACTTAAGGCAAAATATAACCTTGGCAAACAAAACCACTGGCAATATTTGGAGTTGCATCATTCTCAAGTGAGTATTTAACATCAGAAAACGTTAGGACATTCATGATAAGCTGCTGTTTTTACATAATCCTATCAGTTATGGCTGTCCAGTAGCTGTGGTACAATATCTCAAACAGAAAATGTTCACTATCACAAGTTAAAGCAGCTTGGGATAGGTAACTGGATTATGATACTGATGTCAAACTGTGGAATGAACTTAATTCAGTAATTGGGTGTCTAAATGTGATTTGAAACTAAGGTTTAGTCAGAAGAGGGTTTTTTTCCCCTCCAGGAATAAAGGAATAAAGCCAGAAATCTGGCTTAGTGACAATTCCTTCAATTATGGACAATGTATAGTAATTTGCTTCAAAAGACAAATACCTTTGTGTTTTGTGCCTTACTTTGTGAAGAATCTTTTGTGTGAAGAGCCCTAGACAGAGATTTTGACAGAGCTCTCTATGTTGAAGAAATGTCATAGTGAATTTTGGACAGAGCCAAAATTCAAATGGATGGTCACACTAAAGGATGCAGTCACAGTAGCCGACGCAGAAAAATGTGGCAGAACAGATCAGAACTAAATTCTTAAAAACGTATTAAAATGAGTTTTGTTAAAATGTTTAGCAACCAAAGATTTTATTCATAAGATAGGAAAAGCTAAAATAGTATGCAGTGGATTGCTAAACTAACCAGTTACATATTTCAGTGAGAAATACCTGAAGGAAGAAACTGCAAATCTGTCAGGTTCTCATTTTATCTGTCTTAATTCAACCTACTTTTCATATCAGCAGAAGCAGAAGACTTCAGCTGCCTTGAGGAAGTACTATCAGAAGCCAACGCCATCACAGTTTCCTAAATTTTCTTGCAAAACAGCTCCTTTAGTGAATACTGCACTGAAAATGTCTCTGGTTTTCCTGTCTTTGGGGATGCCAAAGGTCGGGTGTTTTGGGCCACGATGTCCAGTCCAAGATCAGGGCCTGCTTTATTCTGTGCAACTGTTTCTGAGTAGCCAAGGGGAATACCAATGCCAACAGCAGTTTTCCATCTGTTCCTTCCTGACCTGCAGATATATGTTTAATGCATAGCTACAAAAGACTCTTAGCTTGTCATGGAGGGCGTTAGATTTCCCTGCTGGAGGCCGGCCATGGCAAAGCAAAGCTTTCCACTTGAGTCATTTGCTCACAGTTGAAATCGTGCAAAAGTTGCTGTTTTAGTGAGGTAATGATACTTCACACTTCCCTCTTATGGAGCTATACAATTCTCTGAGGTCACACTGGTTTTTATCACCTTTGTTTATTGACTTTCTGACTTCAGGACATTTTATTCAGTTCTGACAGTTCTTAAGCAGCATGTTTTTTATCAATGTCTCCAGGAAGCAGATACCATCAGCAATGTCCAGACCTACATGTGCGTGACCTGACCACAGAATTTCACTGTCTTGAAGACGTGTTGCCTCCAAAATACGGTAAATTCACTATTAACTTCAAGCCAGCCAGTTAGAGATCTTGGTCCATCTATCTGGTGTAAACCGTAACATTTTCTGGGTATTATACAGATTCACTAACAAATTTCAGAGATCCTCTTGAAAGCTTCCTGAAGTCAATACCAAAGACCACAGTCTAGGTATGTTTGGAATGTGCCCTGTGTCCCACTGTGCATTGGTTGTTCAGCGACAGTGCACAACCTGAAAATACGGTCAGCGCAAGAGCAGCTGCCAGAAGTAATCTGCTGTTCTTAAGGTACCTGAAGATGCAGTGATGTTGCAAATCCAATTCAGTGCAAGTATGTAGAATAATTTTCTGGAGAGGACTGTGATGCTATGTCAGTCTTACAGTCATTAAAATTGTCTTTCAGGTAGGTTTTTCTTCTACATTCTTCTAAAGTGGATCCATTCTTTTATGCTCAGTTCAAGATTTAGAGCATCATTTTGTGATTCTTTTTGCTGCCTTTGAGCAGATCTGATCTGTTTTACCCTACACTGTGTCATGCCTTCCAGTTCTTCACTTTTAAGCTATTTTTGTGTTAATGCAAGATTATTTTCTCACAGTTATTGTCTTATATAAATTAGCCACATAGATTATTTTTCGATTGATAGGGCAGTTTCATTATGAAGAGGAAGTCTCCTCTTTAATTTGGGATAGGGTTTCTTTTATGGTAATGGTGTTTCCTCCTTTGTTTTTTATTAGTTAATTCTAGCTATTATTAAAATCAGGAGCCCCCTTTTTGCTGTCTGCCAACGTGATTGTCTTTTCTTCATAAACATTTATTCACTTTTTCCATTTTAATGGGATTTTGTCCTGACCATTTGGGAAGTTCTGCTTTGCTGGTCCCTTTCTGACACTGCCACTCCACAGCATTGCAGTGACCCAGCCCTCCAATTTTTATTGAAAAATACCAGAAAAGTCTTAGTTCTACTAACATATTCTGCTGAAGATACTCGAGTTTTGTTTTTGTGAAACCTGAAAATTATGCCTTTCAGTAGAAAAAATGCTTTTTAAAGAACTGATATTTAAACACCATACATTTGAGTGGCTATTTTTTATTCACTTCTGCAAGTATTTTATTTAAATTTATTTTCCACAATGGCAGTACATATGTCACACTCACTGTTGACACCTAAAACTTACATGCCCAAATGTTTAGAGGAACAAATAAAAATTAATGTTGTGCCCATATTTTATTATCACCAGATTGATGTGATTTTATGGGCAGAAGAACATGCTCTTGCCATCAAGGAGATAATTTAGTTACCAAAGTTGGATAATGTCTTTGTTGGTGCTGGTGTGTGAACAGACTCCAGATACCCAGTCATGTTCTGTCCATAATTAGTTCTCCCTACTTTCCCATTTATGCCCAGCCATGTCAATGCGGGTGTGCTACTGTTAATAAGGTTCTGTAAGATGTTTTAGGAAGTGGTTTTGTATCATGGTACCGTTTGGAGGGTTTTCATCCTCTCTTACTTGAACTGTGTACCTGCTGCTTTGCTGCTAATTGGTTCCTCATCAGTCTCACAGGGCTCTTTATGTGGTGTCACTCACAATCAGTGCAACTTCTCTGATTTCCTCCAGCAGGGGAACCTCAGTAGTTCATGATTTTATTATTGTTCTTCAATTTGATACAATCTGTTCCTGACCATCTGTACCCACTCATGCTGAGAATATCAATACTGTAATTTTCCATCTCCCTCGTAACTTGAGCGGATTTTTCCGGCTTGCAGCATTGGATGTACATGCCAGGATCTTGTACATAACATGGAGCAGCAGATACCTTCAAGATTTGAGCTCTTTGCTGACATGGGATTGGACTGATGCTTGTTGCACAGATTTGTTTGGGGCTATCCACTAAGCCAAGGAACTGAGATGGATATTGTCATGGAGACAAAGTGAAGGCTTAGCCAGTAATATTTCTAAAGAGGAAGGTGGTCAGCCTTGCATCTAGCTCTCACGCTTGAAGAATCAAGAGAAACATTTCTGTCTGGCCTCTATCTTTGATTTACCCAGCCTTGGTAGACCTGTCGGGAGCTTCCATAATCCTGCTGACGTAACTTTGGATCGGAGTCTCCTAAGCAACCCAACAGAGCAAGGTACCAGGTTCAGAAATGGGGAAAAATGTGGGTTTGCCTCTGTGTGGGGTGCATGTGCATGCGTGCGCGTGTGTGTACTTTGCATAATTCTGGCAATTTGTATTCTACTGTACTTAGAATTAAGAAGGTTAATTTAGCTTTTCCTCTATTTGTTCATATCTGGTGCTTAGAGGATTTGGAAAATCCTATTCTCAGCCATCAGCTAATTTCATAGAACCTACTACAACTGTTATATGTTGTCTGGTGGACTATTTTATGATTGGTTTCATTTTTGAATTTTTTTTTTCCTTCACATGGTGTCTTGAAGTAAAATGCTTCTAAATGGCATGAGCTTAGAAATCTGATAAATTAAATCCTTTCAGTACTGAAGTAATCCTTCAGGTCATGCAGACTGCTACATTTGTGTGTGTGAGAATATAAGGGAAAATAAAGACACATAATGGACTAAAACAGGAGGTTTCAGTGATGTTATAAAGCACAGGAGTGAAGTTCAGATAATTTATGGTCCACTTAATAGAAACTCTCAATGGAATAATGCCTCTATAAATCAAAATTTGCCCATTGCTTATTTTAAATATGTGATTCTGATTCATTAATCCATGCCTTGTAGAAATTTCTATACCTTCTTGAATCATGCAAATGTTGTCTCCTATCACCCCAGATATTGCTTTCTTGAGTGATTAGCTCTGTTTCACCCTACATTGTTGTCATATATTTTTTACTTCATCTAACTTCACCATTTTGGGGAAGATACTATGCTAATTTTTCTTCTTTTTAAAAAATAGTGTAGAATTCGTTGTACCAAAATTGGAGAGGTACAAGAGGCAATCAGTATATACATAATGTAGAACAAAACATGGAAAAAAAAAGTATACACAAACAGAATAATTTGGGCTGCTTTCTTCATGTTACCTTTTTCCTGCTTCAAAGGTCTGATCACAACAAAATGTCATTTTGAAGGACATGTGGACATCATCCACTAGGGAGACAATGTACTTCTCCTTAGCTAGTGAACAGGTTTATCTTTTCCTCTTTTTAAGTATTTTGTGAGAGAATAAAGCAAAGCTGAGACATCTTTGCATATCCTTCTCATCCTAGAAAGAAACATGACATAAAACATTGGAATTAAATGCTTGCTGGATATGGAATTATGGACAGTCACAGTGTAGGGCAATAGCAGGTAACTGTATGAAAGCTGAAGATATTACATCAGGTGGACAAAGGCACAGGAAGCAGCTTTCTGACTTGAAATGAGAAGTAGTTCCTTGTGAAGGAGGCAAACAGCCATGTGTCTATCATGTCCTCTTTGCTCTCAGGATGTGAGTCAGCAGTGTTGTAGTTGTTTGCAGTCATCTGCTACTGCAGGTTAGGGGCTAGGCTAAAAGGCTTTACTGAAGTCCAGGCAGACAACGTTCACAGCCTTTCCCTCATCCCCAAAACAGGTCACACCATCACAGAAGGAGATCAGGTCAGTCAAGCAGGACCTGCCTTTCGTAAAACCAACCTTGCCAGGCCTGATTTCCTGGTTGTCCTGTACATGCCCTGTGTTGGCACTCAAGATGATCTGCTCCATGACTTTCTCTGGCACTGAGGTCAGGCTGAAACCTCGTTCCAGCCTTTCTTGTACACATTTGCTAATTTCCAGTCAACTGGGACCTCTCCAGTTACCCAGGACTACTGGTGATGACTGAAAGCAGCATGGCAAACTCTTCTGGCAGCTCCATCAGTACACTTAGGTGGATCCCATCTAGCCTCATAGACTTGTGGGTGTCTAAATCACATAGCAGGTTGCTGGCTATTTCCTCCTGGATAATGGGAGCTTCATTCTGCTCCCAATCTCTGTCTTCCAGCTCAGAGAACTGGATATCCAGAAAACAATTGGTCTTGCTGTCAAAGACTGAAGCAAACTAGCCATTAAGTACCTCATCCTATGTCACTTTTTCCCTCTGCATCCAGAATTGTAAAATGTTGATTTGTCCTACACACCCCGTGGACTGCAGCGATTTGCACATAAGAAGCAATGCTTTATTTTAGTGTATAACTCAGTTTTCTGTATTTTTATGGTTGAGTTTTGCATGTGTTACAGACTCTTTTTATAGGTTTTGAACTCTTGACAGCTATGAATACTTTTGAAAACAACTGTGAATGATGGATGAATACCTATGAAATCCACAGTATCACCAACAAAATGCCATCAGCTGTTATTGATGTTTTTTGCTTGGTATCTTTTGAAATAGCTGGCACAGGGGAGACTATGCACATAGAACATGGCTACTTATCGGACCAGCTCATATTCAAGACAGAAACATAGGAAAGAATGCACCCAGATAACTAGAAAAATTTATTTGGATATTTAATGTTGACACATACAGTGGGAATTAAGAAGGGTTATTAATCTGCCCACCGTTATGGAGAGAAGTACAGCAGTAGTGAGACATTGTAAGGACAGGACTGCTTTACTGAAGCAACTATAAACATGTGCCCCTCAGTGCAGCTGGGTACTTCCAATACCTGCTCAGTTTGCTTTATGGGAGAGCATGTACAATTGCTGTGAAAATTAGAGTGAAAATTAGTGTGAAAAAAGTAGAGACAAGGCTGGGAAGTCTTTCTGCACAAGTGTGTCCTCTTTGGCTTTGTAGTATATCAATTCTGTAGCACTGATCTGAACTCTAGTACCGTGGTTAATGACATTTAGGCTAAGCAGCTGTGTTAACTCAGTGTTTCATACTTCAGGGTAGTTACTGGTCTTGTTCTTTTCCAACTCATAAATGCCCTGTTTTTGAAAGTGTCATCCACTAATTTTATAGTGGATGTAGTAGTATCTTTTGTAAGAGACAAGGCAGACTTTAGCAGCTGATAGTCTAAAGTATTGTCTCTCTAAAAGATCCTCCGCACACTGGAATAACTCCTTTTGCATTCAAAGAAGGAGATTCCCTACACCTTCTTTTTAAGATATACCTCTTTGAAATGCAAGAGGAAATGTCAAAAATGAGCTCATATTTTATTATTCCTTCCCTTTCATCGTTCCTTTGTAAGACCATTTTTATTGAGAATTTTTTCCTGTCCACTATAAAAACAGACTGTGTTCAAGTGCTGCTGCTTATACTTCACTATCATCAGGAAAGCTGGAAATAAAATTGTAACTTGTAATCCATTTATATTTGAAATACCTTTGTCTGACAGCAATCCTAACATATACTTTTTGTATCAATTTGTAAGATGCTGTAGCATGAAAAAGGTAATAATTGTACTCAAAGGCTGTGTATTTTCTGAGACTAATATTGCTAGTAAAAATAGCCAAGCTTTTCTGCATGTGAATCCCTCCTCAGAATGTTTTGATTTTCTACTTATTAGAAAATCATTATGAATGTAATTATACTAATGTAGCTAGTGAATGAATCTTGCTTTAATCATACTTGTACTTCTAAGTATGGCAGAATCCTGGTCTGGAGAGCAGAACACAAAGCAGCTATCATCATGTTACTCCGTGTTTGCTGACTCTCATTTGGCCTAATGCAATTTTCCCCTTAGCCTAGTAAAATGCCAAAGTTGATTAATGTTGATTAAGACTGTTCATAAACTTTTCATGCTGTACAGTTTGATTTTATCTGAGGCATGTCAACTAGGATCTCATGGGGAGACTTTTCAGGGAAACAGTGCTAGAAAGTGTCAAATAAGTGCTAATGATCTCAGTGAACAAGAAAGAAATTGTTTTCCAATTAGACTTTAGCTTTTGCCATTTTAGTTCCTTCTGTCTCTGGAGTGTAAAATGAACTTTCACAAGATACTGGCTTCTTTCTCCATGTAGGGGAGCTAAAATTGTAATGTTTGCTTGCATTAAAAAAAAAAAAAATTGCCTGTACCATTATGCTTTTAGGAACAGTTTCACAATGCTACCACTTCTGCCTTTATATATTATTTGAATTAATTGAACTTCCTGGTTAGTTTGGTCATTTGAAAGATGTGCAACCTAGAAAGGTAGGTTTCTAGATAGAAAATACCAGATGCTAAACTTTAATTATCATCCCTTTCAGGCATGTTTTCATTATCAAAACTACAATAGTCCAGGTCTGTGAGACTGTAGTTGAAAATCCAAACAGCTAAAGCCCTCCCACCTTTGGATTTTGAGGAAAGCAAAGAGTCAAACCAGAATTTTCTACCTCTTGCCAATGGAGAGGTCAGAAATTAAACTGGATGCAGTAAAAAAGGAACCTCGGTAATGGACTGGTCTTGCATGAATGGATGTTACCTTGAGAACTCTCCACTCAAATGCTTCTTTGGGAAAACCCTAAACAGTTCTACTCCAGCAATGATGCTCTGTCTCCCAGATTGTGTCTCATTTTTCTTCAAAGATCAATTTAACACCATCTTGTAATAATGTCCATGAAAAAATAGTCATCTTCCACTTCTCTGGTGTTGCTACCTTTATCTTACTGCTGTCTTCTCATTTCAATTGCATTTGTCTGAGTTACCTGTGTATTGTGTTTTGTCTGTGGCTCTCTGAGTATTCTGTGGCTGTTGCCTGTGCTATTTTTTCTATTGATTTCTAGGGTGCTAGACTCTTCATATATGACTAGGCTTTCTAAGCATGACTGTAATAATAATAATAATAATAATAATAATAATAATAATAATAATAGATATTATTAATCCTTTTAATAATGAATAATGTAATACTTTTAATAATGAATAATTAATTGAGAGACAGAATCATATAGTGCAGTCCACAAAAGAAAAAAAAGAAGAAAAGAAAAGAAAAGAAAAAGGGCAAACAGTCATTTCTATCTTATATAAAATCAGGAGATTTGGGACTTTCAAGATGTCACTACAAAAGGAATGAATAGATTCCTGAGATCTGGAACAGGATATTCTGTACCAACTTTGGAGGAAAATCTTATGACTGAATTAAAATAAGTCACATGGGACTTAAGAATACTGGTGTTTCTTCTAAAACAGCTTGAGTTTCATAAATGCAGGAGGGGTCAGGGAAGAGGGATTAGAAGGCAGCAAAGAGGAAAGACAATGCTGCATCCATAACTTACAGGAACATATGATAATGTTCTGAGCACCAACTGTGCTAATGTAAGCCTGTGCTTTATGTGTTGAATAATGCCTACATATTCATCATTTAGAAAGAGTGTAGTATCTGACAACTCAGAACAATTGAAAAGAAACCAGAGTGCTCAAGCTGGGGACAATTTTTAATACCAATAAAGGTATTAAATACCAGTTAATGATAAGTGACCAAAAGAAATAGACTTGTATGGTTTTGGTAGGATTCTTGATTCTACAATTATTTTTGCTGGACAATTGCAACACTGTTAATTTATTACTATCAGGACAGTTAGATTATAAGAAATAACCTGCTGCCCAGTTACTTAGAAACATTGATGGTACAAGTAGAGAATCAAATAGAAATGAATAACCAAAGAACTCTCATTACATGGGAACTTTTAGGTTCTTTCAAAACTTCCTCCTTTGTCTTTCAATCAACTAACTGAACAATCAAAATTGAACTGTCAAATTCAGACACAAAATGCTGAGTTTAAGATCCTGTAAAGATTTTAGCCTGCAAATTCAGCATGTTTTATGTCACAAATATGACAGAATATTTCAAACTGAGCATGGAAACAGAAGTGCAGGAATGAGACATAATAAAGTTTATAGCATTGATCATATTTACAGACTTATGTACCCTGTGTCTGTGTACAACTGCTCTGGACAAAACATCCAAGCTGCAGAAATCATGTTTAGCAAGTATCCCATTCATAGAATAGTTTAGGTTGGAAGGACCTTTAAGGTCATCTAGTCCATCACCTCTCTGAGCAACATGTTCCAGTTTTAACTACCCCTATGATAAAAAAATTCTTCCTTCTATATATCTACTTTAGTCTGCAACAGGCTAAAACATATTTCCCCATCTAAGTTACAGACCCTCTTTAGGTATTTACAGGCCACATTAAGGTTACCAGACCCTTCTCTTCTCCAGGCTGAACTGCCCCAACTCTCCCAAACTTAAACCAGAAAACTAATTGATCTGAACCTCTCTTCAGTTTTCAGCCAGCTGTGCTTACAGAAAATCTATGTGCTAAGGCCTCTACCATATTGCATTTCAAAATACAACCTGGATCCCAACTCCTTGGTCCACTGAGAGAAGGCAAATCAATCTCTTCCTAGCAAAGCTAATTCAGGAATAAGGTTGGACATCCTCCATAACCCAAGCAGTTCCCATGATGCCCATGGAGAGCCCCGAGTCCTCTTATCCAAAAGGTTTTTGTTAATCGTTCTCCTTGAGCAGGGAAAGGGTTTGGAAGTGGATAAAAAATTAAGCACAATTTTTAAAAAATTAAGCACAATTTTTAAAAAATTAAGCAGAATTTTTTAAAAAAATTAAGCACATATTTCAGCACAACTTAAGAAATTCACCCTTCTGACTCAGT
>JAYDZK010000113.1:131999277-132027951 GCA_034509185.1 Euphonia xanthogaster
CGGCGGCGGCGGCCCTGCCGGGCGGAGCGGCACCGCCGGGGCCTGGGCTCCGGCCGCCTGGCTGGGTGGGTTTGCCACAGCCGCCATCTTCCCCCGACAACGTGTCTGCCTCCCGCCCCCGCCCCGCTGCTCTTTCCAAGCGTGAGCCCCGGCGCCGGGGAAAGCAGGACGCCTTCCGCCTGCCCGGCGGGGGCGTGGGGGTGGCCCCGGCACCGGCCCCGGCCCCAGCGCCAGCACCGGCACCGGCACTGGGAGCTGTCCGGAGCGACCCGGCTCAGCATTTGGAGCTAGCTGTTCACAGCCACCCGGCCCAGCTCAGCACCGGGAGCTGTCCGCGGCCACCCGGCCCAGCTCAGCACCGGGAGCTGTCCGCGGCCACCCGGCCCCGCTCAGCACCGGGAGCTGTCCGGGCAGGAGCGCGGGGCCCGGGAAGCGCGAGCTTTCCCGTACGCCGTGCCCCGCTCCCGGGGTGACACCGGTCCCCTTGCAGGCCCGGGGGTCCCGCTGCCGTGCACGGCGTGGGTCACGCCAGCCCCAGTCGGCTGGCAGACACTGAGTAAAGTCGAGAAAACTGTTCTCCCTTCGTGATGGAGTAACCACGCTGACTTCTAGTAGCTTAAAAATAAGCAAAGCTACTGCTGTCGTGGACGTGACTTTGATGAGTGTGGTGAAGCTGAAGCTCTAAGCTCTAAGCGGTTTTTTTTTGGTACCAAAATTAGCGTTGTGTCTTGGACATGTTAATTGCAGCTGGCCTTTCACACTCAGCACCTGGAAGCTGTCTTCTGGGCTTCAGTTGCTGACTTGGGAAGTCTGTTTCCAAGATTCACTGCATCATACCAAAACCTTCAAATATACTTTGTGTGACAGCTCCTAAATGTTGAGGAGATCTCCTAAAAACATTTCAAAGTCTGTTTAAAAAGGTTTTTTGTTGGATGAACATTCTGAAGCACGTCAGTAGTAATGTGAGCACTGGAAATAAAGTACCATAGCTTCTTTTGTCGCCACATCTTAGTCTCTTGCTCTACACTTTGTTTGCTATTGGGATACTTTTTGCTGTGGAGAGTAATATTTATGATCAAATATAAAGTAAAACATCAGTACAATACTAGGATCAGCTTGAATGGTTAAGCTTGCAAATGAAGAATAAACTGTTCTCAAGTAAGGGTAAGGTAAAACTAACTCAAGAAATGAAGCAGATTTGTTTTGATTTGTAATATTGAGAATCTTGGAAGCAGACAATGGGCAAAGAAAAGGTCTCGATCAAATCTAAGGATAAAATTTATGTGGGGTTTAGTTTCTCATTATGTCTCACTAAAAGTGTCCTCTTGAGTTCTGTGTAAGCCGTGAGGGAGATGGTAAGGTGTAAAGTTTATACATAAAGGATAGCCTAAAGCAGTGCTATTAGGCAAATGCTGTTGTCAATGGAATTTGAATAGATGGCCCACAACATTTTAGAGGGTAGTGAGAAGTGGGTTGGTGTCACATGAATAACTCACCAGTTTCATTTTTCTTAAAATGAAGTGTCTCCTTGAACCATCAGGTACATGTTTATTCTAAAAATATCTACTGATTTATCAAGCACAACGGTCCACCAAAGTCATACCAGCGTATTTATGTAGATATTACTGAGTTTAATTCTCTTGAGAGATATTTTCCTTCTGAGAAAGAATAAAAAAACCTCCCATGTTTATATGAATGAACTACTGTTATTGCATAGAGATAAATATAGAGCTAAATCCTGCAGTCTTTGTTCAAGTGTAATTCTCCTCGAAGGCAAGCTTCTTTTGAAGTGGAAGGTATTTTTGCCTCAGCAATAAAATTGTGTCATTTCATTCTGTGGAGAAACATAGCAGGATTAAAAAAATGCTGAAAACAAGAGTTGACATTTAGAGATATTAACACAAGAACTGTTCAAATGTTGAAGAAAGTAGCAAGCATGTATTCCCTCTATTTATTTTTAAATCATATATGGTGATTGACTGTCAGTATGAATGGCTACTCCCTGGGCTCTACTTCCTTTCTCCATTCTGTTTCTATCTTGTGTTTTTCAAATTCTTATGCTGTTCCCATCACTGTGGTATTTGAGCCTTTTCCAAAAGAGCATTAAGTAGTGTGACTCACATCTGTAATGTGGACTATTTATTCTTTTCCTTTCACTCCCTGGGGTAAAGATGTGTGGATTTAAAATAGATACATAATTTCTCCTTATGCTTGTTTTACTCTTTTTGGGGAAAGGAAGTACAGATGGTGTTGAGTTGTAATCTGTAGCAACTAATAGTGATCAGGTCAGCATGAATTCTTGCCAGGATTTGATGGAACATGATGGCATGGAAAGCAGAAGCTTTCCAGATTTGCTCTGTCCTTTGGCCTGGTTTGGTCTGTGAAATACGCTGAGCTACAGTTGTGCACTGTGTTCCTGAGGTGGAGCTTCTGCTTTAAAAAGGATGGGTGGCAAACTCCGCTGCTTTGACTGTCTCGCTTCTGGAATTTTTGGGACCTTTGGAGTGCATTTTGAGTGTTATGGGCTAAGAAGTTGTCTTTTTGACAAGGTATTGAATATATATTTTGCATAATATTTATTATGCGTAATGCGTGACAGAGTGAATTTATGTCTGACTCTGGGTGTAAGTCTTTTCTATTTAAAGAATATTTACATATTTTCAACTTTTTTCTTTGTGGATATTTTACTGACTTGGATAGAGGATAGAATTTTCGATGATCACTTTTCCTTTAAATTATGCACATCCTTCCTCTTATAAAATCTGGTTTTGTGTGTGTAAGCTTTTTAAGAGATTTTAGACATCACATTTCCTCAATACAGACTGATTTATGGGACCAGTCTTGTGCTTTTTTACTTTTAATTTGTACTTTATTTCTGTATTGAAGAACTGCGTTAAGAGAATGCACACAGGAAAAAAAATAGATGTTAGGATTCTGCCATTATTTATTAAGACTTCTGTTTCAGTCTGTGTGATGTACATCTACACTTTCCTACTTGAAATATCACAAGTTTCCATCTCCTTTGCTGAGCAATTCTAAAGATAAAATGCTCTCCTCATAAAGTCACTCATACCTCTGAAAAGACATATATTTCAACTTTTCCCAAGAGTTTGGCCCAGTAGTGGACAAATTTTCTCAAGAAATTTTTTTTTAAAATGAAATATCCCACTTTTCATGTATTTACAAAGCATTACAGGTTTACCTTGTAAGAGAATTCTTGTAAAAGATTTCTTTTAAAAGTGTGTGGCTTTGTCAGCTGATTTACCTAAGAAACATGGAAACATAGTGGGCTAGATAGAGAATGGTGGCTCTCTGTGAACCACCAGTGTCAAGTCCAGAGTGAACTTTAGGAAGGTACAACTAACTGCAGGCTCAGTTACTGTGGTAGTGATTGCACAGACGTGGTAAAAATGGGGTAGCTACACTGAATGAAACAAAATCTCTGACAAGCAAACCTCAAGGAAGCTGGGCTTTGTGAGCTCTGCATGACACTGTGAGTGAGTGAGGTGTGGGGCAGGATGCTCACCTGGGGAA
Organism: Euphonia xanthogaster; assembly: GCA_034509185.1. Taxonomy (NCBI): domain Eukaryota; kingdom Metazoa; phylum Chordata; class Aves; order Passeriformes; family Fringillidae; genus Euphonia; species Euphonia xanthogaster. Next base: position 132,002,812 of record JAYDZK010000113.1, read on the forward strand.
GAGGAAGCAGTAAGTTGATGGCCATGACTCACAGAAGTGTAAATATCAGACTCACAAAGCTATTGTACTATTTTATAAATAATTATCCTACTTTATAAATAATCAGCTCTGCTTTAAACTGTCTTAAAAGCATTGTATGTTTTGGATTTGGATTTCAGGGCTGGAGAGAAGAAGGACATAGATGTGGTGGCTATTGATTTTGCTTTTGGAAAACGGACATATGCATAGGGATTCCTAAAGTTTCTAGAGAAAAAGGCAAAAAGATTTGGTGTTGACTAAATAGTAAACTAGGACTCCAAGCAATGTTTGTTATGTTATGCTCCCATAATTTTACATTGCATTTTGTCTGAATTTGGAGTGCTGATTAGAACAGTTTGTTGCTACACCACTTATAATTTTGCTTTTGTTTCTATGTATTATAAATTCAAATATGGTCCAAGTGACTTTAAAAGTAATAACTTTATGCAGTATAAAATAAGTGATAGTGGAAGTTACAGAAATATATATATCTATAGTTGAGGAGGATACTTGCCCTCTTTCCTGCCCTGCCCTTCCTACCACCTCATTCTGCTCCCTTGTAGTATTCTTTATAGTCTCCCCTTTCTTTTGTTTTAATAATTTGTACTGCTTTTTGGGCCTCTCTCAAAGCTGTCATTGTTCCTTGCTCTTCACTCTTATCACATGCTTAGACCGATGACAGATTTTATACTGTAGATAATAGTTGTCAGGTTGTTATGGCTTGTACCATTTGCTCTTCAAGAAGACTCATTGTTTACAATTGTTCTCTGAAGAACCTAACTCACTTTAAGACACTGTCTACAAATGACTAAATTAGTACTTCCTCTTAGTGACTAAGCAGAATATATTTGGAGATTATACAGTGCCAGTTACACTAATTATTTGGCTTGATAATTTTTATGCTGAGTAAAGTTTTAGAAGACTGCAATAGTGCTGACGTTCCCACATTCAATAAGTACAAGTAGGACTGGTTGGCTGTAGAAAGGCTTGACATCATATGGGGTTGAGAAATAATCTAACAGATACAGAATTCAGTTAACAAAGAACCCCCAAAATAGGCATTCAACACCAGATAGTATGTGCTTTCTGCAGTCTTGTCAATTAAATATCTTTCTGCACTTCTTTGAAAAAAGAGAAAAAACAATTTAATTTTACATCTAAAAGAGAGGAGTGGCGATCATAATTTTAAGTTGCTGGGACTGTGTCCTAGAAAGCAGTGACTGGGTGAAATGCAGTGGTCTCTGGAGGTGAGGTTAGCAGACTGAATGGTCCATTCTGGATTTTGTCTGCATGCATCTCTGAGCTGGGTAGCATTTAAATAACTCAGAATGTCACATAATTGATTTTTCCATTGAAACAATGGCTAATTAGTGTATATATTGTAAGTGTCAAAATACATAGAAGTGACAAGTTACTGCAGAACTGGTGTAAAATGTGGTTTTACCCTGCCAGTGAAGTTTTAAAATACTTGCAACATATTCAAAGTTCCATAACAGGGAGGAAAAACTAAATTGATGGCTTGAACTTGCAATTTTAATCCAGTGGAATGGGATTTTCTTCAGCTTAATGCCACCCCTCACCCTTTTGCTTTACTGGCTTCCTTCAAGTTTTGTTACAGTCAGAATGCTAGGGCAGTTTCTAAGACCATTAGACCAGCTTTTTCCAAGAAGGATTATTTTGGTGTGATCTTTCCTTTTCCCTCAACACCTTCACTGATGATGCATTTTGACAGAAACTTGGGGAGATAAAATCCCAAAAACACATTAAGTGATGGGTTATGATCTCATCTATACCTGTTTTGCTGCAACAGACATTATACATTAGCAATGAGCTTTGAGGTGAGGATGATTTTTTAAATTAAATTTAAATCACAAAGGCTGTTTTAATAATAAGTTTTACTATATCAAGGTTTTTTGCTACAATTTACCTTAGACAACCTCATCTCTCTAGGAGTGGGCAAGTCTTTGTTTTAATTTAAACTCATAAGCAGGAAGAATCTCTTGAAATACTAGTTGTCTACAAATGGCATTCAAAAGCAGTCATAGTTCAGGCAAAGTTATTCATATTATAAATCTGAAGTTCATATTGACCTATATTGTTTTCGATGCTTACTGTGTTTGGATCTCTTTTGCAGGACTACATGGTGTAACAGGAGGAGCTGTTACATCCTTGAAGTAACTCTATTGAGGGTATGTTATAGTTTATTAGTAAAAACAGTTTACACCAAATCTGGTAGTGCATTTGTAAACTCAGTAAACTCCAACAACTTCATCTCAGGAGTTATTTATACTTCTGGTGATCCAGTAACATTGCAAAATCAGTGCTGTGCTCAACAGCTGTCTCTGTATGATGTCATGTGGTGACTGTGTCCTCATGTAGTTTCTCCAAGCTATGGTCTTGAAGCTGCAAAGATGTCAGTAAGGACTGAGACTGTAAGAGTTAATGTAACAAACAGTAAGAGATTGTATAGGGTAATAGCAGAGCATATAAGAAATAAATACATGTAGTTTTTGGAGAGTAAGAGTTCAAAGCAATTTCTGCTGGTTTCTGTCATTGAAGTTGCAAGAAATCAATCTCATACATTTTGATGGAGAAAAAGTAACAGTCATAATAGTTGACTTTAAGTATCTATATCTTAAGGAGTTTCTAAGTTTTGATGTGAGGCCATAAAGAATATATTTGATTTAAACTTTAAACTTTTTATTAAAATATAGTGAGATATCCTGTTTTTTCTAGCAGGAGTTAGCAAGAGTTGAACTTGTGTTTCAAACAAGTCTGAGTGCTTCTATTTTGAAAATTCATAAGAAAATCTTTACACTTTAAACAACACATAAAGCCCATTATTTTCTTTGTTTACTGTCTCTGTGGTGTTGGTTCTTTCTTCTTAAATCTCATATGAGGTTGCTTAAATACTCCCTGATGACCTATTCTTTATTTGACATTAATATCTTTAAGGTGAATCATTTCTTATAGCAAATATAATACTATATTTGTACTCAGAATATTTAACAGGTCATAACATTACTAGGTATTCGATATAACGTGGCATTTTGGTTTTGTGTATTTTTGAGGGCAGACTTACTTTAGAATGTGTACTGTCTTAAGCATATGAAGGACATAAAATCTTTTCACCTTTAAATAAAATTGTGGGTTAGAAGCAGTCAACCTGTTTTGGAAAATGGCTCATAACTGCCTTTCGTATAACTTTTCAGAAATGTGTACTCCAGTGTGTTAGCAAGAAATCTTTTTTCATACAGTGTTTATCTAACTCTTGGTGCATTTATACATTTTTCTGATTACAGAAAGGATGAGTGAGAAGAAGTTATTTTAAAGCTGTTTAAAGGCTAGAGAACACATAGAATAATAGAAAACATAGCTGGTTGTGACCTCAACAGGTCTTCCAATTAATCCTTTGCCTCAAGGCATGACCAGCTCTTACGACAGCAGTTTCTGACACTTATATGTATAAACTAGTGATTTGCGATTGTGAGACCCCACCTAACCAGTGAAATGAATATCCTTCCTGGCCGAGGCGAGGGCACACAGCAGACGATGCACTGAATTCAAGCTAATCATCTCTGCAAGTGCTGTGTTGCCTGTGTAGCAGAAAGTGAAGAGTGGGCCAAGCAGATCTTAGGGTAAAGCTCTTGTATACAGTATGAGAATTTTACATTTTTCAAATGATAGATTACTAATGAAAGGTGTGAGAAGCATGACTACACTACTTACTCAACCAGGGATGGAGATATCTTGAATTCCCTAGATAATTTCTCTCAGTTACTCAAAGTCTTTATCCTTACCACTAGAATTTTCCCCCTACTGTTAAACATAAATCTCTTTCCTGCCATTTGCTACTTACTCTGTCCACAATGGAAGTGCAATGCAGTTTGTTATTTTTCTGTTTGCAGCAACCTTTTATATATTTCATAAATGTGATCATATCTCCTCCTATGTATTTTCATCACTCCTTCCTGTGGATTCAACAAGTCATATTTTCTAGATTTCTTACCATTCTTGCTGCTAGTCTTTGTATATACTTTTTGACTGATTTTTTTTTAAATACAGTGTCCAAACCCAGACACATATTCCAAAAGTATGGGGAGAGCATGAGGATAAAACTGTCTTGCACAGAACTCTTTCCTTGTGTAGATACTGTCACATGTGTTTCGGGTTTTTGTTGTGGTAAAGCACTTATGGATTCATGGTCAGCTTGTGATCTACTATCCTTTCACCATGCTTTTCTGCAGAACTTTTGTTGAATCAGTCATTCCTCATTTTGTATTTTGAATTTGATTACCTCAGCTATGCAGTATTTGTCTTTAGTGCCATTGAGTTGTGTTCTGTCTATATCAGATGCCTCTTATGAATTTTGCATTCAATTTGCTTAAATAAAATGCACAACAATCCTTGGAGCAGGAATGAGGACTTGCCTCTTGAGAGAGAGTATCCTAGTCACAGAGATACTTGACTTCCTCTTGCCTGCCCATTCTCATTCCTGACTGCACACTTGTATGCCTTCATTGTCAGGATGCAGAATAAACTTTTCCAGTTTTACCCATAACTTGTTTATTTTTGAAGAGAGAGCTGTGTTCAAATCTCTTCCTGATAAAGGAGGTCTTTCACCAACTTGGAAATATACAAATGCTGTATTATTTTAAGGGAAACATTTGCTTCTGCTGCCATATTTATTCAGTAGGTTCAGGATGTTGGTTGACTTACAAAAAATTTGACAAAAATTTGAGGTCCCAAAAAGACATAATTATTAGGGGTTGAATGAAGATAAGAAGATGGGTAGTGGAAGTGATTGTCCATACTCCTGATTGCCAAAGTCTACTCATACCATTCTACATACCAAGGAGTTCTTACAGGGGAGAACCAGCACTGGCATCAAAATAAATCCATCATGAGGTGTGAGTCCTCATAAAATCAGACTTCTTTAAGTTCAGCATGCATAGAACTGTTTGGTTAATGAACATCATTGCCTCCGTTTTGGTTTTTTTTTCATTCCCACACTACATTGTTTAGAGCTTGGATTACACTATTTGAGACCAGAAATTCTTTGAGATTCTTCTGACCAGGTCTGAATACCTACAGAGGAAGACATCCATTTCTGAAATCACTTAGGTTCAATTTGAAGCAAATGGAAATAAAGAGGTGCCTTTAGGATGTGATCCATCTCATCTTAAATTAGACATTTCAAATAGGCCAGATGAATTGCAGAGCCTATTTCTGGCTGTGGACTTAAAAAGAAGATAGAGGGAATATGTCAGATGTAGAGGTCTATCTCACAGACTTCTGGAGCTAGGTTAGTTGAGTCTGCCTTGCAGAGTTCTGCCTTTGAGAGTAACTCTTCATTATATATTTGGTCTTGTAAGAATGCCATAGATACTTTGCCAGCTGACACTGATGTTTATGGTTCCCTAGAAGCTGTTTGTGAATCTGCATATTTTGCTTATATTTATGTCAATTATTAATTAGGATATGCTCATTTATCCATAACTTTACTATTTGAGACTCACTGCTGGGAACCTGAGTATGCTTCCCTTCTAGTCCGTGGTTATTCTTAGGATTTGGTATATTTTTATACTAAATTCAGAAAGCCTTTGAAGAATGAAATCTAAAAGAAGACCTTGGAATATAAAATCTTTCCAGCATGTGGGATTAAGCATGCCCATCATCAAAAGAACATTGCAAAGAAAACCTTCCAATGGCATTCCCCAATAAGAATGACTAACAGATATTTTAAGGTAGAATCTCATAGATGAAGTTAGTCAGATTGCTAGATGGGAAGTCACAAACAGGATTTGTCTACTACTTGTAGGATTAAAACAATGTAACACTAAGACACAAAGAAAGCTCTATAAACTCAGTTTGACAGTTTCTTTCCTTAACTCACACACCGTCTCTCTTTTGCTATGTATTGTTTTAATGGGATTTGTTTAACTACTGTGCATTTACAAGCTGATAGGTCACTTTTGATGGTAGGGTGTTAAAAACATATTGTTGTCCTGCTATGCATTCTGAATTCAGCATGTACGTGCTTTGAAAATCTTGATAAACAGGTATCTCTGGAATATGCTGTATGGTATGTAAATCAAATATATTTTTGCTGAATCAGGCCCTAAGACAGTTTGGGAGCATGAGTTTTGATTCAGCATGCTTTCATTAATTTGGCTAGTCATTGCGATTATGATTCATTTCATTCTGTGTAACCGACTGCTGCACAGTAAGTGACAGCTCAACCATGTATTATCCAACAGTTAGAAACATCACTGTCACTTTTAGAAGGCTGAGGATTATGCTTTTATCAAACACATGTTTTTTAATAAAGTTAAAATGCTTCAGGAAAATACCACATTTTTTCAAACTACTTGTAACGTTGCAGTAATGAAGTGATGAAATATCACAGCAAACACTATGAACTATTTAATATTAGGAACTTAATTTTATTCTGTGGTTAGAATGAAGCAGCTTGTACTGGTTTTTATTAATGTATTAGCTTTTTGGATTGGTAGTAAGGTTATGCCTGTTGATATTTTGATGATAGTCTGATTCACATATAAGTGGTAAGTCTGATGGGCTAAGTTCAAGTGAATGGTAAATATTTCTGAAGTGTTGATATTACTTCCGTGCTAATACACATTACATCAGAAGACATTTCAAGGGAAGCAGTAATTCTAATTTATTTGTGGAACTTTACCAAAGATTCCACCAGATTTTAAAGCTAAGCAAAATCCCAATATGATTGAAAGAAAACTGTATTTTTACCTAGTACCCATATTTCTCTTAAAAAAACTGTATCTTCCAAGTTTAAAAATATATATAAAAAATCCAAATGTATTTTTTTCTTGCCCTATTTATGGTTCATCTGAAAAATTGCTGTAGAGGATGCTGTGAAGGCACTGGGCCAAGAAAAGGTGCTTTCAGGGTAGAGTACAGAGAAAGTACTTGTTATTTGAAAGCCTTGAATTCTGTCTGCTTGATATCTGAAAATGCAGGTGGCCAAAGCTGAATGAAATTTAATGTGCTGTAGCTGAGCACTAATGTACATTTATGTATTTTGAATTTATTTAGACATGGTTGCAAGATAGGTGTTTTTAGCTACTTTGTAGAGTTTACATGAGCTTGTCTTCTGCAGAATTTGCAGAGCATTCTTGTCTAAAATTTGGTCTGAGTTATATATTCCCAAGCTTTGTATAACACAGATATTCTCGTGTATAGAAGAAGGTTTTATTTGGAGAAAGACAAAATAAACATTTAGTTATATTTTTAACTTTTAGTATGAATGGTCATATTTGTTCTGCACAAAGAAGAGTGATAAAAATGATAGAATTAGTCAGTGATAACACCGTGTCCTAACTTAATGTCTCAGATATAAATAACTATTTCTTAATTAAGTAAGACCAGTTAGTTACAAGTAAGAAGTTTGTTTATTAAAAGGAATATGGGTTGAAATGGTGCCTTTGTTTAGATTTATAATTTTGCCTAATAAAACTTTAATAATCAAAAATCATTCACTGAATCTGGAGTTTCACTATGGAAACTAAGTTATAGTCCAATAAGTATTGATCATGTGGTCATTATAATAAGTAAAAGCACTGTTTTTTCTTGTTATTATTGAATTAATTAATGATATGCTCCTAATTTTATTTTTAGGTTAAATAAGAAAGAGCAGTTTAGAATTGGTAACATGTTTTGTCACTCTTCATAGCCACAAGGTTTTTCTTTGATAAGGGCTTAGGAGTGTTTTACTGTAGTAATCCACAAAAAATTTGTATTTCAAAGGGACTGCTGGTCCTAACATGAATAAGACTAAACATGATGACCTATTTTAAAACAGCTCTTGCCTGCCATTGAAACTGCTAGATTTTCAGTAAAGCACCCAAAAGAAAGATGTTGGTTTGTGTTAAAAGAGGGAAATTGCCATTAAAAATCTTCTATATTGGACATAAGTATATTTTATTTAGTTCCTGAATGGTATTAGGATGTGGAAGGAGGTTTGAATTCTACAGTGCCTTTCTACTGCTTGGTATGTTTGGACATTGTTAGTATCTTTTTAGGGACTGTTTGAACATCTGCATAATAGTTTTTGTAATTACATCACCGAAATGCATTCTACCCTTAGTTTCAGTTTAATAGAGATTTTCTTCAAAAATTGTCTCAGTACGCGAAACAAAGGAAGGAAAGGAGTTATTGAACTGATGCCCACCAACCCAACTATTCTTTGCCTTTTAATTCATAATTAAGTTTATATTGCTATAGTAAATGGAAACTTATATAAAAACTTATATGGAAGCATGTAACTCACTAGATTCATAACTTAAAATGGTATCACTTCTTCTGGTGTGAAGGAAGTATTCGTGCTGCATTTACATGTCCAGGTGTTGGGGTGAAGCTGCAGGGGTTGCAGAAGATACCAAAACCTGCCCTCATGTCAGAAAAATTGGTTTCTGCCAGTTCCAAAATGGATCTGTCACTGGCTATATTGTCCATTAGTGACACTGCTGGACAGTCATACATTAACTCTGTGGATAATGTATAAGAGAAGATAAAAAAATCTGTGCAACAGCTGTGAGAGAGAGGGAGTGAGAAAATTATGGGTGAAACAGCCATGAAAATGCCAAAGTCAGTGAGGAAGGAGGGGCAGGAGGTGCCTCCAGGCACCAGAGCAGAGATTGCCCTGCAGCCCATGGTGAGGCAGCTGTGCCCCTGTAGCCTGTGGAGGACCTCATGCCAGGGCAGGTGGATGCACCTTGTATGAAGCTGGGACCTCATGGAGAGCCCACTCTGGGGCAGGCTCCTGGCAGGTACTGCAGCCTGTGGAGGGAGGCACCCACACTGAAGTAGGCTTTTGGGCAAGACTTCCAATTCTCCAGGGGCCCCATGCTGGAGCAGGATGTTCCTGAAGGACTGGACCCCATGGTAGGCTGTGAGAAGGACCATGGTGGAGCAGTTCAGTAAGGGCTGTATCCCATGGGAAGGACCCCACGTTGGAGCAGGGGACAAGTAGGAAAAAGGAGTCACAGAGATGAAGAGCTCTTAGCTGACCACAATGTCCTTGCCCCCTCCACCTGCACTGCTCCAAGTGTGGAGGTAGAATGTGCATAAGTGAAGCTGAGCCTGAAAAGAAGGAAGAGGCAGGGGGGGGAAAGTGGTTTTATATTTTGTATTTTCACTGTCCTACCCTGTTATTAAGTGGCAATAACTTGAATTAATCTTCCAAAATTGGAGTCTGGTAACTGGTGAGTGGTCTCTCTGTCCTTATCTTGACCTATGAGCTTTTGCATCATGCTCTCTGCCCTGTCCTGCTGAGAAAGGGGAATGAAAGAATAGCTTGTTGGGTGTCTGGCAGCCATCCAAGGTTAATCCACCACAATATTTATTTAGAAAATTTATTTGCAAAGTCTAACCTGAGCATAGATGATACTACTCTTCCTGGGTCCCTGTGGAATCAATACAGTATGAAAAAGAGAGGCTTCTCTAGAAGGCAGATCTGAGAGGCTAAATTCAGCTCCAGAGCCCCAGGCAATTCCTGCTGTCAGTGCAGCACCCGCAGCTCCATTGCCAGCCCAGCTGCTCCTTCCTGCCTCCATGACACCATCATGGCCCTGGTGCAAGTATCTGTTGAACTGCCTAATGAAACTATTTCAGGGAGGTTAAACTAATGAAAAAATATTTTCCCCCTTCATCACTTTGGCAGAGCATCTTTTTAAGCTACAGAAAGGAATTCATCTGATTTACTGTGCAGTCCTACAAAATGCTGAGCTGGCACAGCTGAGGGGCTGAGAGAGATTAGCTACAGTACTTTTGGAGTCTCTGAGAGCAATGGAATTATTCCACCACTATTTCTACAGTCTGCAAAGACTGGTTATGTTGCAGTCATTGAGAAAACCAGCAGACAAACATGTACAAACTAAGTTTTGATTTTGAAGTTGCTGTTTAAGGTCTGTGAATCAATGCCACCAAAATTAGTGTTGAAAAAAAAATTGGTGAAGAAAACAAAATGCTCATAAAATTTTTCTGCTGAATAATTGGAGTTGGAAAGTCATTAATGTTGTTACTTTAGATAGAACTAGGTTTTGCATCTCCATATTAAACAGCAGCTTTTCTTCTTTAACACTTCTAAAGCTCTGATTTTCAGACATAAGTTAGTTCAGCTCATAGGAAGAACACAAAAAGGCGAGATGAAATACCTCAGATGACTCGGTTCAAATGAATGAACCGAGTCATCTGAGGTATATATATATTCTGTAAAGCTGTGTTGTTGCATTTTCCAATGTGATCTGGGACATAAGTAATGAAAGGCATGTAACAAAGGCCGTAGTTGTAATTGCTGCACACATGCACACTTGTATTTTCACAGGTGACTGGACAGTCTTTTTGTTGTGTAAAATAGTGGGAGACCTGCTTCACCCCTAGTATTTCAGATTTTGTTTGGGAAGATCTTCTGATTATTTAAAATGTGTGATGGCTTTGGCTCTAAGTTTGTTTGCAATTTACTTGAAATATAGGCTACATCAATATTTTTAAAAAGAGGACACAGAAATAGTTTTGTTCTAATTTAATCTGTTACTGAAACATAATTTAAAATAAAGATCTTGTAGATTACAAATATGATGATTGACTTTCAATATGCTAGGGTCATGAATTCATTAACTACTGAATGTTTTGAGATTATGCAGAGAAATGCAAAGTGTGAATTTATCATTGTTACTGTCTATGCCGACACATAAGAAAAAACATAGACCTTGCATCAAAGCATTTAACTTTTTTTTATAATCACAATAAAAGTAATTGATTCTCCTAAGTTGCAGGCTTGCAGACTTACTTGTGCATTTGAGATGTAGCCTCATTGGCTTAATTGAATTAAAAAAAAGTCTGAGAAATGTAGCAATTAAAAATATTGCCATGCTAGTAGCAATTTTCTGGATGCCTACCTAGCATTCTTATTTTTAAGCAATGCTATATTTAGAAGGACATTTCATTCTTTCAGAAGAGAAATGAATCTATCAGGACTAGGACTATTATGTAGGAATATTAAATATTCACATATTTTGTACTGCTTTGTTGCTAATATTAGCCCAGTATTCATAAGGACCTACATTCTACTATTGGTTAGAATTTTTCTCTCTTGGATTGCTGTAACTTTCATCTTTGATCTGCATTGTATTGAAAAATAAAACAGCTGTCCCCTTTCTTATGTGTCCCCTCTAGAGTCCTGGTAAAAATTACAACAAAAGCAATATTTTAACATGTTAACATGTGTAATATCCCCAAATGACTGTGATGGTCCTCCTTTCATGATCAAAGCCCACTCTTCTGGAAAGATTTGCTGCCCCCACATCGGAATAAATGATACATTTAGTCGTATTCATTCAGAAGCCAGTAATTTTATTGCAACTTTGTTTTGAACTCTTTCCTATCAATGTCAGAAACACATTTCTGGAGGATATAGTGAGCTTTCACCTTCTCACAGGTTAATATTTGGACTGTTTCAGTGGCTGGTTAAAAATTTCCAGTGCCTGACTGTACGGTAACTCCATTTCTGGTTTGTAGTACTGGTGCCTAGAATGTCTGTATTAGAGTAAAATGAAATACGAAAAGGTCTTTCCTCCTAATGCTATATGTAAAGAAGGAGCACTTATATTAGATGTTTCTCTTGCTAGAAAACGAGAATAGAACTTCTATAGAGATCTACCTGAGATGATAATGGGTTTATTCTGAAAAATAAAAGATATTGTGAAAGACATGTTCATGTGTAACAAGACCTTTTTCTACACAAGAAGTTATATATACCTTTTTCTATACAAGAAGTTATATATTTCTTCCAACGCTCCAAATAAGTTTTAAATCAGGTAAATTGTTGTTTATTATTTTTGTTTTACTTTCATTTAAGTTATGCAAGATAGGATTTCCAAATTTTTTCATTTTAAATCCATTTTGTATGTAAAAGTAACTGGGAGATGACAATTAAGTCTGTCAGTTCTTTGTATTTTGATACAGACTTATTTGAAGTTGTTCATTTCCCCCAACTCATTTTTTAGAGATATGATGAAGCCTGTAAGAAAATATTTGGTTTAGACCCTCTCACTGGCAAATAAAACACTTCGTGGCTTTCTTGTTTTGCTTTCCTGAAATTTTTGCTTCCATAATGAAACAATAGAGCTGAATTTTGGTTTAACTTGAATTCTTTTATTCTGTTAGAAGTCTGCTAATGTCATTAGATCACTTCTGATTTAATCTTATTGTGAAAGAAAAGAAATTACACCCATAATTTCTCATCATTTATGTCAAAACCTATAAGGGCCATGCAGGAGTGAGAGACTGCAGACCACCTTGCTCCAGCCCTGTAGAATTTAAGCCATGAATTTGTACTTCCTGAACTGTCTTTGCTGCCTGAGGAAGAGTGAAGAGAACAGCAATCTGAAGGGAGGTGTAGAGCCCTTCCTGGCGAAATCCTGAAACAAATGAAAACACAGTCTGTCACACTGGAATTGTTATTCTTTGGTTTTGTAAGATTTTTTGCCTTCTTACTTGATAAAAAGGATACTTATTTTATTTTCATATTCACTGTACAGGCTTCCAAATTTCCTGTTATCAGTAAATTAACATTTACTGTTACCATTGCTGGAGCAGGAAGTGCATGTAGTGAAAGCATGGATTGTGGATTAACTCCTAATATTTTGTGGATGTCTTTATTTTTCTTACACAGTAAGGTGTTTTCTGGTAATTTCTGTAAAGATTGATATTATTTTCCCTTCTAAGAAGTGAATAAACATCATAATAGCTAGTGTTCCACCAAATGTAGATGAATAGATAAAATATGTGAATATTCATATGATAATATAATTTTATTATATACATTTATATATTTATATGTGAATATTTATATGATAAATATAAAACAGATAAAATAAAAATTGACCCATCTTGTCCAGAAATAACCTAGCAAGAGTAAAATGACAGTTATCTGTTATAACTATTGAGATTCATCCAGCTATCCACTGTACTTGTAAAATGTGAAGAAGTTAGCAAGACTTGTAGTATCAGCACTCAGTGGTTTTCACTGTTGGTTCTGGAGCATGCTCCTTTATTTTTTTTTAAACTTAATTACTCGATTAAACTGATACATCTTTGACTACTCTGCTACCTCTGGATACTTTTGTGTAACATCAATTTGTGCAATACACACAGTGTAAAGGTTCATAATTTAATAAACTGAAATTAGTGTGTGTTTCACAAACATGATAAAGCCTTGGGTTAAAGTTCAAGAATAATCACATGTGTAGCAAGTATTCTGCTTACAGTAATAGAAAGTGAAGGAGCTGAAGGAAATTGAAAATTGATATTTTCACTTATGACAGAAGCTTTTATGTAGATACAGCTTCAGGTTTTTGTTTGTTTACAGTAGATAAAGGGAGGACAGTGGGGCTTTCGGTGGTTCTTGTTCTCTACAGTTAGCTCATCTTTAAGAGCATGCACACTATTTGAATTATATGAATCAATTTTTATGAAAGTGTTTCTGGAAATAAAAAAATATTTGAAGAACATTTCTGATTTAAAGCTAAAAGAAAGTAATTTCAATAATAAAGTGCAATATTTGAAGAACATTTCTGATTTAAAGCTAAAAGAAAGTAATTTCAATAATAAAGTGCAAAGTAGAGGTTATGAATGCACTTGACTATTACTAAAAATCTGAAATATCCTCTGTATCTGTGTACATATAATTTAAATAAAAAACTACAGCTATTTTTGAAAAATAAGCAATAGCTAGTCAATATCCTTTGGGGTCTCATTAAGAAAATCTTTCTGATCCAAAGTTTTTTACTTTGCCTTTTAAAATGTCTTAATACTATTTTATCTGTAGTAGACAATATGTAAATACATCTGTCGTCTTGCCTAGAATGATCTTTGTACCTACAGCTTTCTACTAGCTTTTTTTTGGAGGAAAACCCCTATATTTCTCTTGCTAAAGAAATGGGTGCTAACAAAATTAATTGCTGTCCTGATAAATTCATCCAGTTTCGTCAAGTAAGCATCAAAGTAACGTTATTCTAAAAGAGCCTATTTATTTAATGTTATTTCTAAGAGCTGGCATCTCATAGTTGAAGCTTTTTTTTTGTGCTGTCAGCTGCACCATTTCCCACTGAAGTACTGTTTTTAATTTGCTTCTGACAGACAGCCGTGCCAGTCAAAATGAGCGAGCCTGGTTCCTATCAGTTTCTGTTCATTTGCTTATTCACTTCCTTGCTTTGCTACAGCCTACTTGTGCCTTCTCAATCTGTCAGATACACTTAAAGGAAGTTGTAGTCTACATTTCTACCCTAGTTTTGTTTCCCCATGTTTCTTCATTTTAACAATCTGTTTTATCCAGATTTAGTTAGTGCAGATTGATCTACATTCTTTGGAGGATGGATAGATTGAGTCAAGGTGCTTGTAAGAATGACACCAAAATGCTGAATGTACAGTGAAATCACCCAACCCTGTTTCTGCCCGTACTGAAGAGGAATACAAAGCTTTTTTGAGGACTGCTACTTTCCATCTCCAGCTGTTATGTGGATGTTTCCTGGACAAAAGTGGAGAGGGAATTGACCTTAATATTTGTTAGCAAGTTTTGGAATTGTCTGCACTCTCACAAAGAAGGAAGCGATTAGAAACAAGAACAAATCTGACTTAGATTATCCTTTTGCACTCCCAAAATACATTTTTACTACTTTGAACAAATGTTGCCCCTGAAGCAGCACAAGTAGGTTTTGTTCCTTTCTCTGGGCTTTTGGTAAAAATAGAGCAAAAGCGCATCATCCACGAGACTCATATCTTAGTGTGCTCATCTTTGTCTCTCTCTTTCTGCTTCTTTTATTTTCTGTCCTTGAGGAAGGATGTTATTATTGCAAAAGTTTTCACTGAGAAGTCTAGTGGTTGAAAATAAAGTAGAGAAACTTGTGTTTCAGGTAGAATATTATTCTCTACTGAGTGCTGAGAATCCAAGAGCTTCTCAGAACACATTTCTCAGTATCTGCAGCATGGTACATGTTCGTGTTCTCTGGATTCAGATATGCAACTCAACTTTGAGGTATTACTCCATAATAGCACAAAATTAAGGTGTCTATCAAGTGTCTCCAGGCTTCCTGTGTCTTGGTTTCCACAAAAAGGAAGCCTCTCTGTGACAGTCATAGTATACTATAAAAAATAGCTGATCACAGAGGTGAGGATATCTGAGTCATGATGCATCATTAAGGATTTGTTTAGGTTACCTTTGGTCCCCTCCTAAATTCCATTACCTGCCAGGTGCATGGCATTGTAGTATCTACTACCCATGTAATATAGCAGTATCTATTGCAGCAAAACCTGTAGCTTGCCCTGCAGTCATATTTTTAACTGTAGTGTGTCGTGATGTGGTTCTCCCAGGTTATTCTTGTTTCTTGTTGGACATGGAGGTTGCTGCATTGTATACAAGTGAAAAGGTGACACTGTTCTCATTTGAAAACAGAAAGTTCAGACTCCTGGATACTTAAGGTTTTAAAAACACTATTTTGCCATCAGTACAACTGTGCCACCAGGAGAAATGAGGAATCCAGTATAACCCCATGACAGTACACTTGATAATCATTTCACTCTTAATAATCTAATCTGTCCATTGTAATGAAGCAATCAGCTTGCTCTGCCCCTAGCTGTAATCCAAGAGCGAATAATGACTTTTATTCTTGTTTCAGCAGTTTTGCTGTTGAATACTATTAGGTGGGGTTTATTTGACCTGTCCTTTCAGGCCTTTTACATTGTAGGAAAAACATGTTTTTATATGTCAGGAAATCTGTTGCAAGGACATTTATGATAGATGAATTTAGCTTGCTGTCATAAATTTCCTTGGTTCAGAATTAAAGGTGATATAACATTGGAGGAAATAAAATGGAAAAAAAAAAAGAAAAAAAGGGCAAGGAAAGGAGAAACCACAGCTGCTAATAATTCCTCAGGTTTCATTTGAAGTGATTAAAGAAGTGATCTGTGACAAAGTATTACTCTTTCCTGATCTCATCCGTGAGCTTCAGAAGCTTCCATGTATTTTTCAATTTCTTTTATGGTCTTACACTCAATTTCAATATATATTATTTTTCTAAGTCTGTCTGGTTAAAATAGGAACAAAAATTCCTTGTATACTTTTAAAATGGGCTAAACACAAGATTTTATTTGATGCATAGAATTTAAGGACTTAGTATGTGAGTATGTCTATTTTGGCTTCACAAGAATTTGGTAGCACTTGTTTTCTTTCTCATATTATTTTTTTTTCTTTCCCCTGCTGTGCTTATTCCTTGTAAGAGCTTTTTATGATACATATAAGTTTTGCCTAGTGCAGCTCTTTTACTCCACTCCTACAATGACAAAGAATTCAGCATCAGATAGAGCCTTTGGGAGATGTCAGGAGAAGGAAGGCAGGGGTGTTTGGTTGTTCACTGCAACCATTGAAAGGCAGTTCCAAGTAAAAAGTGATATTAGGGCGTTTTTAAGAGGAGAAAGCACCTTTCTTTTGTGTAGAGTTTTCAGGGTTTTATTTATCTTCAAATTCTACAGACAGATTTTTCTACTGCAGTGTATTGTGCATGTTCTTCTAAGTTCATGGGATCTTTTCAGATCCTCAGTAGGGTCTTGATGTACTTAAGGCTTCATTACACCTTCTCAACCTTTTTCGGGAGTTTGCATGTTCATTGAGGTAACGAAAGATTATTTTCAATTTTTTTCCGGGATTTTTTTGACAGAACTTTTCATGTGATGCTAAAAGCCAGACAGGTTTTGATATCTGGATTCTGATGGAAGAAACCTGAATTTCTGCCAGGTCCTTTCCCCAGCTCTTTGGCAGCCTCACTGGCAGGCTGGTGGGAAGCCATATTCTGCATCCTTTGACTTGTTCAGTCCCTGGTTCTTCAGCAACAGAGACAGCTGGAGCTTCCAGGACCCTTAATTCTGGGCAGCATGTCAGGCAGCTTTTTGCAAAACCCGAACTCCTGATTGAAGTGGGTCAAAAAGAAGTAATTCCAGTTTGTGAAAAAATTCTAAATATGTGTTCTTCATTCTTCCATAAAACAGAATTGCTGCTAGGCTTGCAGCTTGTATATTCCTTTCCTTCTGTGAATTTTGGATGCCCTCCTCTTGGAATTTTTTTGGTATCTCAAATGAATGTAATGCCTTTCTCTCATTTACCTTTCTCTCTTCCGTTGGTGACAGAACATTGTTCATGGTTAAAGAGTATTTTCACAAATGACATAGTGAAATGATAAGAATGTATGATCTGACATGTTTTTCACATAAGACAAAAATTTCAGCCCAGTTAGTCCATACAGTGAGAGATTATTGTTAAGTTTGACTGCCTCTCTCTTTACTGGGGACTGAAGTCTCTGAAATAACCACTGAAACTGCATAAACCAACTAAGTTTTCATCCTGAATAGGCATAAAATGTTAAATTGGTTTTGTTCTATTATTTGAAAATTCTTCATTCTTATATCAATCTGGCAGAATAGTGGGCAAACCTCTGCTATGAAAACTTTGATATTTTCTATACCATATAGATATATATATAGTATTTAAATATACTTTTCTGTGTGTTCAACACAGACAACAAACAAAATGTACTTCTAATTATTGTTATCACTAAGCAAGTAGCCTTATGTTGTCTTTAGAACACAAAACTTCTTTAACTCCTCAGAAAACTAAATTAGTCCCATCCTTACAGAATAGTAGAGAACAAATTTAATTGCCTGCATTTCCTTGTCTAATTTATATTATTAGCATTTGGGGGCAGCTCACAGAGTATTTATTATTTTAGATGTTCATGGCTACTCGGGGTTATGCTAAAATTTGTGGTAACCATTTGCCTTTAAGGTTTTTTTTAAAACATAACTGTGATTGGCATTCCCCAAAGGATCTAATCTTAAATTAGCCTCTGCTTTCATTAATTTTTTAGACAATCTGGAAAATATCTCATGCTGAAAACATATAAAGAGATAAGAATAAAAATTAATAAATGCAATAGAAGAATAGTAAACAGAATTAACACAAATCTCAACCTTAAATTAATTTGAAGGCTAAATCTGTTAATCAGTTTTTTAAAATATAATTGAGGCAAACTGCTAAGTAAGACACATGGTGGATTTTTTTCTTTTTTCATTTATCATCAGATATTCAAAGATATTAAGATAAAAAGTATGTCATTTCACACTTTCACCTGTTTTCTAGGGTTTTTTTGTTTACTTTTTTTTTTTGTTTTTTAAGTTTAGGGGTTTTTCTTTTGTTTGTTTGTTCACTAAAAAAGGTTGGGGCCAGAGAATAACACCCTTCTGTTTCCTGGTTTGTAAATTCCTCTACCATCTGAATTTCATGTTGGGTTATTTTTGCAGGACTACTTTACTGGAGCAGCTCCACACACAGACAGCTGCCCTTTTAATCAGGGGTCAATCTCTGGAGGAAGAATAGGTAGCTACATAAGAAGAGGTAAAAGAATAGGAGAATAGGAGGAAGATCTCTGAGGTATACACAGATAAACAGTTTGGAGAAAAATGAAATTTCTTCTGTACTATCTTTGGAATATTTTCTAAATGATGAAGAGCAAGTGTTCTAGTCAGAAAAATGCTTTGGAAGATGCTGAGGGTGTGGTCTTTCATTTATAGGAAAAGAATAAATTAGTCTACTGACTCTTTCCATTGAGGAAATTATCCTAAAAACATCCTAAAAACACACATCCTAAAAAACTGGAAGATTTTATTTTCATATTTTTTTCCTGAGTTTATTTACCATTCCAAGTGAGAAATCTTGAAGCTTGACTTATGGGTGAAGTGCTCATCCACACTTTGAAGAATATAACTGATTCCCTCTGCTTTTCACCGTTCTTGCTTTAAGCCTGAGTGACTTTATGGTGTGTTTTTCCAGAATTGTGTTTATTCCTTGTTGCAGGCTACATGTGCAAATCTGCATGAAAGGTTGCAGTACTGTGGTGCTGTTGCCAGACTGTTTCATAAATATAGAAGCAGTTTTCTTGGAAGAAAAAGTGGGCTTTATTCTGAAATCCTTGAAACAGGAGGAATTTTTTATTATCTTGGGATTAATTTGGGGAGTGATGATCAGTTTGGATGTTCTGGAAGCTTTTGTTGTTAATCTCAGATATCCATAACTGACTGAAAACATACAAAGAAATTTTGGATGAAACCGGACTTTTCGCTTTTCAGCCTGGCACTTAATTCACATCTGGAATTCCTTGCTCATTCTAAATAAGTTGGATTTTCTGGGAAGGGTTATGTGTCCTGATGGTGTCTTCTGTGATGGAAAGACTATCAAGAAGATTATCAGGGCTTCTCTCTAGACTACAATGTAGTGATGGAACTGAAATCATGTTCTTTCTGTCCTTCAGAATTTTTGATTATTTAAACTCCTCCTTTTTCTTCAGTTTCTATGATAAAATGGCATGCCAACCAAAAAGTCTGAAGGAGTAAATGTCAGAATATTAGGCTGAACGAAGAGACATTTTGAGAATTCTGAATAAGTAAAAAGTTTGAAACTTCCTTGTGTCTTTTTTTGTTGCAATGAGGTGGAATATTGTGTTGAGGTGGGGGGTTGTGCCTCTTCTCCCAGGCAACTAGGTATAGGACAAGGGAAAATGGTCTCAAGTTGCACCAGGGGAAGTTCAGTTCAGATATTATTATGATGTGGTTTTATGAGTATGGTGGTATTCATATTCAGTCTAAGGTATTCAGTTTAAGGTGGAACTTGATGATCTTGGAGGTCTTTTACAATTTGAATGATTCTGTGATTCCACCATTTTGGAAAGGAGGTAGTTTTCCTCCAGATACAAGTTAGAAGGTAACAGAAGAGCGGCGGGAAATCTCTGGCTTTCCACCAAAAACCTTTGCAGAGTCTAGTCCCTGCCCATTTCCAGGAAGAGAATGAAGAAATTGAGGATATCCAATCATTATGAAATGTTAGCATAATAAAATTTTATAAGCTTAATTTTTGGGAACATCTATTGAAATCAGTATTTCTATTTAATTTTATGTTCATCTGGTGTCTTCTATTTTGTCTACAGAACATTTAGAAAAGAGGCCACCCAAAAGGTTATGGTCATAACCACCTACAAGGAATATTTTGTGCTATGTTATGCACAAATATTTTGAAGAACTTCTCAGAACATAGACTTTTAGAGATTGTTGGTTTTTGATTGTTTTGTTTTGTTGTGTTTCAAAGTGGCATAGATCAGAAAGTCTGTTAGTAATATGGCCATGTAAAATCGCCAAGCATGTTTCATAATTTTTTTATTATTTGCTATAGCTATGTCTATATTTAACCCATTTTCACCTGTTTGCTTTTTGTTACATTATTGATCCAAAGCTCAACTGGCATGTTACTGCCACTCGTGTTTGAATGACTCTGTGGGTCTCTTTCCTAAATGCTATTTTGCCACTTCTGGGATCCCTATGGACCTAGCTTCACTTGTAAGTTCTAGCCTTGACAGATTGGGTTTGCTCTTTTACCTCTGATGATGGAACCAGAAAAGCCAAATGCACAATGTAGGAGTTGGGATGGCTTTCATAGGCATGGAATACCTGTGAAAAACTAAGATATTAATTTTTCCTGAATTGCTAAAATAACTATAAATTTAAAATTGTTGATTAATGAGGTTCCTGTGTCTCGGGAAGATCAGGAATTTCAGTTTCTAATTTTTATAAGTAATTATTTTCCAAGCTAAGGGTATAAATTGATAGAGAAAGCAGTCACATTTGCTAGTATGCACTCCCAAGACAGCTGTCACAGCTAGGAATTTGGTTTAATATTGCCAGGAGTGTGTTAGAAAATATATATGAAAAGGGATATAGTAAAATCAGAGATTGAAAAATCTAAGGGGAAAGCTATAGGCCATTGTTTTGAGGAACATGACACCAAAGAAATGTTATGACATTTCTCAAACTTTGTAGGACATACTATGGTAAAGGGCATGCAAGAAGCTAATGTGGGTGAGATTCAAAAAATTAATTTATGGGGCAAAATAGTCACAGATGTGTAAATGCATGCTGAGAAAAAGTTTGCTAATTCCAGACTGCTATTTTCACTTCCTAAAGTGCTTTACAATATGGCACTACAACTGAAGGGGTTTCTAACCCAATTATGTATGGTAATGCTTATCAACAGATCTCTTTTCTGGGCACGAGTCATGTAGTTTGCAATATCTTTTGGTAACAGGTCTGTAACAGCAGGTCCTGTTGTTCCCCTTGTTGATGAGGAATAGAATTAAAAATAATGTGAAACCTCTTGATTGAAGCTGGGAATATAGGTATCTGTTTATGATTTTTGAAACACATAGTATGTTCATAGTGGGATGCTATTTGCTATGGAATGATATTTTATTCAAGTGAGATGTCATAGAATATAACATATGTATTGGGGAAGAAAGTGGGGTTTTGCAGAAGAATCAGACATGACTTTGTTTTGGCTTGGGGCCAATGGAGGCTTTCACTAATTCAGTAAATGATACAGTCATGTGCACCAAGATGAACAACCTTCAACATGAGGGATGTCATGTGAGTGCATCCTTAGACTTCTAATATTTTCACCTCCAATAGTGGTGAAGAAATCAGTAGAATTTGTCAACTTCTGCAGGAATATGAGGAGATAAGTAAGCCATTCTCTTGAGAGAATAATGGATGGGCAATAGTAAAATTGGTTAATACAGATGTGATTTACTATGTAGATAAATATCTGAAGTCCTGTGCTAAGTAATTATTGATTATTCATTGATAAGTATGCTGGGAAAGAAATGGTGCACTCTGCCTTTCTCAGTCTTCCGATGTATATTTTGCAAAAGTTGGAGACATCAGGAGTTGAAATAGTAAGAGAAACCCCAATTTCCCTTATTTGTAATAACCTGATGTAGTAAGAACCTACAGTGGAATTCAAGAACAAATCTTTAAATACTAGAAGAGATCTGTCTTTTCTCCCCTCTCTCCATAGAACAGGAATAAAAATATTTTTTCAATGTTTTTCTAGTTTTTCTGTAAGAGTTGGAATGAAATAACATTTAGTCTATCTTGACTGAGGCCGATCTACACTGGTGTTACAGTCCATTGCAGAGTGGAGAATGATCTGGATTGCCCTGTGGATTGTAAACCTCAATGAATTTTTGCAATAAATGCCTTGTTTTGCCTTACCTTCTCAATAACACAAAAGACAGGCAAAATAATTTTATTTGTGAATGAGAGACTAAAAGGTTAATATGTACAATGACAGACTAAATGATTAAAATGTACAAACTACCAAAATGGTCCCCTGCGCTCATATACAGGCTGATATCTTTGACAGGGGCTAGGCATAAATATGTAAGAAAGAATATCTCACCAGGCAGTTTTATAGCCTTTTTTGCTCTATATGAAAACAAATTTGCCTTGACCAAATTCATTGTGTTTAAATAGAATTTTCTACGTGTCCCCTGAACTGTTTGATTTTATAGTTTAGATATTTTCAGTTTATCTCAGTTTGATCTTGGGCTCTTAAAAGTACCACGCATAGATTTTTCCAATGTGGAAATCATTCTCCGCTTCTGATCACTCTTACTGTCCTTGTAAGGTTTTTTAAATACATTTTTTTCTTTCTGAGGGGTGGTAACTAGATCTGAAAGGTGAAAGATATGAGAATACAACGTATCTAACGTATCTATCAAGTAGTATAGTAGTATATTGTCTTTCATAATAAATTACAAAGTTATTGCTTTTGCTTTTCTTGATTGCTACTAGAACCTGATTTTTTTTTCCTGAAATATGGTAGCTAATTTATCAGAGAGCTTTACATCTGTTGCTAGCATTATTTTTGTCATGTGCATTACTTTTTTACGTACCCACACTGACTGTTATCTAGCATTTAGTTACAAAATTACAGCAAGTCTGTACCATTGAGGAATTCATTCACCAAAGTTTGTATTTTCATATTTGTCTTGTGTTTGGATGACAATATTCAGGTTTTGAGAACTGCCCTCTTGAAATGAGAATGCACTAGATATGGAATTAAACACATATATTTATTTTAAAACGTTGTAATGCTCCCAATGGAGGTTTTCTCAGATTTTTCTTGTCCTAAGTACAGTCTGGAGGAGAAATTCCTGTAGTTTGATAATTTTATTAAATTGATAAGATCTGAAGTAGATTTGAATAGAAATATAGCCCACTTGCCTTCTAATGCTCCAGTTACTGAACTTAAGTCTTTTTGTACCTCAGAACTAAGACATCATTTTATTATTAGTGTTAGACTGTAACAATTATCTATGGAAATGTAAGGGAAATGCTGAAAAATGTGATCTAAACATAAGTATGACTTTATGCAGTAAAACTTACCCCCTTTTTTTTTTAGAATTTTTGTAAAGTATTTAGTTTGCCTTAAAAAGAGCCAAGCTCTACTAAGTGGAACAATTTAGTGAATATAGACATATGTGTATATGGTCATAGTACACGATTTATTTACTTAGCTGGAAATCCTGTTAAAATGATATATGTGACTGTAATTTAGATAACAGAACAGATGGAGTGCTGTTCTTTTCAGGTTAAGGTTTTAAAATTCATTTATTTAATATACATTTTCATCTCTAGGTTTTCAAGGATTTTTTTTAATTGGTTGGTTGGTTGGTTTGTTTTGGTAGCATTTAGAAAATTTGGCATTACACTGCTTTCTGATAGTTTTGGGAAGATTATAATGTACTTGATGTGTTGCATTTACACTGAATTCTGTGAGAGCAGCGCTTGCAAAGTGTACAAGGCTCTTACAACCAGAGGATTCCACATAACACAGAAATGCCTATTGAAGACTATTCCTTAAGTCTCACCAGTATATTTAAATATCCAAGGCACTTTTATAGCTGACTCTTGAAAATGTAGACTTTTTTGGGGGTGGGTGGATGGGGGCATGTGTACTTAAAAATATCTGGAAGTGTTTGAGGAAAAGGGAGAAATGCCAAGTTTCTATTGGTATACCCATATTTAGTACCAAATAAAAAATTCATTGATTATTTTGATTTTAAGAGGAAACGTGATAATTATTCTTTATTCCTGTTCTTTTAGTATGTATGGAATGAACGGAAGATGAATCCCTGGACAGGATAGATGATTCTTAGGGCATCTGGTCCAAACTCTAGCTCTCAGTCAAGCAGCCTTAATAGCCTCTTTCATAACTATTTTATAGGTAGAGCTTGATTAGTGTAACTGTATTTTGCTCACGCTATTCTTACTTGAAGATGTATTAGTATACCATTCTCTTTACAGCTAGAAGCCATCTTCTAATTTCCTGCTCAAACCAGTCCCAGACAATTTATGCCTGTTCTTTATGGTTTTTCTTCTTTCTCTGATATTTGGCTGCACTTTTACTCCTACTTTTTATTTCTTATTTTACTGCAATTAAATTATGCTGTGTATCCCCTAATCATCCTCCTAACTCTCCAGGTGTTAAGTTCATTTTTCTTGAAGATGGATAAACAGGACTGTGTGTGGTATTCAAGGCAAAGTTTTTACAGGACCACTGAGTTGGCATTAACACTTCTTTCTTTACCATAAGTGACTGGACTAATTCTCTCTCTCCAGCTGCTCTCCTCTTTTATCCTGCTTGTTCTCTGGTATGAATGACTTTCGTATGCTAGTTTCCAAAGACTTGATCTTGTACTGGGTACAATTGTAGCACTTTGCTAAGGAACAAGGAGCATGGAGATGAAATGGTCTTGTATACCAGCAGCACACTTAATCACAGATATATTTGATGTTAACGACTTACGTGAGCTCCCTGCTCCACCAAGTAGAGGGCAAGGCCTAGGAGTAAAGCTGGGGGTCAGTATTAGTACAGTTCCTTACATGACCCTCTGTCAGCAGAGATTATACAGTCATGAATGGTTTGAGTTGGAAGGGACCTTCAAAATCATTGGTATATTGTTCCAACCCCCTTGCCAAGAGCTGGAGTGCCATCCACCACGTGGGGTTGCCCAGGGCCCCATGAAACCTCACCTTGAACAATTCTGAGAGGGGCATCTATAATTTCCCTGGGAAACCTGTTGCTGTGTCTCACCACTCATACACTAATGAACTTCTTCCTAACATCTAAATATTTCCCCTTTTACT
>JAYDZK010000113.1:132036147-132060642 GCA_034509185.1 Euphonia xanthogaster
AGATATAGAAGACAAGCTATGTAATTTTTAACTAGCTTGTCTTCTATATCTTCACCTTAATTTTGGATATTCAACCTTGTGGTTTGATTACTAGCAGAATTTGTGCTCTTTCATTGTAAAACTAAAAAGAAATACTGATAAAAGCCAGTAATCATGCTTTTATGAATATCCATCACAGGATCTCTTGTCTTCCAAATGGGTATTAGTGTAAGCCCATATTTTAAACATATTTGGTCAATTGGAAAAATCATGAAACATAGTCTTAAAAAATTTGTCCAGATCTCCTGAGTGTGTTTCATTTGCCTGCGTATTTTAATCCTTAGATTTGAGCAACTTTTCATAGTGGGACAACTGTTGGAGCTCTAAATCCCTTGTTTTTTATTAGAAAGGAAGATGTCTTTTATATATCAACTAATTGAAACGCCTTAGATAACTTGTGTGAACTTCTGTCAGCAGTCAAAGATGAAATGCCTGTTTGATATCCATAACATCAAGATGATGAATTTATCCCTTTTGTACAGCACATTTTGAAAATAAAAATAATTTAAAAATGGAAGTAGCTAGTCCACTTGTTGCCAGTTGTGGTGAATGCTTTGCAAAGCAAATATTAGGAATTTGGTTTAGTGGTGGACTTGAGAGTCTTAGGTTAATGGTTGCACTGGATGATTTTAAAGGTCTTTTCCAACCTAAATGATTCTAGGAATGTTATGTTCTCTTTGTCACATAGTGATAATTTGCTCTGTATTAAACAAAAAAGGATCGATGGCATCTGTTAGAACCCACCTGTCATGTTACTGGATATAGTTATTTGTTAGATGTGTTTTGTAAGAACAATTGCAGGAATTGTGTTTGCACATTTCAGCACAAATATTCATTACCATACTTAATTTTTTTTAAAGCTAGTACATTTTGTAATAAGTTCCAACAATAAAAAAAATGGAACTTGCATAGATTTTGCTGTTTCAGCTTTTCAGATGACAAAGCTAAGGTGATACTTCAACTCTTTCTTTTGGACAGTATGTACTTAAATTAAAAGCACAATAACTTTTTTTTACGCTAGTACTTATCTATAATTTAGAAAGATGGCCAATCTTATTTTTCTAGAAGATTCTTTGAATCCTCCTTCAAATATTTGGTTTTGTAGGCTGCAATAACATTTGGTCATGGATAGGTAGTGCAATGAATGATGACAGAATAAAATGTAATTTAAAAAGCGGAGCTGATACTTGTTTGTGGAATGAGCCATTTCTGTTTGAAATAGAATGAAAGCAACACTGATACTAGCAGGGAACAATGAATGTACTACTTTGCCTTGGACAGCCATGCTTAACTTGAGAAAAGGGAATAATCTCCAAAATTGCGAAGGTCACTCACAGTCTTATGAATATTTGCAAGACCAGGATGTCTAAGAAATTTATTTTCTGACCTATGCCTACCTATCACCATGCAACCTGGTATTTGCTCTAACATGCTCTTGCATGTCCAAATTTGGGCCTTAGCATGTGCACAGATGTGTCTTAACAGGAAGAAAAAGGAGATTCAGCTTGTCACAATCAAAAAACACCCAGAAAAGTTCCTAAACTCTGTCTGAGCATCATCAGACATACAGCAGGCTCACCTTATGAAAACCTATGGTTTTGAGTCTGTCATAAAAGATATTTTAATAAGGAAATGAAAGAAGGTGACCAGAGTACAAGCCCAGACAACAAAAAGTCCTGGGGGAACATCACTAGTTCTGGGCTACCAGTTAGACTTCAATGTCTGTGCACTGCACCCTGAGCCTGGCAGTCCAATCAGTTTTTCATCTGCTTGTCCAGTCCATGTGTCCCCAGTTTGTCTAGGAGGGTGCCATGGGAGACCAGGTCATGAGGCTTTACAGTCCCCTCACACAGCCAGTCATTTCATCAGAGGTGGCAATCAGACAATTCAAACACGTTTGCACACTCCTGGGCTTGGAAATGGCACCCACCAGGATATGTCCCATAACCTTCCATGAATGTCTGATAGGACCTTCATTCTCCCAGGTGTGGAACCTATGATATTATGCAGAAAATACAGAGGCTGACAGGAAAGCAAGCTCTGTAGCCCTACAAGTACAGACTTCATCTGAGAGGGCAAAACAATCCGGATTTCTATCCCATTAATTTTATTTCTGGACAGAGAAGCTATTAGCCAAAGGATCAATAGCATATTTATAAAAAAAAATGAATTTGTTCAGTTAAATATTGACTTCTACAAGAATATTCTGTGAAAAGATAATCTGTGGTACTACTGCACATAATTTAAAAGTTCATACATGTAGAGAGGCTTCAGTTAGGTCCCCAAATTAATGGAAAAGACTGAAATTCCAAAGAGTAGTGTCCTTATCTTTCTGCTGGCTAGATCTATAAAGCTTATTTGTCAGATGTTGGGTGTCTGC
This sequence comes from Euphonia xanthogaster, assembly GCA_034509185.1. Classification (NCBI taxonomy): domain Eukaryota; kingdom Metazoa; phylum Chordata; class Aves; order Passeriformes; family Fringillidae; genus Euphonia; species Euphonia xanthogaster. The sequence goes on from JAYDZK010000113.1 coordinate 132,038,567, forward strand.
ATTATATTTTGAGGATACTTCCTTTATTATACTTAGTGCATCATTTAGTTTTCTTGGGGTACTTTTTAGGCCTCAAAAGAGTGCAGCACAGTAGATGCTAAATCTTGCTATTAAGACACTTGTGTGAAGTTAGAGATGTTCCTAAATATTTCCAGTCTTTTGCTGTATCCATGGAGTTTAACATATAGGTGGAGGACAGGAGTTGCCTGTGGCCTCCATGTCATATCATTATGCAGAGAAATAATATTTTTTGTTGGAACTCTAGCTTTGTTTCTTGAAGGTTGGTTTAGCCTTGCCTTGTGTAAGTCTTGTGTATTTGCTTGCCTGATAGCTATGTCTGTATTATGGGCACAGCATATGGATATGTCCCTGATGGAGTAAAAGAATATCAGACTTGTATAAAATAAAGCTGTTATTTTTAAATGAGAAACCTGAAAAGTCTAAGGCTCTTGCAGTAAGATTTTTGTCTCTGAGTGCTTAAAAGCTCTAAGCTGTCAATTGTATACAAGACTAGTAATTCTGGGGTAGAATTCCTTCCAGGAATGATTACAGGGAATTTGCCCTTCTTTCCTCGGGAATGAGTGATAATTTGTGTTTTGTTTGTTTTAGAAAGGACTTGCAGTATCCAAAATTGATTTATATTTAAAGTGCTATATAAATTTTAAGTGGTCATTGACATTCCAACCAGAATGTATATTTGTAGAGTTATCACGGAGGTGGCATTTTTAGACAAAATACATTAATTATAACAGTGTCATCACAGATGCTACTATTCTAGCCCATTTTATAGAAAATAGCTTACATTTCCTGTCTACTTGAAGTTTCATAACAGAAAAGGCTACTGTGGCTATTCCACAGGGATGTTTGACATCATACATTTTTTTTTAATTGCTAGTTGACCACCTGCTTTAATAATTCTCTTAACTTCAACTAATATTTAGGAAAATGGCTAGCATTTAAAAATAGTCTTAAAGATATTTAAAGACTTTTAAAATTTATGTACTGTCTTTATGGGTGTTCATGTTGAGCTCTGAGGTTTTTAAATAACTGCCAATAAATATAATTATTATACAGGTTTTTTAGACATAGCTTTTGATTTTTTTTAATTATAACTTTTTCAAAGCTACTGTTAGTGATGTACAGAACAAATTCCCTTTTTTTGACCTGCTGTAATAATATTTGTAATTAATGATACAATAATTATAGGAATTTTGGCATTCGCTTGTGGTTTCAGTAACTAATTTAGATAATGCTTATGATGAAGTCTCCCCACTGACATCCTGAAACTATACACAAGAACAACAAAAGACAAAGGGTATTATTAGTGTCAGTAAGTTTGACCACAGTGTTGTGGTGTGGTCATCTGTGGCAGATTTAATGTTCATTTTGAATTATAGGCTTCTGGGGTTTTGACAAGCTTTATAGCAAATTAGAAGTTCTGATGCGCCTTTGTTGGTCATTCTGTAGTTTTCAATTTAATTAAATTTGAAAAGAGATTTGGCTTTGCTTTTTATTTTATACTGTTCCCTCATTTTAACAATAGATACTGAAGTGCTAATCCCATTCTGTTCTGCAGAGGTTCTTATGCTGTCCTCATCAACATATATCTTTAGTCTTTCAGTCATGCATTAAATGATATGACTAACATCTGTTACATTTGGTTTGTCCTGTCACATTCTCTCCCTGGGGGAGGAATTTCATGTGCAGTTAGTGGGGTTTGTTGTAACATGGAGGGGTTTTTTTAAAATATGTATATTTCCTTGAGTTCATATTAGAAGAGGTGAGATCCGTGCACTTTGCACCTACAACAAACGACAGAATGGTTTAGGAGTGGATGATTGTTGTAGGAAAGTTCTGTCTCCATTCATATAGACTAAAAGCATTATTATGTCTGAGGAGGGAAATTGCTGACCACGATCTTTATCTTGGACATGTTGGACACAAGGTGCTGAGCATTTTGAACATAAGAATTGAAATGTCCCACTCGATGCTCTCTGCTTTTAAAAATCAATGCAGAGAGTAGAGGAGTAGGCCACAGTACTTATGGTGGAAAAATGTTGAAGGGAATGTGATAATGGCTAATGGTTTCTAGCTGATGAATTTTGGATTACTGTGGTGAGGTAGGTAATGATAATGGCAGCTGATAAATACTGGCACAATTGAAGATGAGTAGCAAACTTTCCTAGCAAACTAGGAAAGGAGAAAACTGCTGGAGGTGCTGTATGGTAAGCCATTGTCAGGAGGAATTCCAAGAGAATTCTGAATTCAGATTGACTAAATTGACTGATTTAATAGTTTGATAATACATATGTCCAACAAAATAGAAATTCAGAAAGTGGTCTCTTGTGCCCATTTACTTTTTGTTCAGCTTGCACCAGCTGTTCTTCATTCCTGAGGTGATCTTGTTTAAGTAGTGAAACACTGTAATCACTGTAAAAGTGATAAAAATCAGCACATCCAGATGCTGAGCTGAGCTTTGAAGCATCTTAGAAAAATTAGGCAAGATTTCTAAAGCCATGATCAGTGCAACTCTTCTGCTTATTTGCAAAGATATAAATACATTTTATTTATAGAATGTCTTTTATTGAAATCAAAAGAGCTTGCTATTTCCTTCTGAGAACTGTGGAAGATGGCAGAATACTTCTAGCACTGCTTTCTGTTCTAAGAACATTTTGCAAATCAGTGTTATTCTGCAGTGTTATTGTAGTAGCAGTGAGAAACGTGTAATTAATTAGGTAGTAATTTTATGTGCTTTTTATAGGTCAGGCTAGAGTGCTTATATTCTTTGCAGAAGTCAGGTCCATTATCTAAAGTAATATGCCAACCAGATATAATTTCTTCTTTGAGCTGCAATAGAAGCCAGTGTATGCAAGTTCTCCACAAAGTAAAAAGACCCCTTTTCTCATAATTTGGAAGAATTTGCTAATTTCTCCTTCTGAAGTTCCGTAATTTTGAATGTTTATAGTCTTATTAATGTAGCCCTTCCTTTTGTGCAGTGCTACTGTTTTTAATCAATGCAGGCAGTGAGATAATATTGCATTTATTTGGGAAGGGCATTGTTTGTATTACAGCTATTATCAGAGATGCTGAACCAATTTTAAGCAAACTAAAAAAGAACTCTCATAGTTTTAGCTATGCAAACTACAGAGATTTGTTTGGATAGTTCATGAGGAAAAATAGACACATGAACCCCCATATAATTTTACATAATGTTATTAATTACAATTTAAAAATATCTATATAGTATACATTTGAAATAGATTTAAATTTTGTGGTGGTGGTGTCGTATTAAAATAAAATATGCCTCATGCGTAGAATGCAATCTTTATTTTATTTTCAATGCATCTTTTTTACCCCCAAAATGTTTAAGTAGGTGTGAAAACTACTCACATACAGTTAATTTCAAATATATCTCACTTATCTGTTAGATGGCTGTTAATTTATCATTAGGACATAGATGGTGACATATATGACTTATATGAGAGGGTGTGATGGGTTGAAAAAGGCTGCATATTTGAAATCCCACAGAGGAAATTTTCTGAGTTCATAGTAAGAGAAGGAAGGAATGGCTAAGGAGATTTTAAAGTCAGACGAGGAACCATTAAGATCTGGTTGCATCACATATGTGATCAATCTCTTTGAGCAATTGCATCAGGCTCAAGAATATGAGATTGAAATAGAACATATTTTGAAATACAATCAATACTGACATAAGTTTCGGTACTATTATGAGTAAAATGTTTCAATATTTACAAACCTTAAACTTTAAAAATTTGCATTTTATTTCTAATCTCCTCTCTCTTTCTTCAAAATGTCTCTTCCTCGAGAACAGATATTTCAGTTTATATCATCCTATTCTGTTCTATATGTTATGATACAAGCCCAGGCTTCCAAGCCAGCTGGGTCTTGTGTTCACCATGCAGACCAACCTGCATTATCTTGTCATCCATAGCTGCTTTTCCTGAGTCAAAGTAACAGTTGACTTGGTTCAGTCATAATGGGCCTGGCTACAAACTGATATGTGCACACTTTGAATGGTCAAGGGGCTACAGTGCCAAAGAGAAAAAGAACCAACCGTCAAAATGCTTCTTAAAGTGCCTGTGTGAGCATAAAAATTGGCAAGATTGAAATCAAAACAATGATTTTATCAATTTTACAATAAGTTTAAAAAATCCTGAACTGAGGTCTCACATTTTCCCAATTCTCATGTCACTCCTGCCCATCTTTTCTGAACTCTGTGTTGTCACTTTTCACCCCTGTTTTGCTGTACATGGTTTGGAAAGAAAGGTTTAACTAAATTTATGAATTGTGTACACTGATTGTGAATTTTGAGATTCAGCTTAGCTGCCTTTGTCTTTCTTAGAGTTGATGTCTCTTTTAAAGGGAAAAAGAAGTGTATTATTAACTATATGAAAAAAACCCTGAGACTATCAGTTTCAAAATGTGTTGTGTGTGCACCTGTGATAAGCACATCCATATCTCTGCACTTTCTGTTCTCCATCAGGGCTGGTTTTTCAAGTAAGAGTTCAACTGTGACTAAGAGTACTGAGATCTTGAGGGAATAGACCAGATAAGTTAAAGAAAATCTGGAATGTTTGATACAGGCAAGCAGTGCCACAGACAGGCCTCACAGGGTTATGATACATGTGCCTGCTCTTTGGTGAGTTGGGATCAATGAAAAAAGATGAAACAATTGTGCTTTCCAAGACAATGTTGCCCATAAGTATTAATCAGTTTTAAATTTGTTTAATTGGTTAATATGATTGTTTTCAGAGAGAGCACATTGTACCTACACAGGACCATTGCCTATTTTTTCAGCAATGGGAATGAGAAAAATTTCAGAAGTGGTTGCAGATATTCTGTACTTTGTCTTATTCTAGAAGGTCAAGATAATGCTTCCTAATAATGTTTTTATTCAGATCAAGGTAGCTGAATTGACAGGGATTTAGAAAGTAGTTTTCTATTGGCTGAAGGAGTATTTTAATTGAGATGCTACGATTGTCTCTAAAATTGTGACTTTAAATTTATTTGTAAGTCACAAAGGATAAAATTACTGATTATTGTGGTCTTGTGGATCTTATTGTAAGCTATTTTATGAGTTCAGAAAATCTGATGGAATCACTTTTCTGAATGTGCTCTTATATAGGACTAGAAAATAGCAAGAACAGAATCCCCCTTTAGAAAAATGGGGTGGTGTGAGTGGAAGAAGAGCCAAGGTTTAGCAGCGAATCAGCCTACTGAAATTCCAAGAAAACCAGGGGAAAGAAATAAGCAAAGTTCTTGTAAGTATCTAGAAGATAAGAAATAAATGAGTAGTAGTTAATGTGGATTTATCAAGAACAAATCATGCCAGAAAAATCTAATTTGATTCTGCAACAGATATCAGTTTCTCTAGACAGAGAAGTGGTAATAGGTAGAGTATCTTCAGGAAGACTTTAATATCTTCTTGAAAAACATATTCCTAAGTAATCCAGGGCAGGTGATACAGAGAAAACTACTGTAGAATAGTAATATTTACCCATGAGTAATGAGCCAGAAAGTTTTACTTTCTATATATGGATGATTTTCTGTCTAAACAAAGATTTACCAAATGAAACTTTGCTAAAGTTGTCAAGCACATCCATTAGTGTCAGAATGATGGAATAGAGTGCACTTAGAGGCATGTTAGAAAAGTTATAAATGATTTTTAGAAAATAGAGATATGGTCTAAAATTACTGAATGATATCCAACAGGGACGTTATTCAGTAAGTACTATGCTTACATGTAATCATACATTGAAATTGAAGTTAGCTACTGACTATGGATCTATTCCCAAGTTCAGTATCTAGGCTCTAAACTGCCTCTTATGCTGAATATGAAATTTAATTGCAGATGTGGTTATGGAAAGGATACTTGCTATCATAAGTTGCATAAACATTACGATGTCCTAAAAAACTGTCAGGCAATAGTGAACACCACTAAATGCCCAGCTAGAATGAGTTTAGTTTTCAAAATTGCAGCTGAAAATAGCAGTGGGTAAGTTGACAGTAAATCCAGGTGAGATCTCTAGAAAACAGGCCATGAGAAAAGGCTAAACACTTTAGATAAGCTTCAGGACAGAAGACTTAGGGGAACTCCAAAATTTCAAATAAATGAAAGGCTGTTGTTTTTCATGCCCTGAGTAGATGATGGGACAAGAAGTATTGAGCTTAACTTGAGTTTGTGAGATTCAGAGAAGATGGAAAATAGAAGGGCTAAGTTTTATTAGACATTCAGCTGTTTAATGTACTGTTTTCTCATTTGCCTCTCACACAAGTTAGTGCATTGAACTTTTCATTGGGGTAGACAATGAAAAATGAGAATAACCATTCTGAAACATAGTAATCTCATCCTTCCATCATCAATTACTGCAGTTTTGAAAAGTCTACTCCTTTTGTTGTTTTTGGGTAGGTTTTTCACTAAGAAATACATTTTCTTTAAACAAAAATGCATGCACCTCTTTACTCAGAAGAAAGGGGGAGAGTTTTTTTGTTACAAAATAGCAGTATAGAAATTTACTAATTTGTGAACTTGGGAATCACTTTTAAACTTTTTTTCTGTAGATTGCCTTTACCTCTCATTTATACTACTACTATAGGTATTAAAAAATACTGAATTTACAAAATTTAGTTTCATACTCCCAGCTGGAAATTTATACTGGTATTGTAGCTCTGCAGAATCTGTTAACTTGTGAGTTCTTCAGGGATGTTTAGAATGTGCTACATTTTAAATCATAGGACTATTATCTGAGCTGGTTTTGATGTCACTTTGTGTTTACTAATTTTCATTTATATTTACTTTCTTCATGAATGGCAGTTCTATTAATTTTAAATGTCCTCTAATTGCAAAAAGACAGGAATGAATGTTTGCAATTAGCTAGGAATGAGAACAATGAGTGTCTGCATTACAATAAAGATTTAGGACTTAAAAGATCATTCAAAGCTGCTATGCAGGATTCCCTTATTAAACATTTAGAACTTCTGTTCAGATAAGGGTTTGAATAACATATGTTTAGGAATAATGATGCTCACAAAATAACTAGTACAGGTATAGTTTTGCTGAAGGAGGAATTTGGGATCTGAAGTTTATTTTTTCTATCACTGCCTTCCCCCTGCTACAAATGCCTTTAACCTATTATAACCAATCCCAAGTTTCTGGAATCTCAGACTGATCACTCTTACAAAGGAGTCATGAGTGTTTCAGGTAAGATGTGTGTCAGGGAGAGTGTTCTGAGTTCTTAATTTGTTAGTAAATTTATTCCCAGGAAACAGAAAACAAAGGAGGAAAACTTCAGATTCTACTTTATAATGTCATGCAAATGACATTGCATCCTTTCAGGAAGTTCAGGTATTGAGTCAACATCAAAGTGCTAAATTTTGAGAGAATACTGTATTCTTAAGTAGTATTGGTGAAAAGGTTTAGAGATTACCAGCACTTGAGTTTGTGTATTGAAGATTGTTTGAAGATTTCTTTGCAGCCTGACTAGGAAAGTTAATCTTAGTAAAAATATAGAAAAAAGTCAGAAAATGGTAAGATTGTTACAAATTCAGGGATACTGTATTCAGTTTCAGAATCTATGTTAAAAGTGATCACACAATTGGGCTTTTTCATCATTCTAGGAGAGAATTTTGACATTTATAGAAATGAATGTACTACTTTCAGGAACCACTGGGATATACTTTTCGAATCAGAATAAGAAGGAAAAGAAATGTCCCAACAACTTGTATTGATTTAAACTGTAATTTATGTACAACCTCAGAGGTTAGATAGTTTGCTCAGAGCAATAGTTATAATAATTTCTGAGTAGTTGCCCTATGAAAGCCTATTAAAGAAGTTTAAATAAATATGTAATTTACTAAATAGTAGTACAATTTTTATTTGATTGTGATCTCACATTTTTGGAATCCAGAGTTCTCTCCTGGAGTCTGTTTAGAGAATAGCTGTTTTGTTTTCACTGAGAAATGGGAAAAGTTACACAGATCAGATTCTCATTTCATTCTTAATTCTACAATGCAGGCAGAAGTGAAATTTAAGGGTTTTTTTCATTGTTTATTAAACCAATTTTCTGAATAAACTCTAAAAAGACACTGAAGGAAATTAACACCCAAAGCAAAAATAAGTTCCTAATGTCACTAAAGCCTTGAAATTCAGAACAGCCTGGTACACCAACCTGCATTGTATTGAATGTCAAACCCAGTGGACCTAAACCCACAAGATTTTCATATGCTGAGTAAATCCACAACTCCAACATGGAAATGTCTCAGATTCAGCCACTGACCACTACAAAGGATCATATGTGACATGACCTAAGGCAAATTAATAAAAATTATTAATATAGTTTAATGGCTAATATAGTTTTAGCTTTTAAAACTAAAACTTGGCATTTTCAGCAGAGACAAGCTATTTTGATCAGAAGACCTTACAGCTTAGATTGAAAGAAAATATTTTAATTAATTTTTATAGCAGGTCATTTAAATGCTTTTAAGCTTCTGCTTAGAGTGTTATTTGTGACAGAGAAACTATTTGAAAGAATTTCAATTTTGATCCAAAAAGTCAAAATTGTTAAAGATTAATTTTGCCAATGTGTTCCGTATGAGGGTTTTTTCTTTTTTTGTATGTGTTATTTCCTTTATTAATTAGACCAGATGAGTTGTTTTCTCTTTAGAAGGTCTATGCTGAAGTAGTTAATTTTTTAAAAGACTGGGGGTATTCTCCGAATATCAGTTTTAAAACCTTAAAAGTTGGATGTTTTAAGTGCAGAGAGTGGAATGTATGCAAAATTGTCAGTAGTTTCAAAACTGGCTGTGCTTATAGTTTTGGATTATATTAATCTCTGGGGCCCAAAGCTTGCTCACTAAAACAAATACAAGCCCCAGTTTAGTTGGCATCCATGATGCAGCTCTAGAATCACTTTGCTTGCTCATTGTAAATACGTCTGTACAACATGAGAAAGAAAAATGTGCACAAAAATGATCAATTTAAATAAACTCTTCATCTAGGAGAGCCTTACTCATGCAAAGAATACAAGACAAGGGCATACAAACAAAGCATCAGGAAAAAAAACTGGGGAAATGGTGTTCCAAGTATCATCTAACTTTGGTTCACTTTAAAATAAAGGTGCAAATAGCAAGCAAACCCCAGCAGAATACTGATAAAAAAAAAAAGAAATGTAGACAAAAATAGCAAACAATTCTGGAATATTTTCTTTCTTAGTGGAACATTGTTTCAGGCATATAAAACCAATGGAAAAGAACATTTCCACTATTGTAATCTGTGATGCTGTAACTAGTCATGCAGACAGTTTATAATAATATTCTTTTTATGATTCTAACTTTTCTAGTCATCAAATGAATCACCAAACATCTGTTTTTAAAGAAAACCACTCATGCTTTCTCTCAGTAGCATGTAAACTGGGCATTGTATTTACTTCAAGTACCTCATGTGGTCAGACACATTCCATCACAGATAGATAAGATTATATCACAGTAATTTCCTTTCACTTCCAGATATGAACTATAAATTATGTAGAATATGTGACTAGAGAATTCAATGCTATCAGCAAGTATTCCCATTTATATTTTTATTCAACTAAATATATTCTCAGGAAAAACCCCAGTATTTTATGTTTTATTTTCACAAAAGAGGTCCTAATAATACTATAATAATGTAATAATATATTGATATTATCATCATAATACCATTCTCAGCATAATATATGTAAAATAGCTTCTATAGTATTATGTAGAATATATAGTAGAATAAGATAGTAACATAGGCATGATTACCTCATAAAATATTAAATAAAATATATTAAATAATAATATTTCTAACTATCAAGATTTATGTGAATAACAACACCAAATCAGAAAAAATGAATTATTTCTTGATAAATAGACTATTTGAAAGTATTGTCATTAAATTTGTATGCATTACTGTTGTATTTCTCACTCATTTTTCTTTTCCTGGTTTTTCACTTCTTGTTTAAATCTTAGAATCTAAGCTTTTTTTTTGTAGCAGAAGTTATATTGTGTTGCATTTTTGGTAGGGAACTTGAATTTTTCGAGCCATTTATTAATCCAGCCTTACAGCTGAAGCACTTGTCCTGCCAACACCCTGTTTATTATGCAATAGTGATCCAGAGCTTCATGTGCAGAGGGGCTGCAGGACACAAGTCTGCTCCAAAAAGGGGCTCTTTGTTAAGGCTGCTTTGGGAGACAACAGGAATAAATTAATGATATTTTTTATTTCTGTTCCTGTTGTATCCTTTGCAGTAACCCTTCTCTAGGATTGCCTGAACTCTGGAAGAAATTTGAATCCATTTCACACAATTAAATGTCACAGTCTGAGAAATACTAGCTTATTGTTTGCTGTGTAGTTTTTAAGCTCTAGAGTATATGATTTTCATCTGGTGGATATCTCAGAGATAATAATATTATAAAATAGCTATTTAACTGGCAAAATAACATATCAAGTCCAAAGTAATTACCAGTGAATTTAAAATTAATTACGGATTTAAAATTAATTGTTTTTAATTCACCTGCTAGCATCTGAGCCCAGGGTTGCATATTTCACTAGCAGCTGGTGACAGAACAAGCATCTATAAAAGCACTTTCTGCAGGAGATGCTTGGAATGCCATCTACTGTTGAAAAAGTAAAAATCCAATCCAAAAGCAACTCAAAACCCTTAGGAGAAATTTCTTTTTTGATGGAAACTTTATTTACATCAGAATTCAATAATGTAGTAAAAAGGCCCTTATGTGTTTGATTTCAATATCCTAGCCTTTGTATCAATTTTAAAATTGGGCTTTCTGCTTCATTTTATGATTCCCTTGAGAATTTCAGTTAATTGCAAAACATTTTGAAGCATAAGTAAAAAATAAAGTCTCATCTTTCACATACAGAATTAACAAAAATTGCATTAAGTAAGGAAAGTTGTGATCCAGACACTGAAATAAATCTCCCTTAAAAATCCTTATGATTAAAATTTTAATTTAAAATATTTAAGCCTTTTTTGAGTGTTTTCGAAGAAAAACTGTTGTAGGACAAAACCTTATTTGGTATTTGATTATCCATTACTGAAGTTCACTCTGGTAAAACTGTTTTTTGGAGATTATAGATTTACTAAAGTTTGAGTAGTCTTGTACACATGTATGTTACATTTGGATGTACTTATGAATGTGTTATTACTATAATAGTGGGAAATGTTTGCATTTTGGTCATGAACAAGACTATAAAATTCACAGTCACCTTGTTACAGTCATCCTTATTTCCAGAAGTAAAATATGGCTCACTGTAATGCAGCTATTGTAGTACATTTCACACATCCTGTAGGCAAGAATGTAAAACATTTATTTCCTCTTTACAAAAAATATGTGTACAAAAATGCACATAGTATTTTTTTCCTCTTTACACAAAATATGTGGCAGACCTAAGTGCTATTCCAGCACTTCTTTGGAGAAATCTGACCTTTTGAAAATAGATACAGTCAAATGAATGCTAGCTGTCCAAAATTAATCTTTGCTAGAGTTTAAGTTGTAGAGATATCTGTAACTTCAACATTTTTTTCAATGCAAATCTCACCCAAGGTTTGCTATGAGGTCCTCATAATTACAAAAAAATTGCATCTAATAACAAATGTTACGTGACAGTTGGACAACTTTGTCTCTCTTCTTTCCTGGAAAATTAGAGGAAAGTCCAACATTTTTTTCAGATTTGATGCCTGCTGTCTCAGATTGATTTCTTTCATTCTCTGTAAGTCATTTGCCTGAAATATCCACATATCTGCAGGACTTGGGAGAGTAACATTTACTAAATTGGAGAAAAAAATTTAATCCAAATAAAACTATTTCCCTCCAATGAATTGAAATATGCATGTGCTTAAAGCTCAGTCAGCTAGAACATCCGGAGTGAAGGCAGTTGCTGCTTACTTTGAGGCTGTGAACAAGTGTCAGGCTCCCATGTGAGGTGTTTCTCCCTATTTAAAATATGAGAACTGAGATGAGAGAGAAGTCAGGGCTTTTCAGATTGTGTGAGGGAGACATTAGTGTGACCAAATACACAGCAGGACAGTGACTGTTGTCTCACAGTTGAACTTTTGACAGAAATTTAAAGTTATTTGTAGGAACATTGCCTTTTTTTTTTTTTTTGTCTGAAAAGGGGTCTACTGACAGAACAAACTGATTGGATTCAAGGAGGTATTTACTTGTATCTCATGTCCTTGAAATGGATTTGGAAATTCATTATAGTGAAGAATGATGCAACATTATCTGCTCTTTAAAGGAGCTGATAGAAACTGAACAGGTAAACTACTTTTAAAGAAATATTTACTATGGTTCAAGGGTCCCTTAAACTTTTTTTTATCTGCTGCCCTTGACATCCTTCATATGCATTAATTTGATCTTTGTTTTGTTCTCACTGCATTTCTAATATTTCTAATACAGGCTAATTTTTGGCTTTGTGCGTTGCAAGCTAGCTGGTCCAATCTTGCAGCTATTCTATATGATGCTGGAGATGAGCAACTGGCAGATATTGGTTGCTTTACCCAGAAAAAAGCAAATCTGTGGAACTCCTAAATCAAAAACATTAGTAACATGACAATCTGAAAAAAGCTTCTGAAGCTGTAGGATTGAACAATACAATTTCACCCAATATAATTCCTTTGTTAAGATTGTTTATACTGTTTCCTGGTTGTTGCCCCTCTTTGACAACTTCATGTGATCCGAGACTTTCTATTATTTATTACTTTATAATTTTTCTTTTTCCAAGTTTTTGTACATGCCTCATTCCCTCAGCAGACACATGATACCTATGAGGGAAGCAGCTGGCCTGCTGCAACTGGGCAACAACATATAATGCTGAGGGCTTTCAAATTCTGTCTTAGAAATTCCCACTTACTCTGTGATAACCAAAGTACTTTTTTCCTTACTAAATATAGAAAAAAGCTGCAGTAGTTAATTTTAAACTGTGCGGTAGGTTTGGACAAACATATAGACCTTTAATATCACCTCCCTGGTCTAAGCCTCCTGCTTGCAATTTTTTATAACCTTCAAAATAGAGCATTGATTGGTGAATTAATTATTGGAACTGTATATAACATATGTATATGTTATTTACAGTATATGTATATACTGTATATACATACAGTATATGTATAACTGTCTATAACATAGTGGCTACTGTTCATTGTAGTACTTATTTATTATTACAGTTGTATTATAAGAACTTTCTCATGTGCTGATTGGTGAGTTTGACACTCATTTTTATCATTTTACTCTGAACTAGCAAGGAAGAAGGCTGGCTGAGTTAGGACGTGTGAGAAGCGAGGGAGCTTTCATTTGTAGAACACAGTGTCTCCATCTCACATCTCAGAAAGGAATGGTAGGAAACATTTCTGCCCTGAGGAGTTCTTATCCTAAGATAAGCAGAATCTGATTTATTTTGCTGATTCTGAGATAATCAAAACATACTGTCATTTCTTCAGTTTTAAAGTACAGGGCTGTTGAGCACTGGTTTTGGTCACAGTGAAGCACATTTTATTAGACATTTTATAAAAATATTAGCGTCAAAATATCATTTTCTAACTTGTTTGTCTGGAACCATAGATTAAACCATCCCATTTCTAATTAACATCTAAATGTCAGAGTAGGCTTTATCTCACAGAACTTGTTATTTTTATGGATGATGTTCATCTGAGGCTCATTCAGGGAGCTCATTCAGCTTAGACTGTTATACAGGAGCATGTGTATGTTGGTGCTTATCTGTAAAGTATGTATGGTGCCTTCTTGTTGTTTGTTGTATGTCTTTAAGGTAAATTTAGTTTGGACTACAAGGAATGTTTGACCTCTTAAGCTTGGATTTAGGGAGGTTTTAAATTTTTTCGTACCAGATGTTGTGTACCAGATATTGTTTCTAGCCCAAGTACCCAACTTCTCCACCTGCTTTTCACCTATATCAAATATCTGATTACCACTCAGCTACTGATTGTGGAAGTGCTTTTTTGGAAACTACTGGTATGTTTGTTACAAACAGAACAAAATTACAGTAAAATCACCTCCATATATCTTCAGGAAAATATTCCTCAAGACTTTGTTGTCAAAAATATGATCCTTCTCAATTCAACTGATTATACTCTAAATTAATAAAACACTTGGAACAGTAATATAAATTAAAGAATTTAAGTTTGATCAAAATAGTTAAACTGCATGTTATTATGTGTATGTTTTTATAGCATCAATAGGGTAATCAATGCAAAGAATCAATTCAGTAATATGTAGTGCTTTATGGTTATGCAATTGGCATGGATTTATGTTTGACCTCCTTTCTTGGAGTTAAACATACTTATATAATTTAGCTTAATTAATCTGTAGAGATTCTTTCTCAAGAAAATAGCTGGTTGTATTTGAATATATGTCTGTGTTAACTCCCCTGTTCTGTCAAGAGTGGATGCAGGCAAAGTTATTTACTGTGCTTGTGTCGTGTCTTGACTTCCAGTGTGTGAGGGTAGTCACTGCAGTCACTGCAACTAATCCTTTTTTTTTTGTTAATTTGGTGCAGGGCATATAATTGAAATACTGTTATGAAGATTTAGGAAAAAAAAAAAGAAAGAGTCCACGGCAGACAGTCTAGGAAAATGGATTAATGGACCTTACATTCTAAGGCAGGGTGGTGGAAACCTCTGAATGTTGCTGGAGCTGATGATCTCTCCTTTTCAGCACAAGTCAAATGAGGGAATGGGTATCTCCACAATGGTTTGGATGTACTTATGCATGGAATGCAATTTTTTGAACAGAAATAATGGAAGACATAGGGAAGCAAGAGGGAAGGGAGGTTAGATTTTATCATTGTTTCTTTAAATCTGTTTTATTTTCAGGGCCATTTTCAAGGGTATAAGTTCCAGGAGAGGAATTGTTCCAAATTAAGAAATACTGCCAATGATAAATACTTTTAGAGATTATTATGTTCATATACTATGACAATGGGAATATTTAAATTCCAGAGAAAGCTAGTTACATACCTTCCTTAAAATCTTTTCACTAGTTCTGCATTGAAAAGACATTTGCTAACTATGAAGTCATTCTGGAACATTTCAAATCTGCTTATCATTGTGGACAGTTATTGAAGAGAGAGAGAACACTTCAAAGATGTTGGCCCCTTGACTCTTGAGAAAGCTGCGTCTCTGTACTATCCTCTGGGTTAGTGGGGTCTGGAATGCAAAGAAGTTAAAATACTAATCCTGAGAATAGTATTCAGTTTAATTCACCTTATAACATAATAATTGGTTATGAACTAGTTAGCATTCATGCTGCTGTTTTTATTTGAGAAATAGCAGCCTTACAGATTTTTATTGCGTATAATTTAAATCTGGGTTTGAGACGATATTATTTGCTGCTGTCTTCTCTCAAGTATTTCTATTTCTTTATTGTGAACAAAGCTGGAGGACACTGGCAGTATGGTATCTGCAGAGGAAGCAAAACATGACAATTCTTTTTATGGATCTGAGACTGTCCCTCATCCTTCCTGTATGATTTGCTTTAGGAAAACCAGATAGTTTGGTGCATTAATATTTAATCTTATGTTGATTCTTAATCAAGTTTAGTTTAACATGCATTGCTCACTGAGACTACTGCACATATATCCTGCTTTGTTATTAGGATCTACGTTCTCTAAACCCGAACATTTCATACAAGTGTCCCCCTCTCTGGATTTCCTAGGCAATATATTTAATAAAAATAACTACTCTAGAAGCATCAACAGCTTCATTAAATTGATACTAGCAACATTACAGCATTAATAGTAATAATAAAATACATTTAGGTTTTTTTTTTCACAGATGAGTTTCAAGCAAAAGATTGACTTTCTTTTCCAATCTTCTCAATTTCAACAAAAGGGCTAGAAAAAACTTCCATCCTGGTCCATCCTAGTCCGCTGGGTTGGTGAGGAAATATGGAAAACATAGACTATTATTGTGCAAAAGACTGAAGCTCTTGCCTGTAGCATTTTTAAATGAAAGTGGTATAGAGTTATATAGTGTTATAAGCTATGTGCTCCACACAGTGTTTCTAGGGGACATTAGGTACACGCTGTTTGTGCTTGTAGGTCCATGGATGGCAAGCTGTGAATCTTGCGAGTATTACTGGGTTAGAGGTAGATATTATGATGTTTATCCCTGCCAAGGATGGCTGATTCTAAAATACAGATTCCCCAAACATCGCTTGAGTAGAACTAATACAAATATCTAGAAGGTGTAGAGTTGTTTTAAGGGTTATTTTCATAGGTTGAGGCACTTGAGTTCTTCCCCTGTGTTTTTGTGGCTATGCATCCAAGTATGTGAAAATAGAGATGAGCTCTGGTAACAGAGTGCTTTTTTGTTTACCTGTCTCCAAAGCACCTTGTGGAAAAAATATTTTATGGTTTTGACACAGTAGATTTTAGAGAGATGCTTTTACTGGTGGCAGTGGATTGAAAAATAGAAAAGTACTAGGAGTTTAAAGGGGTAATAATAATTTTTATATTGATGTTTTCATTACTTAGTTTTCTGCTTCCAATTTTCTTGTTCTCTTCCCTCTTCTTTCTGTTCTGTTCTCATATTCATTCCCTGTGCCAGTGGGAATAGCCTTAGTCTTTGAGGAAATTTTTAGTGCATGGAGAGGATCTAACATCAAAAACTGTTCACTGAGACTTGAGATTTAGCTTAATGATTCCAGCTACTGGAAAAGATCAAAGGGGTCTGGCACTTGGACTGTGTAGACTTGCAGAGGAACACAAGAGTAATGGTGCTGTGTATGTTTCAAAGGGCAGAGGTTCCCCATAACAAAGTGCTAGGTGTAAAAATTCTTTATTGTTGGCAAGTAGAAAAATCCTGGCTTGTTTTCAAGTGGAGTAGTGTATGTAGTTGTGATCTTTAAAAAAAAAAGAATTTGTGACAAAAGTTTCAAACTCTTCTAATGTTTTAGAATAGGGGTTAAAATATTAGTATTCTGCACTGTTAGAATACTTTGTCTCAGTTACTGTTATCAGACAAATTATCTGCAGCCTGTTGGTATTTTTAGATCAGAATTTGTTTCTAGTGTATAATGAGAACTGGCACTGTTCTTGGTAGAGATTTGAGTGGATAGAACTGAAAAGACATAGGAAAGTTAAATGAAGACAGGTAGCCTGGAAGGAGCAGAATGTAGTTATACTGCTTGGAGTATTTCAGTTGTTCTGTTGAGAAAATGGAAGTTTGGGGGTTTGCTTACCTGGCAAGACACTTTTAAGCAATTGTTTGTTGCTGATTTTTGGAAGCAATGGATAAATATGGGAGTACACAATCCAGTGAAACACAAACCAGCTCTTGTAACCAAAGGAAATACAACTGTATGTGTACATGTAGGCAGAGTTCAAGTTATCTGGAGTCTCTTTCGTCCTTTTCTGTCTAGAAAAAGATATTTAAACCACAGCAATGCTAAAAATACATTCAGTGCATTTCATCTAATATATAATTATTTCTATCAGTTGCTACAACTTGCAATTTCATCAGAATGAAGTCTTTTGGAAAAAAAGAAGCAGAAATTAGTCAGTGGTTTTTGGATTTAGATCCAGAATCTGTATCCATTCTCTGACCTTGAAAGATAAATACCTGGCTGTACACCTGAAAGGTTCAGGCCTGTTGATCCACAAGGTTAATATTAATTTAAAATCATATGGTAGAATCTATTAATTCAATAAATTTCTTAATAATTTCTTTTCAAATTTGTAGTTTGTCTTCTATGCTCATTATAAAGTCAAGGAAGATAATTTCCTAATCCAGGGACTGGAGGATGTATGGAGAGTGCTCGAGGAATGCGTCACTGTTATATAATAATGGAAGCTCTTGTCCTCACATAACTGCAGTGTTGGAAAGTGGAGAGAGAATGAGACGGAATTCTAGGAGGCAAAAAGATCAATTTGTAAGGGAGATATTTTGAATTGTAGGGTCATATCATATCCTGACTTAGAAAAAAGTGCTCTTATAAAATGCTGAGGAATTAATTTTAAATGCAGGTTTTCAACATGTCTGATAATGGACAATGCATTTTATTTGATGGTGCAAAACTAAAAATTGAATATAAGATTTTCAAAAATACCAAGGGTTTGCAGCTGCAATTGAAGCCACCATATATATATATACTATAATGTCAATACGCTAGATCTTGTTGGGAAAAGTGTACCAAAGATTTCAAACTGCACACTTAGGATCTTACAGTAATTTGGTCTCAGTTCCACATGTGAAAAATGATTGACCATGGTCACTATCCAAAGGAAATATGTTGGTTATAATCTGATTATGTGGAGGGCTTTGATTTCCTTTGTTTAGTTCAATAGAACAATTCACAATGAAGTAACAAAAGAGTCGAGTACAAATGTTTGGAAATCATGTATGGAAAGGAATATTTAGATTAGTGATATATTCAGTTTTCAATGTCCAGTTGTCAGGGAGGTCACATTTCAGTGTCTAGTTCTGTGTAGGCAACTTCAGAACTCCGAATTATTATCTAGGCGTTTTCTTCTCACAGCTGACCATGGAGCCTTAAGGCTCATAATGCTGTAAATTAAATATCCTGATCTACCTAGAGAGAAAAGTATGGACATGCTTTAGGAGGGTTGGGCAATCAACCTCCTTCCCAACCCTCCTGCTTTGAATTTTCTACATTGAAAAACTAGTGTGGATTATCTTGATTAAAGATAATAATATGATTAAGGTGCATGGGAGAGTGGAATTGCAATTGCATGTGACATTTTTGCTTTTACATTTTTTTTCTTTTTTGTTTAATATACGTGCTTTGTGGACTTTGTTTATTTATTTATTTTGGTTTTTGTACTGGAATGTTATTTTTTATATACATTTCCAAAATGCTGAAGAGGCAAAACCATGCTAGAAGACATTTTACTGGGTGTTGCATGTTCAGTTTTCCCTTTCGAAACTCAGTTTTGGAGAGATATTAGTGGTTCTCATTATCCACTTATTTAAATCTTATGTAGTCACTGAATCCTGTTTATGGAGTTATTTCCTGTCATATCATATGGTGGATGAGATATGGAGGTATTTTGGTGAACTTTATTTTTATGTGCAACACCAAGCACCCACTTAAAATTATGAGCCTGTGCTTCCTGTTCAGTTAGGTGAGAGTATTCTCTATAGAGAGACATTCAGAATATCTATATAGGAACCTTTTTGGGTTTTTGAACATACAGGAAAAGTAGATCCTTACTTGATATTTAAGACCAATACCTGCAATTAGAGCATGTAAATATTCCTGTAGGTAAATGTCTCTCTATTCTCGGGTTTTGTCATGGTTTAACCCCAGTCAATAAACAAGGCCCAGGCAGCTGCTCACTCATTCCCTCACCAGTGGGATCAGGGAGAGAATTAGAAGGGTAAAAGATAGAAAACTTGTGGGTTGAAATAAAGACAGTTTAATAGGGAAAGCAAACGCTACTCACACAAGCAAAGCAAAACAAGGAATTAATTCTGTTTCCCCTGGGCAGGCAGGTGTTCAGCCATCTCCAGGAGAGCAGGGCCCCATCAGATGTAACAGTTACTTGGGAAGATGAACTCCATCACTCCAAATGTCCTCCCCCATTTTCCTCCTACGTCCCCCAACTTTATTTACTGAGCATGATACCACATGGTCTGGAATATCCTTTTGGTCAGTTTGGGTCACCTGTCCTGGCTGTGTCTCCTCCCAACCTCCCATGCACCCCCAACTTCCTCACCAGGGTGGCAGTAGGGGAAGCAGGAAAGACCTTGGCTCTGTGTAAGCCCTGCTCAGCAATGGCAAAAACATCTCTATATTATCAACCGTGCGTTCAGCACAAAGTCAAACCACCCATACCAGCCACTGTGAAGAAAATTAGTTCTACCCCAGATGAAACCAGCACAGGTTTGGTATAGAACATCAGCTTGCTCGTTTAAGTTAAAGCATGTATTTTAGATGGAATATTTTGCTTAAGACAGTGGACAACTATTAATCAGTACTAAACAGACCTACTGTATGTATTATCTAGTTATTTCTTTAAGAAAGTCCTAGTAAAGTTCACTGATGAGTAAAATTCCTTAGCTTTCCTTTCTTAGTTTCTAGTTATGTTGTCTTCAGGTTCTGGCATCACTGTAGTTTAATGAATATAATGCAGATTTTTCTTTAATCTATTAGTTTAATATATTGCATTTTAAATTGCATATTACATGTTATAAATTTGCCTTGAACTATGACAGGCAATTTGGTTGTGAATAAAAAAGAAATAGATTGTAGTTCACATAATCAAAGCACCTTCCTTTGTATTTGTAGCTGAATGGATTGCTGGAAATATTTTAATATGGTATTATGTGCAAAAAATTGGAAGTCAGATAAAGAATATTACTGACAATTTTTAGATTAACATATTAAACTTTTCTATATTTGGCACTCTCCATTTTTAAACTAAATGGAAATAAGCCCATAATACAACTTAATATAAACATACAACAAATGTTAAGGGAAATCCTTTTAACTCAAAATAGGAACTTTTCCCTTCCCATTTGATACAGATTTTAGTACTTTGGGGTAGTTGTTTTCAACATGTTGCACTCAGTTGTGCAAACTTATCTTTTTAGGGTCAAAGAAGAGCAAAAACCACAGCCGACACAGTAAGTAAAGTGTCTTCAAGATGCACTAGACTTGACTTTTCTACCTTTGCCATGTTCTGCTCTCTGCACCTTTGATGGTATTAGCTTTCACTGATACCTGATAGGCTGCAGGTAGTTT
Source organism: Euphonia xanthogaster (assembly GCA_034509185.1). Taxonomy (NCBI): domain Eukaryota; kingdom Metazoa; phylum Chordata; class Aves; order Passeriformes; family Fringillidae; genus Euphonia; species Euphonia xanthogaster. The sequence goes on from JAYDZK010000113.1 coordinate 132,059,348, forward strand.
GTCATCTGCTTCCTGACTGGCTTGTAAGAGAGCTGCCTGTAGCTTCTTACTCCATCCACATGTTAGCTGGATGTAGGCTCTTGCTGCCTGCTTGTGAACTGGTGACTTGTAGAACTTTACTTCCCTTACATCCTTAGTGGCTGACTTAGTTCTTTAGTTCTGCAGCTCACATTCCCATTGGCTCTAGCTTTTCTGCCTATTTCTACTAATATTGGATAAGAAAACATTTAAACTAGCGTGGTTTTATTGGTTATTCAGTCACATTATTTGCTTGTTTAAACAGGTGGTTTCCCTTTAGTGGGATCACTGAGCTGGTAAATAACGTTCTTCAACCACAGCAAAAACAGCAAAATGAAAAGGAGCCCCAGACGTAAGTAAGCTGCTCTCTGTAGATTAAGTAACATCTGTATAGCATTAGAGCATCATGGAGAGTATGTTTAAAATAATTGCCCCTTTAGAACATGCAGGTGAGGGCATTTTGCAAGCTGAGCACGATTTGCTTTCCAACCCTTCATTTGCAAAGGGAAAGCTGAAAATCAGGTCTTACTCTCCTTATCAGTAACTTAAGTGATTGCATTAGAGTACAGTTTAAGGAGTTACTGCTACTCTTTTTTTTTTTTTTTTTTTGTCTGTCCTGTGGCAAATGTTCCTTATAATGAAATTTCTGGTGAAGTGATGTTTTCTGTGCATGAGGAGCTGGAATGGTAAGACATGTAGCATTATTTATAGCATGTCTATGCACATGCGTGGTCTGAGTCATGCATAGAATGCTGTATGAATCTACATAATATGTCAGAAGAGCCTTCTAAGGACCAGGAAAAAATAATGTCATTTTTTTCATGCTTTTGGAATATCTGTAAAGTTTCAGAACTTCAACAGATATCAGGTGAAATCTTGGGTCAATCAAAGTGGAGGAAATTTTGACTTTGATGGAGCCAGTATTTCATCTGTGAAACTTTTATATGATTTTTTTTTTGCTATCTGAAAATCTTAAGTTTTAACAGAAACTGGCAAAGTTAGGACATTGTGTCTTAGAGAAGACCTTAAAGCATGGAGTGGAAAATATTCCTTTCATAAAGAGAAACTAAAAATATTTATTATTATAAATTTTCAAATTGCTAAAATGTATTTTGGATGTTATTTGAGCTTTAAACAGTTAAGTTGCTCTCTCTTGTTTCTTCTAGAGTTTTATACTTCGTAAGTTCACGTGATAAAAGAAATGTTTGCTTTTCAACTCATGCATAACTGGTTTAAAGCATGCATATAACTTGCAAATTAGTTTCCAGGCAAAATCA
>JAYDZK010000113.1:132060670-132078016 GCA_034509185.1 Euphonia xanthogaster
CGATCTGGATCTTCATACTTGTGGGTCATGAAAGCCGTGATGTTTTTTGAGAATACATGGTGAAAACATTTCATGAGTTAAAATGGAAAAATAGGACATAAAATTGATATTCTGTAAAGAAATGTATTATTCTGAGCTCTCTTTCTGATTTTCTCACTTGACTGCTTACAAAATTGTGCACATATTAATAACTTTTTTTGTTGTTGTTGTTATTATTAGATACTGGCAATATTACATTTTTTATACAGTACTTTGTACTCCCAGTTTCCTTAACAGTAAAAGTTGTTCTGCTCACTAGTGTTGTACATATGAAGCATATGGTTTTCAAGAAACTTGAAATACTATATGGGCAGTGTAAACAGATGAGTTATAGTTAACAAAAAATATTAATAAATGGTTACTGTTAGAATGGAAGGATCTTTTCAAATGAAGACCTCTCTGGGAACCTGTTTTGTTCAGTGTTTTTATTATATAACTAAGAAATAATTTAATTTGTATACTCACTGAATTTTTAGATACACTTCTCCCAGTCTTGTGTTAACACCTCATGGCAGGATTATATTAAAAAATGATCCTGAAAACCCCAAGCAATAGTTATGATGTTATGATGCTATTCAAAAGGAAAAATGCAAAGGGATATTCTGTAGGGCGAGTTTATGTGGTTGACATAGGACAAAGAAAAATTGTAAGGAAATGTTCTTTGGCAGAGAATCAGGGAGCCCTAATAGTATGTTAGTTGAGCTGTAGCCATTATCCTGAAAGAGATTAATGTCATACAGGAACGTACAGACACTAGCCAGGCAGCACTGTGAAGAAGTTTTCCTACTTCTAGGCTTTGGTAAGGTCTCACCTGGAATAGCATACCCTTCAAAAAATATGTGGAGCAGTTGTAATTCAGTGGAGAGTAACAGGAATGAATAATTAGGTGTCTAAAAACCATGGTACGTGTTAGGAAAGAATCAAACAGATGAGCTAATTTAGCCTCCTAAAAAGAAAATCCCAGGGAATGAAGGAGAGGGACAAGTGAAAAGAAATAATCAGTTTTCCATGTTCATCTCATAGTGAAGCTGAAAGGAGTAAACTTAAGTTGCATTAGGAAGGACAGAACTTGTTAGGGAGAATTTTTAAATTGAAAGAAAACTTAACATGCTTGCATACTTTGTTTAGGGCTTGTTTGGAAGCTATGAAAATCTTAAGTAGCAGGTTTGGCAAAGACCTGTTAGAGACACAAGTGTGGCTGATCCTGTGCTGGAACCAGAGAATGCACTAAATGACTTTTAAAAGTGTCTGCCAACACTGCTTATTTCTGATAATTTCATTAATGTGTTAATTATCAGGATTTGTTTTCATGATTATTGTAACCATTCATTCACAATAATTGAACAGAAATACTAATGGTGCAGCTTTTAAATTTTATTTATTTTTCTGACATTAATGGCTTGCAAAAAAGTGTTTTAATGGGTAGCACTGTGGGACACTGGGGAGGAGAATAAATGTCTCTAGAAATTTTTACCTATACATACATATTGGGGTATTTTCCACTTGAAATCACTGTCAATATCTGAATCTAATTTTGAGATATACTGATTGTCCACCTTTGCTGATGAAAAAGCTTATTTACAGTGAATCTGGGGAGGACAAAATGTGGTGAGTAATAGCAGAATAGGATTTAGTAGTGTCTGAAAACAAAGTATCATGTTACAGATTTCACTTTTGCTCTGGAAAAGGTATTTTTGTAGAACCATTGACCATGTGTGCCTATAGGCAGAGGTAGGATTAGTCTGATGCTCTTGGACATGAGTTCTGTACCACAAAATCACAGAATGGTTGAGGTTGGAAGAAACTTCTGGAGGTCATCTTGCCCAACCTTTCTTCTCATGCTGGATCACCTAGGGGCATTGTTTAAAACTATGTGTAGCTGGATTTTGAGTATATCTAGGGATGCAGACTCTGGAAAATCTCCGGGTATGAGATACATGTCCTAGTACTTGGTCACCCCTAGAATGAAAAGTGTTTCTCTCTGCTCAAAGAGAACTTCTTGTGCTTCAGTTTGTGCCTATTGCCTCTGAACCTGTCACTGGACACTGCTGAAATGAGCCTGGATGCATTCCCTTTGCACCCTTCCTTCAGGTATTTGTATTTATTGGTAAGATCTCCTCCCTGTACTTTTTGTCTGTCTCTCATGTGAGAGATGCTTCATTCCCTATATTTTTGGCCTTTTTCTGGACTGTCTCCAGTATGTCCATGTTTCTCTTTAACTGGGGAGGCTGGAACTGGACACAGAACTCCAGGTGTGGCTTCTCTGAACAATGGGTAGGATCACCTCCTCCTGCCTCATGGTAATGCTTTTGCCTAATACAGCCCGTTCACTCCCCTTTCCTCAAGGCACGCTGGCCCATGTTCAGCCTGGTGTGCACCAGGACTTCCAGGTCCTTTTCTGCAGAGCTGCTCTCCAGCTGGGCAGTTCCCATTGCACTGGTGTGTGCGCTTCCTCCCCAGGTGCAGAACTTTGCATTTTGCTTTGTTGAACATTGTGAGATCCTGGTCAGTCTATCTCTCCAGCCTGTTAAGGTCCCTCTGGATGCCACCATGACCTTCTGGCATATCAGCCACTCCTCCCAGTATGGTGTCATCCACAAACTGGATGAAGCTACCCACTGCCCATCATCTACATCAGTAAGTTATTGAGCAGGACTGGACTCAATAATGACCCCTGGGATTAACCTCTAGGAACTGGCCTCCAGCTAGACTTTGTGCCACTGATCTCCCTGCTCTGGGCCCAGCCGTCAGCCAGGTCCCAGTCTGCTTCAAAGTCTGCTCATCCAGTCTGTACTTCATCAGCTTCTCTATGAGGATGTTATGGGAGACAATGGGAAAAGCCTTGTTGGAGACAAGATGGACAATATTCACTGCTCTCCCCTCATTGCAGTCATTTCACTGTAGAAGGTCATTACATTGGTTGAGTATGACTTCCCCTTGGTTAATGCCTACTGACTCCTGATCACTGCTTTGTGTTTCATGTTCCTAGAAATAGTTCCCAGGATTAGTTGTACCATCACTTTCCCAGGAATCGAGATCTGACCAGTCTGTGTTTCTGTAGATCCTTTGCTTCTTTAAAGTGGAAGTGACATTTTCCTTCCTGCAGATCTTAGGCACCTCTCCCAATTTCTGTGATCGTTCTGATACTGAGGGTGGTCTTGCATATCTTGGCTTGATGAAGAATACTTCTATCTCCAGCACATGTGTACTTCCTCATGAGTTTTATCAGGAGTGTTCGAAATATTTCCCTATTTTAATCCTTAAAGAGTAGAAATTCTTAGCTGGCCCCTGAAGCAACTGTTTTTGATGCTTAACAATCAGCCTACCAATTTTTATTTCTTCATATTTATAAGGTATATATTTTGTAAAAGGTGTATTCAGGTTGTTGCCCGTTAGGATGTGGTAGTCTTGTGCCTAAGGGTTTGACTTGGGGTTTTTATCTTTCTTCAGCATGAATCTTGGAATGTTATGTAATGGTGTTAATTGCAATAAAGGAAGTCCCATGCTAGAAGGCACTGAAGATTCCACGATTGTAATATGGTATATTGGCAGAGTTCAGCAATGGATAGCTGAGAATACACATAAGGAGAAGGGTGTGCATAGAATGGTTCTGGTACAGGTATTTTAGTGGCTTCCTGAGGCAGTGGCTGCATGCATACTGCTGGATTTATTGCCTGGCAGTAAGGAATCTGTTTGCCACAGTTATTTGCAGTCCTATTTTAAACCTACTTATATTCTTGGTTTCAGAACTTGGTGAAAATGAACTCTTCAACTTAATTATCTGTATAGAGAAAATGTCACCCTTTTGTTGTAAAACTGCTTCCTGATATATTCAATGGGAAGTGCTAGTGTTGTGTTATATAATGGATCTATAAAATGTGTAACCTTTAGACATTTCTCTTATGTTCCATGCAGTCTATTATATTTCATACAGTTTAAGCTGCAGAGTGTTTCCTTCTATGATAGGAACTGCTTCTGGTCATCATTGTTGTCTTATCTCCTTTTAAAAGCCCAATCAGATCTTTTTAAGTTAACAGTGATCAGTCTCACAGTATTCTAGAGATGAGTGCTCTGTGTTTTTAAGTAGTGATTTAGGAAAGTTTCTAATGTTTGCTGCTTAAAGATATCCAAATATTGAAAAGATGGTGGGTTTTATTCCTTTTCCCATAAACATTTTTGTTTCTTTTCAGACTGGAAGTTTTGTTGACTGTAAGAAGTCCATCATTGAATTTGACAGCAGAAATTGAGCCTCTCTTCTTTTTTTGATAGTTATGAGCACATTAGTAATGAACAGTAGACAAAATACAGTCAGCATCAAAATTCATTAAACATAATGCTTTTTGTAGCTAAAAATTTCAAAAGAAATACATTATTTTAATGCCTTTTTGTACTTTCACTAGACTAATTCTAGGAGAGGTTAAAAATGTTCATTGCTTGGCACAACATAGAGGTTTTTTTTCTGCTAAAACTGGCTTGTAAATAAATAGATATTTATGTTTTTTCTGGAAGTCATGTTATCACTTAAGGAAATGAAGATTGAAAATTACTGTAAGATATACCTAGTAAAACCTTTTCTGGCATATTTTTCTGTAAATTAAATTAATTTTTCTATCATGGTAGACCATACCAGCAAAACAGTAAAATTTTCTGCTGATAAGAATTTCTGATGAATTCTAGTTAAACTAGATTGACTTTTCTCAAATACTTAACAGAAATCCATGGATCATTAACTTTGAATTCTAAATTTACTGCATAATGAATGTCTGCCAACCACGAGATAGTTTTGAATGTCTTCAAATTATCTAATGGACATGTGATAGCAAGCCCACATCAACAATTATTTAATGCAATTTACACTATATATATATACACTCAGTGGGTTTATTTGCAGTCAGTGCAGTTCCTGTTCAGGCTGCTTTTTTATAGAACCTGTTAAAAACAACACACTATACTTGAAAGAATAATTTCTGGAAAAATAGGTCTCTGCAGCCAATACTTGTGACATTGGAGTCATGAGAAGTCTAACATTCTGCTGTGTTTTCTTGGGCAGTAAGATAGAAAGAAAACAGAGAGTAAAGCAGTTAAAATTGTAATTTGAAGTATATATAAAAAAAAGAACACAGGGAGATTGTAGCTATTGCAAAATAAAATAGAAATCCACAAAATACCTTTTAACTATGAAACTGCTTTTGTCTCCTTAATATAGTAAATATGAGGGACCAAAACAACTTCTGTTGTTTTGGCCATTCTGATGTCATTTTGATGGCTTTTACATTTCTTACTGAGACTATTAAATTTACCAAGTGCAACATGACATGATAGTTTCCTGACTGTATTGTTGCCCTGGACCTTTTTCTCAAAATATTTAATATAAGAAAAACTTGTTTATGTTGGTTGGATTGTTCACAATGTTTATGAGGTTAATATACCCTTTCAGTGAAGAAATGGCTTGTTAAGCATTGGAAGAAGCTGCCTAGGGAAGAGATGGACTCACTATCCCTGGAAGTGTTCAAGGAATGACTGGATGTGGCACTTGGTTCAGTGGTTTAGTTGGGACAGTGATGTTCAGTCAGAGGTTGGACTCAATATTGGAGGTCTTTTCCAACCTTAATGATTCTATGAATATAATAGAACCAAGTTTTATCAGCAGACATGCTAATAAACATGTATAAAACATTATATTAATAATAAATATGGAACAGGTAAATATAATAATAATAAAAAACATATTTCTTAATTTTAACCCAACTGATCTATTTTAATCCTAAAACATACATAGATTTGTAATTCAGCAGAACCACAGAGTATGGTTAATGGAACAGATGCTGCATTTTAATAAAATTAATAAAGTTTATTAATACACTTTATTAATAGGGAATTTTAAAAAGATCAGGGAAAATGTAAGAAACCTATTGTCTGTTTGTGAAAGATAGAACTAAACTTAAAACAAAAACCAAGTAGTATGGTATAATGAAGAATTCCTTGAGGATCTGGGGTTATTAAAACAGGCTTGCATATAGGAAGAAGAATACAACCAGAAATACTTATCTGGCCAGCAGTTGGCATTATGGGCAAGGAAAAGGTGAAAGTCCCTCAAAGTGACATAATCTGTGTTTATATACTTTACAGTTTTTATATACTAAACTGGATAGAAGAATAATAAGGGAAAATACCCACTTATTTATAAGGTAGAGCTGAATTGGAGCTATATCTGACCTGTTTTGTGTACTAAAATCTGTAGATGTATTGTGTTATGTAACAGAAGTAGTAAATCATAATATATGATTGAAGAAGGGAGTGTTTCCATATGTATATGCATAGAGGTGTAAGGTGATAATTACTAGACAATATCTTAACATAGAACTGCTCCTGAAAGCTTTGTGGGAAGTATTTTCACTCTAATTTTTGCAATTTCTCAGGGTCTGTGAATGTCACAGGCTGTGGCACTACTAATATGCTGACAACATCCTGATTTGAACTGCTTTCAAAAAGAAATAGACAGTACCCCTAGAGGGATGACAGGTTGTCTGAATGAGATAAGCAAATAGATTTAGAAAATGCTGGCTTAAGCTTAACTTAAACAAGACAGAGTTGATACTCTTATCATAAGAGGAAACCATGTTAAGCCTGCAGCCGAATCAGCGAACTCAGTTTCTAATGCAACATTTAGGACCGAGGCAAAAGGTGTTCTTGCAAGACATAGAGGCTGTACACTCATTTTGGCATTAACTGTAACCTTAATGAATGCTTTAGTTTTCATTTTCCAAAGAAGAGCTGTGCATTTCATTCTGTGAAGAATTGATGCTAAAAATAAAGCATCAATTTATGTGATTTATCAAGTCTTGATATTAGGAAGGTCAAAACTTCTAGAGAAGATCAGACCCCAGGTTCTGTGCTCTACTGGCTCTACATTATTCATGATAATTTAATGTCATTCTCCTTAAAATGGCTGGGCATGTTGTATTCTGTGAGTGGAAGTCATGTGAACCCTATTTTACATGCAATATCACTAGTTCCAAGTAAGATTATTCCAGGAAGTGGCATAAGATGGTTTTTACTCGCTAAATGAAATATTTGTTTTTTTAAATGAGAAGTAACTATTCAGTGCACAAACAGCTGCTTTGATGTATGGAGTTTTTTTAAATGATTATCTATAAATTTTTAACCATTCATGGTACATAAATTTTTATTTATGTCAATTTGAGGGAGATTCAAGTTTATGGAAGTAACTTTTTAATAACTGTTTTTTTTCCTTTTAACCAAGGAAATATTGCAATAAGTTACATATTAGCTTTCTCATATCTATTTTGATAAAATAATCTCTTAGTCACATTCATGGAGATGACTTGGCAGAGACTAAGCAAAAGGAAAGAAAAAGAGAATATCTTCTATTTCTTATGTTTTGTTAGTTTGGTAGAAAATTTCATCAGCTTTTTTAATATGTTTGCCTTTCTCTTCAAGCAGGGAACAATTGTCTTCTCGTAATTGAATGGAAAATAAAAAATACATGTGTGATATTATGCTGATGAATTGTGGTCAGGTTCATGATTCTTGTTGTGAACATAGCAAATACCAAAATCTGAACTTCCATGGGGTTTATATTATCTAAATCACTTTGCAAGGCATGCTTTATGCCATTATTTGCCCTCTTGTAATTTTTCATTTTGAATTAATATTCCCATGAGCAATATAAGACCAGATCAAAAACTTTCTGCTATAGAAGAGCAGTTAGAGTGCTTGAAACTGAAGGGAAGCTTGGGAGTTCAGCAATTCTACAGCCTTCCTGCAAAACAGAATCCTCGTCTGAAACCTAGCAGAGAAAACCAGAATGTACAGCCAGGCTGTGCTTCATGTATATGATTTCTGGGTGCCAGTTAGTTGAGACAATTCCTTTTAATAACACAAAAATTGTTTTCATAGAGCATCGTCTTCAAACTCAAGACTACTGTTTTTCTAGTTTAAAGATTTTCTTATCTCTCTTTGGCAAGTTTCCAATGTATTTTATTTTGGCTCTCTGTGCTGCTCCACTCTGTTAAAGTTTTTCTCACCATGTATATTTGTTCTTTTGTCAGTATTTTCTGTATTCTAAACATTTTAAATTTAGTTTAATATTACTTGATTTAGAGAATAGATCAACATGTTATAGTGTTTTATGCATTATCTAGTTTAAAAATATGTTGAAATAGATGCTTATAGGTTCGTATTCTTCTTTTTGGTTGAATTTTCCAAGAGAAAATAATAAGCTTAGCAGTCAGAATCATAAAATCAAAGGATGTTGAAACTAGTTAGACTTTAATGGAGCTGATCTCTCTCTTCCCTGAAGCCATGCTTCTGTGAGTCATGCAGCCACCCTCATAATACTGTAAATGTAAAGAGTATGTTCAGGATGCACTCATACAAGACAGCAGAATTATGAGTGTCTGTTTTCATCACTTGGGAAGAATAATTGTGGCTGACTTGGGCTTGTTTTGGCATTACAGCTTCTGTTTTTTTATGAAAACTGCTGCCTTGAGCTTTTTAGTGTTCAATACTTGTAATTAGGCTCACCTGGTATTATAGGTTAAGAGCTACTTTCTCCAGGGAAGATTCTCTAGACATTTGCATGAGGCTGTGGATCAAAACAGTCCTTCGGTTCCTCTCCTCAATATATTTCTCCTTATCTCCTTCTTTCTATTTCATAATTTCAACATTTTACCTGCAAAAACTCAGCATGGCTTTTACTAAGGAGGAATAACCTCCCAGGATATTGAGGTTATTGAGGTATCACACATGAGTAAGGGTATGAATAATGTAAAGGTGTTAACTTGTGTAGTTTTTGGAGATCAGTATCTTTATCCCAGAGAAACCCAGGTTTGGTTTGGTTTGGTTTTTTTTCCATATAAACTGTTAGTAAGAAAAAATGAACAGAAGATACCTTCATTTCTTCTGCTGTACATACTACTGAGTGATTGAAAAAATTCTGGAAATAACTAGAAGTTTTTTAATTATTGGATTAATTGGGAGGACAATTCATCCAATAAGATGAATTGAAAACAATTCTGATGATGAATTTGAAGTCAGAGATCTATAAAAGTTTATTTAGTAGTAAAAAATAAGATTTCCTGAAACAATCTAAGTGGATTTACTGATGACTTTTAACTATCTGTATCAAATACATCAGGCTTCTTAAATCAGTAGTGATTGGTGCAATAAAAAAGGATTTCAAAGGGTAGTTTTAATGAACAGTAATTTGATATTAAAAATATTCTAAATACTTCTATTTTGCACCACAGGTAGAGATATCATGATAAGAGCAAAATGAAAAATGTTGAATAAATATTCAGGAAAGAGGAAAGATTCAGTGACCATGGTTGAATCAATTATAACGCCATAACTGCATAGATACCCTCAAGATGTTGGATTGAATTATTGGAAAATCAGCAGCAAGGTTCATGAACGAATTCCAAATTTCAGAACCAGGAAGCAAGTTCTGAAACAGTTAGTGCCAGTATCTCTAGACATGGATCTGGTGGATACCTTTTAACTCTATGGAGTTTCTTCATACTGAAGATGTTTGGTACTTCACAAAGGCTTCCTGTGTGGTTTATGCCTCATATATTAAGGTTTACTACTGAATGCTGGTGCTGAGACTAGTTTGTACTCTGGAATGACTTCTACAAATGACCCAGCTGTGGGCAGTGCTGAATACAGGCACTTCCAGCTGCTAATGATACCAGTGGAATCAGGGATGGTTTTCATACTTAGTTTCACTAGCAGTGGGTATTTTTACTTACTTGCAGGTTGAAAGCAGAACCAGACCTGTCAGTCAACAGTATCTGGGGAATTCCTGTCCCCTGGAGTCAGAAAACACAATTAGGCTTGCTGAAAATACAATTAGGCTTCCCAGCTGCAGAGCTTTTCGAATGAAAGTTCAGTAATGTTAGTTACATGCTTTTAAACTCCCAACTTCTTTCTACAACATTTCTGTTAATTTGATACCTGTGAGTTAATGCTGTGTTTGTCTTTGGGAGAGATTAGTCTCTCAGTTGTGTACTTTTATTTTGATGCATTTGCTGTGGTTGTGGTACAATTTTCAGAGTGAAGATGAGTAAAGTGCTATTATCACTGTTGTCTTGCTTCATTCCTTTGATAAGGAACAGTTGTAGTATTTTCTCAATTAATTATAAAAATAGAATTAAATGTTCATTCTTTAATTGAAGAGTTGTTGGGGGCAGCAAGGCTAGAGGAAAAAAGTGTCTATTTATTCTCCCTTATTTAAAGCAGAAAAGGATTGGACTGATTTAGAAAGGCTAACTACAGGATGAGGAGCTCTGCCATGTTTACTTACAGAAGACATACTAGATGCGACAATTGTCTTTTATCACCAGGAGAAGATTTTTGTTATGTGATGGTAGTCTTCACTCTAGCTGTGGTTTTAGAGATTTAAGGACAATTGAACAGACAGAACATTCAGGTATGCTCCAAAAGGAGGCCAGTCCACAAAATATTTGTTTCATGAAACCCTCCATCAGCTCTTCTATTTTACAGACGAGTGTACCTTTTTACTTTTTCAACGTCATCATTCCCATTTGCTTTTACTTGTGCACTCATGGGTGCTTTCTGTGATTATAGAAGAAGTAATATTGATTTTTAAAAGGAAGGAAATTTACTTATCTCTTCCAAAAGATGTTTTTCTGATTATGTTCTGTATAGAGAGAAAGTCCAAGTAAATTCATAGTGATGTGGCTCCTGGAGTATCTTGGACTCAGAACAAACACAGACAGATGGTGCCAGAGTGAGCGGATCAGAAGCCTGGGGTGAGGAGGAATACTATTGGGTACAAAGTCTCATCTATGAATAACATTAACAGACGGTGAAGATTCTCACAGAGCAAAAAATGGCCCTGTCACAGAAACAAAAATCCAGTTTTTACCAAGGCCTATTTGGAATTTGGTTTGTCACTGACATGATTCAATTACTCCAAAATTTGAAAGCTGATCAATAACTCAAGTTACTCTTTCCACATGTCACTTTTTCCTCATCATTTAGGAAGTTTTGCATCCATGTGTATACTCTCTGTTTCAACAGCTGATTAGTAAGAATAGGTTTGTTGTAGGAAATGGATTTTCTTGTTTCAGTGCGAGGCTATTAAGCAATGAGAACTTTGATTTTGTCAGCTGGAAGACAGTCAGGCCTCTAATCTCAGGTGTACTTTATCCATGTATATAGACCATGTCAGAAAACGGTTTTGGAACAGTTGTGGACACCCTTCCTCACAGTTATGTGCCTAAGAGCTAAACATGTTTTATTGTTTCTAGTGCAGTGTTTATCAACAGGGTGAAAACTACTAATATTTGTGTGACAAAAATCTGATTAATAGGTAACTTCAGAAACAGCCATATGTTGTCTGTTTCAAGATTAAATGTGAATTTAAAGTAGCAAGCATCCTGTAGTCATATTTCGTCATATCTAGTGCTGTTGCTGCATTCTTCTCTTTACAGTATCTATGTTGAATTTCTTAAGAAAGTATTATGCTATGTGTTCTATTGGAAACTATTCTTTAAAAGATTAGCTAATGGATTTGGGACTCCATTGTGTACATTTCCCATTTCCTAGCTGTTACAATACTAATTACCTATGTACACTAAATGAATATTCTTTCTTTGCTTAGACATGCAACATTGACGAGTTGTGATAATCCTAGGATCACAACTTTATCTCCGCTGCTGATTTGTTCAGGTATTGGCTGTGGTATCACAGCCATGCCTTTGCCTCTCTTTTGACTCTACCTTCAGAGGCCAGGGAGAGATGAAAGTAAAATGCAGATAAAATAAGCTGCTTCTTTGGGCGTCCATATTTAAAGAAAGCTCTTGTTTCCAATGTTGGAAACAGACTGTTACAAAGATTCTGTTGTAGCAGCTTAGTTACAATAGCAGAAAGAATTGGAAATATATCAGTATTGATATTGTTTCATCTTTGAATAGTGATATTTGGTCAGTCCTGCATCCAAAAGACATACAAAATAAGAATGGCAATTGATTTTGAACATAATGGAATTGGCCACTTTCTGCAGTAGGGAGGATAATAATTCCCTGCCCTCCCCAGATTTTATTCCACAATGTCTACATTTAGGATAGTAGATTTTTTACAAAGTCATGGCAGTTGAGGCTACCTCTGTGAGAAAGGGCAAAAAGACAACCACCTAATAAAGTAAGGGTTTCCTTCTGCCGGAGTTTGCCAAGTTTGATTTGCATTGAACCCACTCAGGGATTAGGCCTGCAGATATTATTATTAAAAAAAAAGAAAAAAAGAAAAAAACAAACACTTCTTGGAAATTTATATGATGGCATAACAAGATCGTAATCTATGTGCCCTGATCAATAATATGAAAAAATGAAATGCATGAAAATAAGAATGATGATGCAGGAGAATAAGTGCTTGATGAGGAGCCGAACAAAGATTTATTCTTCTTGTTTAAGTGCTATTGTGCTAATACAAATGTGAATAAAATCTTTTTATATTTACAACAGTACTCAAGCTTTGTAGGAAAACAGATATGCACAGAGCTGTTGGTGTCCCTGCTCCCTCCGGAAGCTGCCAGGGCCCGCTGCTGCTTCTTCCTTCACTCCGTGGGGTTATGGGCAGCAGGCCAGCTGGTGGCCTGGCTTCATTCTCTTACAACCCTCATGTATACCCAGTAACTCTGAGCTCTTAATGGTTAATTAATAGGCTTTAATTAAGAGGTTAAAGGATTTCAATATAGGATTAAATTCTGATCTTCTCTCTGTCACTGATTAGTTGGAGTGGTTTTGTACAACTGCACTTATTTGGAAAACTCAAGCATTATCTGCCAGCAATAATATTAGATTTACTACTATTTATACGGTTTTTGATGCAAAAATGTATTATCTTTTACCAAATATTTTTTATCAAATTCTTTTAATCTTAAATGAAGAAATACTGCTGCAACCTAAATTGACATATTTTACTTCTGAGAAGAAAAGTTTGAATTCAATGCACTTTTACAGTAAAGGGGAGGTATGGGGGCATGGAATTAGATATAATTAGTGTGGGGGAAATCATTACACACCTTGTTCACTTAAAAAAACCCCTCCTGCAGGTAAGAACATCAGTCTCACTGAGCTCCTTCCTCATTAAAAAAAAATTATATTAGCATGGTGAAACTAATTTGTGTTTTGGCCTTACTTCTTGTTACTTTAAAAATACGAGCAGTATAGAAAATAAGTCTTCTGAGAATTGGCAAACTTTCAAGAGGCTCTCCCCCTAGAGTGCTGCTAGCAATGTGGCTTCGTTGGTTCAACTTCTACAGTAAGAATACTGACACAGTCAAAACTGAGATGCATCAGAAATAATTGCAAACACCACTTCTGGTGGTGATTATTCAGCATCAAACATGTTGGTGTAGTTTTCTTGGGTGAAGTTGAGACAGCCATGTGTTGAGCACAACCAAGACTTGCTTGCACTGGCTTTCCCAGCATTGCTCAAATTTATTTCCTGTTTGTTAGAAAAGGAAAATCATCAAGATAGGAACACTTCTGTCACAGAAGTAAAAAGATAGGGGCTACTTAATAATTGAAAATGCTCATGAATGTTGTAAACAATGTGGGATGAACTCATTCTAATCATGATACTGCAATGTCAAGAGGTGTTACATTTCGGAGCTGAGAGAGTCTGACCTATTATTTAGTGTGTGTTTATTTTGGCTATGTGTGTAATTGTCCAATGAAGAAGTAATTTTTCTATTTGTAGTAAGGATAAAAACATTTATCACAGTACCTTACTTATTTTGGACATTTCTAAAACTGCAGGTGTGAAGTGAATGGCTTCCTATTGTAAGTCAACAGATGATGCAAAAAAAGTAACCCGAGTTACTATGAGAAATACTATCTCTGCTGGAGATGCCCTTTATAAATGTAATAATGTTGCAATGTGCTTAATTGCCAACAACTGAATTAGCCTCTTTTTCTGGCACATTTGGTAAATACTGTATCCCTTTAAAAAGAAATTTAGGATAAAGTTAATAAAAATGTCATTTGTGGAAACAAGTAAAACATAAGATAAACCGTGAAACTTCTTCTGGGTGAATAATTGAGACAGAACACTAGTTTGTATACTTTAAATAATAAGGCTGTTGAAAAAATAACTTCTAGTAATTAAAATATTTATAAATGTGCCTCAGGTTCCTTAAAACTGATAATTAATAGAATTCCTAAAATAAGCAGTACTGGCAAAAATGTAGAGATAATTAAGGGGAACTAGATTTCTAATGCTTTTATATTGGTGTAATATTTCTGCTTCAAAACAGCATTCAAGTGAATCTGGAAGAAACATCTAACTATAAAACTATGAGCAGCATGTTTTTATCAGCATAGATACAAAAAGTAGAATGATAGGATAAAAATAGACTGTAAAAGGAAACTTTTATGGGAGCCAAGTGTATTCCTAGGAGTTTAAATTTCAGGTGAGAATTTTTGTATAGGATATGAAAGTTTGTATACATCCTATCTCAATTGTGTGTGGAAAATATTCCAATAGGAGTCTTGAGTTTTGCATAAAGCTCATTACATATTAAAGGTGCTGCAATAGCTGCAAAATAATAATAAATCTAGAAAATAAACCACTTTTATGTTTGTTTGTTTGTTTTTTTTTTGTTTTTTTTTTTTTTTAAGTAATGAGATGTTATTTCCTTTCTGCTCAGTAAGGAGCTCTGACCCTTTTTACTTTTTTTTTACCTGGGGGTCTTTTGGTTTCTTGTTGGGATTTTCTAATAGAGAGACAACTGCAAGTGGTGGTAGTTGAGAGTGTCATGATTCTGGATGTGAATAATGCTATGCCTGATGTTCTTCTTTTACAGCAATATACAGGCTACAGATCTTCCCTGTCCATTGTGCCTTTGCTTATAGAAATTAAGGACAGGTGCTGGTTGTCATCAATATGAGACAGAATGCAGAAAGAAGGGCTCACTATTCCTGTGCACAGTATCTGAAATCTCCACTTTCAGTTGTCCAGAGTGCTTAGCAGCAGTAGTACATGATAATTCTATGGCATCAGTAGAACTGAAGATTCGAATAGTATCACCTGTTGTAAGGTGTCTCTGATGGAGTCCTTTTTAATATTCAGTAAAGCTTGAGCTCACGTTGCATTGTTACCCTTAAATGAGAGGGTTCTAAAAGGTTCCTTCTGACACTAGGACTATTTTTCCAAACTTGAAACACAATTGTATTTGAGACAATTGTTTTTTTTCCTATCAGAATTGGCAAAACTTCTTTAGGTGAAGTTGAAGGTATCTGGATATGTAAAGCATGCATACTGACTGTTTACATATTTTTTTTTCTAATGGGTTAGTTAAAAAAAAAGACCATAATAATCTGTAAGTTTTACAGTTCCTGGCAGCCTACTTTTGCAGTAAGTTCAACTGCTTGCTCCTGATCTTCGTTGTCAGCTGAGGTTCAGTACTTACAGCTTCAGCACTTTATCAAAGCAGCTCCTTTGGGATAGTGTGGATTACAAACACAGGGACGAGGCCATGGAACTGGAGATAAAATATTTTTAACTGCATGAATGCAGTTGTGGAATGAACTTGGAGACTTTCCTTGGAGAGTCAGGCACTTTTTCAATTACAAGTGGCATGGTTAATCTTACTTTAAATGAGACCTAAAATTACCTGGGAAGTGTTGGCCTTGTTGCAAGGGTAAAGAGCAGAAGGAGAACTACCATTGTTGTGTGTAACAGTATGGATTTAGCTTACCCACTTGATTCTTAGACATTAAAACCAGAGTCACACTGATACTTCCAGTACAGCTGGAGAGGATAAAGTATTAGACGAAAAAATCTATTAGAGGAAAAATGAAGAATTTGTTTATGAAGAAAGAATTAAAAATGCAGCTAAGAATGTTTATTTTAGAGTCAAATGAGAAAAACATGGTAGGAATAGACAGACTCACAATGGTTTAAGAAACGATGTTCTAATTTTTTTTTTTAACTATGAGCAGCTATGGAGCAGCATGAGCGCTTATGGCGAATGAGGAAAAATATCACAGTAATCACCATAAGATTTGCATAAAAGTTGTGGAAACTTCTGTTGTAACATAGGATTTTAAATAAGATCCAGAAAAGAATAATTAGAACCTTCTCAGTTACATTGAAATAAAACAGAGTGGTGTGAAAATATTTAAAGGTGTCAAGTAGTTTCCATATGGACTTATGAAGGAACTGTACTTGTTTACAGGTGGTTACTCTCATAACTATCAGCTATGGAGAAATTAGGGAGCTTTGTCTGAATGATTTGGCCATTAAACTTTTGGAGCAATGTGGTATTATCTTTAATTTTAAATGTCCATATTTCTTATTATCACCAAAGAAGTGTTGGAAAAGATCTTGATAAATTGGCTGTTTTACTATATTGTGTCTGTTTAAAACTTAGTTGTAACTTTCTAGCTTTATGTCTATTATAGATTGTAAAAGTAGAATAAACAATTCAGTAAAAGATGAATTTTAATAAACAAGAAACAATTAGAAAGACATTGCTTCTCAATTTAATCTTGCAATTACTTTGAACTGCTGAGGAAAAGATAGGAGTAAGTATTTGTTGTTCTGAGGAAAACTGGGAGTAACAGGTACAGCCAGGATCTTCCTTTTTCCTTTTTATGCATCTTGTCTGGCTTATCTCAATATCATTAAACCCACACAGAAATATGATAACAGTAATTGTGTCAGTCCTTTTTAGTCCATATGTTCATCTTCTTCATGCTCACTTTTTCTTGTGTTCACAGGACTATTGTACTTAGCTATTGTTCCCTGCTCCCCTGTTAACAAAGAGCAGTTTCACTTCTGCTCATAAACAAAGTTAATAAACAAAGGCTGCAGTTTTATTCAATACTGAGCATTATAAAGAGAAACAAAAAGGTAAAGTAATCCTGTCTGTTCCAGGTAGGCTTTTTGTCTAGCTAGTGTGTTTTCTGTTGATTCATTTACAGTCATATCGTCATTTATTAAAATGCAGGGGCTTTTTTTTTCCCACGTTCTTGCTTGTCTTTTTTTTTAATGACTTTCTGACTGTATTAAGTTAAACTAGAGTCAGTGACATGACTTCATCTGTAGTTAAAAAATTATTTAGGGTCATACCAAAGTAAGTAATTCATTCTGACGTCAGGAAGAATGCAATGGGAGAATATTTTCTATTTTGTGAGGGAGGTCAAATAAACTGTGAACAAAATGTGATGCAGTGTGACCTGTAAGCCTTTGCAGAAAGCTTCTATCTTCAGGTTGGCCTGGCTCCATTCTCTCTTTTCCCCTAGTAAGTGGGGA
>JAYDZK010000113.1:132078116-132103842 GCA_034509185.1 Euphonia xanthogaster
GGAAAAGAGAGAATGGAGCCAGGCCAACCTGAAGATACAGTATTGGCCGTGTATTAGCCTGGTATGAGGTTCCCACCAGCAGAGAATATTTGGGTTCATTCTCCAATATGAAGCAAATGATGTTAGGTCATAACAGAACATCTTCACATTCTTTACATGTCCATATCTTTACCCTGCTCCCTTGCATGGAAAAGAGACACTGAAACAGAGATCTGGTAGTTTTGGATGCTCATTAGCTCTGATATAGTTGGCTTTTCCCACTTGAACTGTAAGTGAGCGGCAGCACTGCTATGAGCCATGGGGAAGATCATTTAGCAGCCACATTCCTTTCTTTCCATTCTCTTAGCTCTTTTTCTTCTCTTCAGCATTTCTGGCACAGTCAGTGTAATTCACTTAGATTTAGAATATATTTATGCATTAGACTAGAAAATATATGAATTTTGCAGTATTTTTTCAGGGAAACTATCCAAAGACATCAAGTTCCATATGTGTGAACTTATTTATAATTTTTTTTAA
Organism: Euphonia xanthogaster; assembly: GCA_034509185.1. Lineage (NCBI taxonomy): Eukaryota > Metazoa > Chordata > Aves > Passeriformes > Fringillidae > Euphonia > Euphonia xanthogaster. The sequence goes on from JAYDZK010000113.1 coordinate 132,078,633, forward strand.
CTTATTTTATAATGTTTCTTATTATAACTCTGTTTGGGCCCTTTTTACCTAGGATCCAGACTTTGGCTGTATTGTGTGTTTTTTTTTTTTGTTTGGTTCTTTGAAGGTTTTTTTGTGAATTCATTGAGAGTATGATATTTATAAATAAATACTTCACTGATTGAGAGGCAGGTAGTATTTTTCTTAGTGTGAACAAAGTTATTTCTTTTGTAAGTAATAAATTTTTCACTGTATTTAGGGCTGCCTTATTCTGTGACTAGTCAATTCTGTAGGCTCTTTAAAGTTGTTCTGCACTTAAAATTACATTGCTGTTCCTCTTTGTCTTTTTCATGTTAATAAATATCACAGAATATTTAAAGTAAAGAATAATTCCTTAATAGGTTAGAGATTAGGAGACATGAAAATCATGGGTCTTTTCCTAGGTAGCTCCACCTGTAAACCAGCTCAAAACATAATAGGTGAAAAAGCTAAAAATTTCAGATTTGTTTCCGTGGACATTTTCAGGAGGATTTACTCTATTAATAAAAAATTTCAAAGTGAAATATCACACTATTTGACACTTCTGAATAGGGCTGTTATTGTCATTGTATGGCTTTTAACCTTCTTTTTCTAAACAAAATAATGAAAATGCTAGGAAAAAAATCTGTCAATTAATTTTTAAAGTGGGGAAAATGCATTTCCCACCTGAAAAAAAAAATAGAGTTCATTTTCTTGCTACATTCTTTGCATAAACACATAAAAATCAGAATATTTATGCCAAGTACAACTCACAGGACAAACTATGCACACTTCTGAGATAAGCTTGGGAGTAATTGTTTCTGAATAGATTTCTTGGGCTCAGGGCAGGTAGAAATTCAAATGAATTGGATTTTATGGTATCTTTCTGTTTTAAAATAAAAAGTTTGTGAAAGTTTAGCTAAAACTGGTACTTTCAGCAGAAATCAAAGTAAGCACTTGTGTCTAGCTCTTTTCAATATCTTAGATTTCTCCTCTTTATTGTAAATTCCAGTGCATAGATGAAAAAGCAGCATTTTTACTTGACAGTTGTATTTTTTAAGCCCTTTCAATTTGAATGTATTTTTTTTCAATCTAAGGTCTTGGCTTAGATATTTCACTTAGATAGATAGGTGCCCCTGAAGTTAAACCTACTGACAGTAGAAAATAGTTAACTTTCGTTTGAGGAAATCAGACAGTTAGAAATAATACAATTCCAGTGAGACAATTGAGGTCTTGCCAGCAAGAAAGTTAAAGTGCTGTGAATTGAGTGAATGTGTGCAGAGATCTCTGCTGACATCTACTTTCTGTCAATATTTCATTTTCACTGATATGAAAGCTGAAAACTCTGACTTGTGAGTGGCTTCAATACTCAAGTTGCGTTATCTGCCTGGGTATGATAACCCATTAATTTCAAGTAGAATTAGATGGAAGGTTTTTGTTTGAAGTTAGATTTGAGTCTTTGGTTGCTTAATAATTTTTCTTTATCTGGTAGGCTTAGAGCAGAATCATGGTCTTCTGAGGTGGAGTTTTGTGTGATGCCCTTTCCCATTCATTTCAGTTGAATGCTGGCAAAATCATCATTTTTCAATTAAGAAAAGTCCTATTTTGCATTGCTGGACATTGTTGGTTTTTTTAATTTTTCATTTCTATTTTATTCCCTACGCATATCCATATCAAAGCATAAATTCAAGGTTTTTCTGCCCTTTGCACTTCATAGAGTTGAAAGCAAATGTGGGTTCATTGGTCAGAATTTGAGAGAGCTATTCTCACAGTAGTTTATGAAAAAAATAAAGATCTGGGTTTTTTCTGTTAGTAAAAGTGGTTACTTTTTTCCTTTTCAACACTGCTAAACCAAATAGTTCTTGTTGAATATTTTTCCTTATGCTTCTGCCTGGGTTTATGCTTCATATCTCTTGTCTGATTCTATAAAGCTCTTGCCAATAATGTAACAACAGGAATGTTCTCTGAAGAGAATCTCTGAACTGGCCTCCTGCTCAGAGCATGGTTATTGCCAAGACTCAGTTAAGGCAACTGGAGCTCTATCCGGGCAAGTTTTGAAAAGCTCCAAGCATAGTGATCCCAGTGTCTTGGGACAACTTTTTTCAGTGCTGCATTGCCTTCCAAATGTACATGCTTCTTCTAATGCCCAGCCTGAAGCCCCTCACAAAGTGCCATGTTAGTGCCTTTTGCTGCTCGATTTGCTTTTTTGACTACTAGGAAGAATTTGGCTCTGTAATTTTTCTTTTCAGGCAATGTTTAGATTAGATAGCTAGTTTCAGACAGGTGTTAAATCACTCCTTAGTCCATTCCTCTTCACTGGATTGAGCAAAGGCATGATCATTTTCTTTTTTGTTGACAAACTGGACTTGTCAAACGTGTCCAATCTGTCCACATCCATCAAAAACAGGCAGACACCAACCTGGGCACAATAGTCCAGGTGCAGCCTTGCCAGTACCAGTCAAAGAGAATAAATAACTTCCCTTAATCTGCTGCTCGTACTCTTGCTAATATGGACTCATATGTAATTTGTTCAATTTGTAATGCAAGCACACACATCACTGGGTCATTGCCTGGTTTCCACCCATTGCCCATTTCCAGCCCATTCCAGGGGTTCTTATCAGCAGAACTGCTGTTCAGCCTGCTGTTTCCCAACCTCTACTAACACATGGGGTCATATATATGTAAGAGTAATATCCATTAAGAAGTGGGTGTAGGCAGTGACAGGTTAGCTGGCACATTTGTAAGAGCAGGAACTTCAAGAGTACAGTGCAGGAAGAATGTCGTATGCTACCAGTCATTGCCACCAGCAGAAAAATTGTTAAATGAATGGACTTGGCAGAACTGAAAGTGAACAAACCCTTTTTGAAGCTGGATTAAAGCCACATCCGTGCTCCAAGCCTGGGAATATAAAATGAGGCAAGTGCTACATCTGTAATAAAACTTTGAGAGAGAAATGAGGAAATGAGAAGTGGCTTCTACACTTGCATCTGGCCTAAACATCCTGGATTCTTTCTTAACAGTTGCCCTTCTAATGGTAGATTTTTAGCAGATTTAGAAATTTTAGAAACATTTATGTTCACATTTATGTGAACTTTTGGGAGATAGGTATAGTTTCAGAACTTCTTGTCAGTAATTTTTTTTTTTTTGTAAAATGCTGAAAGTTTTAGGGATATTTCTGGAGGGGAGGAGAAAATTAAAACTTCTGTACAGTAATAAAATGTCAATAATAAGCTTGCATTTCTTACTTGCCTTTGGCATGGATCAGGAGAGACTCACAGTTTGCTGCTTTTTGACTGATATTGAATTTTTCATTTCTGGAAAGGTGTGGGCAATCAGGAAAAGCAGAATTAAATTAACTCCATTCCAGATCCAAGCAAGTATTCCAATACAAACTATATCTTGATGCTTGCAGAGCAATCCAAATTCTTACAAACAGTTGCTTTTCACATTGAGATGTCTTCTATGAAGTTATCTTGGATATGCTTTTTAAAAAAAAACCCCAAACTTGTCTAGTCAAATAAGCTTCATGAGCTTCCCCACAGTAACTTCCAGGCAATACAAATGCGGTTCAGGGAAGTAATTCTCACAAGAACAGAGCTTAATTACCAGTTTCCCATACTAAATTTTCAGTATCATTAGGTGTCTGTGTAAACTCATGCCAACTTCTCATTTTCCCCTAAAATTTGTAGCAGTTGTTAAAGTACATACTTGTATTTTTGAAACAAATGTAGTAAAGGAGTGAGACTTTGCATCAGTACAGATAGATGGCATGTGCTATAGGGGCCGTTGCCAAAATACACTTATATAAGGGTCATGTGTATGCATTTCTGAGTTTTCTACTTAAATGAGCTGTTAATTATGATTTAATATAACTATCTGGATTTACAAACAAAAAAAGTCCCTATCATGTCCAAAAATAAGGCTTTTCATTGTGGATAAAATTTTGGCCCAAAATACAATTCTTTGGCAGAACCATTTTTTCACTACTGGAAAGACATTGAGGTGGTGAAGTGTGTCCAGAGAAGGGCAATGAATTTGGTGAAGGGTCTGGAGTCCCATGAGGAGCAGCTGAGGGTGCAGGGGTTGTTTAGCCTGGAGAAAAAGAAGCTCAGGGGCGACCTTATTGCTGTCTGCCGGAAAGGAGAGGGCAGCCATGTGTGGGTCAGGCTCTTCTCTCAGGTAACCAGTGGCTGGATGAGAGGAAATGGCCTCTAGTTGCACCAGGGGAGGTGCAGGTTGGATATGAAGAAAAAAAATTCTTCATGGAAAGAGTTTTCAAGCACTGGAACAGGCTGTTCAGGGAAGTGTTTGAGTCACCATCCCTGGAGGTATTTAAAAGATGTGTGGATGTGGCATTTGGGGACATAGATCAGCAGTGACCTTGGCAGTGCTGGGTGAACAGTTGGACTCAATGATCTTAAAAATCTATTCCAACCTAAACTATCATGGATGGCTCTTGACCTCTTGACCTCACTGGATATCGGGACTGGAAATTGTAGTCTTGGGATACTTGAGTTTGGTTTCAGTCTCTGAGGTTTGCCTTGGTACTTCCTTTCATTTCCCTAGTAAGGGAACTTCTGAGCCACTCAGGCAGCAATGACTGCAGACAGCTTGAACAAAATGGAATTTTATTTTGCATTATGTTTTCTGAAAAGTATACATTATAAAGTGTTTGCTAAATGTGTTTCAGATACTGTGCTGTTCTAAACACCTAATTATTGCTGTGTGTTTTTAGCTTAAATTTTGGCTCAAACCTGTGCAGGCTAGATGATAAAAAAATAATTATTTATCTAAAAAATAGATCAAAATTTTAAAAAGGAAATTCCTAAAATGAATACTCTGTATTTTGTTTTGAATACATATTCATCTCAGATCATTCTGCTTAGTAAATAGAACACATATTGTGTCTAACTGAATATTTCGTAGATTCTTGTCTTCTCTGTTTAATTTTTTCTGACAGCTATAAATACTGTAATATTTTTCTCAAAACAGAAAAAAGATGTAATAAGTAACAATTTTGGCAGATGATGTGTTTCCTACTAGAAGAAGGGTTTGGGAAAACTACTCTGTATAACCTTGGAAAGTTTTTACTTTAAAGGAAAAGTTATGACCTTTACATAGATTCTTGTGCTCAAGAGGAAACACAAGTGAAATTATTTCAGTACATGAGGCTTAAGATTTGGCAAAAGCCTTGTGCTTTTTATGCATCAGTGAGACTGGTAAGCAAGTAATCATACAAACAAAGGCTGTAGATTATAAGGAAGCCACAAAACTGAATGCAGCCTAAAAATAAACTTGGAGTTCAGCATAGATAATATGCTTTAAATGAAGAATGCAGTGTTAAGCAAAATTAAAAGGCAGGCAAGGTCTCAGAGATTACATGTGTTACTGATGGAAACAGGCCAGACTACCAACTACCAATTATATAGTGTTGTCAGTGTAAAAACTGAAATGTGCCAGGTTTCCAGACTTCCATTTTTTTCAAATTCATTCAGCTCTTGCTTATTAATAACTCGTGTCTTGCCCCATTCAACAAAGAGCACTCAACAGTGAGCTCTTTGGAAGAAGGCAGAAGGCAGAGGAAGCCCCTCACTCCTGACTGCCCAAATGGCTTTTAGGGCAATGCCAACGCTGCTGTCCCTCCTGCAGAGGTCTCAGAGGAGCCCCTCTCCCTGCTGGTGCAGGTGGGAAAGGGCTGAAAGCGAGGGAAAAGGGAGCCACTGCTGCTGGGAGTCCACAGTGCTGGACTCAGGACTGATCTTGAAGTGACAAGAGCAGGTACACAGGAAGGGGACAAATAAGCAAATGAGGTAACCCTTTTTCCCTCTTCCTGGGAAAGGGCTGGTGGCAGCTGGGAGCTGCAGGTTAGTACAGAGGAGAGGAATGACTCCAGCCTCCTGTCCTTCCTGCTGAAGACAGGGAGCTGCCTGCCTGTTCCTACAATTCCTCTGTGGTCTAATGTAAAATACATTCTTAGGGCAGTTTTCCTGAAAAGCAAAGTAAATCCCAACCATTATTACCATATGTGTGAACACCCACGGTAAATAACTGCTTAAGTTAATTTTAACTGGCTTGTGTAATATTTGTTTTGGTAAGTGGCTCTGAAAATTCTGATTAAATAGTTTTGCATCATTAATTTATATGTGATCTATATAAATGATATATTTATGCTTAAGGAAGTTGGTCTCCTGGATTTAGTTGTTTTCTAGGAGGTTATTTTTGTTCTATCTTATGATTCATGTGTGTTTTTTATTAACTTAATCTTAAGATTCTCAAGAAGAATAATTCTAAGGAAAAATAAATGCCTTTTGAAATTTTTTTCTTGTCTTATATTACCTTTTTAATGTTTCATAATAAATGCTTAATTGTTTGTTTTTTGCCTGAACTTATTCAAGGAACTAAAAAATCTGCCTACATTAGATGAATAACTTTTAATTCACTAAACTTTACAGTCTCGATTGCAAAATTAGGCAAGTTGAATTCCATGCTAAGAATTTAAATATCACTGTTCATACCCCTATAAAAAAAAAGAGAATATCCAAAGTTCTTTTTTTTTCTCAATGGGTTTGAAACTCTTGTGATATGCAATATCACCCTTCCCATCTTTTTCAGAATCTGCAAAAGCTAAAATATTATGGCTATTTATAATGAAAATTAAATTTCCCATGACCTCATTTACCTTTAGAAATAGAGCTTTTGAGAAAAACTACCATTACAGAGCATTAGATGTGTCTGTAGGTTTGGTCAGCATGAGACACTTCCCATTATCATGTATTGAGATTTGATGATTGTGGACTCAGAAATATGGATGGATTAACATGATAAATTAACATTGCAGTTCTGGACACTCATGGCCACTGACTGCATTTGTTTCCAGCTCTGGAAATAGATGGTAAATGTATGTGTGTATCTTAGGCAATTTTTCCAGGATTTTACACCTAAGGCTGTCTTCTACTTTACATTTTACATGAGATGGGAGTTCCTATCCAATGATATGAATGGCTTAAATGATTTGTAATAATTTGTTAATATGAAGTAACTTATTATGGGCTTAAACCTGGTGATTGAAAAGTAATTGAAAATCATTTTGGAATCATTATTTTATGCAGTATTGTTAGATAAATAAAGATAAGCTAGATCAAGAAAAGATATTTGCATCTATCTCATGGAATTAGATAAAAGTATACTTTAAAGAATTAATTAGATTTTTTTTCCTCCTCTTAGCCAGTTAATTGTTTAGCATCATGGGCTCTTGGATCACTTATCCTGTGTTTCCAGCTGTTGTATTTATAGCAAACATCTGGTTGTCCCATCCTAAGGCAAAGTTACATCTCTTTGTAACAGCTGGACTGTGAGCTCAATGTTATCAATGTTGAGCTTCCTCCTAGAGTTTAGTTATAATGAAAAAGAAATAATTCTTGAATGTAATACTTCTGGAGCATCATAAATTAAATATATTTGCTTTACTACAGTATTTCTCTCTGATTTGTAAAAATGATTATGATTTAGTGACTGTGAAGTATTTGTGGGCAAAGGTAAACAACAGCTAATGATCTCTTCTCTTCTGCAGAAAATTACATCAGCAGTTTGAGATGTATAAGGAGCAAGTGAAGAAGATGGGTGAAGAATCACAACAGCACCAAGAGCAGAAGGGTGATGCTCCAACCTGTGGCATCTGCCACAAAACCAAATTTGCTGATGGCTGTGGCCATAACTGTTCCTATTGCCAAACGAAATTCTGCGCGCGCTGCGGAGGAAGAGTGTCTCTGCGGTCCAACAAGGTATGGGGCTGTGAGACTTGAGCAGCAGGCTTCTCCTAAACTCAGGGTCTCTTACTCATTGCTTATGAATCCAAATCACGTAACTACTGAAACAGATTTCCTTTAAGGAGAAATCTACTCCAGGGCCTTTTAAAAAATCCGTCCTCATTTCATGTAATTTCCAATTGCATATGAATTTGTGATTATGGCTTTTAAGTTAATGCATATCCTTTTTTGACTAACAAGTACATTTCTTTGATTGGCGAAGGAGTCTCTATTTGAGAAACAGAAATACATCTAGTGATCTAGTGATGCTAATATTGAGATATTGATTATTACATAGTAGAGCAAGGGTTTGTTTCTTTCCTGCTTGCCTAGGCTCTTCTGTACTTGATTATAGTAAAATTAGTGTAGGAACATTTTATATAATATAATATTGTGCTTTAAAATATTTATTAGCTATTGTTCATATTTATTAGCTATTGTTCATATCCACACATATTATCCATATTTATATGTGCATACGTATGCAAATGTTAACGTATTTCTGGGAAATAATGAAATGCCCTAAGATATATTGTTCTGTATATGCTGGTGTTTATTGCATAACAAGTGGTAAACCAGCAATCTGAATTCTTAAAAAAGCCGAAGGATAGAGTAAAAAATTCAGCACAACTGATGTAATCACAGAAAACTTTTCTGAGATCATTTTACTCAATATTTTAGATAAAATGTTCAGATCTGATACATAGAATCTTTCTCAGATTCTGACAGATATATACGGCAATATTGAAGAAGTATCATGCTAGTCTTTTTGAAAATATGTATTTTGTAAACAATACAATTTTATTATTTTAATGTTTATTCATGTAATATTTTTATATAATTTATTTACATAAGTCAATTTTTTTCAGTAATATGCTCATTGCAAATACCATGCAATTGGTAAATATTATCTTTTGTATGGTAGGAGACAATATTATGCATGTTATATATTTCTTGGCCTAAGATTGAAAAGAAGGTTTAAACATCAGACTGAAGTTTTTGATTAACAAAGTATAAAATAATAAAAAATAAAAATTTAATAATAGTTCCTGATAATTAAAGTAACTGAAATTATGTGTAAATGTGTCAAATTGCCTTGGTTTTTCATTGAGGTAACTTAAAAATGCTGCCTTCAGTGGGTTTATATATTTTATTTGTTTTTTCTAATGACTGACTAAGTCATGTTGCTAGTAATAAGAGAGATAATTTCTGTATTCATTTCATCTGATTACAGAAGCCAATTAGGACAGATATTAGAGTCATTATGCCTACATCCTTAGAAACATAGCATTAGGAAGAATGCTTCATTTCCTAATGACACATTCTGATACACCATTTAGGTTCTCCTTGAGATGGATCATTTGAACTTGACAGATAGATATATGTCTGACTTCTCTTGACAGATTTCCAATGAGATTCTTCCACAGAGTCTTAGGTAATTCCAGTGCTTCACCATGCTCACCACAGATAGCTTTTCTTAGTGTCTAACCCAAATCTGTCTTTCAGTAAGTCAGCTTCTCCATTCAGTCTGAGACTGTTCTGCAACACTTCTCAGCTGGCATTTTCTTCTATTACTTTTGCTAATTTAGTGTGATGCTGTCCTGCACCTCACTCATTTTTGTTCTAGATAATTTATGAATAAGGTGAACAGAGTATCTCTAGACCCATCTCCTGTGAGGCTTTGGTGGTGAAAACTTTTGATTAAAAAACCCTGATCATTTATTGCTAAACCCTGAGCATTTATTCCTATTCAGTGGCAGCTGAGATTCTTTAAAAGCCTGTAATCCCAACTGAGCAGTAGGACTAAATCCCATTTTCTCACTTTCTCTGTGACTACTTGAAAGAATTCTAATACACATAACAGATGTGAATTGCCTCTACTAAATCCATTCTGACTTCTCCACATTTTATCATAATTTATTCATATGCTTGCTAATTTTATTTTGTATTTGAGTTTCTAAAAATCTGTCCAATGTGGATGTCAGACTCATTTGTCTATTCTTCAATTGACATAATGTTGAAATTCTTTAAAAATATTTTGGTATTTTTGCCAACTTTTATACTTCTTATCAGTGAAAGACTGCATTACAGTTACGAATTATTTTAGACTGGAGATTCTTTACACTAACTATCATTTAATTAAAAAAATGTGGGTTTTTTTTTTGTTGACTCCTTTTACAGCTTCTTTTCTGAAATATCAGTTCAAAGTGTGTCCTCCAGTTTATTTTGCATAAAATAATATTCTAGAGTAAATACCTTCCTAATCACTGTGAATATGAACAAAAAAGATCTAATTCAGAAAGACTGTGGCAGTCTCCCTGCTTTATGCCTACATTGATTATTCTATTAAAACTATTTTCATCTACCAGAATTCATTCTTTTCTCTTCTTTTCTGAATACAACTTCAGTTTCTTGGAGGATGACTTCTAATAACTTCCTATTTTAAATTTGCTGGTTTTGGTCTTTGTCGACATTTTTTGACACATTTTATATATGTATATATATATGTCTGCTTTGGACCTTATATATGTGATACTTATACTTAAGGTATCACCTTATAAGGTGATACTTATTCTGTCTGAAATGTTCTTTGGTGGATCTGTTAAAGATCATAATATCAAGTTTCAAGCTAATCTCCTGCCTTTTACTCCAGATTCTCCTGCTAAATTGTTTAATACAGACCAGTATTAGCAGGATGCACCTCAGATGATGGAGAATTGCAAAGAATGCTTCTTTTTCAAAGGTCTCAAGGCTGACTACTGCTTACAAGGTTCATTGCCATGAGTAGGAGCAGGGAGTGGAAATGTTTTGACTGTTGCTAAAGTGTTAGATTAGGATTCTCAAAATGTTTGGATGATTTATTCCTTTTTCAGTTTCATTAAAGTGCCTTAAATATATAGGCATTAGCATTCAATTCAAGCTGTAGAAAAATTATCATTATGTGAGAGTTCCTTCTAGCTCAAACAAATAAAAATGATAATGGTAGCACTTCTTCTGTACAATTTATTATCTTGGTGAATGGTGTATTTCGTTAAATGGGGATTAAATTTCAAGGGAGTAAAAAACCTTGAACAGTCATCTTTTATGTTTATGAACAGTTTCAGATTGATTAGAATTTAAATAATAAATCATGTGAGAGTAAGCAGTAATAGTTCTTAGTAATAAGAGTACCACTGATATATAAAAGATACTCCTCTTTTTTTTAATTATATACTAATTTATATAGGGAAATGCACATTGAATGAGTCAGTTGACAACAGAATGAGGTTTATGCAGGTGAGAAATCTAAATGCTAAAATGTTGGAAAAATCCAGCCTCCAGATTAGATACAACGTTGTGTGCAGCAAATCTAAATTTTAACACCTCAGAACGGCAGTTCACTAAACCAACCTTTCACTTGTACAGAAAGGAAAAAATGCTTGTCTGGAAAGTTAACTTAATGCATGCTGAATACCTTTCAGGGTATTTGGCAACTTACTAGCACTTGGAGCCACTGAAACATCATCCTCTCTTCGTCTTTGAAGAACAAAGTAAGAGATTTTCAGTTGTTTTATAGGACCCAAAACCAACATGGGAAACATGCAAGGTGTAAGTAGGGAACTTCTCTCAGTTCTCCTGGTTCAGTGCAAGCTTTGCATTCTGATCATTTCCCTGGGGTTGTTTGATTTAAAAAAAAACATCAAGTTCCCTTTACTGAATGATTCTAACTGCTGGACTTGCAATATGATCTGTATGGAGTTGCAACACAAAATTGTAACATATATGTGCTAGTGCGTAATCCTTTCCATTCTGTTGAGAATTAGCAAGAACTGAAGATTTAGTCTGTCAGAATCAGCTTTTCTAAGTCACTAGGATTTGGAATAAACTCCATGATTTGTTATTGCATACAAGTAAGTTGGCTTTTAGGAAATGTGGTTTGACTTTGCATTTCTCTACAAAAGACACATAACACTGCAAACATGAGGAAAGGGTTCCTCTAAACAGTTTGTGTGGTTTTTCTTTACAGTTTAATCCATGTAATACCTCTAAAAACTGATAACCTGCAGCTGTATTCATCTCTCTAGAGAACAAGTATCTCTGAGAAAAAACAGAAAGTCAACGGTAAATTAATCCAAAGACATTACACTTCTTAATCAGAAGTTGTAAATTCACAGTTGTAAATTCACAGTGTAAAAATTATGCTTCTCATTAGGATGAATTTCACATCTCAGTCTCCCCATGGATAGAATAGAATTTGTATTATCAGATATGTTGAAGACTTAAATCTGGTTCTGATTATGTTGGACCAATATTAATGCCATAGGAACATCTATGATAGCTAAGATATCTCTAAGTGATGATCATTTAGAAATGATCAACCCTCCCTGTTTTATTTGAGGTGATCAGCCTCTTTATTTTTTGAAAGTTATACCCAAACTTATCAGGACTACAGTTCAGCTACTGTACTTCATGGTCCTTAGTAGCTTTCCCCACTCCTTTCCTGGTGGAGTTTGGCTTCTCTGATGTGGTACAGCTGTAACCTGGGATCAGCCTTGGGGAAAGAGCTGTGTGAGGATGATTTGCAATAAACTCCCTTGGGAGCTCTAGTCCTTTGCCTTGGAGCTGCTCAGTGCTCAGCCTTGGTCCCTGCCTCAGCCATGCAGATGCCTGGAAGGTTCCCTCACTGACCCTAATCTATTGGCTTGGCTTCCTGGATTGCCTCAACTCTGCCTTATCACCATGGACCCTACTGGGGACCTGGATTCTTTGTTGACCCTGGGCCCTCTCCCTGGTTTCCCCTTGGGTGCATGCTGTGGGACACAGGTCTGCAGTTGAGGGCATGACTTGCCTCATGCCTCCCTTTTTGCCTTCTCCTGGCCCTGGCTGAGCTGCTGACCCTGTTTCTGCTGGGACAGTATTTTGGAGGTGGTGCTGTGGCAGCATAACCCTTCAGCAAAACACCTCAAATTGTTGCATTTCATGCTGAGAGTTAATACCTTGCACAAGTACCATTTTGAACTAGGAGATATTGCTCCTTTCCAGTCTGTAAACTTTACTTGCAAAATAATACCTAGCAGAACTAATATTCAGAATCTGCATTTCTGTACTGATTCTTCAGATTATCTTGATTGTTAAAAATCCCTGTGATTTTAAAACAAGCTATGTGGATATGATCAGTCCCTTCAAATGACAACTGCACAAACTATTTCTGTTATTAATTTTATTTATTTGAAACTATTTTGATTTCATAGCTCTTTTGATCTCAGTTAACAGCAAATGATGGTCTCAATTTCAACAGAGGCTACATGTTTGAACTTGTTTGAACTCTTCACTATAAAGCTTTCATAAACCTTAGAGGTTGTTATGATCCTGATACAGTGAAGAACACACAGTTTTACCCAGACTTATAATTTTAGACAATTAAAGTGATAAACAAACAGTCTTGAAGAGTAGCTTTAGCTCATGCACTCAGATGCCAGATTGACCTTGTAACAGATATTTTTAAAAAAGGATGAGGGATAAATACTGAATCCTTCTAGGGGTTTTGTTTTTTTTTTTGAGTATAGGATGGAGTTCCACTAATTTTGCCAACATTTCTGTGTGTCTGAATACTCACGGAGATAAGGCCTTTCTCCTTAAAACCACTGTTAAAATATACCTGCATTTTCATGTGGAACAGGACAAATACCCCTGTTCTTTGAAAACTGAATGGAATGATTTCTCTAATGTCTTTGCTATTGAAATGCCTGTCTAGGCTTTGAGATTGTCAATCATGTAATTGTTTGCAGTGTATTCCTATGAACTCAAGAATGTTTGACAGTGTGTGTGGAGGAAGCTGAGAGGCTGGAGGAAGTCATAGGTGTTGGGTAAACTGTGGTGGCATGCCTTGAACTTCTTCACATATCTTTATATTTTGTAGCTTGATTCTGAAAAGAGATTCTTCATCCTGGACCTTATTCAACATAGGTTGATTGTGTGAATTAAGTCCTGGTTACTGTAATGATCAAAGTATGAATGACAGGATTTTGAATTATGGATTGTAATTCTCTTGGATAGTAGAGTGTATTTCTTCAGAGGTGAGGATGAGAAGTCAAGGCTCTAGATGTTTCCATATAAAATGTCTCTGAACACTGCTTTCTTTCTTACTGCAGTGTGACAGGAAACCATGCTAGGAAAGTATGAGATCACCTGGTACTGAGCAGAAAAATATGTCTCTGCACACAGAGTGATGAGGCATGGTTGTCCTGTGATTTAGATAGCTTCCTATGCTATTTCCTCTTTGTATAACTGAGAATACCACTGAAACCCATAGCATCTTTAAAGTACTTTAATCTGTTGCCACTGAACATAGGATCATAGAATGAATTGGGTCAGATGGGACCCGTGGAGGTTTTTCCAGACCATTCTTCTGCTCCATGCAGGATTAACTTCAAAGTCAGATGAGGTTTTTAGGACCTTGTCCAACTGAATTGTAAAAACTTCCTAGGAGAGTGAATCCCTAACCCCACAGGACAACATCATTCACAGATTAACAACTCCTGTGATTTTCTTTTTTTCTTACATGCAATACAATACCTTAATTGTTGCATTTTGTTTATTTCCTGTGCATCTTCAAGAAAATTCTGTCTTTGTGTTTCCTATAGCTAAGCTTCAAATAGTTGAGGGATGGAAGTAATTCTTGTCTTCCCACATCCTTCCCTATCCCAGCCTTCTTTAGGCTAAACAAGCCTATCTCAGCTTCTCCTTGTATATTGTGTGTTTTATTGCCTGACTGTCTTGTTTGGCCTCTGTTGTATTCTCTCCTGTTTGTTTGTAACTTTAGGGTTGGAGGGAACCTAAGCCTTCTCTAAGAGTTACATGTTATAAAGTTACATTTCATACAGGTATTGGAACAACAAATCTATAAAATTAATTGTCACCCTTTTTTGGTAAGCAGTTGTATTCCCAGCACAGCCAATGCTTAACCAAGTGCATAGATTTAGTCTCTGTATTGGCATGTGAAATTAAAATACCAGATAAAAATCATCATTCTCTTCATTCATTAAAAGAGGGAATATTTTTGTCTAAGAATATTTAAATTTTTTTTCTAAAGTATTGTTCTATTTACAATTTAGACAGCTAAGAAGACAATTTCTTCAAGGAAAATAACAAATAGGAATGTTTGTATTTAATATTGATGGGTATGAAAAGGAAAGTATATGTGTTATACTGGCATGATATGCAGTAAACACTTGTGACAAAATCTGTCTCCTTGTGCTTTATAACTCCAGGATTTTACAGATCTCTTGAGTGACTAACATGCAGCTTTGCCATTTGAATACCCTCTAGTTGTCTGCAGTAAACAAACATTCTTAATTTCACTGAACTCTTTGCAAGTGCAAAGGATTGATGAATGCTAATAATTTGCAGTACTGGGGTTCAAGGTATGAGCTAAATGCTGCATCCTTTGATGAGATGACCCATTCTTTTGTGAAGATAATTCAGGCATGACTCACAAATTGTTTTTATGAAAATTATTTACTTTGAGCATTTTTTCTACAATTTTTTATTATAAGATAGTCTCAATATCCCTCATGAAAAGATAATGAAAATTATTAAAATTACTTATTTTTCACTATTTCTCCTTAACCATCAGGGAAAATAAGAAATATATAAATATTACTTCCTTTGATATATTTTTGTTTATCTTACTAAAAAATTCTAGTACTTACTTTCAAAATGGATGTGACTCTTTCCTTATTTGTGTTTTCTTTTCCCCCCTGTCCTTTCTTTCTTGCTTTCGTGGATATGAACTCCAGGAGGACAAAGTGGTTAGAGCCTTTTTTCTGTTTAAAGTTCTTTTCTTTTATGGTCGACTTATTTCCTGCCCTACATTTGCTCTCATTTACACAGGTGTAATTCCTACTGAAGGCAAGGGGAATTACTGTCATTAAAATGAAAGCAATGCTTGGCATAAAAGGCTTAACTGTTTTTCAAATAGCTTACTAATAACCTGTAAGTTGTTGTGAACAGTATGCATGATATTCCTCTCTGTTTGCAGCTTTTATGAGCATGCCCCTGCCTTTCCTTTGCTTTCGCAATATATGTGCACAGCTTAAAATAGTTAAATGTCATTTGTGTCACAGGTGTTTCTTTGATAAAATTCATTTGTGTTCTTGTAGAAGTGGCATAAAGTGACCATAATGATTTTTCCACTCTGTATGACTGATATGTTTGTCTCCACATTTTAGGTTGTAATTTTTTTGGCATGGTAGTTCAGTTCTGATTGTCAATGACGATACAATTAGATACCAGTAAATATTAAGAAAACATATCTATCCTAAACGTTTAGGAATATGCCAGCAATGTCATAGAGTTATCCACTAATATGATTTATTTTCTGAACTGGTTTTTAGGCTTTCCTAAAATATAGTGCACATATTGTATTCAGCATAATGTCAAAATAATGTTAAACGTTATGCATGTCACTGACATTCTGTTTGTCTTGATAATAATACACATAGAGGAAATCTTTTATTTTAATCTTTTAGTTTAGCAAGGTTTAAAATGGTAGTATAAATCTGAATTTGGGAATAAGCCTGGGTATGTTTCAATATTTTCACCAAATTAGTGAAATGGTTTCTAAGTAACAGAATTGAGAAAATGACATGAGCTGGTGTAAATCTGTCCGTCCATCAAACTCTCTGCTGTATTCTAAAGAACTTAAATTACGAAAGCAATTTGCCCTGTAATGCTTGGGAAAAAAGTTCCTGATTTAAATGGAGTAAAGAAATTCTTTAAAGTTCGTATACTTTTAGTTAATGTATACAGAGAATGGCTTTTTCTATAATAAAATGTAATTTTTTCTTCCTGATAGATGTGCCAAGGCTCACATTTGACTTGCAAATATGATTCAGAAATACTTTTATTCACACAGAAGTTGTAAGCCATGTGCTGGTGTTACCATTGAGGACATATCTTTAGTAGCAGGCAAGTGACATTTGAGGTGGGCCAGTCTGTTAGAGGGTACACAGCTTTCTTTTGGCCTTCTTCATCAGCGTTTCTCACAGTTAAAAGGCTGTGAAAGTGGGAAAGCTGTGAAGTAACAGCAGGTTGTAGAATGCAGAGGTAGCTGTTGAATACAAAAAGCAGATGAAGAAAAGGAACCATTTTCTCCTTGAAGAATGTACCCTTTCTGTATAACCTTGCCAGTATTGATGCATGCTAATAGCGCTTATTCCCACAGTCAGTCCAACAACTGATGCCTGCGATATCATCTATGTTGGAGCCATGTAAAATACTAAATTCACCCAGAAAATAAAAAAAAAAACAAACATGTGAAGGTTATATTATTATCTGGCTTTACCATGTACGTGTGTTAGGGAGGAAAGGAACAGGAATTTCTCTAGCTAATCAATTAGTTAAATTTTTCCATGAAAAAGGGCAGTGGCTTAAGTTGCTTTATGTAGTGTCTATTTGTGCTGATTTTGAAATAGATGTTTTAGAAGTTATGGAGGCAGAAAAAACAATGAATATATTAAGTCAACTTTTTCTCAGCTATAAGCATTGTAAAGAAAGAACAGCAATGGTATTTATATTTTAGTACTAACTGTAAGGTTAAAAGCCCTGGTGTATTGAATACAGTGTAATGTATCAAATAGGTACCTTCAATATAAACAGTATTTTTTTGTATGCTACAGCAGTTACCAGTATATTAACACATCCAGTGAAGCCTTAATATTATTTTTTATTCTTCATTTTCCAGTGTTAGTGTAGAAAGTCTGAATTCCAGTATTTCTTAGGTGGCCTATTCTGTATTTTGTAACCATAGAATGGCAAGTTCAATAGAAAATGCTCCTAGATAAAGCTATCGATACTTTGTGACTATTGATGGTTTGTTGACCCAATTTAAAAAATAGCTTAGGAAAATGAGATGTATTCAAAGCATCAGGTCTGTAAGGAGTTAGAAATATATTTTTGTGTAGAAGTCTCGTTACATCTTTTGATAAAGATTAAGATTGCAGGGAAAAGCTGGGACCGCACATGGAGTTGAATAATTGGGAGAACCATAGAGCAGTTTACTGGTGCTATTAATGCTGGTGGGGAATGGAGTTAGACATGGATCCTGACTGTATTTTAGTGTTGTACCATTAAACATGCACAGAAGAGAACTTATACTGCACCTTCTTCTATTCCACTTGTGAGACCCTACCTGGAGTGCTGCATCCAGCTCTGGGGTCCTCAGCACTGGAAGGACATGGACCTTGGGCTGAGTCCAGAGGAGGCCACCAAGATGATCAGAGGAATCAGAGCACCTCTCCTATGAGGAAAGGCTGAGACAATTCTCCAGGCTGAACAATTCTAAGAGAAGTCTCTGGGAAAACCTTGTAGCAGCCTTCCAGCACCTGAAGAGGTCCTACAAGGAAGATGAGGACATACAGTTTAAGCAGAGCCTGCTGCAATAGGAAGAGGGGAATATGGTTTTCAACTGAAGGAGGGTTGGTTTATTAAGATGTGAGAGAAGGTTTTTAGAGTGTGGGAGGTAAAATGCTGGAAGAGGTTGGTGAGAGAGGTGGTGGAATGGTGCTCTGAGCAACCCGATAAAGTTGAAGCTGTTGCTGCCCGTGGCAGGGGGGTTGGACTAGATGAGCTTTAAAGGTCCATTCCATCCCAAACCATTCTAAGGTTCTGTGATAAAAAATAGCACTTCAGAGTTTACAGCTCACTGTGCCTCTTCCCACACAGAACATGGAAGTGACTTTAATTCAGTCTCAGTCCTTCTTTAGTCAGGTATATAAAGAAGTACTTTTACAAAATTGAGACCCCAGTGTGCCAGAAAAGAATAATTTAAGCTTAAAAGAGTTAGATTGTATCTGAGAAGGAAACAGTTGATGTTTTAAAATTGAAAAATAGTGTGAATTTTTTCCAACTTCTGTAAGTTTTTCTTTAAGAAACAAAGGTACATTTAAAAAGATTTCCTTCATTTCTGTCACTATTTTTTCAGTCAAAATGTTACTATAAGGTAGAGATTTCTTTGAGAAACTAGAGTCAATTAAGACTGTTAAAATGAAGTTGATTTAAAAAATAAAGGTACGCAGGATATCTCCCTTTTACTTAGATTCTGACAATTATATTCCTAAGCAAATAGCTTTATTGAAATGAGCTACACCATTAGCTAGAATAGTGAAATTTTATGACTATATCACTGAAAATCATGGAACGTGTGATTAAACTGATGAGGAACTAGGAAGTGCAATACAGTTTGGGCAAAAAGATATATTTATTATAAATAGTAGGAAATTAAAAAGTAGCAGAATTTCTAAATTTTTACTTAATTTTATCCTGAATTTAAGTGAAATTATAGATTTTCTACCTTTCATTAGAGACCATGACTTTAAAGTAACCGCTGATACTTTGGAGACAACAAATAAGTAAGCAACCTAATACATTTTTGGAAAGAGCTGACAGGAGAAAATGTGGTTCCTTCACTTTGCTGTTTATTGTCTGGCTTTTAAAAGCTGATGAAATTCCAGTGGAGTGTTCTGTTATGGACATTTGAGGTTTAGATACATTGATTCATGTTTTTTAAGTGTTAGTTTTCAAGTCACAAATTTTGTAGTGACATGAAATCAGCAGTGGCATGGCCCTCAGATCTTCTGATACTTTTTTGGTTCATTCATCTCTTCCAGTGGATTCAGGAACTTGTTTTTAGAGAATCTGTTTTAAACTGCTACAGATCAAAACCTTCACCAAAACTGTTTATAATTTTGTACAGAATAAACCTGAGGAAGAATGCAAGGGAACTTGATTTTTGTTCTATCTTTATTTCCTGCACAAGGAAATAAAATATTTGGCACTTTCTTTGAAGTAAGTCTTCTACCTTTCTAATTTTATTAATTTTGAAGTACTTAAGACACAGACAAATAGCTTGTATTTAAAAATCTATTCTGAAACCTCCACCAGTCCGAAAAACTTTTTTTTTCCTAAAAAAATTCTATATAAAATTACAGTAGAAAGGATAAAAAAGCAATTATCATAGGGCATTATTCTTTATCCCTTTATCTTACTGCAGTTAAAACTTCCTATTCCCCAGTTTTACTTCACCATATTCCAAAGTAATCAACATTGTTTTTCCAGTCAGGAGAGACCTAGGTGTTGATGATAATGTTTTCTGTCACTTTCTTGAAAATTTCACTGTTAAAAAAGAAAGTTTTTCTCATTTTACTTCTGCCATTCTGAAGAGGTCTTGGGCCCTACCAAGCTTCAAATTATTTCTAAACCATCAGTGTTGTAGTTCTGTACCTCCACAGCACCTGAAAACTTTCTCATCTGGAATTAAACAAATGTGAGAAATATTTGTAGAAGCCATAGGTTGCTTCTTCTACCTCTGCCTTCTTGCTATTGGAAAATATCCATTTGGGGAAACTCTTGCTCTGTTCTTGATGCTTGACTCAAGCTGATTTTGTGTTTTACAAAGAAACAGACTCAGAGTCTCATCAAGATTTTCATGGCCTGTGTATGCTCTGTGTGTCTTTTTTAACAATTTCCAGATCACTGAAACTTGGAAAGAATCCCCTTTTTAGAAAGAGACTCACAAAAACTATAGAATATTTCCTATACCTCGAATACCTCTGACAAAAGTTTCCTGTACCGGCTATTACATAGGATTGTTTTCTGAGATACCTCTTTGCTGTGGGAAGCTTAATGATTTTCCTCAGCTCTTGGGTATTGTCTTTCAGATTGGGATCTCTAAAAGTCATTCAGAGAGTTGCCAACTTAGATCTTCCTGAATCCACTTGGGCCACTTGTCTCAGCCTGTTGTCTGATCCTGTTTCTCACATATCCATTTGTCTAAGTTGCTCTCCTTTATCTTTCTGCATTCAGACTGCACTCTTGTTTCCTTGATCACTAACAGAAAACACCTCCAGTAGCAGAAGGTGAACAAACTTCTTGGTTGAAATTGGATTGCCAAACATATTTCAATACCAAGTTCTCCTTTTGCCTGTCAAAATCACCCTGCAATCAAGACATGTCCTCTACTCAAAATATGTTACCTAGCTTTATTTTCAGTGTTTTCAGGACTGTCATGGTGTGACACGATAGAATGTAGTCAGTGTACATAGGTTTTTAAATCTGCAAGTGGCAGACTGAAACTTGGCTGAAATCCTGGTGAAGACCATACATGGTAGATACCTCCTACTAATGGTTAAATTGGCATACAAATGTTTTCTCTGGATTAGATCTCATGTGTTGCTAACTTCTAGGGCCTTACTGTCATACCAAAATACACTGTTGGTTGCCCATCACAGTCAAAGAGCAGGGAGATTACACTATGCTGTAGTCCATAGTCCAACTTTATATTAACTTCTTTGAGTTGGAGATGTTGGGGGATTTAATTTTTTATTTTCTTCTTTTTTTTTTTTCCTCTTTTTTTGCCTTTTCTGCAATGCCCATTGCCCTATTTTCTCATGCACAGATCATTGGTTTACCCTCACATGGTTCAAGGAAAGGGAAATGTATTCCTAGGAACTGCCAATCTCCTTTTGCAGCTTTTGCTTGACATTTAATTGGAAAATAAAAATAAAACAACTCCTTCACATGATGTAGCTGTAAACTGGTCTTAGCTATTTCAATCCAATGGCTACATGGGGCTTTAGATCCATGTAAGGAGACTTTTCTTTCGTTATCTGTGTTCCATGCTTAAAGAACACACTCAGATATGTTTCTTGCTTAAGAACAGAAGCAAATACAGAAAAAAACCGACTATGAGTGAGTCTGAAATGCTTTTTACAGTCATATTTGTACTTCTGTATTAGATGAGCCAGGGTTTAAATGCCCAAAAACTTCTATAATTTTTTTTCACCCACAATAGTCAGTGTAAAAGACACTAGTCTTTCCTATAAACCTTGTCCTTTACATATATACTATGGTGGTGTAATTTTACAGTACAGAGATTAGAAGTAGCTGGTTTGGTTTTAGGTGTACTGAATTTCTGAAAAGCATTACGGGTGATTTAGAGAGAGTCTGGCGAAATTAGAGTGACCTGATTTTGTTTTGCTAGCTATTTTTCTCATCCTGATAGCAATAGAATTTTATCTTTTAACTTCAAATTATTCAAGATAGATTAATTTTCCACTGAAATTCTTCTTCAAGCTATCCTAAAATAAAATTGTCTTAAAACATGTATGGAAACATTGTGATAACAATAAAAACTATAGCACATCAATAAATTTTGCACTTTTGTTCAAATTAATAGAGCAAGAGCAATTACAAATACTAATTCTGGAACCAGAAGATGAAACAGTTCTTGAGCAATAAGTTTTATTTGTCACCTGTTGCAATATCCAGAAACATTACCATGTGCTATTAAGTTCCAGGTGTAGACCTTTATCAAAGGTAGCTCAGCAAATTCCTCATTTCAGTCCCAGGTGTGTAACAGCACACCTAAGACTCTTTGGACACAGTTAGACATTATGGCACAGCAGGGGATGGTATAAATGTTTAATTATCTAGATTCAGCTTCAGTGGCTGGAAACCAGTGCCTATATATATAAATAATGAAGACATTGCTAGTAATAGAGTAAAGCAGCAAACCTCCCAAGGTGTTTTTTCCCCCTCAACTGTTTACTTGGAGCTTTATTTAGCTAGTGCCTTCAAGGAACAGCTTAGTGGTAGGTTTAGGAATTAAATGAAAAAGGCCTTGCACCTGGGTTAATATCTGTTTGCTCTTTAGATCTGCTGTGTGAAAAATGGAATTTGCATGGCCAGCACCTGTTGATATATGAAGTATTGTATGCACAGACAAGACAGTTATTCAGCTTAGTATGAGTGCACTTATGTAGACAGTTTAGCAGGCGTTGAACTTCAGTGCATTCAAGGAAAAATTTAGATAAATGTGAAAAATCCTGTGTTAAAAGAAGATGTCACCTATGAACTATAAACAGGGTATTCAAAAATTAAAACTTCCTTGGTTTGAATTATTATAAAGATGCCATCATTCAGCATCAAGAAGATCTACAGAAAAACCTGGATTTCAGGTAGCTATTTCAATTGCAGTCAATTTATATGTGTTACTTTTTGTGGCTTTTTGAGAGTTAGTTTAATGTAGTTCACAAGCCCTTTTTAGCATTTTAGATCTGCAAGAAATAAAACACCAAAGGTTTGTAAACCAAGCACATATTAAAAGGATTTCTGGTTGATATGGGGGATAATACACTTTCACAAAAAATATCCCTGCAATGTTTTAATACTGATAGAATCCAGATGCATCTTTATTAAGTGGGGATCTGGGTAATTTTTTTTCCTATGTATACATGTACCTCCCATTTATCTTTAAATGTTTGAAGTTGGTCAGTGTTAATCACTAGTGTTCATTTAACCTTTCCATCTTTCAGTTTCAGTGTAATTGCTACATAACTTCAGAGTCATGACCTGTTTAATTAAGGTGCTCTTGCTCTCAGATACTTGGTCATGTGATTATGAAAGATGATATTTATCACTGTTAAGGATTTGGATTTCTTCTTAGGTAGACAAAGTGTGGGATCTTTCAAAGGGATTCGAATAGTTTAACCTCTACATTGCAGAGAGGATTCAAATGCCTATTTCTCCCAATGTGTGCAATTGCCTAGTGTCCTTGCATTCAATATTAGTTAATTTTTAGATTATAACACCGTGATGATTTTATATTTTTTAAGAAATTGCTTTTGCTCTGTAGATGTGAAGCAAATTCCTCCTACTTTGCTTCAAATTATTTTTTAGCTTTATCTAATCCTTGTTTGGCTTCTATTTTTTTATTGACATCATTGTGAGTGGCCAAAGAAAACTTTCCATGTGGTGAATGTCTGGCCTCAGTAACTTGGGAGGAACATAACTGTTTGCATTGTTCTTAACACTGTTGTATAGCAAAAAGTGAAAATTAGTTCAAAATGTAGCATATGGATTCAGACACCAATCTCAATAACTCATTAAAATTTTATAAAAAGCTATATTTTATTCAAGAGAAAGTGCTTTATTAATATTGACCATATTGCACAAGATTTTTTTGGTCATAATTTGTGTTTCCAGAGTCCTTCTAGATTAATATGGTTGTTTTTGTTTTATAGCTTATTCGTGTGTTTATCTTAACTGGCTATTTATAAAAGACTTTGAAATAGAATAGCTATGATCCTAGAATGTTAGACTTCTGCAATTTTCTTGTACCATAAGCTTAAAAAATGCTGTAGATATATTTAGTATTATGAATGGGATTCTGATACTGTCTTAGGTAAGGGTTTGTTCATGCCCCAGGTCTACCGAATGGCTGCCTGCTGTGCAAGGCCCTTACTCCAAGGAGAATTTGCCACCAGTTACAACTTGCCCTTAGCAGTTAGGGAAGAAACAGAGAGCCTTATCAGAGAGAAGCAGACCACCATCTTCACTTCCCATGGACTTAAATGTGGGTTAGGTCTGGTCCAGAATTGAGAATTCAAACATGTATAATTTAACCTTCTGAGGAGATTAAAAATTCTTGCATAAAGAAACTGTTTTTTAATCTCAACAAAAGTGCCTATTCAGCCACTTTTCTTTCTAAAGCCTCCAACATTTAGTCTAGCCCATTTATATTGGCTGCATGTGCTGTCTTCACAGAGCTGATTTGCTTCCTCCAACATTGTCTGTAGTGAATATTGAAAAAACGAAGGGACAAGCAGAAGCCACATGGAGATGTATCAATAGTAAGATTCAGTGGTTTAACAGGGTAAATTGATAGGAGCTTCCAGCTGTGAGTTGGAATGTGAAACTACACAGTCTATTTATAAAGAATTCCAACAAATGACATGGTTTTTTTAAGGCAAATTCTATGTCCTTTCTAAGGCACAGACATAGTTTCCAGGATAAACTTCTAGAAAGCCTTTTTATTCTTGTGAGAGCTTCTAATACTGATGCAAATTTTTTCAGGACAAAATTATTTTTATAATTCAGTAATATTCTTTGAAAAGTCTACTACTTAGTTGTAAACTGCAAATTGAAATTGTATTGTGGTGTGTTTTTTGAAGAGAAATTCAGTGATTGATGCTCTTCAAGACACTTTGTCCATGACTTTTTGCTGTTCTTGCTTCATCTGTGGTCTCATACTAAGAGTTTGGAAGAACATGAAGGACTTATTAAAGTGTGACTCCTTTGTACTGTCAGTTCACATACACAGAATATGTACACGAAGAGTTCTATCATGATATATTTAACTTTTCTTGCCAGAGGGAATGATACAAAAGAACTATAAAGCAGGAAGTGGTCATTAAACCGTAGATACAATTATCTGAGTGAATTTGAAATAGAACTAAGTTAGGGAAGGTGATAATTCTCACTAATAATGCTTTCAAAGCCTGCTAATTTATACTAGCAGAGAAGGGGAAGCCTTCACCAAGCTGCCACTGCTGAAGTAGCAGAAGGACTTTCATATGTGGAATTTGTAG
>JAYDZK010000113.1:132103863-132154466 GCA_034509185.1 Euphonia xanthogaster
TTATGGAAGTACATAAACATATCAATATATATAAAGTAGAAGTATAGGCAGTTAACCATATTTGCTTCCTAACAAAGAGGACTATTTGACATTGGATTAAAAAAAAAAGAAAAAAGAGCTTTATTTCATTGTTCTTTTTTTCCCTTTGTTGAATACAATTGTTCTCTCCAGCACATTGATAGGCGGATATACCTGACTGTGTAAGGTGTCACTAAGTCTGTTGCACCCTTAGTCTATTCTATTTTGAAATTCATGAAACAAAAATACTGACATGCATATAATTTTTTTTAAATGTTAGGTTTTCTTGCTGTTCTGTCAGGGTTAGCTATGGCTGCATCTATCGCAGGCATAAGAAGTGCAGCTGTTGTAGCATGCAGCTCGGTGTAGGTTTCCAGGCTGGATAGCACAGCACTGAGAATGCTACAGGGAGGTGATTGTCCCACCATACCATGAGCTGGTGTGGCCTCACTGAGTGCTGGGTGCAGTTTGGGGGTACCACACTGTACAAAGGACATCAGACTGTTAGAGTGAGTCCAGGGGAAGGAGATTAAAGTCGTGAAAATTCTCAAGGGCAAGACTTAAGGGTAGTGGCTGAGGTCACTTGGCTTGTCCTGGTTGGAGAAGGCAGAGGGGTGACCTCATTGCAGTCTATGGCTTCCTCACAGGCACAGGGAGGTGGGATGGGGAGCGTAAGATGGGACATTAGGAGAAGGCTCTCCAGCCAGAGTGGGGTTGTTCAGTGGAACAGTCTCCCCAGAGAACTGCACATGGCACCAAGCCTGTTCCAGGAACATCTGGATAATGCCCACAGGGATATGGGTCAGTTGTAGGCAGTCCTTTGAGGAGCAGGGAGTTGGAGTCTGTGCTCCTTATGGATCCCTTCTAACTCAACATATTCTATGATTCTATATGTTTTACGTTTTGTCTGAGAGCTGTCCTGCTGTGACTATATTGTTAGAGCCCAGGCAGCAAGTTCATGTAAAGTTGAAGAATGTTTATGTGGGATTCAACACAGCAGTAGCTACATGATAAGCATCTCAATTTTTCTATTACCATTATGTTACGCTTCATTAGAGTTGGATCTTTCATTTTTCTCAGACAATTTCAGTAATGAATGATGACACAGATGATGTAAATGGTGTAGTTCTGTTGATTTCATTTAGTGCCATCTGCGTACAGACGCCAGGCTTATTGTGGTCCCGTCACATTTCCTCCCTTCTGGTCCCTTGTTGATGTTGATATTGTGTCTTATATTTATAAATAACTTGTGAACACTTAGTGCATTTATCTTCAGACAGTTTACATGTGTTAATTAACGAATATGCTCAGCACCTGTGGGCTGTAGATAATTTCTTATTTTTATTAGCTGGTCCCTTAATGAAGCTGTGAGATTAGTAGAGATTTTTTGAACACAAAGAGGCATAAATAACATCTAATTAAGAATTGTAGGAAACAAAAGTCTCAGAATGAAATCACTTTATGATGCTTGAATATTATTTAACATTGCCTTTGAGAGCAAAACTCTTGGTAAAATAAAACAACTTGGAAATTTGGATTGTTTCCTATGTCCCAGATTTGGTGGAAAACAAGTATTTAGTATAATAATAACTCATAATAATTAATTTTTAATAAAAATAATAAAATATGGTGATTGTATTTTATTTTAAAAACCCCTTAATATTTTCAGACATTCAATATTCATGTAAAAGCTGTTAATATCATTCACTTTGTTAGAAAAATTCTGAAAATTAGTAATTCTAATGCCTATTTTTATTTCCTTACTGCAACCATAATTGCCTATTTGTATCTTTTACCAAAAAAATTTGCCTTTTCTCCATCACAAATTTCTAATGGACAAAGTTGCTCTGACAACAGTCTTTACAGAGAGAATTATTTTTTGAGGCATTAAGGGAACAAATAGGCAAAAACAATTGGACTGAGGAGTTAAGTAACATGTTTTTGTGGAGGGATGGTTAAGGGTTAGTGTAAAAAAAAACCCTAACTTCTTTGCAGAAGCTTAAATTATAAATGACCAACAGAAATTACTGGTTAGACTGAAACAATGAGGATTAATTGAATAAAGGAAAAGAGGGCAAAGCTGTAATCAGCTTCCTAGATGAGTTTCTCCAGCCTTAATACTGGGGAAGACCTTTAATATTGTCACTAGTGGCTTTGGCATAGAGAACAAGAAAGCTGTAATTAAATACATTACAAAAAGTTGGATACTTATCAGCACAGGGGAGCAATGGGATACTGCACAATAGAGAACCAGATGACCTTCTGAACTCCCATAGTGAAAATGAGTGCAATAAAACACCACTAAGTGTAAAATCAGGAATTTTAGAACTAATAAGGTTTTCTTCTCTGAAATGCAGGCCAGGGACTGCTGTGTGTCTCAGGCTTGATCAAGAGTCCTGAATTGTCCTTTTCATAGCAGGGTAACTGAGTCCAAGCTGCTTATTAGGAGCAGTTTTTGCTCCATGCTGTTCCCCTACACTGTGTGCTGGCATTGTCTGGGAGATGCTGCCTAGCAAAGGCCTGACTGTGCCAGGAAGCATAAGAATTAGCAGGAATCCTGGGCCAGCACCTGGCCCTGTGACAGGGTTATGTCTTGCTAGTATAGGCATAGTCTCAAAGAGCAAAATCTATTTGGTCATGAAAAATGAAAGCAGAGGGGGTATGTGATTGGTCACTGTAAAAACATCAGGCAGCAAACACTGAGGAGAGAAAGGAGCTATTTATTATTTTACTTAATGCCAATACTGGTACAAGAATAAATAGTGATAAACAAGTTTGGAATACGTGAGCACTGGAAATTGAAAGGCATTCTTTCCATTGTAGCTGTTGGACTTGGAAAAGTGTTTTGACAGATTTTGGGCTTATTATTTATAGTTAATTTTAAGAAAGTTCATTATATTATGAAGTTTTAAAAAATATTTTCTTTGAAACAGCAGGCAACTGGAAGCAATCCATGAGGTTTCTTCCTATCCAGTATACTTAATGAGCTTAAGTTTGCTAAGAAAAGTGCAGGAGCTGTGTACTTGGTTCTTTTGCTTTTCTGAGACTGTTACAAATCTGAAAGTTTGGTAAACACGTAGCTTGGTCAACTGTATATTCTCAGTATATTAAGTAATTATTCAAATTTCCAAGGTTAAAGACGTCCTTTGTGAGCCATGTTGTGAGCTCTGTTCACTTAGAGCAGGTTTATTTCATGCCAAACCCAGCGCACTACTTTAATAAACCCTCATGGCCCTCTGGAGTACTGTGTAGGTTTATGGATTCCGTTTTGGAAGGAGTGCAGCTGTATTTGTTGAGATATAATACTGACCAGTTTGTGCTATCTCCAAAGCACACCCCATGTCACAATAGCCATTTTGTCACTGGAAGTCTGCACACCGTTCTAGTTCTTCATGAAATCATAAAAGCTCATGAAGGAGCTAAGTATGGTAAATATGGCACTGTGTAGGAATTTTGCACTGTCTTCATTGGCATGGACTGGACAGTTTCAAGTTGTGCCTGTGCCATAATGAAAAAACCCAAATTATTGCCTTTACATATCTTGAAAAATATCAGCTATTTTATACATGAACTTCATTTTATACGATATATTTTAGCAAGGATGTGCTTTGGCTTATATTAACCCAGCTAGATTAGTGTTCTAACTAACAGTTTCTAGTCCTACTGTGCATCTAGAAGGGTTGGAAAAAATGTATGAACAAAATTACTAGTATATGTCTTAAGGATAGTAAAAAAGTGTTACAAAAGAGATACACTGTCCATTAGGGTAAGGTCACCATTAGTACAAAAGAGTGTATCTTTTAAAAACTGTAGTCACTAATTTTCTCTTCTGCTAGAAAGGTAGTGTCATGTAAATATATACTGTATCACATACAGGTACAAGATGTGATATGCTTATTTCACGCTGACTTGGTTGTTTATGGCCATTATAAGTTTTCATACATGATGTATCCATTCACTACAAAGTCAAGAACAAATATAATCAATACCCCAGTACAAAGAATTTTTGTAGTGCAAATACACACATCCCTTAAATATATGTAAAGGTGTTTGTCTCATACCAGTATTATACATGTTCTCACTTTTCTTAGCTGGTATTGGAATTCTTGTGATATTTAGTACAAATTTGGGGGATAGATATCCGTTTGTCATTACAGATATAAGACAAATAAATATTCTAGCAGTTTTGACATTCAGTCAAACTGATTGTAGCATGAAAGTCAGTACCATAGCACAGACTAGTGGCATAGCAAAATATTGAAAAAACAGGTAATCTTTATCAACTTTTATAAAAGTCACAAATTCAGAGATTAACTATGCTCATGTAATGTACTTCACTGACTTAATGTGTTAATGTAACGGAAGGAAATGAAAGGGGACTTGTCTGTGCAGTCAGAACAATAAAATGAAATGGAAGATTTTCTGTTTCATTAAAGTTATAACCAGACTCTGCTACTTACAGTTTATGAGCATAAAGATTTATTCCAATAACTTCAAAAAATGATTTCGTTTCTTTAAAATAGATCTTAGCAGCTGCAAAAGATGCGTCTGTATCCTGGACCCAAACCTCTAGAATTGTGTCTCTATAGAGAGATTGTACAGACATTGCAAAAGGCTGTGTGTTTTCCAAAAATATAAATGTTGGCTATGGATAGCACATGCTATATATAAGTCTTCCACAGTCATAGACACTTCCATTAAAAAGGAATTTCAGCCCAGAAATTCTTAAAGGAAACACCTTATAGAAAACAGCACAAATTTTCCCTCAGCAGTAGTGGAAATCTGTACTCCTGGCTGGAAGAGAGCATGTAGACTTCAGATGGGGAGAGCAAGAGGGAACTACTGTGTTTTTAATGCAAACATGAGACATGTTTTGGTAGTGTATAGAACCAAGTAGATAAGATTTTATGTTTTAGCTAACTTCTATAAGTCTTCCAGTCTGATTTGAGGAATATTGAATTCTAAGTAGTAAATAGGGTACTAAAACATTTTACTTCTGACAGGGACAACTAATAATGCTGTTATACTGAAAATTTTTGGGACATTTAATGTATTCTGAAAAAACCCCAATAACCAGAAAAGCAGTTCCGTGTCATTTTCCAGGAAGATGATGTTCAAAGGGATCCTCACAGTCCCAAACCCAAGACACTCACTTATTAAAATTATAGTTCCTTGGAAGCAATGTTACCTTTCAAAAAGGCAAAATGAGGAAAGATTAGCAGAAATGTGGGCTAGAGGTAAGATACCATTGACCCCTACTGACACTGGGTCTGTATTCCCTGAAGATGACAGAGTTACTGCAGTAAATTGTAGTTTCCCTGATGCACAGAGGAGGGTGACTCATGTTACTTTGTGGCAGCGCTGGTTTGGCAGTGTCTAGTTCACATTGGCATGTGGACTCTTTTGGGTGCTGCCCAGGGACAGGATAAGGAGCAACAGCCACAAACTAAAATACAAGTACAATACAACTTCCACCTCAGCATGAGGAAGAGCTTATTGACATTGGAGGTGGCAGAGCACTGGAACGGGCTGCCCAGGGCTGTCGCTCCCTCTCTGGAGACATTCCAAAGCCACCTGGACACGTTCCTGTGTCACCTGCTCCAGATGACCCTGCCTTGGCAGAGGGATTGGACTGGATGATCTCCAGAGGTCCCTTCCAACCCTAATGATTCTGTGAACCTGTCATCAACATAGTGGCTATTGGAGAGATGTACTACGTCCCTGAAGAAACTTCCTTAGTACAGGGTGGCTTCAAACGTTGCACTGCTCCATGATGTAATGAAGTTTTGTACTGGTGGCAAATTAGGAAAAAAAAAAGGACTAGCAGTAATGTGTTTGTAATCATGATTAATTACCTTGATGACCCAAGTAGAGTTTTTCTTCTCTTCCTTTTGTGTCCTTCTTCCTTTCTGTGCTGTAGTCTTGTTACCTTGTATAATTTTTAAAGAATTGTATCCTATATGAAATATGAGAGCCAAATAAACCAACAAAACCATGAAATTTGCTTAAGACTACTAGCAGCAAGTGCAGCAGTTAATATAATGCTAATATATGTTAGATGCTTCTGCCAAGCAGGTGAAATCTAATAGATTTGGTGAAATACTGTGCAAGCATTGCACTACAATTTTTCACCTCAGCACACCTGTAATTCAAAGTAACGTTCTAAAGGCTGATGAGGATTTGGTGTAATTATTTCTTAGGTTGTAGTGTTGCAGCTATCAAACTCAAGCTTCTGCATAATCAAATATACTGAGCCTTTCAATCTCAAATAAAATAACCTTTCCTATCTTTTTTAGGACAATACAAAGAAGTGATTTTTTTGCATTATTTATTTCTGATATGTAGATGTGAAACGGCTGATTACTGTAGGTTTTGCAGAATTTGTTTTATGGGCCCATGTAATAATAAGGGCTACTGATATGTCATGAAAGCTGCTGAGAAGTTAGAAGTGGGAGAATATTATGAATAATTTTGCCAAAAATAGTGAAGCAATCAAAAATGAGTTAGACCTTACTAGTTCACTGTATAGAACTAACCTTTGAGAATGGAAAGCAGATGGAAGGTTTAAGGTAAATCTGTCTAATCCAAATTTGAAACACTTCTTTTCAGTGTTGTATATTAAAAAAAGAAATTATTCTTGGAAAAAAAAATGGATATAAGGGGTAATGTGAAAATGTCAGATATGTTTAGTGCATTCTTTCAGCCTTGAGAAGTTCAACTGAACTTGAGCAATGCCTCATGCATGCACTAGGTGGAGTTTCAGCCTTTCCTATGGAAAAGAACATCCCGATCCAGCGCCACTAGCACCTGAGGTTCTAGTTTGGAGCTAGTACTTAGCGTTGCAGAGGAGATTTTTTCCCAAATTTTCCTTTTCAAACTGGCAGTGTTCTCGTGTGGAGGATTGACACCCACAAATTGCAACACTGATTTTTGTGTACAAAATGTGCTCATGACTGTTTTAAGGAGGGCGGTTAGGAGAGATGCAAATGTGTGTGATAGATAATGTGCCTACCCTGGAGTGCACATTTCTGATGTAAGGGGTTAGTCCTTTTTTATTTCAGTTTTAGAAGGGAGAATTCTATGTTTTCTCTTCCCAGGTTTGCCAAAGTGCCTGCATTGAGCACGCAGTCCACTCGCGTGGCCTTTGCCTCTGTGCAGTGCTGCTGTCACAGTCCCGGCAGCCGCTCTGGCCTGGCAGGGACTTGGCAGGGACAGAGCTGCTCTGCATGTGTGTGAGCTGCTGAGCACTGTGTCCCAGGAACCTGGGGCAGGAGGAGAAATCCTGTCCAGGAACATGCCACTGTGCCCTCTGTGCCTTCTGACACCATCTCACACGTGTGTCTGTATTTAATTGAGAGGTCTGCACCATCAATTACCAGTATTTTTTAAATTGAGAGAATGCTTCTACATGCTGTGATAGGATGGGGAAGGCAATTTTGTCCAGGGCTATTTGAGCGCTTGTAATTTTTGTGCTCACTGAAAGCACAAACATTTCTGTCTGCGTGACAGTTCCCATTCTTCCCACTGTGTGTGATCATTTGAAGCTAAAATTATGGTAGGGTCAACACTATGAAATCCTGCATGTTGGAAATAAGGCTTCATCAGAAGTGTGACTTGTAATTATCATTAAATGCTCCTAGAAAAACAGAAAAAAACCTCTGCTAAATCCATACATCTCTGTGTTTTAAATGGCACATGTTTGATTTTTTTTTTTAAATCTGAAATACCCTAAATAACCTTTTCAGGAATCAGGTTAGATCAGGAGTACTCTTCCTGATTCTACTTTTAGAGGAGGGGATAGGAAATCATATTAATTCAGAGGGAACTTTTATTCTATTGGGTACAGGAGAATAATACTGGTCATCCTGGAGTCCGTTGTCTGGGGACAAAATTATGACTGTCAGCCAAGGAAAAAGTTGCCCAAGTGTTTTGACTGTAGTATCTAGCTTTTCTGCTATTTTAATATCTACTAAAAGAAGTGAAAATAGCAAATGAGAACCTTGGGGGATTTTATCTCATTGTCACTCAAGTTGTTGTATATTTGTATACTTACGCAATTGTATCACATCTGGTCCTGTTATTGCTTTGATACATACATGGAAAGTTTAGAACTTTCAGCTGTGTACAGACCTAGCAGAAATATTAAAGCCTTTTAATTACTATTGATTAAAGAGGGCAAAAATACTTCTGTCTTGGGTTCTGAAATTTCACTTTGCTGCTTTCTCATGTACTTTCTAGCTTAATTAGCAAAAATAAAACAGACTTGTTCTTAAATATGTATTTGAATGATGTCCAGGCCTGAAGTATACACAGTTTTGTCCTTTGAATGTCCTCTAAGAACATCAAATGTACCTCAGAGAGCAAGCTGCTTCTTGGGGAGTCTCTCTTTTTTGCCCTCAGTGTCTTGGTGGTTTGTTGTGTATTGTTGATGTAAGCGGACATGAGTTCTCATAAATGATAAAAAGATAAGAAGGAAGTTTACTAGGATGGGGCATACCACATACCCATTAAATGGGCAAGTGGCTCCTCCTTTTCCTGCCCCAGCCTGACAGTTTGAGAATGAGGCAGTGGGTGACTTTAGTTTGAGTCCGACCCTTACATCCAAATAACCTTCTACATGAAGCTTTCATTGAAAGATTTTTTGTGAGACTTGACTAGAGAGCATGGCCCAAATTACCTATGAGATAACAGCCCGGAGAATGAAAGCAAGATACAGATTGCAACTTCTGAAATCTTTTCTGGAGGACTGAGCTAGATTTATGGTGGAGGTAGAAACTTCATCTTCCATGTGATTCCATGGAGCCAGCTGCATTTAAAAGAGTGATGAATGTTGATGTAAGCCTTTGCATGTCCTAAACTCCAAACTATTGAAAAAAAACCAGCTTGCTGGAGGATTAGAACTGGAGACATAGATTGAAGGCTGAGTGTGGACATTCAAGGAATATATAGTAAAACTGGTACAATTTTGTCAGTGAACTTAGACAAAAATGTATAAAGGGAAGAGAAAGAAAAGGAAAAGAAAGTTAAGGCTTAAGAAAAATGATGATTAAGGAGTGAAAGAAAAAAACTTGCAGTGAATTAATACTGTCTACAATCCAAATTTTAGGATAACACAATAATCAGTTTGAATGTGTTCATATCTGGTGTGTTGTGTTTGATTCACTGCATTCTGATTTATTCTCCTATAACATAATAGCTGAATGCTATTATGACATTAACTTACAGATAGTTGGTGCTGTTGATTTCCTGAACTGCAATGTGACTAGGGTGATCAGATACAAAAGCCTTGCAGAGAAGTATATTTTAGAATATTAAAAAAATCTCATTGCTATATGCAGGATCACACAACTGGGAAGCTGTAACAATTTTAATAATTTAGTAAGCATATAGTGAAAGCTAAATTGTGGGTGTGAAGCGGAGAGAAACACCACCTTATACATTGTGTTATTTTAGTTGTAAAACAGCTTTAAGTTAAAATTTCTATGAAATTGAAGTGACTTCTTGAAGTCAGCATCTTCGAGTAAGCATTGGCTATAGAGCACCATGGAAGAAAATTAGCAGAGCATTTTGGAGAATTATAAAATTACTTATTTGCAACAGCAGATGACCTTTTCTAAAGTTCCTTAGTGGGAGAATGATAATGGATTAAAAGTTCAATGATTTATTAATTAATTTTTTCTGTCATTCTCAAATTATAGCGTTAATTTTCAAAGCTTACTGTTATTACCATTGGAACCTCAGTATTAGAACCTTTTCATTTCTATTGCTGTTATCTGTTGTCTTTCTTTCTATTACCAGTAATGAAAAAAAAAAGACTAAAAGTATTTTTGTTTATATTTTTTTCCAAAAGGAGTTACTCCAAGGTTGTACAGACATATTTTATTTTATTATATTGTAGCTAAGATATTGTAATTTTAATAGCATCAAAGCTGTATTCTTTCTACCTTTGGAAATGGTAACAGTCAGTTGATGTGTGCTTGCTGGAAATGTTGCATACAGTGTTTACAAGCTAATGGATTTTATGTTTAAATGTGTCTGCACAGGTAATGTGGGTATGCAACTTGTGCCGAAAACAACAGGAAATCCTCACGAAATCGGGAGCCTGGTTCTACAACAGCGGGTCACACGCGCCACAGCAGCCGGGCCAGGAAGGAAGCAGAGCTCTGAGGAACGAGGAAGCACCTCAAGAGAAAAAAGCAAAACTGCAGGAGCACCCGCAGTACCAGGGACCATCAGGTGACATATCCACACAAGCTTTGGACAAAAACAGATCTCAAGGGCTCACAAGACAAGACTCAATTAAGAACGGTTCAACAGTAAAGCATCCAGTAACAAGTGACACATCAGACAGGTAAGAAAGTATTTAATGATTATCCTGGTAAGATCTGATTAATTTATGTTACAAAATTGATTTTATCTTTTACAATTTAGTCTTATTTTTATTCTGTAGCCTATAAAATACATACTGGGCATTTTGAGGCAGCACTGAGAAGCCTTTTGTTGGTTTCAAATGGTCATAGCCAGTGTGTGCTCCTCATTCCTTCTCACTCAAAAAATGTGGGACATGACAGTTGCAGTGTGACAGTTTGTCCATGTGCTTGCAACTTGGTCAAATTACAGCAACTGTCCTGTGCAGAATGTTACCATATTTCTTTTGTGATCACTATAGCAAATCCAAAATAGGACTCAAAAAGGCAGATTAATGGAAATGGCATCTGTTCAGACGACTGAATTAAGATAGGTGGTTGTACTTGCAGCACACAGTATTGAGGATGGTGAAATGTTTGTGTAATGACCTGAGTCTTTTCATGGTTTCTCAGTTTCTTGTTGTTAGCTACTGTCATTAGTATAAATATTTTTTCCTTCCCTGATTTACATTAGTGTTACTTGTGTTGTTTGAAACTGTTAACTCTATGAATGCTAATGTAGTAAGAGTTGGTTTAGCCAGAGACTGGAACAAGAACTTCCCTCCCTTTTTCTTAATGTGATTATTCCAAAAGGCACCAGAAAACTCTCCATCTCAGTGACCAGATTTTACGGGAACACTAAAGTAAAAATGGTTTCATTGAATGGATTGAATTTTTTCATAAACCACACTGCTATAGAACTTTAAATATGGTGGGAAGAGAAAGATGAGAGCGTGGTTCTCAGGTGTTTCCATGGAAATGATATCCTCACGCGTGTGTGAGAGACCTCCAACTGCCTTGGAATTTGGCAGCCAGAGCAGTATAATCTGGCAGCTTTTCTCTGCTGCCCAGATATGACCTCATTACAGCATTTATTCTGTGAGCTTGAAACAAGCTAGACATATATAGTATCTTTTACATTTAGCATAAGGAAAATAGTTTTAGTTTCACTTCATGTCTTGTATTCCCCCATATTTTATTTCCTATTTTTGGTCTTACATGAGAGCAAATTGAATGTAATGAATCTCACCTTTTTTGTTTAATGTCATCTGCCTTTTGCTGTTTGCTCTGATTTCGGCTGTTGGGTTCAGTACGTAGTTGTCCTGAGTGCTCCTCAGTTACATTTATAGTGTCTGAAAAACACATCTGGCACCCTAACCTGACATGAGAGAGCAGGAGAGACAGACTGACTCTCCTGTGCTTCATTTTTTCCCACTAATTGTGCCAGGAAATTGGTATCATAGATAACATGATAATAAAAAAAAAAATCCCAAACTCTTGTTAGCAGCAGCAATTTAACTCTGAAAGTGTTATTATATTATATGCATGCAGAAATATGGAGGTAAAGAGTGATATATGAATAAATGTATGCTTGAGATATGCAGTATGTATTTACCCTAAGTAGAGTTAAATGATAAACATGGACAGTATAAAGTAATACTTTCCAACAGGAGGAATGTAGGCTTTGTGCCTGAAATCAGAACTATTTTGTTGATTGTGATCACTTCTACTTGATATATTATTTCAGCTCAGATAGTTTTTTCAGTCATTAGCCTTTTCATATTTTATTTGGATAATAATACTGATGTTCCCTAATTAACATATACAAGTATGCTTAGAATATGATATATATTATATGCTACTGAAGGATAGAGGGTCTTCTGAATAATTTTATTCCCTAATGTTCCTCACATAGACTTTTTTTCTGGGTCTAATGAAAAAGATTCCTCTGTGATGCCCATTCAAAGTCTTACTGGTCAAATGGGCTTTTAGAGGAGAATATCAACAGCTCTGAGAAAGACTATCCCAGAATTCAACTAGGTATCTGCAGAAATGGAACAACTAACTAGTATGTTAGACTATTTGTCTACATGAAGGAATTCTTTGAGCAAAACTTGGCCATTCAAAATGTCCAAAATAATAAGGAAATAGACAAAAACGTCTCAAGTATTTAGAAGTGGTTGTTGCTTACCTTGCACAATCACAATAATGGAAGTATGTAATAGAAATGTAAGTAGAAATTGAGAACTATATTTTCTGTCTTATTTTTCATCAGAAAGACATTAGTTTTGATGCAAAAAATAATTTAAAATGTTAAAACCAATGACCACTTGTAAAAAGAAAGGCATTGGTAAGACTTTAAACATTTGAGTTATGATTTGAACAGAAAGGTAAAATATATTCTTTTTGTTAAAGGTTTTTAGCTCGTTTTGTAGCTTCCATGGGTGTTGCAGCAATTGTTGCTTCGAAGTTCTTTAAATCAAGTATCATATATCTTATCTTG
Organism: Euphonia xanthogaster; assembly: GCA_034509185.1. Classification (NCBI taxonomy): domain Eukaryota; kingdom Metazoa; phylum Chordata; class Aves; order Passeriformes; family Fringillidae; genus Euphonia; species Euphonia xanthogaster. The sequence continues at coordinate 132,116,572 of JAYDZK010000113.1, forward strand.
GTCATCTGGAGACATGTTGGTCACAGAGTAAAGGGCAACATTCACTCCTTTAATCTCAAGATCATCAATGTCCTTTCTGTCTCACTCCTTACCATGTCTTTTCAGGATGTGCTTTTTTGTTTTTCCATCCCTGAGTAGTAGTCACCATATTTTTTCCTGTTTTCTTTACTAGTATTATTCTTCATTAAAATGTTATTGTCTCAACCATTAGACTAGTATTCTGTTTCCTTGCTGTAAGCAACAGTCCCATTTGCAATTGATAGATCCCAGCCTGTTTAGGCAGATCTTCTCTGTCTGATCTATTTTTTTTTGCCTGAAGAAGCCTGGAATGAATGATTTTGGATTACACATATTCTCCAAAAGCGTGTTTCTTATATTGGATCCATTACAGAAAAAAAGCAAAATGTAAAAAAAAAAATATATTCATAAGTAAGTTGTACTTAACAAGAGCAGAACAGTTTTTCATTACTTTTTTTTCCTAGTTAATATAATAGAATCATAGCATGACTTAGACTGCAACCTTAAAATCACCTAGATCCCCCCCACCTGCCATGGGTAAGGACAGCTTCCACTGGACCACGGCTCAAAGCCCCATCCAGCCTGGCCTTGAACACTTCCAGAGATGGGGCCATCCACAGCTTTTCTGGATAACCAGTTCCTGTACCGTGCTACCCTCACAGTAAAGATTTTCTTCCTTACATCTAGCCTAAATCTACCCTCTTTCAGTTTAGATTCTTTAGCACAGTATTTACAATCTGGCCTATGGTGCTTTTACTGCTTTTTCTATAGTAAACCTGTGGGTAGGGCAGGGCCAGCAGGCACACGTGTATGACTCACTAAATGACCATGGTGTATTTGACATTGTTTGAGGTGAGAATAATGTAATTTGTCCCCCATGGAGCTTTTGTGCTAAGCACAGTTTAACTATTATCATATGTAGTGGTTTTCACAGACTTAACCTTGTGCCCAGGTTGTGTGAATGCTGATACAGTGTAACACCAGATTCCCTGAAAACTGCAAAATGATGTGAATCCAAGAAATGCGAAATATTGTTTTAAGTAATCCATAGACTCAGAAGGTCTATTCTGAGGTCTGCTGAGCACAGATGGTAGACTTGTAGCTGCAGTTCTTTGATTTGCAGATTCACGTTAATTCTGGATTAGGCAAAGGGGTCTGATTTTATTTTATTTTCATCAAGATCTTTCATGTAGTCTGTCGTTCCCAAGATCTACACTACTCATCATACAATATGTGTTTTATTTCTAGCAGAAAAATCATTTGAACAGATATTATCTCTTTTTTTCAAACCTTCTGCAGGAGGCAATCAGCTTGTGAAATGGTTGGTTTCTTTACTCCAAGCCCATGTTTATAATGTCCTATTAAAATATGTACAACATCCTAAAATTAAAATCTGGGAAACAAGGAACCTATGAAGCTTTTTTTATTTGTCCTTCTCTTTGCCTGAATTGTTAAATTTTTATGCGGTGTTGCCATACTTAGCTTTTAAAATAGTTATTTTTCTTGCTCTCAGTAGGATCCATTGTAAAGCCATTCCAGTAATTTTCCAGTAAACATATGAACTTAATGTTTTAAACTGTAAATAGTCTGTGATGTTCCAGAGGTGTTTCTTCACAGACCTTTATTCTGTACATATACATAGCTCTCTAGAAGTAGTAAACGACTCATGCATCTTCCCAAAGCAAGGTTACAATGACACAGCTATTAATATATATCTGAAATGGTGCTATGAAGTTCAGGTGGATGTGAATTTTTGAGGGTTTTAGAAATTACTATTATTTTTCCTCGTCTGTATTTTATGAATCAGAACATTTTATGAAAATATTCTTCAAAATTTGAAAATTTTGACTTTAATTTTACAATATGTATTTTTCAGGCATTATATTAGTGGAAGAAAAACTTCATCAAAAATACTTTTCATGAGATTCAATGAAAAAAAAGAAAGTGAAAATATTGTGAGAATGTTCATTTTCATGTGTTATGAGTCAATTTATTCCTGCTACATCTATCAGAGGCTGAGCCTTGTCACAAAGAGAGAATTGGTTCTTGGTATAGGAAAAGATCATGATCTGTAAGCCCATGATCTGAAGGAAGACTAATAAATAAAGCTGCCTGAACCCTTTTCAGATTAACTGTAAGGATATGAGATTAAATCATAAAAACCAGAACGAAAACAACAAATTGAGAGAGTGAGCAGCTGCAGAGTTGCACAACAGCGGTATTTATTTTCCAGGCCAGCAGACACAGTAACGATATATCCTACTTCCCTCTCCTCTGTTTTCTCCTTTCAGAGATCCATGTGTATTTGTGGGTTTATTTTCTATCAACCCTCTAACTTCAGAAGAAAAAGAAGATTTTTAGGGTGGTTTCCACACACTATATAGAAGGCTAGCAGAACATATTTTATTCTGAGTAAGAAATGCAAACAAGAGGCTACTTGGGTCTGAAGATGCAGGATTTGTGCATGTATTCTTTATGAAATGTATACATGTGCTTCCCACATATAAAGCCTTTATTCTGTTGTCACCAAATAGCAGTAGCATTGAAACTGGTTTCCTGTGTCCCTTTCCTTCCATTCTTGGGAGGAATGCCAGTATGAGCTGGCAGCGTAGGATCTGTCTTTTGGGACTGCATTTGGGGATGTCAGGGTGTGAACAGAGAGGAAAAAAGAGACCAAAACAAGAGAGAAAAGGAGGAAAGAGGAAAAAGCAGGCAAAAGTGAGATGAGAAACATGAAAGAGCAGCATGAATTTAAAAATGAAAATGTGTGTCCATCTGTTTCATGTTTATATCTTTTTAAAATGATTCTTCTTTAATTGCTGGATCACGAACAACTGACACTGAGAATGGCACTGATGGTAGTTTATTGCAATTTAAAATATGACAGTGTAACATTAAAGTCAGTCAATTACACTTATTTTTGTAAAAGCTGAAAACTGCCAATTTCTTGAGATTATCGCTATTTTCTGCTGCAACACTTATGACACGTCACTGTAGTGCAGCCTCTGGTTTTGATTGTTTCTGAGTACCTGAGTTGATAGACTTCTAGGCCAGATGTGTTAAAACCCCTTTTCTTGGACCCATGGAGACTAAGCATATTTGAAAGCCAAGTATTTTACCTGATTCTCAAGTAAAAGAGAGGTATTTTAAATTTTTTACCTATTTCTTTTAGCTGCTGACATATTTAAATACATTGAGAAATATTAAAATAATTGTGTAGAGAAAGTATTTAAATTGTGTTGGCATTCAAGAGTCAGACTGATAAAGCTGTGTGCAGATTTGTTCATGCTCAGACAAGAGTGTCTCTAAACCTTTCAGAATTCTTTTATGTAAGGCATAAAAAATATGATTTTTTAAAACATTTTGACCACTACAGTAGCAAACCCCCACAACTGTTGATAAGCACAATTATATTCTTTCACTTAATGAATAAATCTTATACTCTAGACAAGAAATTTGCAGGTTGAGTTTAAAATTGAATCAGTATTCTTTTCCATGCATGGCTGCAAAGACCTCACAATGACTTTCCCTGGTGCTAGAACGGGATGCAAAGGTCTTTAGAGGTACTCTACAGTATTTTTGACATATTAACTAAAGCTTTAAGTTTTACAGGATTGGAACTGCATCTGAATAAGGTTTTATATTCTTCTTCCTACTCCCAATCCAGCATTTTTACCACTTTAATAGTCCTTAGAGCTGTAAAGTAAAATGTCAATCTCAAAACTAGTCTCAGTAGTTTTTCTTCTGTTTCTTGTACTTTCATTTATTGTACGTTTTCTATGATTCTTGAGATAATAGTTTAGAACAAATAAATTAGTTTTTTCTTCACAGAACTGTTCTTTTAGTTATTTAATTCATCTACACATAGGATTATGGGTCAGCATTTCATGGCTGTTTCAGTTTTTAGGTAGAAACTGAAGTTAGGTTTATCTGCAGTCTCAATCTCACATGACATTAAAATATAATTAAATAATAGCTATGGCCAGAGGAAGCAATCAAAATTTATGGGAAGAGAGCCAGAGAAAGTGCAGTATTTAATTATTGAGAAGAAGTACCATGGGTCTAAGAAAGTCAGAAATCCTTTGGTGCAGAATTTTTAATGAAATAATTAGACACTTAGGACAGGATTAAGCTACACCTGCTTATGAAGATGAGTAAGGATCTTGATATTCTTGGTAAGGCAAGGTCTCTGTCAGGAGTTCCTGAAGGATATTTATATTGTCCATTAACAGTCCAGACTACCTATAGTGGGTACACTTTGTTTCTACCTGTCATTATTAGGTTGCAGTGAGTTGTAGCATATTCATTCTGTTCTAACTTCTGAAAAAGAGGTGGAGCTTTTTCTCTCCATTACCTCTGCAGAACTGTCTGTTTTCTGAGACATGAAACTCCTTGTACAGTTCTTTGTCTCCTAACATTGGTTTTGTGGATCTCCTGCTCGCATGAGCAGTGTCATCTCTGACACAACGTTCAGGATGTGCAGCCACACTGTGACTTCAGTGGCGTTTGTCTGAGCTGTGCACTGCTTCCCTTCCTCCCCTTTTATTCTCTCTAACTGATTATGATTTATTAAAATATACTTTTTATGATTATTTTAAGGAGAACCTTTATCTAGCTGTAGAATCTATAATGAGTAGCATTGGGCCTCCGACCAATGGCAGCTACAATTTTGGATCCTTTTTTTTGAGAAAGATAATCTGTTTGTAATAGAGAGAAAGAGAAAAGAAAAATTCTAAAACTGTAGCAGAACTAACCTACTTTAATAAAGAGTCTAGAACTGCCACCTTCCTTTTCAAACAGCAGAGTGTTTTAATTAAGAACACAAAAAAATATGTAATTCCAGTTTTAAGTGACAATGTTACCTCAGCTGCAATAATTCTCCACAGTGAGCTAACCTCATGCAGATTTTAGGGAATTTCATTTTCACAGCTTGTAGTAGAGACCCTTTTCAAAAATAATTCCATTACAATATGATGTTTTTATTTTGCTTACTGTTACTGATTATTTTATTTTTTTTTTCAATCTCTAACTCAGGGAAATCTGGATATTCAGTGCTGTTATTTGGTGTCTTTGAAGGGGAGTTTGGGCCTCATTTCAGTGTTACATTTTTGTAAAACAGAGCTATGACTTCAGCTGTGCTAAAAGACTGTTAGTAACTTTAATCTGTAAGCACAGATATCATCTGTATTAGAATGTTTAACATTTTTATTAAGTATTGACTGCAGCTAACATTTTTGACACTAAATGCAGTTTTGCTTTTAACTAATCTGATACTGTAAAAAAGCAATATCAGAAAAAATTGAGGGAGCAGCATTTATAAATGATTTCTTATAATGAATAAGGCAAATACCTTTCTGTGTTGAGCATGTCTTGAAATGCAGTTTTGCTGACCTTGCATAAACTTGAATGTTAGAGTTCACTGTGTGCTCATAATCCTTGGTGTTACTGCCCTCTGTTCTTTGGAGGCTAGGTTCTCTTAAGAAGTATAAATAACAGATTTTTAAAAATTAATATTTTAAAAGAAATGGTGTGTAAGGGTGAATAAGATACATCTGTGGAGTGTAGCTGAGGGAAATTTCTAACATTTGGTAAAGAACTCTGCTAAGTCAAGTTTGTTGTTTCTAGCAGCCAAGTAATTTTGGGATCTGCAGGAAACAATAAATGAATGGCTTTTTGTTTTCATGTTTTTTACCATATCTATATAGACTGAGATAAAATAAAAAAGTGAGCATGCAAATGGTCTGGTGCAAATTCTTTGGCTTTTCCTTTGTGTCTCTAAAAGTCACAAATGATAAAGAAATCACTTCTGTAGTGCAATTTAGTTGTCACTTATCTTTTAGATGGTAAGATTATAAATTTTAGTAACTGTCACTCTATTTTATTAAGTCAGATTTGAGGAAAAAATGTAACAATAATGAATGTAATAGGACCAGGGTGACCATACTTTCATAATTCAAAGTTACATTATTAAGCAATACGATTTTCTTTCTACCTTTTCTTTAGCATGATTATTCAGTTTCTTTCTCTGCTCTTCTTCAAGACAAATCCTTTCATCCCTTTGCCTACTCTGGAATGTCCTTATAGAATTATTTATTTAGTTAGTTATTTTATTAACTTATTTTTTCTGTGTATCGCTATCTCTTTTCCATCAGTGTGGGAAACAAAACCAAACTCTGTCTAGACATTGAAAGTGGTTTCAAAGATATACCCATGATCTTTTTTCACCTAAAGAGACATTTTCTTCTCTAAGCCACTTCTTTTACTTTCCCCATGCTGTAGTTCTCTTCTTTTCCTCACTTTATAACCAACAATTCTGAAACCATTCCTAAGTGTCCTTTCAGTTTTGTGGTGAACTAATTGGATATTTCTCTCCCAAGCTTTGAGAAATCTCAATTTTGTGCCTTTCAGAAAAAGCGGAGCTCTCTACATTCTTTACTAACCAGAATAAAGACAGCCACAGACATTTTAAGGGAATAGTTGCAGCAAAGTAGTGCAGTACAATGTCATTTCCAGTTAAGTAGGAAATGTAGGTGACCTGAAGTCAGTGACTCTTGAAGTGGTGTTCTAAAATCCAAGGTAATATCTGTATATGATATGCAGTGGGTTGTGTATAGGTGCAACTTGTTCTGACTTCCTGCACTATGCAGCTCTGTTCCCTGTAACCGTGCCCTGATGTTTTTAGAAAATGACATCAGCAAGTGCCCAGTTCTGCAGCACTGAGCTTCCTGAAAATGCTATTAGGGACCTCAGAAAGTTTATCATCTTCATAGAATATCAAGAGGTTAAACACAGTTTTCCGGATTCCTGCTCCACTGTTTTGTCAGCTGGAATTATCTGCTTGAATTGGCCCCCAGATGTAACTTATCTGCCTAAGCAAGTTTCCATTATGCAGAGTGTAATAGGACGAACCATGAACGTTGCTGCAGAAACCCCATTTTCTTTGTAAAAAAAAAAAAAGGCAAGAAGAAGAGTTCTTATGGTAAGGTTGTGATAGAAGGAAATGCATTTTAGCTGCAAGAGGTTACATTTGTAATGACTTTGTGAAAATACTGGACTTTAAATGAGTTCTTGATGATCACTTAAAAATTTTTAAAAATACCTAGCAAAGCCAAGGAGATTAAAGCAAAAAACATCTGATTTGCTTTATAATGCCAAATAAATTGGTAAGCTTCAGAAGGACATTGCATTCTAAAGTTCCAAATCAGTGCACAAACCCGATTTTTTTTTTTTTGAAGAGGTAGATTAATTTTAATTGAATCTTTTTGAATCTGGCATGAGGTGCTGGGCTGACAAAAAGTGACCTGCTTGAGTTGCATCTCTGTGCTGCAGTTAGAACTGTGAAAAATATTTAAGCTAGAAGAGGAATGAAAATTAGTTCAACAATCTCAACCCTTGAATATAAGAAATTTGACAACTCAAAGATTAGTTCAGTAATTCCACCTCCTCACTAGGATGAGATAATTGTATTTTATTCCTAAAATGGACATGTAGTGATTAATCTTCCTGTACCATTTATTAACAGGGTCTAGAACAAAAGCGTATTCTTGCAAGAAACCAAATTTAACTTGGATATGCATTTCTTATGAACCAATGTATAATTTTGGTGCTTCTTGTGTCTCAAGTATAATCAATGAAGACTGGAGAATTTACTTTCATTTTCAAAATATATATCAGTATCATAAGCAAGAAATTTGATCTTCTGAATAAAGTAAAATTGAAGTAAAGTCTAATTTAATTTCTACTATATATTTAATTCTACAGCAGATTTTTCAATGCAGACATTCTTTCCAAAATTAGAATGTCAGTTACAGACTCTGAAAACCAGAGTAAGAAGGAAAAGATGAAGATTTGTCAGTTAAATAGTGGAAAAGATAGGAATATTTTGTAGATGGGGCTCAAACTCTTGAGCTTTGGATATTAAGTACAGTACTAATAGTGTCTCAAGTTTTCAAAAAAATTGTTTTGGATGGTGATAAACTGCATTGCAGTAATGATTGATGCACTAACACAGATCTGGATCATTTTCACCTACTTTAGTTCTTTGCTTCTCCTTCAGGTGATTAAGAGAATATATAAGAATGTTAGTGTCATATATAAGAATGTTAGTGTCCTTTTCGTAGATATTCCCAAAAGTTGTCAGTTATTTTCAGTGTTAAGCTTGGCAAAGCTAACCAAACCAGGAGATTTCATTCAAAATAAGGATCTGAAATTTAACTCTCTATGTGGCATGCAGATTTTTCTTTCAGAGGCACTTTTTTTTTCCTGTCTGAAATTGAGATTTATTTAGAAATTTATTCTGTGGTATGTCACCAAGTATCATGAAGCCTTACAGTTACAACAATCAATTATGAAATTAACCCTAACTCCCTTCCCAAGTGGCCAGTGATGCCTTTATTCCACTAAAATAGAACTCCTGTATTAAATGGAAATCTTTCCAAAATAAAATATTTACACAGCCTTAATGCTTATAAAGTCCAGGCTCCATGACGCTGTCAAAGGAATTGAATTCCAGAAGTGTGTGATCATCAGAAAAATATTCTTCTGGTATTCCAATCAGCTGAAAATAGGAGCAACCCAGGAGACCATAAATCTCATAATGACATGAAAGGAAGATAAATTAGTCTCTTTGAACTTGTCCCTGAGATATGGAAGGCTCAAATTTTTAACCAGTGGACTGAGCAGCAAAAATTAATAAACAATCCAGCGCATAGATGTGTTGTCATAGCTTCTGTTATATAAATGAAAAGACGGATTTTAATCTTACTGTTGTTTGGACAATGATCTCTCTTTTAGTTTGCGCATGTATTAGTCTTTGTTTCCATCACAGATCACCTGGACACATTGACACCCAACACAAGTTTGGACCTTTAAGGACCAAATCAGTCATCTGAAAACAGAGATATGGCAATAAATCTCAAGATATTTTCCAAGTGAAAAAAAGTAATTTCTAAAATTAATTAAACTCTCAAATTCATTGGGAATGAGAGACCATTTCTGCAATATATAACCACCATGGATTTCAAGATCAATGTCATTGTTATTTTCTTTACATAACAAGGAACTTTATGATCAGACTGCTCATCAAAAAAGCGCTGGTATAAAGGATGTTGTAACTGTGGTAACTGTGTCTTTAATGAAGAAAGCATTATCTCTTTATCTGAGTAGATATATTGGAATCATTTCTGTTGGGGGCATTTATTAGTTGATAATCATTGTTGGACTACTGCAGGATTTATTTTTTGCTGACTCTTTTCTTAAATTTTTATAACTTGGAGAATAATGGGTGTAAGTAAAAATTGCCTGTGAGCACTGAAGAAATTAACTTGCACCTTGAATACTTCATCCTGAAATTGAGAGGAAAGACAGGTATCTGCAAACTGTTAGTGAGTTTATTTTCAGGTTTTGGTTTTAGTATTTTACATTATTAATCATGCATAGTAGTTTTTTAGTAGTATTTAAATCACCTTTTGTGTTTTTGAAAGGTGAATAACGATCACTTTTTATAAAAGTGAGGAACAGAAATCTCTTCTGTAGCAGATGAAGTTTTCAGTGCACTGTTTCAAAAATCAATCAAATCTCTGTTCTAGGCCAGCAGTTCTTGTCTAGTGAGACACATCTCATTGGTGAACCATCCAGAACTGCAAATGAGGCATAAAGCAGGATTCATGTACTATAATGAGGTGCAAGGAAATATCAATTGATTGTAAGTCAGCTGAAGGTAAAATTGGTTGAAATATACTATTCTACACCACACATTCTACAAGGTGCACACCTACTGAATATTGAGCTTTTGCATCCTGGAGTATTACACAGACTTCTCTACTTCTTCAACCAGTGTGTAGAAAATTTGATCCCGTTGGATAAAGGAGCTATTCCTGTAGCCAGGGGAATGAGGTTTCACACAGATATTTTCTTACTCTGATTCTTCCACCTTCATAGTACTCCTTTAATACTTTTAAAAATAATATTTATATATTATATACTACATGTATGGACATGGACAAATGTATACATTCACACTAAAAGGTTAGGATGCCATTTCAGTAAACTATCAGAACTCTAGGAAAGCAGAGAACTGATTATGGGACCATCATTTGATTCAGAGTTTCAAGAAATTTATTTTGTGGAGATGTATTTCTCCTATAGGAAGCTGACCAGCCCTGCAGAAATGAAAAAAAATTAGTAACATTTTTGAGTTATTTTACTACAAAGTAGAATCATGCTCTTGCAGATTGAAGAAGTGATTTGTACATTTATTAGAAAAATAGGTTAGTTTTCTTGTTTACCAAATGCAATTTCTGCCTCAGTAGCTCTTTATATAAATTATGTCTTAGGTCAGGATAGTGGTTGAAAAACCCCATTTCTCTAGATGTGAAGGCCTCTTTTTTATATGTGACATCTGCCATTAATAGGATTTTTGCTAGAAACCGTGAAGATCCCTAAAATACCTGTGTAATATGTGGGGAAAATGCATGAGTTGGAAAAAGGGAGAGAATGCACACACCTGTATTTTTTTTAGATATGGTGTCAGAACACAGCTAAGACAGGAGCTGGAAAGTGTTCTCAGATCTAGCAATAGAAATGAACCACATATTTATATTTCTGCCTCCTAAATAAAGGAATCAGAGAAGCACAAGAACACTTCATTAAATCTGTTTTTGAGTGCTCATGCAATTTTGGGTCACATGATTTTCCCCCCTACATGTTCCTCTTTCTTTCTATTAATTATACAGGAAGGAAAAGGTGGCTACCTTTCCAACCTGCACTCCTTAGGCATCTACATTTAGATGGGATGAATCTGGGTGTTTTTGTTGTTAAGGTCAAACAATCTAAATTCAAACTCTGAATTTACCTAAAATCAGTAACACCTTCATTTTTAAACATAGACTTCTCTAAGCAAGGAATACTTAGAAAAGCCCAGAACTGGCAAGTGAGGTAGAAGGCGGCACTGGAATTTTATTGCAGACGAAGCAAGCTGTATATATTGTGTAATATTCAGAAGCAAAAAGATATGAGAAATAATTAAAATTATGCATTTTATGTAATTATTTGCAAGTATTCTATGCCTTGTCATATTTAAATAATACTTCCCATATTGCCTTTCAGCTAATTTATTAAAGAGAATTCTGTAGAGAGGTTTGAGAAGCCATAATCTATACTGAGCTAAGGAAATTAAACAATAAGTCAAAGTTATTAAAGATATTTTAAAAATAATTATACTGGGAGGTATACCCAGCTGTGAGGCATACTTACTTATTCATTTCAAGAATTAGTACTGTTGTGATATAGTCTATCATAATAAATAACAATATGTTTTCAAATTATAATTTTCCAATATCCTTTGTCTAATTTGTTTGTTTTTTTTTCCCGTCTTACTCATCCTCAAATGCGCAATTTGTGTGGTCAGTGCCAGTTTTTGTATGTGTCCATACCAGCCCTAACAGTAGGATTTCCTGAGTGAACATATGGCACATTTCCTAGTATCTGTGTAAGGACCAAAGTTAGACTTACCATTGTGTTATCTGAGTTTTAAAAAAATGTAGAATTATTTTATCAGTAAAAGTATTTATTTTTAGTCATCTGACATTTAACTTTCACAAGTCTTTTTTTTTTTCATTTAATGGATTTAAAATTTCATTAAAAATAAACCGATAAAAAAACCCGAAATATCAGCTTCCAAGTATTTTGTTTCTAGAATATATTCTTTCCTAAGCAGTAAGTATGCAGGCAAATGATCATGTTTAACTTGTTGGCCACTTTCTAGGAAGTTTTAAAGCTGTCCTGATCAGTGGATCATGATTATTTCCTTAATTTACTTAGACCATGATGAGGGAAATGAGTTGTGTCCTCACAGAACTCAGCACATCTCATAAAGGACAGTTGGCCCTTTTCTACTTAGAGAGTCCAAAGCTGCTCTGGAATTGACCATCAAGACTTAGCTTTTTGGGCTGTTGTACTTGTACGCCTTGACTTCCTTGAGAATCTATAGAAGTCAAGGTTAGTTTTGTCTTTTATTAAAAAGTAGACAGTTGTTTACATTTTTTCCCTGTGTGTTGAAGACATAAGTATTGAGAATTTTCGGAGATGGGAATATCCAGATATCTGTAAAGGCGCTAAAGGTAAACTGACAGTTTATTTTATCCTCAGTGTAAGTAGGTTAATGAGAGCATCCTCTTTACCATTTTGGGTATTGTTGTACTTGCTGGGTGAGTTCATGACTGAGGAGCAGAGCACAGGCTGCTTCCGCTGGCACTAGAGCCGTTCCAATATCTGGGAACGTGCTAGAGGCACAGTGTTGAACTGCGCTTTTGGGCCTTAATCCAAAGACTGTTGGCATGCAGTGTTATCCCTGATTTCACTGGAATTAGGCTACTTAACACTTGATGCTACAAGGAATGTATCTCAACAGACTTTGGAGTGGCAAAGTTCTAGTATCCTACACAGCAAGTAAGACAAGGGCTGGTGTCAAAATTCCTGTGTGGACCACTGACCTCACTCTTACCTGCAACCTTAATCACATCACTTAAGCTTCATGTCCTAAAGCATTTAGTAGAAATTATGCTTACAAGGTTTGTAATAATTAACTGTTTTTTGAAGCTTATTCTAGGAACAAATTATTATTATTATTTCATTGTTCAATATTACTGTTGGTGGAACAGGAGATAAACTTTTGTGAGTCCTTTGTGAATGGGATGCCTCTAACAGCAAGTTTGATAGAAAATGAAGAAGAGGGAGTTAAATACACCTGGGAGGCAGTTCCATGAACTCCAGAATCAGTACAGCCTATAATGTTATTTTACGTTACGGAATGTTATTTACAGAATATTACGTTTTTTCATCCTAATTCTTCTGTGATGTGGTGGAGGAACACAGTAACTTAAACGTCTTTTCCTATCACTTTTGATAATTTGTCAAAGTTCAGATGGCAGTGTTGTGGCTATTTGCTGACCATGCTCTGACTGTCATTCTGCTGTGAAAGTCAATGAGTAATGGCTCTTAACCCACTCTTCCTCCGTGCACACTGACTTGGGTCTTTGTTCTCCTGTGATGATACAAATTTTCACAGAGATTGCTGGAATTTAACTATATAAATACTTATGCCTTATGAAATTACCCAGTCTCCTCAAGCATATTAGTCATGATGATAGATGGTCATATGGAGGAAAAAAGGGATAAACAGACTGTCCAGATTTCTAAGTCTTGTCTATTGGGCCAAACAGTGTAACTTACACTAAAGGGAGAGTATAGATTAATTTAAATGGCTACATGGGAGAAATATGAAGAGGGACACTGAGAAGAATTAAATAAATGGAATGGAATGCCTGAAAAAAGAAATAAAGAAATGTGAAGATACTGAGAATAAAAGGCAAGAAAAAACCCCCAATATGTTAAGATAAGGATGAATTTACTTTTTTTTACATTACTATACTTTAGTAGCGGATATTTTCTGACCAAACAAGGTTTGGTCTCTTAGCTGGAATTTCAGTATCTTCCATTGTAGATCTGTGACCTGACTACCAAGGATTAAAATCAGTATCACTTTTCCATTCTTGATTAATGTTTAACTCAGTGAATTAAATAGTTCTTTCAATATTTAATTATTTTACGGGAGAGAGAACAGTGTCAACAGCAAAGACAAATTCCCTTAGGAATAACCAGGGGCATGTTGATAAGAACTTTGTGGGCGTATTTTAGGAAGCCAGTAGAGAAACCTTGGACTCAGTTTTCCATGCTTCCTAACACTGTTTTAACGGCCCAACTATCTTTAATAAGAAGAATGGTGTATTTTGAATGACTGCTCAGGCACCAGCAGAACAAGAAGATTCATTTTGCAGTTCTTGGACAGACTGATGCTTCCCTGTAGCCTGGATTTAGGTACTTTTATCCTTTGGGATTTGAGGCTTTGTCGGTGTCCCTTTCTTTATTATTTCCTATAGTAAGTATTCAGAATACTGGCTTCTATGAGTCCTGTTGTTATGTGTTTAAATTTAATGTTATAGATTTTGCATTAGTTGATAAACTTCTCTTGTGAAACTGAACCTTTGAACAGTGATGTGATGAAATACAAATGGGTGTGTGCTTTATCCCCAAAGAAATTTTGCTTGCATTTCACTTGCAGTAGTGAAGTGAAATGCCCATCCTTGAATGGAATTTCCAATAGTCCTTAAAATCATGTCCTGCCTTGGAACATCAGTTTGCTGACCCAAAAGGAGTAGTCTTATAAACAGTAATAATACAACACTATCTAATGTCCAAGGCCGCTGCTGTTAACTTATGTCTTTGAGAAGAATTTGTTCAGAAGTTTATTCTTTTCATAATGAATGTCAGTCGAAAATTTTTGATCATGAGGATTTAACTAAGTGCTTTGATAAGGACATATTGGAGAGCAATGATGGTGTAATACAGGTATTTATTTGCTATTAATTACAAAATTTTATGTAGTATCTAGATGGAAAAAACAGTAGAGATTAGATTTTCTGTACATTTCAAAAATCCCATTTTTATCCCCAAACTCCAAGTGACTCAGCTCTACAATTTTCTTCTGCATTTCCATAAAACTATATTTACATACTATCCAGTAGATTAGAATAGAATTGAATCCAAAATTGTTCTTGATAGTATCTTTTATCACAGAAAAATCTTTGTCCTATAAGCTGTAATGTATAGCTTTAATAAGTTTGTATGACTCTACCTTGTTTAAACTACAATGTCCTGTGAAATCTTTTTTATATGCCTATAATAAGAAGCGATGCATGTAAGTAATGTTTGAGATAGCATATTTATATGTATTGTCAACTTTCTTGTATAATAGATTTACATTTCTGAAACTTAGAATAAATTCAAGGAAGTTTAATCTTAAGTTTGAAATAGAAATATTTTGTATATATATATGAAACCCTCATATTTGGGAGATTTCTAGATAACTTTTCATCTTAAAAACTTGTTTCTGGTGGACCTGTATTAAGATTCAGTTTGTCTACAGAGAAAGGTATCTGTATGGACCCCAGTGTATCTTGGCTTAATGGATCCAGTGATGATTTCTCAGGCTTGTCTTTTCATTTTGAAATAGGCTGTCAACCATGTCAGGTAGTTGTTCAGACTATCTAGTACTCATTTTGCTTTTTCTCTGCAGTATCTTTAAAGTACTTGGTCTTCATTTCCATAAAATCCTTGATAAAATTGGTGTGAAAATGAAATATATTATTATTAAATAATAAATAGCAAGAGCATGTACCTATATCTTTTTGCAAGTATAAATACACCAAATACCATAATAAAGATCACTGTCAAAATTATTTTAATGAGGCCCTCAAAGGATAGGAAATGCCAAAAACAGAGGAGCTTGAGCAGTGCTTGGCTTACCTGGTGCTTATTAAGTACACAATTAGGGGTGTTCCAAAAGAAAGAAGCCCGTGCATATCAGACCTCTTTTTCTTCTAGTGTGGGTATTGGAGAGTAAGACTGAGAGCCCTGAAGAACAGAAAAGGAGATCTCAAGTTAAGTATCAAATAGGCAGAAAAGTAATCCCTGTCTTTTTCAACATTCTTATGTGAAGCTTTTAATTTGGGAATGCTGAGGGTATAATTTCCTGAGCCTTAGAAATACCGCTGAATCACTGCCCTTCCCAACAGGAATTTTTTAGTGTACGAAATGATGACACATTTGAAGATCTCTAACAGCATTGAAACAAGGTAAATAGTACCTTTACCATTTTGTTCTCAAACAATATCAATGTACAGAGAATAAATTTTATGTGTGGTTCTCCTGACTTCTTTTGATTATCAGTTTCATTCTGGTTCTCAAAGGACAGGTACTTCAGTGGGCAGAACCTACTCTGCTCATGTTCCTTCTTGCTCATTCCCTCCAGCCTCTTCTTCTTAGGTCTCCTTACTTCCTTGATTCTTCCCAGATGAATGATGACATTTTGGAAAAGGTGGAAGTACCTGAAAGAGATCTTAGTAGAAGTCCACATTATAGGGTCACTACACTACTCTAGGCCACATAATAAGTACAGGAAACCATTGCTTATTGGCTAAAGGATCTCTTGGAGCACGTTAGAAGGGTCAGGAAAGAAAGGCAATTCTGTTTTATTCTGTTCCATTCATTTTTTTTGAAATAAAAAATAGTATTTTAAATCAGTAGTACAGTCAATTTTGATGAAATTTCCAGATAACCAAAAACATATATATTTGCAGAAAACTTATTTCTTTATAGCAGAATTTTCTGCTAGCAGCAACTATGAAGTCTTTGCCTTTAAAAGTATTCTTTTACTTCCCTATGTAACATTTTACATGCATGAATATCTGCAGGGTACTCTTTATTCCTTACTCCAAAATAAAATGTAAAAACTTTATGTTTTAAACATGTGTCTTTTGTCAGTAGTTTTAGGACAATCTTAAAAAAATAATTAGAAAGAGAAGAAAAAAGAGTGTATGCCCTAACTTCCATTTTAAATATCTGAGAATGAAGACATAGAAAGATGAATGTCAAATGTTCAGCACTTTGTTGCAACTAAAAGAGCATTTTGACTGTGATGCCCATTCATAAGGCACACAACAAAAGGGTAATGTGCTTGAAATGTATAATAAAATACTGGTCTTGTACCTACTCCATGGCCAACATTGCCTCTGAACTGTGAAGTGGTGCATATTATACTGATTGGAATGACTTGAACTTTTGTGACAAGATGACTATTTCTTGGAGGAGATTAGAAAATTTGTGTTTTTTTTATGGAATGAATGTAAAGGCAAATTTTCTTGCATTTCAAACATGAATTCTCTGTAATATAAGTAAGGATATACTTGAAAAAGTAATACCAAGTATTACTTTTTCATTTTATTATAGTAAGATAACTACAAACATCCATCGGGTCCTACTTCAGGATCTCAAAAGTTACCAGCTTTGGCAGACATAGAGCCTATTACTTTTATCATAAATTGTAATACATTGCTCAAATACAAATGCTTTCATAATGCACAGTATGCTATGGACAGGAAAATAGGTATTAAAAACTATTTCAGGTAGTACTTTGTAGGGTTTCACATGAGTTTTGCAAACAGATTTTTTAGCAGATATTTTCTTGATTTTTAAAAAAATATTTAACATGGCTGGTAGTGGGGAGTTGCATATATATCCTTTTCATGGGGGCCAGGAGATGACTTTGTTCCCATTTCTTTTTTTCTTATAAAATCTGTGTTGTAGCTGCCATCTCTCTGGTCAGAGAAGCCTGGATGGCTTCTTCCTCCTGAGCACATCAACACACTTGAATTAGCTGGAAAGATGCTTATTCCCACATCATCTGAGATTCAAATTGCTTTCAGTGGAAGAGCTTTAATAATAGACCTCATTTTGTGTTTGTTTATTTGGAGATTTTGTAATTAGTGCTAAGATGTTAAAAGCTGTGGATAGAAAATGAGGTATTATAAAGAAAATATTTTTAATTGTTATTTTTTAATATGACAATGATAAACTATTTTCTGTACTGTTATGTAACATCATCCTCTGGCACAAGCATTGAAGGAAAAGATAAAAAGGTTTTTAGTCAGGGATACTTATTTTCTGTACGTTTCATGATATTCACAGTGCATACTGTGTTGCAAAAGCTCACTCTGTTCCGTTAGATGACTGATTCTGCTTCTTGCTCTTTGATATCTGATACTTCTGAGTACCAGTACACAGGCTCCTAAAATAGTGGGTTTTCCTGGAAGCAGATGGGTTTGGAGCACCCTAAGAAGTGATTGATTTTTCTCGTTTCTATCATGGCTGATTCAGTGCAATAAACTTTTAAAAGATGCTGAAGACGTTTCATTTTGAATGCAGTGCTTATATATAATGCAGCCATTCCTTTTAGTAGTTGCTCAAGTTTGCATGGTAAATCATTGCCTTGGTGCTGTATGTACAATCCCTAACAGAATGGTTACATATAGGATGTATACAGTTTGCTTTAGTGGTGAATTGACACTACATTTAAATGTTTGCACTAAAATCCTGTTATCTCAGATACAGTATAGCTTTTCAGATGTGAGACAAAAGATCTATTGTTACAGTCTCAGTGCTACATGTTGTTTATTACGTGCAGATTTTTTTTAGAGTGGTCTTTCAGTCCTTTAGAATTGCCATTACATTAAAAAAAAATTCGAGAATTCTACATACATGGTCACGGATATTAGTCAGTTTTACAGGGGAGGGAAGGAGGAGGGGAAGATGCAGAAATCCTCCTCCTTTTAGATAGTAGTAACAGCGTGAGGATGCCTTGTCCTCCTTTTTTTTACTTCTGAGATTTTATTGCTGGCAGCCAGATGTGCTGAAACTCCTGACGACAGCATCTATTCACTGCGTGTTTTTAATAGGCTTAGAGAAATATGAGTAGAGTACATGAAAGCAGCTCAGCTTCACACTTCAGCTGGGAATGCCCAAAAAGCTTACTGCTGTTTAGAATTCTTGCTACAGTCAGGAGAAAGCTGCTCGGGTACTAAATCTTCTACGACTGAATTAGAAGAATAATGACTGTACAATTAACTATCAGCCCCTGCTCGTTTAGGCACAGTTTTTACAGAGATCAGGAGAAATATGGAACTTGATTGGCATATTTGTATTTGATGGTGTGTAAAAAATAGACGACTTTTAAGACAGGTGGTGAAGAAAAATAGAAGGGAAAGAAAGGGAGAAAATGCAATTTGAAACACTGCGCCAGGTCTGCAATTCTGTTTTATCTCATTTTCATGGGGTTTTCTCATCCCCTCCAAATATTTTACAAAATGATCTTTTTGGACAAACATTGAACAACACTAGGTAAGTAGAAATGAAATATTTTTGCTTTATCATTTCTCTTTTTATGCTGATAGCAATCTCTCTGCATGCTTTTCAGTGGGGTACTTTTATAACTGCACTCCTAGATATTAATATTTTTATGGTAGCAGCGAGTCTGTTAGTGTTTTTATGTTTTATATAAGGATTTACATGAGAACTCAATCTGCAGAAATAAAACCAGCAAAGATAGAATAAAATGTTTAAGATGGTTATGTATCTCAAGTACATTAGCTGCCATTAGAAGCTGGCATTATTAGCTGTAATCCTTAAAGCATATTAAATATTTATAAACAAATTTGTCAGAGAAAATGATTTCTATGTGGATATGGCAGTGAAAAGATTAAATGCTCAGAGATGTGTCTGTTTAACCATGCATAATTTATCGGAAGATGCAAATTAGTAGTCCTGCATACCTTTTGCAAAATAGAAAGCAGTTCCTTATTTTTAGAAGATTTAGATCCTGTGTGTAATGCTTTTCAATAATGTTTTTAACTGGTCAAATTATAGCTGATTAGTGGATGCTTTGCAGCAGGTCAGTCAGCTCTGTAGGGTATCCTTTTGTGAATAGCTGTTGTTTTGTGGGAATTAGAAATTATAGGGTGAAGTTGTTGTTTGTTGGTGTGAGACAGTTTTTGAATAGGTTTCTTAGGATATTTGGAGGGGTAAAATGAATTAATAATGCCACATTTCTGTGTCATTATTCAGTAAACATATAGTACTGATGTTTAGAACTTTTTCATACTGCTATTAGATATTAAACACAAAAATATTAATAATTTTATCTAAGAGAGTGGAAGTGCAGGTCAGGAAGAAAAAGAATCCTGTAGTTTTTTTATAAAGATAGTGCACTGATGGAAACATTCTGGAAAAAGGGTGGAAGTAATAGGCAGAGGCTATATCCAGCATTTTAATCTTCTTCTCTGCCTCTGTGGGAGAAATCTCTTTTAAATGGGATATAATTTCTTAAATACAGGGATATTTGCACTTGATACTTCAGAAGATGGTTATATTTTTATTTCCCATAATTTTGTTGTAAGGATTCTCTCCCTTACTGCTGATATTTCCTTTTAAAATATGTTCATATTTATTTAATGTTACTGTTCTCAAGTTTTGTTATCTTGGTTATGAATTTCTAATTAGGTATGTAAAATTATGTAGGTGGTTTTAGCAATCATAATCACAGTTATGAATTAAGGTATTTTTAGGTATATATGAAATCTGTATTCAATGAGATTTTTCTTATATCCCTTTGGTATACTGTGAAATATTTGAAGCTCTACAAAATGGAGCAGTAATTTACGTATTATCAGCTGTGATTGTAAAACTGCATATTTCCAAGTGCATAGTTTCAGGCCTGCAGCAACCAGCAAAGCCCTTAGCAACTGTTCTCATCAGCTACCATCCCAGTCCTGATTCCCTGGATCTGCTTTTGCAGATCAGAGTACATGCTTTTTGTAGATCAAGGTGCATGCTTCTTGCTAATTTTTTTTTACAGATGCATGTCCATGGTGCTTTTCACTGTTTCTTTTGCTTGTGAGACTTGGGCAAAAGCTGCATATAGTATCAGATCAAAAGACAGAGTTATTTTATTCATTTGCTGTTCCTTTGATTAGGAGTATATTTTTTCTAGAAGAAAGGATTGTTAGGAAACTGAGCCTCATACCTAGTATGGAGTGTTTTGCTTAGGATGAGAATATGTCTGTATTTATAAGGAGCAATGTCATGTTTTTCTAGGTATCAATGCTTTTGGCCTCAAGAAAACATTGTGCAATTTTTAAGCAATATGCAGCAGTAATTGTGAGAGACTAATTCATGCTTTCTCTGTCTTCTGATACTAAAGTTAGGTGAAAGTATTGTCAGGTTTTGAGTAAAAAGATTCCCTCTTCCAAAAAAACGATTTGTATTTTAAATCTGATCTTGATAAAAGGTTTTTGAAGAAGTCATCTGTTAGTCACTAAAAAATCTCACTGGTATTTATTACAGAGGGCAGTCCTTTGATTGTCTTACTGATTTAAAAAATCTGTTCTTTATTTATTTTTTTTTAATTAAATGAACAGAGTATATAATTTAGGTAGATTTTTCATTTAAAGCTTTGCACGATAAATGTAAGGTGCTTGCTAAAAACTAATTGTTCATGCATTAAGGGTTAATGCTTCAGACCTGTGGTGTAGCTCCAGCATGTAAGAGTGTGCTTTGATGAGGTGTAGTGTGCTCCATCTCTTTAGTCTTCAAAGTTACATATTTTGTCCTTTGATGATCCTTTCTCTTTTGAATAAGGTTTTTTATGTTTTTACATCTGAAAAGTACAAGTCAGAGTCCAGAAAGATAACGGCTGACATTACACACAGAGTGATTAACTGCTACTGCCACAAAGTAATAATGTCAAGAAAACAGGTTAATGCATACAAATTGTACAGTAGATAATGGAGAGTAAAACTAAGTCATAGGAAAGGAGGAAGCATACAGATAATTTTAATTGAATAGACATTCCTCCTAAGTTTCACATCATTTTTTCTTGGAGTTCTTGTTCTTCAGTTCTTCAGAAAGTTTAGATATGCTGAGATTTTGTCGAAGGAAATATAGGGATCTTGGGCCTTGGTTTCTCATGCTATGCTAACCATTGACAGAAACATACATTAAACTGTTTTTTATCATTTCCCATAAAAAATTTCTATGAGTTGGGTTTTTATTTGCATAGCTTTGGCTTTGCAGTAGTGATATGAGAGGGCCCAAATAATATTAAGCTCCTTGTGAGTTAGATTGATTTTAGCCCTTAAATGGGTTTAGTTATCCCCTCTCAGCAGCTTGTAATGGAGGAATATTGCTGCTGAGTTCTCCTCTGCCAGCTGCAGGGCAGCACTTTGCTGTAAGGTGCTATTGTGAGTGTAAAAGAGAAAGCTGGTTTGCTGGGCCTCCCTCCTGCTGCTACACAGCTCTGTCTGACATTACCAACTCCAGCCAGCTGAAGCAGTAAGAGCTATCATTTTACCCCAAAACTGTGTTTCACTTGTGTTGGGTATTGTGGTGCTATTTCCTGGGTAATAAGTTATTTTTTATTGAAAAATTATTAGAATGGCCTCATGTTGGGAAACCATAAGAATTGTTCTGCATTTTGAGCATTTGGCAAATAGCTAGTTTATGGAATAAATTCATCATGTGTCCAGAAAAAAAATCAAGAGACCTTTTATGAAAACACAGTATGTGCTTGCAGTACATCCAGATTTTACAGCAGCATCTAAAGGAGGTTTACTTTTTTTGCAGTCTAAAATTTTTCTGATTACTTTGAATGACATGCTATTTGTTCGAATGACAAAAAAGAATTAAATAAAGTTTTAAAATTTTATTAAAAATTTATTTATTATTAAATTTATGTATTTTAAACCTTCAGTAAATTTGTAAGCTGGATTTTCAGATTTCCATTCTTCATTTAGTGTTCAGTGTAGAAATATTGTGCTGTTGGATGCTCTATTTGTAGCAACATGCTTTGAGAAGTCACAATTGCTTTGGGCAGTATTGAGATTAACACATTACAACATAATGGCAAGCATCTTTTGTGACTAAAATTGGTACAAAATGTACAGAGGACTATCAATCCAATTTTGCAATTGCAGTTTATGTTAGAAGCTTTTCTCATCAAATGGAA
Organism: Euphonia xanthogaster; assembly: GCA_034509185.1. NCBI lineage: Eukaryota > Metazoa > Chordata > Aves > Passeriformes > Fringillidae > Euphonia > Euphonia xanthogaster. Next base: position 132,139,043 of record JAYDZK010000113.1, read on the forward strand.
AACGGTCAATTTACCTAAACTTGGTTTCTCACATGACATATTGTTAGAAATCTTTTACAGTTCTGTGAAAGTAAGTTTACTGTCTAGCTTGGCCACACAGGGGCATAAGATAACTAATATATTGAGCCTAGAACCAGTACAAAGATTGTTCACCAAATTCTGTGTACAATAGAAGAAATGTCTTGACAATATTTAGGAATTGTCTCATTTTGAAATTAGAAACACCTAGCTTAAATAAACAAATTGTATTTTCTTTCATTAAATTAAACTCCAGTGTTTTTGAAGCCTCTTAAGAGTTTTCACTTTTGAAATTCATTGGTAAGCATCTTTTACATACACTGATTTTTAAAAGATGAATAAAATGCCAAAATAAATTAGTTAGTTGGGAAAAATAGACATTTCCAGTGAAAGCATCATTTTAGCAGAAACATATGATTTATTTTCATTATTTAATTTTCTGTTTTGTTTCCTCCAATATATCTAACCAATATATCTACTAGCTATTTACCAAAGGTCCATTTTATAATGAAGCCATCAAATGATGTCAAGAATTACTGTCACAGGCAATTGTTGTTTTTTCTGGTATTGATAATTATTACTTTGACATTGAAGGAAAAAGATCATTTTCCCTTCCTTGTTGGGAAAAAAAATTGTCACAGTATTTCTGTAAAATAGATTTGAGTTTTTTTTTTCCCCTGACTATATTGGTTCAACATAGCAAGAGGTTTTCTAATACTCTAAGAGAATGTTGCATTTTAAATATTACTAGTCTAAGAGCCAAGAAGAAAACCACCATAGTTGTGTTAGAACTGGCAGTATATTGTCCATATTCTGTGGTGCAATACTGCTGAATACTGTAATTCAAACTGCCTCTCCTCCCTTTTCAAAACTAGCTTGTCTATAGCTATCTTTATAGTTTTAGTTTGTTGGGATTTTCACATCTGCTCCTTTTTACCTATATGCTAGATTCATAGAATCCTGTTTTAAGTATATTCCTCAAATTTGTAGCTGATGTGCTTTCTCAAGTGAAACATACATATTGTTCATAAATACATTTATTTGTATTCCTACCATGTAATTTTCCTTAATGTATTAAAGACATAGCAAAGCTATTTCCTCCCCTTGTTCTTAACTATGTCTTGCCTTAGACACAATCAGAATTCCAAAGCTAAGTTAATTGCAGTTCTAGATCTCTGTATTACTGTAGGAAAGTTGTCCATGTCAAATAACCCTCTATCTTATTTTCTTCCTAAAATTAGAGAAATAAGCCGTATTCAGGTGAATCCCTATGTGCATATATATATATATATATGTGAACTTCTCTAAACACAACGGGAAGACTGGCAGCTGGGACAGTAAGTTGTGTATAAAGGCAGAGAGAAACTCACACAGATGTGTATTTGGTCTTTTCTGCACCTTTGCCAAACATTCCTCGCAGAGAACTCTTATGTCCTCTTTGAGCTGCAAATAACTGCATCCAACTTGATCCATCCTTTGGCTCTTGATTAGCTTCTTTGGGACAAAGTGGGACAAGTAGTATGATTTTTCTCATCTTCTCATGTTTCTGTTTCCTTTGGAGGAAGCAACTGAACGTGCTAACTTGCCCCAAAGCTATTTCTTTCTCAGAGGAAGTTGTGTATTCCATCCCGTCTAGGCGGCTGTTGGGTTTTGGGTTTAAGTCCCTATTTCTAGGAAAAACCATCCCTGTAACATTCTGTTACAGATATTTTCAGAGAGAGAAAAGTAAGAGATTTCCTTACAGAACTGTTTCTTTTCCCATCTCTTCCAGCTCTGGGGAGAGATACCTTCTGTTACTTCCACCTCAGTTGCTACAGATTTAATAAGGTGACATATGCTTCCTCCATGCATCTCACAGAGCTGGGGATATTTGCAGCCATAACAGGTTTCTCTCTATTCTCATTGTGCATCAACTGCTGTTATCTGATGATGGCAATAAAATCCTAGCTGGCATATGATCCTAACCTCCCACCAGGAAGAAAAAAGAGGATGGATCAGAGGTGGATAATTTGTCTCAATTCAGCTAGTATGTTAAATTCAGAAATTTAAATAATCCTACATTTAGAAATGATTAAATATGCTTTAAAACTTGATTTTTTTTCCTCACCTGGGTGAGAGCAACAGAAATCTAAGAAATAACTGAGTTACCAAGTACAACTTTTTGAAAAGAACATGTAAAAAAATCTCTTTCTATTCTTGAATAACTCAGATGATTCCTGTCATTTCTCAGAACAGCCCAAAAAGATGTGGGTATAATCTTCTTTTTCTGGAAAAAAGGCAGAGAGCACAATATTAAAAACGACTATGATATTCTATAGTTGACACATTTAAGAGATTTGTTCGATGACAAGAGCCCAGTATTTTATGGGAACAGCATGTTCCAACATCCAGAAATCAAGGTTGCTAGTCTTGACCCTCGAGTGGATAATAGGTGCTTCTGAGGGCAGATTGAGCTGTGGTGACTACAACAATAAGTAGCCCTGTGTATCCATTTTACTCTTCTTCAGGGTGCTGTCACTCTGATAAAACTGGCATGAGTGCTAAGCAAACCTGCTCCATCCTGCCTCAGCTGGGAGTTAGTTTTTTGTTTTGGTGTGCATCAAAGTCAATGCCTCAGATTGTTTCCTGTAGCTGGTCAGACTCATATGCATAAATATTTCATTTTTCCCAACTGTGTGGTCAAAAGCTCCTAGTGAGAATCTCTACCAGTCCTTCTTTGCTGATTACCAAAATTGTTAAAAAAATCACAGAATATTCTGAGTTAGAAGGGACCCACAAGGACCATATAATTCCAACTCTTGGCCCTGCACAGCACCCTCCCCAGGAGTCACACCACGTGCCCAAGAGCACTGTCCAAACACTCCTTGAACATGTCAGGCTGATGCTGTGACCACTTCCCTGGGGAGCTGTTCCAGTACCCAGCCACCCTCTGGGTGAAGAACCTTTTTGTGATATCCAACCTAAACCTCCCCTGACACAACTCCAGTCCATTCCCTCAGATCCTGTCACTGGCACCACAGAGCAGGGATCAGTGCCTGCCCCTCTTCTTCCTCTCATGAGGAAGTTGTAACTGCAATGAGGTCTCCCCTCAATCTCTTCTTGAACAGACCAAGTGACCTCAGCCACTCCTCATATATGGCTTCCCCTCAAGGCCCTTCACTGTCCTTGTTGCCCTCTTTCGGATGCTAAGAGCTTAATCTTTCTCATATTGTTGGGTCCAAAACTGCACACAGTAATGGTTAACAGCGCTCATATAGCCCTCACCTTCTTTACACTCCCTTATCCTTTTAGCTTTTTTCCTTTTGGGTTAGTAATCACATGCACGTTTGTGGTAAAATGTGCCTGCTAATGGCCCTATTCCTTTACCAGGTCAGGAGCAGTAATTATACTGCACTGTAGAAACATGGGGCTTTCAAAAGCAAAACTTTCCTTACCAGAAAAAAGCTGTGTCTTCACTTTGTTCCTTGACTGAGTAATTTTGCTGCTGTTCCTGCCACAGTTACTTACTGAAGCAGTGGAATGAAGACCACTTCTCTTGGTGTGATTTTGGACATTTCTTCATTATTTAGTTCTGTTTTGTTCTTTTGGGTATAGTATGGTTATGGGTCGAAAGACAACTAAAAGGGAAAACAGACTTTTTTAAACCTCTAATATCACATCTTACAGGTGGACAGAATAACATTGGGATGTTTGGCTGTATAGGTCTGGCTAAGCTGGGGAGAATGGAAGGGAGGAGTACTGCAGTTACCCAGGTCATTTCCTGTCAGGTGTGATGGCAGTGTCCTACCAGCCACTAACTATGGGCCCATCATCTCTTTAGATTTCTCAGGAATATACTCTGGATTTTCCACTATAAAGGCAGAATGAAGGTTTACTCATAGAACTGTGTGAAACTCTGTTTCAAAGCAGTTCAAGAAAGATTGGTATTGAGCCTCAAATTATTTGCAGGGTTCTGAGAAAGGAATCAATGAATATTATATTGACCCCTGAAAAATTGTGAAATCTGAGATGAGTTTTGGAGGTAATGGCATAATTTTAACTTTACCCTGAGCTGAAAGGTTTAAAGCAGAAACTGGAGGTATTTCAAGTCCTTGGCTTTGCTTCAGCATGTGCTTTGCGATAGGGAGGCAAAGTCAGCCTTCTGAAAGCTGCTTTTTGGGTTCTGAACCTGAGAAGAGATTGAAAAATGAAAGAAAAATGTTATGTGTTGGAGAAATTTGTCCCAAAGTTGCCTAAGTTTGAAAGTGATTAGAGATTGAAATGCTGAAACCTTAACTTTGTTTGTTTTATAATAAAAATTGAGTTGGATATATTGCAAGTCAGAGGGAATTTGCATGGTGTCTTTATTTATAAGAATGAAAATATGTCTGGATTAATACACTTTATCCTTGCTGCAATATTTGAATCATCTTTCCGATTAAGATATACTTCCAAATTCCCATCTTCTGGTATTCAATACAATTTTTTGTCATTAAACTTCATCAATATTTTGAATAAATAAGTTTTAAGCCCTTGTGTCTTAGAAAGTGGTAGTCACATATATCATAATAGGAATAATAAACTTTAATCGTTAAAGTTATACAAAACTAAGTTAACAAGCAAGTAAAGCAATTATAATCCCTTTAAGATAGTTTTCATTTTTAACCTTTAAAACAGAACATATAGTCACAGAAAAATGCTCTAAACCAAATGTTTAGTCTGTGGTGTAACTACTGTGCACCAAATATAAGACCTTTTGGCATGTGTTATGTGTCATAAATAACACATCATTTCAATATTAAATAAATAGTAGAATAATGAAATAAGATTATTTCTTGCAAATTTTAGGGTTTTTTTCTATATAAGACATTAAAATATTTTTAAAGTGACCAAAGGAGATGATGAATAAAACATTAATAAAAGATGGAACCTCAAAATTTCAGGAAGACTTAACACTACAATTATTGATTATTTCTTATCCTACAAAATATGCTTTCAAGTATAGATATACAAAGGAAATTAAAATAACATTAAAATCTTTGCCTGAAACAGGATGTTTAAAATCTCTCCTCCCCTCTTACCCTCTCCTCTTCTATACAATGATGTTTCTCTTTATGTTTCTTGATTTTTCTAATATTATGTTTTAGGTTGTTGCTCCTGTGGCTTCAAATTGCACTCAGAACAAGTGCATTTTGTGTGGATTTGAGGACCCCAGGGGTAGTCAGTCTTTCCTTCACTTAAGGACCTTCATTTTTTCCCTGCTAGTGGTGGCATTGTTCTGCTACAAGAACAATGAGTGTTTCAGACAAAACTCTATTTTTATTGCTCTTCTGCATCACAGTGACAAACGCAGTTCAAGCATTATTCAAATAACCTACAGTAAAATCTTCTAAGTGCCTGTTTGCAAGAACTCTTCCAGTAAGACATGCTTCATCTACCTGTCATACTTTGGAAGTTTTTGTAAAGTGTCAGGGAGGACAGAAAAGGTTTTAAAGTGCAGGAAGGCTTACAAAATAAAAAAAATGAATAATTCAAATTATTTATGTTCACAAAAGCTTGCTTGTCCTTAACAGATATCTTTCATGTTGAAGTTGCTCATTTGTAAGACACAGCATAATCAGAATATATACGGACTACCTGCAATCATAATTCAAATCTTTTTTTTGAGAAAGCATGAGAAGAAAGTGTAGTGTTGTTCAGTCAAAGAACCTGGCAAGTACAGAGGTCTAAATTCTACACTTGCCACTGTCAACACCTCCTTTGTAGTGCCAGGAAAATCATGCGAACTTCACAGCTGGAGTTCCCAGGAATATATGTCTTATTTAATACCTCAGGTCCATCTATGAAATTTAATTGATAAATATTTGCAGAAGTCTTATGGTCACGAATTTGTGAGTATACAAATGAAAGTAAAAATTCAAATGAATTTTGAATTTGTGAGTATACAAATGAAAGTAAAAATTCAATTTTCCCTTTTCTTTTGGAATTTAGGTTCATCTCTAGACATTAGAACATGTGGCAGAGTAACTTAAATACCTTAAAAATACACAAGGATTTTGGGCCTTGCCCCTCATTTGCACCCTTAGTCTTAGCAGCTGCACATTATTTCATGTTACTAACCAGATTGTTTCCTTAGGTACTGCCAGCTGCATGGCTGATGTGCCCTCACTGCAGTGAGATTTTTTTCTTGAGACAGGTCTTTCAGAACTTTTAAATTCAAATATTGAACATTATTCATATACAAATAAAGCAAATGTATTCACAAAGAAATTTTTAACAATTGTGAGGATGTACAGTAAGCATGTTAAAATTGTAGAGTCATAGAATTCTTTAGGTTGGAAAGGATCTTTAAGGTCATCAATTGCAACTGTTAACCCAGGACTGCCAAGTCCACCACTAAATCATGTCCCTGAAAGATAATAATAATAATAATAATATGATGTAAAATTTATTATATCACATGTAATATACGACACACATATTAATATTATAAACATTGTAATGTAATATACTATATAATGTAGACTGTAATGGAGGTACTAAAAAATTGGCTAACCATACAAGATACTCAGGAGCTATGCTCACAAGATTGCAGTAGTGTACAAAAAGACCCTGTTCTCCTGTTAAGCACAGACAAAAAAAAAAAAAAAATCACATTTTTCATGGAAATTATGCAAAATAGATTAGTTGTATTTCATTTTGATCACATATGGGTGATATCTGATCTGCACTTTTAGCATACCGAAAAATGTCTGTTGCATATATTCACCTTGATTGGAGCAAGTGGATATTGAAACTAGAACTTAGATCAGGTTGAGAACTAATCTCAAATCTACTGCTCTTTCAGCTGAAGTGAGTTGAGCTAACTAAAGGAAAGAAAGAATTTTATACCTTTTAATACATCTTTGGCAGGACATCAGCTTTACTTGAATTCTGGGAGTTTCATTATAACAATTCCAAATTTGGAGTGATGTGGTATTTATGTGATATGGTTTTGTCTTCAGAATGTGATGTTAACTCTAATGAAAATGTGTAGAAAAAGTAGAATGCAGTGTAAGGAGTGCAACAGGGTGGAGGTAAGATAGGAAACAGCATTTATTGTATAGACCTATTCACTGAGTTGCAGTTATTTCTGTCTTTTGCCTACCTGTATTATTTTCTTCTCCTGCTTTGGTGATAAAATGCTGCAAAATAATAGAATATCTCATTAAATCCTATGTCACGTATCCCTTGTGCAATGCAAAACTTAAACTATGGCAATAGAGTGTCATTATCTCCATGTACCTAAATAAGACGTTACAGAAACAAATTTCTCTCCTTATTACTTTATATGGGGTTGAATCTGAATTTATTACATAAAAACACTTAATTAAAAGTCCAGTGTCTTTCTTTGCTCATAACATTATCTAAAACCAAATAACTTACCTTTGTTTAAAATTTTAAAATGATTTTGCACTAATGGCCATTAGTAGGTTTTTTTACTTACCAAAAGAGAATGTACTAATTTAAGTTACATAACCAAAACCAAGAGAAGGCAACATGTTCTCAGCCTAATAAATTAATTTCAATTTTTTTTCCAGTGCTGTACTGGATTAGTCTATGTACTGAGCAGATCTAGAAAGAAAATTTTATTTTCTATTATTTGGACAGGTTTAATAATTACTTCATACAGTGTTATTTTAGGGCATGCTTTACCAAAGACTGAACTGGATACACTAAATAAAGAAATGCTACAATCATCAATCTGAATGCACTTTATACTGATTGCATATTGACTAATGCCAGCATGAATTTGATTTTATGTTTATATACCTATATACATCCACAGAAAAAAAAAAGAAACATCGTAAGGACCTTTGCATATAGACCTAGACTTTGTACTTTAAACTTATTGTGAAGTCCAATTTAGAAGCATTACTAAATGGGAAACAGAGGGTTCTGAGAGCTGCTGTGATAGAGAATAATGCCAGTATCACAGCAGAAGTCTGTATTAACTCTGCAGTGAAAGCGTAGTCTCCATTTCACATGATTATATTTTCTATCTGCGATGCACTGTGTGCTGATTAGCTCTACTTTCTGCTGCAGGGCTGCTGCATTTTATTTGTGCTATATAATCATGTATAATAAATAAGGCTGTGTGAATATTTAGCCAGTAATGATACTACATTAATGCAGGTATCCATAAATTATCATGAATTAATTATGGTTCTGTAGGTAATGTAATTTTTTTTTCCTTCGAAGGAGAATATTTAACTTTGTTGCTTGCATGAAAGAAAACAATCTCAGCTATTCCTAACATTCTCTCAGGAAGGTTAGATTTATCTGAGTATCTTGAAATCTCATATTTAATCCTGTAAAATAATATTATAGATATATAAAAATAGAGTCTCTTTGTATTTTAAACTCTGTACAAACACTACAAGGAACAAGGTATTAGGATAAATACCTAATTTTCCTGTTTCTTTGCAACTCTACGATCTGCTAACTGAAAAAAGACTTTCGCTGGCTGGGGCTGCTTTCCCTGAATCATTATGGATCTTGATTAGTCAATTAGGATTTTTTTTTCACTCTGCTGGTTAGTTTTATTTTAAGTTTTATATTCAGAAATAATTTATTTGATAAAAGAGGATTCAATATCTATTGTTACAGAATGATAGAACGGCTTGGATTGAAAGGGACCTTAAAGATCATCCAGTTCCAACTCTGCTACCATAGTCAGGGACAACTTCTACTTGATCAGGTTGCTCAATGCCTCATCCAACCTGACCTAAATATTGTTGTCCTCAGGAAATATAATACAGCCAAGCCTTATATTCTTCTGTAAACTGTCTTTCTATATGTTGATGAACATTTTGGCTTCTACAGAACAAGTTGGAAAAAGGAACTTTGTATCTGAACTCTTAAAGATGAACATATGTTTATTGTACATCACTTAGAAACTGAGCTTGAGATAATATGAAAAATATTTTTGAAACAACAGTGAACTTTAGATAAACGTAATTTGTAGCATGGCAATTTAATGTCTTCCACAAAAAGTCCACAGATGCCTGCTGGGGCTGACCATGATTGGTAGGTTATCAGCTAAATAAAAAGATTTAAAGACTGTCTTTGGTTTTGCATAGTATTTCTAATTGTTAACTGTGAGGGGTAATATGCTGTCCTACATGTCTCTGAGACCCTGATATTTGGATCACCGTGTGTAATTCTGGACATGCATTTTTAGCAAATCTGGGCCTCGGAAAAAGCATAAGGTAAAAAATTTCAGGAGAGAATTGTAAAGAGAGATGGAAATATGTCCTGGTTAGTTTAGCTAGCATTAAAAGAGACAGACTAGCAGCAGCTATATGTATGTGATTACTTAAACCACAAGAAGAAAGATTTATTTGGGAGATTAAAAAAAAACAAACAAACATGGAATGTGGTGTAAAGAGTGGAAGGCTTCAACTGAATGGCCATGTAAATTTCTTAACCTACCACAGTAGAGAATTCATCCCATAGGAAATGGTATAAGCCTTAAATTAGATTGAGTAAATTCTAGAAAATGTACTGTGGGGAAAGAGCTTTCATTGTCATGGAAACAAACTAGATGATCTAATAAATGTTTTCCATCTCTAGCTGTGTTCTATTTCTGCCATTCACTTTCAGGTGAATTTAGAAAATGGAGGTATTTTTTATTTTTTTCACTGTCGGGCATTAAAGGATAGTATAGAACAGCTGAGATTTAAGTGGTATCTCATGAAGTTTATATTTCATTAAGATCAACTAGGAATTATTGTTTCCAAGCCATAAATGCCTAATTAAAACACATGGACTAAATCTAATTAATAAAAGGTCAGATATTGCTACTATTATTCCTGTTTTTTCTGCATCATGTGAGCATCACTTCTGTTATATTTGTCTGATTGTGCTATTTCTCAGTCCAATGCAGGGCAAGACAAAGAACTGAGATGAAAATTAATTATTTTTATTTATCCTTTATCTAAATTATCCCTTTGACAAGAAAGACCTATTTTTCAGAAATGTGTGTATCATGTTTGTATGTTACCCATTACACAAGATTTTATAAAGTAAACTATTTGCTTGGAGGATTCTCTAATGAATAATGCCGCAGATGAAATATGTGTTTCTTCCCATGAGGTTAAAAATGAATTTGACCCAGCACCAATCTAAAACTGTCTCCTCCAAAGAGGCAACATTCACCTGATCATACCAGTAAGACATCATCAGCAGTTGTGTTTGCTTAAATTCTGATTGTAAATTTAGTCTATCTTCACACAACTTAATTCTGAAATCAAATATCTATATAAAGAAGTAGTAAAAAAATCCAGGGACAGAATGTGGAGATTCTGAAGACGTTCTTAATGCTTGCTACACTTATCTGCAGTTTCTAAATTTTCAGCAGAAAGGTTTTACCCTTTGCATTGCTAAAATAATTTTCAGTTATATAAACTTTATGAGTCAGAGTATTTACCAACACATGAAATGGAGCTTATATTAGAAGTTCAAAATCTAGAAGGAATATTTCAAAAGCTAACACTGTGTTTCAGAGGCTGGTATTGGGTAGCCAGAAAGAAATGAGGCTTTTTTCTCACCTGACTTCCCATGCTGCTTGGAAGAGCCACAGGCCTCCAGTGAAATCAGCGGAGACACATCAGTATTTTAGGGCAGGGCCACGTGCCTTATTTTAGGCAGCTGCATTAGTTTAAGTGTATGGCTGACCTGAAGAGAGGAGGCAGTAGTAGCTTCATTGTTTTGGGGAGCTCATTTACAGAGGGATGGGGGTGCAAGGGATGCAATTACTGTTCCAAGAACATTTCCTTGATGCCTTGATCCCCACTTCATGCTCCCAGCTCACATTGCCATCTAGCATTTCATATGATGAAGATAATTAACCAGTTAATGGCAATTATAATGAAACTCAGAGTAATCTGAGAAAAGGACTGTGACACAAATATTAATTATCTCATATGAATATGACCACTAGATGCACCCAGATTTTGAATCAGTTGTCTAAATGAGGTCAGTGTATCCTTATAGGGATTTGAGTGGTTACTTTGGCATTGTAATGCATGGAAATATTTATTGATAATGTTAAATCTAAAGAAAACTGAAGTTGCTAAAGAATAAATATTTGTTTATAACATTGATAGTTTCTTTATTTTTCCTTAGGCAAAGCAGTTCCTTCTACTTAGATTGTAAGATTCATACAGAGAAAAGAAATCTCGTCTCAAATAGTGTGATAGAGAAATGCTATCCTTTTCCTTAGTAGTTGATATGTAGTGTCTATTAAAAAACCCCTTATTCTTTTCTCTAGCTCTTTGATTGTTGATAAGAGCAATGGTGCTGCTTAGAGAATAAACATTAAAATTTTATTATGTAACAGTTAAATGAAATACATAATATGAGAATAATGAAATTCTGCCTGACTCTGTGAAAATTAAAATGCTGACTGAGGCTACTCAAATATATCTTTTGAAATCCAGAAATAATCTTTGAATGTTCTTTTAATGGAGGGTCCAAGCCTGCAGCAACTTTTGTTTATCCTTGTGTGCTTTGAGAGCAGTGGAACTTTTCAGAAGGTAAATTTATCCAATCATTCACTGCAACCACAATTTAATGTGGTTTGCCAACAGTGAGCTCTATACTGTGATACTTGCCATAGAACCTGATTATTTTCAACTAAACTGCATATCAGAGTGGTAACTCTCAGAGTTATTTTTTCAAACACCTTCACTGTTTAACACCATTCAACTTCCTGCACTTTACAGAGATTGATTTCTAAACTGAAAACTTCAAATATAATCTTGCACAAAGAATTCTCAGAAAATATTTCAGACTCATAAAAAATCATCATATTCCCGATGAGGGTACATTTTAAATGAGTCTATTTCAGCTTATTTAAATTTCTTTTAAATCTGTTCTACATCCATGATAGCCTAAGGATAACTACAGTGCTGCCTACCTTTGCTTTCCTTATGGCTGTCAACAGCAGCTGCTGCAACCAAAGACTGAAATGAAAAACAATCAGCATAAAATATAGTCACATTTTCCAGAATATTAATTTAGGCTCTGTGCACCAAAAGAAATACTAATTCATTAAAAGTAATGAGCAATGCTTGTCAGATATTTATTTGTCTAAGAAGATGTTTGCCTTGATTTTGTGTTTAAAGAATAGCCACAGGAGAAATATGTAATATAAATGCTTAAAATTAAACTTATCATTGTCTGTTTATTTCTGTTTTAATTTCATTTTGTCATCTATGCTACAGTTTCCAGAAATTTCTCATTTTTTTATTTTCTATAGAGGCAACATAAAACTTAATTTAATAGCTCTGAAACACTGTGCAATTAATTCACTCAAACAAAGAGCATACTTCACCAAATGCTTCAGAACACATATCCAACTGCACTGTCAGACTGTCTGGCTCCAGATAAGTTTTCTCTTCACTCATTTAGAGATGCAATGTTAGACTGTAAATTATTGTAGAAATCCATTAAGGATATTTTTCAGAATATGTATGCATACAGTGGTACACATTTTTTAAAATAGATGTAATAATTAACAAAAATGTGTGACTATCCTAAAGAAGAATTACTTTTTTTTTAATATTTGGCATACATTTTGAAAAATAAATATGTGTGCATCTTGTAAATCAAGCAGGTCATAGAAATCTGTGGATAAGTATGTAGGTAGTTGATAGATCATGGACACCTACATTTTTATGAATCAATTTGCATAATTCTTACATAATTCTGAGAAATTCCTGCCAGTTCTGCAATGGCTTGTCACCCAACAAGCAGGTAGTACTGTATGAGGTTCCCGAGTGTGATGCCTCAGGTTTTAGCTTTTATATTTTTCAGAGTCTTTACTGTTTTAGTGTGCAGTTCTGAGCTTCATTTTAGGGGATAGTGTTCTCTCTTCACAGAGTAGGTGGACAAACCAATTCTTTCTCTAGCTGGGAACTAAGGACAAATGATCCAAATCTCAGGCCCAAGAGCATAAACAGCAGTGGACTGAAGAGAGAAAAACAAGAAGGATGAGATTTCATAACCTAAAGCTGTAATTAGACATTTAACTCCAATATGCTAATGGACCAGAACTTACAAAAGTGTGAGACCTCGTGACCAGTCATCGTTTTGTGACGATTTTGGGTTCATCTTGGGTGTAGCCCTGGCTGGGCTCTTGTGCTGCCCAAGGTGTGTCCATTGAGGCCTTCTAATAAATACCTGCTTTATTCTTTAACTCCATCTAGCCTCTGTTCTAGGTCAGCCTTCACAAGGCATCAAGTGGAGCACTCTGGGGCAGTAGGAGTGCTCAGAGGCAGAGGACACTCCCAGACCTGAAGGCAGCACAAGGCACTCTGACCTTGACACTCACCCACAGAAGCCTCATAACAGCTTAGTTAGAGAGTGCACAGCTGCAGCCTGGCACCTTCTGTCCCCCTTTTAGTGAAAGAATAAGGACATCCTAGCAGGTGACCACAGTCAAAGGCTCAAAGGTGAGAGACGTGAAGCAAAGCTCTCCAGGCTGTGGTCACTACTCCCTGGAAGCACCAGGGAGGTGGGGGATGCTGAGGCAAGGGAAGCAGATGAGGGAATGAGAGTACATACCCAAAATGCCAAAATCAACAAAGAATTTTCTCTGTTGGTGATATGGGCTGCTTCATTCGGGCCAGGAATCTGGTCAAATGTAGGAGCAGGGGCCTGTATTCGTTGACTTAGGTCTCCCATATATTGCTTAGAAACACAGCGAGTCAAATTCTCAGATTCCTTAATCTTCTATATAAGAATAGTTAATGTTTAACTTTGCATTTTACTTCCCACTTCATAAACTACTAAGGAAGCAATTGCCATTGTTCTCATACCTAAGTTCTTGCAAGGAAGGAAGATTATGTTGTTTTCTCCTCTTTCACTCTGCAACCTTAGCATAGTCAGACCCTATTTTCTGATTTTAAGATATGATTTATTTGAATGTGGGACAAACAGTTGCATGTACTTTTCCACTCCTATGTGTAATGGATATTTATGCATATATATGATAAAATCTGACAGCAGCACATTTAAAAATATATCATTATCTCCTAGAGTAAGAACAGGTAAATGTTTCTGTTTCAGTTCATTTCCTGTAAATGTGAAGCATATAAAATTTCAAGCAAAAAAAAAAAAAAAGTATTGCAAGCAGGCTATTGATGAAGATAGACCCCATGAAATTGGAGAAAATAAGGGAATCTTTATAGGCTAATGGCAAGTGATTAATGAATAATTTGTTGGTTTTTTATGTTTTACTTTGATACACTGTTTTATATACTCCCTCTTACATAAAATATTGAGATTTTGGTAACTGTAATTAACAACTGTTGATATGGACTGCATAAAATTTACTTGCTAAGCACATTAAGCAATATGTTGTAGATAAGTTCTTGTGGGAAGATACAATAATACATAATATGCCAGGTCTCTACTGATGGACAGTTTGAAAGAAGATATGGGATAAAAAATTATCATATCAGGATAAGTATTGTCCAGCTTTTTGAGCAAATGGACGAAGTGTTGTATCTTAAGAATATCAGCATGTCACAAAGATAGACTGCGAGTGATTTAGTCTAATCATTCTCCCTCCTTTCTAAGCATTCTTTCTCCCTGTCTTCTACTCAGAGGAGCTCAAAGGAATCCTAAAGTACCAGTGGAGTATTAAGCTACCAGTGGACTCTCCTTTTATGAATTCTCATAGTTAAAGATGTTATCAGGGAAGTTTAAAGATACCTGCTAGAGTTTAATCTACAACATTAGTAATTTCTGTGTAATCAGAAACTTTTTTTCCTAATTTTCAGCTCTAGATGGTATTAGATATCTCGTGTGAATGGTTAATGTGTTAAGGTTCTAGCTAGAGATAATGAAAAGATGCCTTCCTTCTGTTTTCTCCTCTTTAGTGGATTATTTACAGCAGGGGAATGGTGGGATGGATGAAGGAATATTGGTAAAAATTCTTTGTATTAGATTGGTCTTGATAACCTGATGAACAGGTTTGTTGTCAGAAGCAGTCTGAGAATAACAGGACTGATTCAAATACTTTCATTTAAATCAAATTGTTTATCTAGAATGTGTTCTCAGACTTTAATAAAACGTATTAATAACATAGATGAAGGGATTGAGCTCACCTTCAGGGAGTTTGCTGCTGATGTCAAGCTGACACTGATTGACACACACGAAGAACAGGATCCAGCCAGAGGGACCTGCACAAGCTCAAGAAGTGGGCCTGTGGAAATGTCATGAGGTTTAACAAGATCAAGTGCTGGTGCTGCAGCACCCTTGGTATCAATCCAGGCTGGGGGATGAACAGGTTGAGAGCTGCCCTGCCCAGAAGGACCTGGGGGTGCTGGTGGGTGAGAGGCTGGACATGACCCAGCCATGGTCACTCCCAGCCCAG
>JAYDZK010000113.1:132154474-132171192 GCA_034509185.1 Euphonia xanthogaster
AACGTGTCCTGGGCTGCATCCAGAGCCGTGTGGGCAGCAGGGTGAGGGAGGGGATTCTGCCCCTCTGCTCTGCTCTGGTCTGGTGAGACCCCACCTGCAGGGCTGCACCCAGCTCTGGGGTCCCCAGCACAAGATGGACATGGACCTGCTGGAATGAGTCCAGAGGAGGGACACCAAGTTGATTAGAGGGATGGAGCACCTCTCCTAGGAGGTTAGCTTAAGAGAATTGGGATTGTTCTGTCTGGAAAAGAGAAGGCTTCAGGATGATCTAATTGAGGCCATCTATCAGCTGAAGGAAATCTACAAGAAAGATGGACAGAGACTTTTTATGAGGCCGTGTAGTGACAGGGCAAGGGGGAATGGCTTCAAACTGAAGGAGAGTAGGTTTAGATTAGATATTAGAAAAAAAAATATTTAATGTGAGGATGGTGAGGCACCGGAATATATTGCCCAGAGAGGTGCCCCATTCCTGGAATTTTTCAAGGCCAGGTTGGATAGAGCTCTGAAAAACCTGATCTACTGGAAGGTGTCCCTGCTCATGGCAGGGGCATTGGAACTGGATGATCTTTAAGGTGTTTAATGTCACTTCCAATCCAAAAAATCCTATGAATCTCTATTTTTTGGGTTTTGATATCTCAGTAGTCCTTGAGATTTTCCTAAGGAGCAGAAAAGGAGCATGTGCTGTTATTATTATCAATTATGTATTAACCATTTATCCATAGGCTACAGATGACAAGGTAAGCATTGGCAACAACAAAGCTGTATCATGCAAATATATCCTTTCATTTAAAAGAAACTCTGTTCTCTATTTTTGCTGTTAGAAGATTAATTTCTAGGTTAGAAAGAATACAGATATTGATGTTTGGTCTAAACTGCTCTGGGAACAATTGTACACATAAGTTGAGTGAAAAATGTCTGTGAAGGTCTCTATTTTAAATAAAAGTATTGTACTAATAATGCAATAATAATAATAATAATAATAATAATAATAATAATAATAATAATAGTGGTACAGCATTAAAATTAGTATTTTTGTAATCCATAAATAGATAATTAATTACTTAATTAATTTATGGATTATTATTGTATAAATTTGCTGACCCACTACTGCATTCACTGTAGTCTTGTACAATACTGTAGCTCTAAGATGCTCAAACCCTAACAGAAGTAATCACTTACAAGTTGTGTAGGAGAGTAATAAAGCAGACCATCTTCCAGCACAGTATATTGTGGAAGTGGTTAAATGATATCCAGCTGGCCTCCAAACAGTGCAGTCAAGGCAGTCAACATGATGGATTTAATGAAGGGGAGTGAAAGAGACAGGGCTCAGAGTCACAAGGCTCTTTCCTATGGTTTTGGCATAGGAAGAAGCCTCTCTGTGGATATCATAAGTGAAATGCAAAAAATCTGTCACCTTCTCAGCAGTATGTGACTTATTTTCATCATTATGGTTATTGTGCTAAGTTATCATGGTTACTGTAATTAAATCTTACATGCGAGAAAGGACGCTCAAGCAGGACGGGAGGTGAAGTACAGTTTGGAGCAAGAACATGAGTATCTGAAAAACTAAATGAATTACTAACATTTCAGGAACTGCTCATAGGAATGTTGCAATTCCAAAGTTCACTCATGATCAGGATAAAATTCAAAGAAAATTAGGTGGGTAGACTACTAAGAGAGGAACAATAAGAGTTTCAAAGGGGTGAGTTTGACAATGGGGTAATGGCTTGACAATTCAGTACCTTTCTTTTGGGAATGACTTTTGGCTTGTGTTTCATGACTTAGTTATTAATTTAGGCAAAATTCTGTTTTTCTGAGAGGTATGAATATAAATCAAGTATGACCAGATTCACCCATGGGGGAGATAAGTGTGAAAAATATTAGTAAGATTAATACCTGTAGCCAGTTTTAGATTCAGTTCTTCCATAGGGATTTTCCCTCCTGGGAAGAGCTTAAGAAAGCTCTATAGTGGAGTTCAAAGTCTGGAAAAAACCTTAAAGTTTAAGAGGCTAAAGATGCAGCATATTTAAAGAAGGTGAAATATTCACTTGGCAATGGTTGATAAGTGTCTGCTCCCTCAAAAGTTTTCTTGGATGCAACAAAATCCATTAGCTGCAAGGAAAGGAATATCTCAGAATAGAGTAAGGTGGAAGTTTTGTTCTAGGATTCAGAAACTTGACATCAAAATACTCTAAATCACAACTGAATATTTTTCAGAAAATTGTTTTTCAACTTGAATGCAATTTATGGTCATGGTGTAAGAAATCTTCTAGTCTTTGTAATCTGAGAGAGCTCAGAAGTTTATAAGAATAATTCCCTTACAATGTAATTTATATAGTAACTAAAGACCAAGTGGAGGATATAAACCTACAAAAATCTATATCCTCAGAGATTTGAGCTGAAGGAAGACAAGGAAGTCTGAGTAAATATAAGGGAGTAAGTGTCTGGGTGGAGATAAAACCATGCTATGGGAGCAGAGTGTAACTGTGCATAGCAGTAATGCAGTCTGCTTATGGACACACAGTACTTCAAAGCTGGAAATATATCAGGCAGCATGGTCATCTTATAGATCTTTTTCCCCAATATATTCCTGTGGGAAATGGTCACTAAGTTTATTTCTTGTGAACATGATATTCTTTCTGTTTTGTTACTTTGTCTATATAGAAGAACAATATCAACAAAAAACAGCAATATTAATTTTGAGTGCAAACTGGAGAATATGATTTCACTTTTGAAGCAACATTTTTGAATTTAAGAATTTTTTTTGAATTTAAGAATTCATCTTGATAATAAAATATTATACACAATGATGTTATTTAATTTTTTTCTCCTTAGACATTTGCTTTGTATGACATTCATTTTTTTCAGTGAAACAGACTATTGGATTTCAGAAAATTTTGCTCTTCTTTTGACATCCTTACTAATATATTTTTGTAGCTGCCAGCAGTCAAGAACATATATTTTAATTCAAGCAAATTTTCCATAGCAGACATTTCAAATAGTATTACTTTTATCATTAATTTTGCTTTAAAACAAGCCTTAAGGCCTCACTATCTTACCTGAAATATAATTTTATATCTTGTTTATTACTTAAATATATACTGCTGTATGTTTTAATTGTACTTATTACATGCCTTATGTATAAATTTAGTAGTAGATTTAGTAGTAGGTTTCTGTGCATTTTAAGAAGCTTTTCCAGGTGGTGTGTATTGCTGTTTCCTGTAGCTCCCACCAAAGTATTTATGATGATTCTCATAAATTTCTTTGTTCTTGTTCATCTCATAAATGCTGGAGCTCAATGGACTCATGCTTTTATATTGTTCAGAAAATATTCATATTTCAAGCAACAACTTTCGTTACAATCCATCGTAGTCTTTCCAAATCATTCAAATTCAAACAGAGTTATTGTTAAAGAAGCACAACTCATCATTTGGTTTCCATTTCCATGCATTAGATTGTGTTACTATTTCTCTTAAATCAAGGGAAACCTAGGAAATTTTTTTCTCTTTTGATAAACTATATACACTGCATTGATGGAGTCTTTGTTAAGATATGCATTCCCAGGGGTTGAACCATGTCTATCTGTGCTTCCTGGAGTTCAATCATGAGATGTAGACCTGATTTTCAAAGGCAGTTGCAATATAAATGTAATATAATGATACAAATTCTGTAATCAATTAAATTTCCTCAGTTCTTAGTTATAAATTCAAGGGTTGTATCAGTCCCTCTGCTCTTTCTTGAAAATTGAATTGACCACTTCCCATTTTGGAGTCTTCCATTCTAATGTTATGACTTGCCTGTTTTATCTTGCTGCTAAGAGTTGCATTTTTAGCTCTTCTGCAGCATGATTTTTGAAGTTATTTCCTCCCTTTAGTCATTCATTTAGTGTCATCCTGACAAGTACATGCCTGTTTGGGAGATATATAAATGACAATGTGTAAGTAACTATTGGCACAACACCCCCAATGCTTTTGGGTCTAGGAAATCACAGTTAACACATCACCTTGCTCATTGTGTAGCCCATTTGAAGTTACTGTGTACAAACTGGGTACAAATTCTGTATAATTAAAAAATATAAGCCAATCATTACTAACATTAGAGTTATGTTGGTACTGATGGATTGGGAAATATTGTGATCATACCACCTAATATCAATAAATCATGTGACTTCCTTCCAAACCGCAGGAGAGTAAAAACACCTGCTGGGTGTTTCTGTCTGCCAACTGAAAAAATTTCCATTTCATAACAAGGCTCATGTAATTGTTAGAATTCCTGTGCTCTTAATGTACTTTATGCCTCTCTCATCTGACAAGGGATTTTCCTTACATATTTTTGGCTCCATTACTAGTTCTTGATAACTTCTAGTTTCATGTTCATTATTCTCATCTTTTCCTCTTTTCTGTGTGTAACTGCTTTCACTAACCATTGAAATAGGTGCTAAAATGTTGTTAAGAGCAATAGATCAGAATTTCTACTTTTCAGTTCCCATTTTTTTCCATCATTAGATTTGGTTCCTGATTTAAAATTGTTTTGAGCTTTGGAGTACAGATGACTTTAAACCCCATTTTATTAAAGACTAGGTTTAACTGTCAATCATATAACATATACAAAGTAATTGTGATCATTTGTACCCCAAATGTTACTCGGATTTAGTTCCTGTTCTTCATCATCCTTTCAGGATGATATCTGTCTTCTGTTGATGAAGTATTTTTTTTTCTCACTATTGAGAAAATCACAGCTTTCTAAAAAATTCTAGGTTCATTTTGGCATTGATAGCCTGAGATGTCCAGTATGTGGCATATTTGCTTATTCTAGTGTTTCCCCATTATTGAAAAGGTTTTATTTGTTACTGTGTAGGTTATAGTCTATACTCTTAATGAATGTGTTATTTACTGAGCTCGTGTGACTGGATGCTTTGTAGATAGACTGAAGCTCAGCAGCCACACATGAAAGTGGAACAACTGATTGATGCCCTGTCACATGACACAAAGTATGTGTACGATGATGCTCATGCGTGGCTGGGAAATTATAGCCAGCTTGTACTCTGTCTTTTGTTTTATGTGCTAAAACATTTGACATAATTTCACTGAAAGTTATTCAGAGAATGTAAAACAGGTAAAGGAATTAAAGGAAAGCAATTTAGAGAAGTGAATTATCTGACCCCCATTCATTGTATGAATGTACATACGTTGAATGTATGAAGAAAAGAGTCTTTTATGAGATGCTGCATTTATTCTTTAAATCCACACCTAGACAAATGTTCAGTTCCAAAATGTGATCAATGATGTCTTCAAAATTAGTCATTAGTTCTTAGTGTTCTGCAATCTTCTAACCTATGAAGGGGTTGTGTGGCAGTGTCATTAATTCTAATATATATCATTACTAGTGGCAGAAGCCCATCAGACAATAATTATAGCTTGTAACTTGACTTTAGAAGGCAGTATAGCATCCAGTAGTGCATCCATTTCTCACTGATTTTTAAAAAAAGTTTCGTTATATTCTATCAGCAGAGATCATCAGTGACCGTATCTATTTCTTGAATATTTCCTGCTCTCTCTCTTTGGACATGTTTGTTTGGCTTGCTCTTTGGGCTGGATAGACCTTAAAACAAGTATTTGTAAAAAATATGGTTTCATTCTTCAGCACTTTACTCCATTGACATCCTGAAAATTTTTAGAAGCTTTCCAAATACCTTACCTATACTTTTCTGCTAGTGACAAAAGCAGCCCTTTATCTGAAATGAAATTCAGTGGATTAAAATGCAAAGACAAGCAGCATTTTTTTTTCTCCAAAGCACTGTTCCTTTGCACAATTATTACTTAAAGCTGCCTTCTGATAGCCATAATAGTATCTGGCAGATATTTTGCAAGACTGAGGTTTGCAGTGTTTTACTACTTGCCACAGCACATATAAACGAAATGTCCCTTAGGTCACTTTCCTACTTCCCTAGTATTTGCACACTTTCAAGTGAAACAGCCTATTTTTCTTTCTGTCCTTTTCCTTTAGGCTCCGGTCTACTCAGGAAAAAAGCCAACAAAGCAACAACCCACCAACCTTTGCATGCCCCTAATGTGAAAAAGAATCCTTTTTGAGAGAGAGGGGGGGAGAGAGAGAGAGGAAAGACCTTTAAAAACTAAAATGGAACGTATGTACCCTATGGGGAAAAGTGCAAAGGTGATTCCATTTAAAGTTTTCCAAATCAATGAGATCATGTAATGAAACTTGCAAGAACATTTACATTCTTACTGTATAAAGAGCTCAGCCAAGCAGGGCTATGGCCACATTTATTTGAGACCCATTCAATATTGCAGCCTATAAAACAATTCTTTGTAGCCAAATTCACCCATTTACTAAATACACTTTGACTCCACGGTGCATCTTTCTCTGGATGAGAGCCCTTTGGCCCTTCTCGGCTGGGTCGTGCTGCTGATTAGTGTCTTACCTTCAGAAATGTATAAAGGTTCTCAAAGGAGATCATAGGTCTTCAAATACAACATAGGGTGAGAGGTACTGTACTTGAGTCCATTCACTTTCATTGCTGTTTAGGATGCAAACTGACACTTCTGGAAGGTTTACAAAACACTGCATACTACAAAGAACTGCGGGTTGCTTTTTTCTGTTTGTTTGTCTTGTCTTTTCTTTTACACACACACAAAAAAATGAGACATGTTGTGTGAGATTTCAAGGAAAGGGAAGGAATGACCAAGAGCTTTACCAATATGAGATATTTTGAAAACACTCATAGATAAGAATACCAAATGACAACACTAAAAGTAGACAATACTTTATACTCTAGAGAAAGAATAAATAAGTCCCTGGTAATCTGACATACCTAAAATTCATTCTTGACCTCAATTACATCCATTAGGCTATCCATGAAAGGGTAAAGAAGATACAACAATAAGAAAGATGAGATTTTTTTTTCATACCATCTGGAGCATGCTTGTCCTCCTCTCAAAAATCTGTTGCTAGATAGAGCCAGATTCTCACACATTGGTGAAAACTAAAGTCTAGCAAAACTAAAATCAAATTTTGCTTCTTGGAGACAAGAATGAGATCACTGAAAGCCATGAAGTGTAGGACTAGTTAATTAAGATGGTGGAACAAGCAGGATCCAAGTCTTGATTTTCAACATTTCCTTATGAATGTTAAACAGACTTCTGTGTGCCTAAAACTCAGGCTTATATTCGTATATCTTGGTCAGATGATGCCTTATTTAAATGTACTTTTTCTGTTGTAAAACAATGCAGATTTTATGCCTCTATTACTCTTTTTGGAACACAATCACAGAAAAATAATTCTTAGATGATTAGGTTACTTTTCAGTTTTTAGTCTTAGTTTATTCATGACTGATGTATATGCATTTCATCCTGCTAGTGCATTATCCTGCTAAAGTTGTTCCTTTCTCTTAATATGTATCTCTAATTAGACTCATAATAGTCCCTCTTGACTTTCATTTTGCATAGCTAGATAAGCCAAACTATTTTTAAAAATAATTTTTAGCTAAATTCTTCATTTTCTAAGTCATTGCAGTAGGTTGTTGTGACTTACTTACTTCTTTTTGAAGCTGTCTCAAAATATACAAGGTACTCTAAATGAGGTCTTACAGTGCATCATACAATGTTACCAAACTTCTTTCTGTTGCCAGAACTAACTTTCTGATTAATCCTAGAACCATGATTGTCTTTCAGATCTGGAAACTCTCAATTTTAGCTGGTAAACATGAATCATTTTGGACTGCACATTTCTGTGTTTAGTTGCTGCCAGACACTACATAACTTTATGAAACAACACTTGCACAACCAAGTTGTATGACTAAGACAGGCAAAACTAAAGTTTAAAGATTCATTTCAGGTTGGTTGTAAAATCAGAGGTTTGGATTTTTTCCTTCTGCTCCCAGGAATGGATGTCATAAATCTTCATTTTTGTATTTTTAGGATTCAGGGTCCACTGTAAGACCTATTTAAAGGTATTTAAGAAATTATCTGTTTGCTTTTTAAATGAGAGAGCTGACATTCCTTATTTTTTTCTTTTTCTTTTTTTTTCCCTGTACTAAATACATAGATCATCTAAGTAATATTCAACTTGCATGAATTTTTTAAGAAGCAATGAATCCATCACTTAATAGAGGGTAAAACACGGTCTACTACACAGAAATCACCATCTGATACTTTAGTGACAAAAAATTTCTTAGATATGTTGGAAAGCAAACATATTTGGAGAAAATAGAAAAACTATTTTGGCTGTGTAGTTCCCCTTATAACTGTGCACCTACTCTAATGCTATAGGACTATGCTATATAATGATAATGTAAAAGTCTGGTTCCTTGTGCCTGTTAAAGGCCCACCTTTATATTTACTTTTCCCATCCTTTGGCATTTTTATGATGTAAGTGAAGCCATATGGGTCAGAGATTTCCATACTTCAATGTCTTGTCTCTGACAGGGATGAACAACAGATGTTTAGGGAGGAATATGAGCAGCAGTGAAAGTGGAGAACAGAAATTCGGGGACTTTTTGGGGCATTGTTATTCGTAGATGGTGTCTGGTAGATGTGTTCTCACATTTTCAACAAATTTCTTACTCCATTTAGTGTTTTAGCATCCACAGACTACTACTACAATATGTGAGTTACAGCCTTTGTGGAATAAAATTGTTTCCTTTTTGCTAGTTTTGAAATCTGTAATTTGACAGTTTTATCTGGTATTTTCAGTTTTGTGAGATGCTGTGTTTTCTGTTTCTCTTTTCCTCCTTATACATGATTTTATGAACTGAAATCTTCTTCCATCAGCCTGCAGTTTCTTTTCAACATTTCAAAGCATTATTTCTATGCTTTTGACCACTATTGACCACTAAGATTATATTTCAGAAAAATGAGCACAATGTCTCAGGCTTTGGAGTAGATAATAGCCTATTTATGGTTTTCTAGAAGTTAAATCTGCTTAGGTTTATTTTTGCCCTTTATTTTTTTAACATTTAGTATTATAAACCAGTTTATATCCAAACATTATTGTAGGATAATTGTATAGCAATGCATAATCTGATCATGTGCTACATTTTTATTAAAGTATGTTGACATTAATATTATGTGAATTAAATATCCTGATAATGCTAAATGAGAGAAGTTGCTAACAGCTGAGTGAGAAAAAAGGTGAAATAGGATGACTCCTCGTAAAATACAATCTATAATGAAATGAATATGATGAAATGCAGCTTTAAAAATGCAAGTGATTATCTTGTGCAGGAACATAAGAAAGTGTTTTGCCTAAGTTTGAATATGTGAGTCATCAATTAGTCTGCTCAGAACACAGCTTAGATGACACATTGTCTTTGACAGCTGAAGAGTTTTTGTTCTGTTCTCATCTGTCCCATATCCCACCTCACACATTCCCAGCTCTAAAGACACCATTTTCCATCCTTTTGGACAGATGTGCTGCAAGTGCTCATTCATAGCTCCTTCAGCTTAGGTGGTGCATCCTTCAGCAGCATGCTGGACCACTTCCGATGCAATTTTAGATACTTAATAAATAAAAAACCAGTAGTTGAGTCAAAGTGAAAGCCTAGATATGGGGGACCCTGTGCTTTCTGTGCTCTCACTGGGGTCCTGCTGCACCATAGCTTTCTATTCCAATATTTGTTATTGATACTGAGTATTGATTTTGATATTGACCGTGGTAAAGACTATATCTGTAAATAAAATTCAGAGATAATGTACATTATACATTACTGGACTTATAATTATTTTCATGCAATTACCCTATAAACGGAATTTGTTTTACATTACCCTTTCTCATACATTGTAACTCCATGGTAGTGCTTAGGGATAATTTGGTATGCAGCTGTCCCTTATACAGTGACTTTTTTCCCTTTGTAAAACGTTTGGATTAGAGATACTTTACTAGTTGTTCAGATTTCTGTTTTTACCCACAATGCCCTTAAACACCTATACCAACTCTCTTTGAAGGCTGTGTAATTAGCTCCCATAGGCAACTTCAGCTTTTGTTTGAAGCTTCATTTAGGAGAAAAATCCCATGTGAACCATTGTTTTTTTTTTTTTTTAATTTCATTTTTCTGGCTGAGTAAAGAACTGCTATACATATACTGCTTACACAGCTAAAATAGGCATCTCTTACCTTCTCATGTTACTTGTCTTTTTTTTTTTCTTTGACTAATGACAAGCTCCTCATAGTTATACCTCTTAAGTAAATGTGTCAAAATGATCCTTGCTTGCTGAAGTATTATTTTTGGGAAGTAAATTTTTAAATGAGATCACACTGTAAATTAATTAGTTAGTCATGTATTCTGCTTGGTAAGGTATTCTTGTAGCCTCTGGCTTAAATGGGCTATTCCTACATAGGAAAAGAAGCTTTAGAAAAAAAGTATAATTAGATCTTTTTATTCTTTTACTTTTTGGTTGCAGAGTAATTTTCTTTTACTTGGCGAGTCCCAGTATAAAGGACAAAAGATATTAAGCATATTTTATGAAGACATTTTACTTTCCTCACATTATTTTTGAATACTGAATGGTTGAATAGGCTTTCTATGTGGGGCACAAGCACGTAGCATGATGTAACAGAATATAGAATATAGCAAAGCATAATATTGCATACAGTATAATAGTCCATTACCAAAAAGGTGGGGGTTATTCTGTAATGATATGAAAAGAGGAATTTTAATCAAGTTTTTAGTGTTTGGGTTTTTTTCCTTCTGTAAATTGCTTTAAAGTGAATTATTACAGTAACTTGAATGAACAAAATGTAAATGCTAAAATTTTAGCTGAAGCTGATGTTATTTTGAGATGAATAGCTGACTAAGGTTGCAGTGAACTGTGAAAGCACAATTGAGAATGCCAAGAATGATCAGAATGCAAAATATTTTAGATTTCATTATACTGTAACTACAAGTTTTTTCTTTATTTGGAGTGCCTGAATTATTTGCCCAGCTAATCTGGATATACTGTATTGAAATTAGACTGTACATTGCTGAAACGTCCTTTTGTCTCTGAACAAAGTTGAATTGTATTACCAGAATGTTCATGTAAAATATTTGATATTTACCATTGAATCATGTACCTGTTCCCAGTAAATGACTTAAGAACCACTGTACATGCTGCAACTGCTACTAGAAATTGAGCCTTCATTTGTCTTTAAAAAATAATTTGCTATTAAAGTATTCTTATTCCTTTTTTAGTGTTATTATAAAAAGCCTTTAGTTTCCAGCAGTTTTATTTAATTTTGACACAAGGTCCATTTGTTTCTTTTTTTTTCTTTTTTAATGGGCTCTAAATATTTATTATTCTAGCTTCCACAGCTTTTTATGACGAAGGTTAATAATTACAGTTCTGTATTTTGATCTTAGCATTAAAAATGAACTACTATGGAGATTTAATTTTCATTTTGGCTTTAGATTCCCATAAAAATGTGAATTACCTTTGAGATAATATATTTTTTTTCTAACTGTGAAGGTCTATGGGCAAATAATATTGAGGTGTATTTTGATTGAGGACGAGGAAAGGATTGTTTACATAAGCCGTTTCACAGCTTTCTGAATATTTGCACTTCTAATCCTTATACTTGCTGGGTGTAAAATTAGCTGCTTACATAACTTCCCATTTTATCTTTCAAAATCTAAGAAAATATTTAAATTTGGATTCAAAGGTCTTTGTAAGAATACAAGCATCCATGTAGTCCTTTGGAACTTGAGTAGTACCATAATTTCCCAGTGTGAGAGTGTATTGAAACTGGGGAAGAAGGTGCTGCAGTTTGATTGAAGAGTGATAAGTAACTAGAAGTTTAACAATTTAAAAACCATGATCAGTGTGATTTGACTTGATGTACATTAGATGATACAAAATTGGTTTTTGCGTTGTATCATGCATAAAAATTTGCAAGTGATTTGCATTTTTTTTCTTAGTAAATTTTCAAGGTATTTCCTGTTACTAAATAACTTGAATAAAGAGAAAAAAAAGGTGATTGAGGTTGCTTATTAAGGAGGAGATACTGAAAATTAGATTTTTGATAGAGCTGTGAGTGTTATTTGCTATTACCTCAGCAAATAACAGTTATAGGTGGCAATACAGAAATGGTTCCTTAATAACCATGTGTGACTTTCAAGTGTACACTTAAACATTGCTTGTTTAGGGGACATTTCTTGTCTCACCAGCTGAGAATCTCCTAGTCAGGAAATGTAGGAGCTCAGATCTCATAGTAAAACAACACAGGCTCTATTGAAATGGAATTAGCTCCCACAAGAACCTGTTCTTCTCCCTGCACTGTTTAACTGTGTGTGTTTTACATCGCCCTGCATTTTGACCTTGCAGACATGAGCCAGTTGCTCTGTCAGCTCACATTAATGCTTAAACTCAGTAAAATATTTTAATGAAGGCATCCAAGCTCAGACCCTCTTAGGGAATGGGGTTTTCAAGACTAACTGCAAAAGTTCCCTACTCAAGTCAGAAAATACTGGGCAGTGCCTGAATGACTCTCAGAAAAATAATGAATATATATTTCACTAGCATTTTCTTAAGAAAATTGTTATACTCACCAGCATTTAGAAAGAGCTTTGGCTGGAACTGTTCTGTTGGATTGGCTATTATATTTGGGATAATAATATAGTACTTCAACAAACTATTTAAAAACACATATTGGCAGGAAAACTGCACATTATCTGAAACCATTGACTATTAAAGTTTATTTCTTTGGGGTTTTTTTGGCAGGTCAGTCTAACAAAACAGACTGCAGCAATGTCTTCTCTACTTAACAAAAATTTAGAATTTTCTGTAAAATTTGATGCAATAATATCCGCTTAATTTTCTCTAAACTGGTGTCAATAAATTGTCACAGTAATATGGATTGATTCATGAGGCATTGATACATCTCAGGAATATGTATTTTTTTTAGTATTTAAGGCAATATGAGCTCACAGCCCAGACAACCAGTCCTCTTCTGGCCTGCCTGAAGAGAAGTGTGGTCGAGGGAAGTGTTCCTGCTCTTCTACTCTGCTCTCACAGACCCCACCTGGAGTACTGTGTCCAGCTCTGGGGTCCTCAGCAAAAGAAACCCATAAACCTGTTACAGAGGACAGCCAGGAAGAGAATCAGTGCTCTGCACAGTTTGCATTAAAAAAGAGAGAGAGAGAGAGAGAGAGAGAGAGAAGGCTCCAGAAGAATTTATAGCATTTTCCAGAACTTAAAGGGGGACTACAAGAAAGATGGAGAGGGACTCTTTATCAGAAAGTGCAGTAATAATGAGAGACAATGGTTTTAAACGGAAAGAGGGTAGATTAAGATAAAACAAAAGGAAAAGAAATATTATGGGGAGGGTGCGGAGGCACTGGCACAGGTTGTCCTTGGAAGTTGTGGATGCCCCATCCCTGGATGTCTTCAAGGCCATGCTGGATGGGACTCTGAGCAGCCTGGTCTAGTGGAAGATGTCTATGACCCTACAATTCAGTTTCTGTGTTATTTAAAGCTCTGTACCCTACATAGAATACTAATTTTTACTAAATGAAATTGAATTGTTCTTATATTTGTAGGCAGAGCCTGGAGATACTCACAATTCAGGGTTGGAAACTGAAAAATTGACTGAATAATGTGAAATAGTTTTATTTAATATCAACTCAAAAATCAGAACCCTTCAGGAACACTATTGATTAACTAATCAATACTCCATTTTTTCCAGTTTACAAAACATCTTTAGGCTTAGGGCCTTTTCCCAGTAAATTTTTATGAAAATTTGATTAAAATATATAAAAGCATATTTTCCTGTTCAGAAATTATGAACTCTTTTTAATATGAACTAAAAATAGATATTTTAGATTTTAAAAATTTTGCTCAAGGTACATCAATCCTATAACAACTGTTTTATCAGTCTTTTGTTGTTTCCTGACATTTAAATTATTCCATGAAGCCACTTATTAAAATAAATTTAAAGCTCTCTGGGTTGTTTTGCAAAAGTTCTTTGAACTGTTTTGGAAAATAAGCCAAAACCAACTGAGGCATGATCAATGAAAAAGGCCTTGCTTTCAGATCCTGCTTTAAACCTGGTGAGGTCTCAGTCAATTCTCTTTTTTTTCCCAAAGTTCACACTGGACATTTGGAGGGCAGTGTTGTCATCCTGGCTGTCAGTTATTCAGAGAGAGAAAAGAACATTCATGCCAGATGGTCTCATCCTTTTATCAGATATGTAATGGTGATAGACAGCATGTGAGTTGGGCAGCAAGAAGAGAAACAAGACGGAGGCAAGAAATATAGATGTCAAAAATATACTTTAAATCATTTTCTTGTAGAACAATGGAATAGGTATCCTTTGCATCTCAAAGAGCAACATGCATGTTGATTCTGGGCTTTCCAACATATATAGGGCAACACTAGGATAATAGTGATGCAATATGCACTGTATTTTCCTCAACTTTAATTCTTGTTCTACAAGAGATTTTAATGTTTTTGAAGACTCTAATTCTGCTTGAAGATTTCAGAGAAATATCAAGGAATAAAAAAGAGCAGGCTCTAGGGAGACCTGATTGTGGCCTTCGATATATAAGTGGACTTACATAAAAAATGGAGAAAGACTCTTTTTTAGGGCCTGCAGTGACAAGACAAAAGGCAATGATTTTAAACCTAAATAAGGTAGATGGCACTAAAGGGCAAAAAAAAATGGAGGTGATTAGTCACTGGAACAGGTTGCCCAGAGATGTTGTGGATGCCCCATCTCTGGAAGTGTTCCAGGCCAGGCTGGATGGGGCTCTGAGCAATCTGGTCTAGTGGAAGGTATCCCTGGTCATGGCAGGGGGATTGGAACTAGAAGATCTCTAAAATCTCTTCTTACCCAAACATTTCTATGTTGCTGTAAATGCTCCCTGTTCTAGCAGTAAATAACCTGCTTATGCAATTTTTATTTCTCAGTGAAAACACCAGCAAAACGAGACCAAGACACACAGGGGTTCTATTAAACAAACTATTTTAATATTTTTTATTTTCATGTCATGAAAAGTTATATAATCATTGGCAGAGTATTAAAATTAGTCATTTAAACAACATCCAGATCAGGTATGACTACATGTAGTCTTACCTGTTTAGTGTAAGATCAATATGCCATTCATCTCAATTCAAAATGCAGAAGCTGTGTCACACATACCTCACCTACACAGTCCGAAAGTTAAGGACAAGATTTTTTTTCCCCCTTGTACTCCAATCCTAGTAAAACTTGCTTTTTTTATGAACTTATTTTATAGCTTAGAGCATGGCTTTTCTATTTCTATTTTTCTTGTTTTCCTACATGATTGGTTTGCCCTTATTTGTTTAGGTTTTTTTTTTTTTTTGGTTGGGATA
The DNA here is from genome assembly GCA_034509185.1 of Euphonia xanthogaster. Taxonomy (NCBI): domain Eukaryota; kingdom Metazoa; phylum Chordata; class Aves; order Passeriformes; family Fringillidae; genus Euphonia; species Euphonia xanthogaster. The sequence goes on from JAYDZK010000113.1 coordinate 132,169,801, forward strand.
GTTTAATGCTTTTGGCTTCAGTTTGGATTCTTCTGTTTTGATATTATAAGTCTACAGTGTAGAAGTCTGTATCCTAGTTGTCTAGTCTTCCTTTAGAAGGAGATAAGTAAGCAGGTCTAGGAAAAATTAATCTCTTTCCATGAAAGAGATGAAATTTAGATTCTGTAAGTGCCTTTTATTTCTAGTTAGTTTAAAGGACTGACTGATGACTTAAGGAGCTTGCTCTGGAGTGCCTAAACTACTGGTTCTTTCTAACAGGTGAAATCACCTGAAATCACCTGGTCCCTTGGATCTGGTGTTTCTTTTTTTCCTTTTGTTTTATGAAATTTTTCATTCTTTTTAATGTAAAAAAGGCACTAGTTCTATTGAAAACAACATTGCTAATGTTTTTAGGTTGCTTTCCTTCTGGATTTACAATTAAGTCTTAGGGATGATGATGATTTCTAGTTTGGACATCTTAACACACAAAGCTCAATATCAGGTGGAAGTTTCAATTTCATTTAGAAGTTTTGGAAACTGCCAGTGTAAATGAATGATTCTTCATTTATTTTTTCTCCCCACAAAACATCATCCAAAAGAGGTGTAGATATCAGTTCTTAGCCATGACAACTGTGGTAGTTCTTTCAGACCTTACACAATGTGGTAAAATGCAACAGGTTCATAAATGTTAACTTTAGCTTGAAGGTTGTCTCCCTTGGCTCTCTTTATGGTCAAGGGAAAGGGTCTCGAGGGGATCAGAGAACCTAAACTAAACTTAGTTTTCTCTTTTGAATTGCCCATTAGAATCTCCTGCCTCCCTCTCCACTGACTGTAGAGGGGAGCTGGGAGAGCAGATTCTCAGGTCTGACTCAGAGTGTTTGAGTATCCCCAGGCAAGCACAGAGGGGGCTCTAATGCCCTGGCAGCATTACGGGCATTGTACACCCATTGTGGTGTATGTTGGGAATTAAGGTTCTTGTCCCATATTGTATAGAGGGAATTAACCACAGGCTATTTTCTTGGCATCTTTAAAAGCAGTGTCACACTGTAGCATGTCAGATGGAGTAAAATCTGTTGATTCTGGGGTGAAATATACTAGATTTCATTTTTATTTTAAGATACAGAATGATAGGGGCTTGGGTGCTTGTGTTATTTAGTTTTCTAGTTGTGATTTTTTCTGTATATGCTGAGTTTCAGGTAGGAGTTTTCAAATACACATATACATGATCATTATGTGACAGATCAGATTTTATTGCTGTTGAACACAGCAAAAATATATTTATTGAATTGAATGACTTTTATCTTGATCTTTATGTAGTCTTAATAATGTTAGCCATAGTATTTATTCATTTTTAATAGATAAACATGATTTACTAAAATACCATTATATAGGTACATCAAAGAAAAAATATAA
>JAYDZK010000113.1:132171197-132187514 GCA_034509185.1 Euphonia xanthogaster
ATCCCTGTGTATTTCTGATGTCATTTGGTAGTATAATAGAAATTAAATTATTTTAAACTGATAGGGATAACAGGGTGAATGCAACATAAGGCTCAATGTGCAAAATGGTCCGGAAAATCACTCTTTCTTTGTTAGCAATACTGAAATTTAATGTACCTTTGACAGCATCAGTTTCATGTTCAAGTTTAATTTTGTAGTGAATTTGAGAAGAAAGATTTTGTTTGTGACTAACTCTTTCATCACTTTTATGACACAGGTTTATGAAACCCTGAGTTATTAGCTTTCAGTGATGTTTCCCTGTAGTTAATTTTGAACAAGCTTACAGAAGGATATTCAGCATTTTTCCCCTTCTTAATTCTTTTGTTTTGGGAAGGCACTCTGTCTAGAATGCAACACAGTGAATCATTGGGTGATTTGGTATTTTGGGGGCAAGGATTTTTTGTTTGTTTGGCAGTTTTCTGGTTTTGTTTGTTTTTTACTATTTTAGTGAATTATTTTTAAGGAATGTGAACATGCTGGAACTTGAGTCTTTACTTTCTGAACTGGATTGCAGGTTTTCCTAAAACACTTCTCTCTGGGGTTAATATGGACATTTGTGGGATAGTATTCCTCTACAAAGGCTTATAGGTATGCTGCTCATTTTGGCAGAATTGTATGAGTCATTTTTAGATGGACTTGGAGCATCTAGATTCTGCATATCAGGTTACTGTTTGTGAGTCAGCAAAAACGAGTTGCTGATGACCTGTCATTTGCCAAAGAAGCGGCTATCAATACCTGTGGTTCCCAGAGGCATCCTGTGCCTGTGCAGGCATGGTGCTTCCTCCCTGCTCCCACTCAGGGATCTCCCAGCTGGATCCTGCAGTGGCCCGAGCTGCAGGACCACACCTTGCCCTCTCAGTGCTGTAGGGAGCAGGGTGTGATCAGTCAGGTACAGCCCCAACAAATATTGGTGGCCTTAAGATTCCATGGTGAGTGCCTGAGGTGTCTGTGCACCAAAGCGATGCATGTCGCAGAATTCCAGTTACTGTAAGGTAAGTAATTGTTCTCTCTTTTGTTCTTTCTTTTTTTTCCTCTTCCCATGGTTATTCCTACGAACAGGCAAACTGATTAAGTCTTTATGTATGCTTTAAAGGGCTTAACTGAAAAAGTGATGGCTGCAAAAGCTATCTGTAAAAACAATTTTGGTTTCTTTTAGCCTTTAGTTTTAAAAATAGGCTACCAAAAAGTCTGCCTCTTCCTGTGAAATTTTATGGACTGCAGTGACTAAATGATGAGTAGATAAATGAAATTTTTATTGCATACACAGGTGGAAGAACTATGTATGCTTTCAAATATCCAGAGCTGTTGCATAATATCTGGTGATTCACAGAAGAGTAAAGATCATAGTTTTTGAAAGATTTCAGTCTCCTTTTGAGGTTTCAAATTCTATGGTCATCCTACTTTTTTTGTAATATAATGCTTTGAAATAAGTGACCCAGTACCTTAATTATTGTAGATATTTCTTCTCTTTTGGTGTCTGCCCTTTTGAAAATAAACAAAAAGCTGACTATTTATGTATTACTTTATATTTTCCTCTGATGATTTTATTTTCACTGGCTTTGTCTAAGAATTCTGCTGAAAATTTCTCTTTGTACAGGGCACTGAATTCTCTCAGAAAGCCATCTCTGATTAGATTCTTCTGTTGTTTCTTCATCATTTAATTACATTTCTTAAGCACAGTCACAAATATAAACTCAGACACATCACTTTTATGGTTTATTCAGTAAACTGCCTTGCATATTTTGAATTTGTTAGCTATGTCCTGTTATTAAAAGAGTCTGTAAAGGAACATGTCTTTGTGATACTAGTGTGCAGTCACATTTTATATATTCAGTGACCCAATATTTTGTACCATTTTGTATGAGCCATAAGAGAAAGTGAACAAAGACTAAATGCATGAGTCATTATTTGCTGAAAGGATTTCTTATCCGCATTTTTATTGTGCCTCTCAGAGTGAACTTGTATGTTTTTTGTTTTGCAGGGATTAAAGGTTTTTTCTAGTGAATATCAGAATAAATGGGCAGTTCTCTCCTTTTGCTGTTCTTTCAACTGGAAAGTACAATGCAGCCCCAGCATGTACTCTCCAGAATGAAAAGTATGGAGTTTTAGAGAATATTTAGAGACTAAATACTATGGTGATTTTTAGAAACTGTCTCTGTCTGGAAAAAATCCTAACCCTTTAAAGGTTCAAAAAATACATGCATTAGCAGAATAGAAAATCACCTTGACACCAAGCCAGTTGCTTTATGTAATTATCTCATTGTATAATTAATAGTGGGGAAAGATAGGTAAAAGTAGTTAAATTCTTAATGCCAGAGGGATCGAAATTTTCATAACGTATTAATGCATTTATTGTAAAAAATAATTTTGGTTCTGAATGCTAGAAAAATATAATTTACTTGTATTTTGGTATATTTTCTATTTTAAGCTGATAATAACAAGTGGTCCAACCTCATTGTCTTGGAAGAAAGGGGTGCTATGGATTTAAAAAGATGTGACGTGTAGAAACCTCAAGTTAATGAATTCACTGAAGTATGAATTTCAAGAGAGAAAAAGCATGTAAAAATATCCAAGGCTTTCTTACTCTGAGGAGCATACTTCAGGGCCATATTGGACCTTGATAATTGAGAAATTTCCATATAAATGTCTTTGGAAAAGTGACAAATGTAGGTGCAATACTCCAAAGTAGATAAAGAAGCATATCTCCCTCTCACATTTTTGATCCAGCAGTCGTTTTATATCTTGCATAATGTCCCCATTAGATCCTGAGAAGAAAAACAGCTGCAGTTTTAACTACTACAGCATAGCATGTTTAATTTTACTGTCCTTTGTTTCAAAATGTTTTAGAAGTACTGGTAAACTGTTTTCTATTTCAGAAGTAATGTAATCTGGGATTTAGGAAAAAAGATTTGAATTCTAAAGACATTTACTTGCCGTGTTTGGTTTTGTGTTCACTATGAAAACATAACAGAAATATCTGTTTTACTGATCAGAGTGTTGTATAATAGCAGTATTATGATTTATATAAAAGTATAAATCTTAATCTATATAAAGTGGTCCAGAGAGTTCATAAACATGCACTTACCGAATGTCAGCTGTTTAAGCCCTGAAAACTGGTTTACAGTTAAACTGTCTGATAGAATTGTCAGCACTCTACTGGTTAAAGGATTTGAAACTTTATTAAACTTATGGCATGATTGCCCACTGTCTCAGCCAGCTTTCATCATACTGACAGAGCTCTGAATGTCTTTTAAAAATTGGCTATATCTGTTGGTTGTGCCTGGAATTACAATTAAAGTTATGTCTACTTGGACTTCTTTGTCTTTCTAAAATCAGGCTTCCCACCAGTACTTACTTTTAGCCATTTACAATAAAGGCTGAGGTTATCCATATAGAATTTTTTTTTTTCCTGACTCTGTGCTTTTCATCAGAAAATCTAACCTAGTATGAGGTTTTTGTTTTAATGGATTATTTTTCCAGATTTAGAGGGTTTCGACTTCTTTAGAGGATGCCATGTTGTTGTTATTAGTGATATCAGCAGAAGATGATCACGCATGACAAATGTCAGATTATGCTTTAAGTGCATCATTTTGAATTTCAACCAATACTTTTATTTTTTTTGTCTTATTTTTATCACTACAACAGATAGGAGAAAATGAAAAGTTTTACTAAAGTCAACTACAATAAGCAATCTAATGATAAATGGAATAATTATTTCCTGTTGTTAGTTCTCATTTTTTTAAAATCCTCTTTTATATATTGTTGAAATATCTTGAATTCTTTGGATATGACTGACTAAGTGGACTTGATTTCATAACTTAAATTTTAAATTGGCTTTGAAACTTACTGGCTGCTGATAGTTATCCTGACGGGGTAAATTTTATCTTATTAACCACCACCACAATATGTGTGACAAGAACATCAGCTTTCAAGGAATAGGTAACTAATTCTTCACAGATGAGACAATGCATGTTTTGCAGTCACAGAAAATTGCTAGTGATCCTAGAGTAGTTTTTACTCTTTAGTATAATAAAGTCTTAAAAAATGTTTGTCAAAACAGTAGTCTGGATAGAAGAAAAGTTTTTGTTTCAACCAGTCACTATTTAGAATTTTTTTTTATATTGAATATTCACAAACAATGTTTACAGTTATTAATGTTTTTCTATATTACAGTTTCTTTGAGAGGAAAAAAAAATGGCCAATAGTCAGGACTTACTTTTTTAAGAAATATGTATTTTAAACAGTTTTTCACTTAGATTTCTGACATTCAGAGTGCTATTTGGCTGGGTGCTATGGACCAGCTATAAAGAGGTTTTAAATCCCCTACAGCACTTCTACTGAGATAAAACTAATAAGAGGAAAATAGTTTTTCTGGTGAAGATTATCTGTCTTAAAGTAATGGTTTTGAGAAAAGTAATGAAAAATGGACTGAGATGTTAGGCTTTTTTTAGAATCTCAGACTGCTTGCTGTGGTAAATTTGTTGATATCAGAACCACTAAATAGGTCTCCAAAAGTAATGAAGAGAATGTCATTTACAGTAGGTGCAGATTATGGTGCACATGCTCTTTGTTCTCTTCCTATTTCTTTTTTTACAGCCTCCTCTTTGAAGTTGTGCAGATGTATTCTTCCCTCTTTGCTCTTTCTCTCCATTTCTTCTTGTGCTGAAGGCATTGAGGGGTGATCTGTGGTCTCATTCTGACTGCACAGTAGCTTGTGAAGATTGAGTCATATATCCTTATACTTTGCATTTTCCATCTAAATTCCAAATAAAGGTTTCATATTTGCCATGGACTTACTTCTTTTTGATCCATTACTAAAGAAACAAATTCAGAAGGATGAAGTGTTACTTCTAATCAGAGTATGTGTGTGCTGATGTTCTATGCATCCTGGTTTCCATACAAGAGAATATGGGCAATGAGCATTGAAACTTCCTCATACAGTTGCAGCATTGGAGGCTTAAGTGTTGTGATTTCACCTGAATTGTCTTCATGTCTAGCCACCACTCTGCACAATATTGCATAAGAATGGCGAAGATAGCATGTTAAATAATTTTAGCTGTAAAAGTAATTGTTAGAAATTGGAGAGTAATTGTACCATTATTCCTCAGTGTACTACTTACTGTAAGAAAAACACACAGGTCACCTTAAACTGAGAATTCTGGGAGTTTTCTAATTTAAATTGCTGTTTTTAATCTTTCTGTTTGCTTATTATCCACTTCTTATATCAGTGTGTTTCAGTCTTATCCCCCATGATGATCTTGAATCATTGCTTGAGAAAAGCCTGCACAGTCCTGTTTATATGAGGAGATACCATTCAATCCAGTGCCTGTTTTTCTGTTGCCTACCTCAGAATGGGCTGTCAAAAAAATGATCCAAAAAGACAGTATGATTTGTCAGAAAAGGGTCTGAAGATAAATACTTTAAAAATATACTTTGCTGTAAGGCCTGATTTGCAAACAGATTCTCTGATGGAAGAGATCTGATTCACGGCACTGCATCTGAAAGCTCATTTTTACCTCTTCATAAAAAATGGTGTAAGATCATAGAGGTCCTGGATCCCTCATGTTGGTAATGTTGGTGTTTAACCAAGGTCACAAGATGCTTTTGATGGCAAAGAACAGGAATACATGTGGATTCAGAAAGACTAACTAAAATATGAAAGGTGTGTCTATATGAGGTGTATTTTTTAAAAGTTTCTCTTTTGCCACCTGGCATTATTTGCCTTAGTATGCCAGTCAACTACTGGACATAAAAAAGAATTGGAAAGTTTAAAAAATGCACGAGCAGAAAACAAGTTTTGCAAAAGAATGTGTGTTCAGGTTGTGTTGCTGGAAGAAACCTATGTTTGGGTCTTGGGCACCAAAACAAATAAACTTCTATGTTAGAATATTTGGAGTATTTTATGTCTTGGTGTGCTACATGAAACTAGCATAATTATTGTTAGACAGCAGGTAGCTTGACAGCAGCGGGGATCAGGAAAGGAAATCAAGTCTGACTTGAAACTCCCTTTAATAGTCAACGAGCTTAAGAAAGAAGTCCAGAGGATTAATTGTCGCTTGATCTTTGGATGTAATATATATTAAAAACCCCCTTTTAAGCTGGTGCCTGAGCTTGGTCATGGAATCAGGTTATAACATTGCTTTTTTTCATGTCCTCGTCAAAATCACCTGTTGTTATTCACATCTGAAGGCTGTTCATGTGAGCATTTTTGTATGGGTTCCTAGTGCTGATATACTTATCCTAGCTTTACTCATGCAGTTGTTCCTATTTTTTGTAAGATAATTGACACAAAGATATTTTCAGGCACCTGCAAGCTTGCAGGTTTATTTCATAAACAATGAAATATGGAGAGTTGTACTCCTTCGTGTTAAACTCTATCATGGAGATTTACTGAAAATTTAAGAGTTTGTGAGTCTATATCATAAGGCCCTTTGGGATCTTGAATTCTTAATCTTGGCCATCCCCATATTTTTTGAGAGACAGGGCTGTTTTGTGTGTGTGTGCTTTGTTTGCCTTTTTTCTTTTAAGGTAAGGAGTAAGTTATTACCATCTTGTTGCTAGTCTAAGGCTGATTAGGACATAAGTTTCTCAGTTAGCTCCCTCCTTTCCTTTGAGTTCATAGACAAGGAGGTGCCATTGGCAAGAAATGCTGTCCCATTCCAGGCCAGAAGATTCTTTGGGGCAATATCCAATCTAAGTAGGAAGAATAAGGGACAAATCACTACTAATTATATAAAGCCTAACAAAATTATATTTGAAAACTTGGGAGTGGAAATGATAAGCAACATTTGAAAGCAGGAATACTTCTGAGCATGTGTTTAGGTAACTAAAAAAAAAAGAGTTTCATGATTTGTTCCTGCACAGGTACTTAGCCTGTACTTACACTGAGCAAATTATAGCTCCTGTAGAATGTACAACATCCCGCTCCTTTTTGTTTTGAACAGGCATTGTTGTTACACAGGATGAAATGACAGAAACTTAGATTAGAAATATCCTGGTCTGCATTTTATTTTGTGTCCATCTTTCCTAGCACTGTTTGTGGTTTTTTTTTGTTGTTGTTGTTGTTGTTGTTTTTTTTTTTTTTTTCTGTAGACAGTATTTGAAAAGCTGTAATCCCAATTTACAGTTTTTGTTTTTTTTTTTTTTCAAATCACTATTAATGACAATTTCATAATCCTTTTCAGTACAACTTCCTTAGATTAAGAATTTACCTTGATGAGATCCTTTGCCCAATGTACCAACTAGTGATGAATACTGATTGCAAGACCTATACCTTCCATGATTAATACAAGTGTTTTATTCCACTTCACTGAAATGCATATGCCTATGTTTGTTTGTAGCTCCCCTGTATTTTTGAGATAATAGCAGTTCCCAGTCCAGGTTCTTGCAGGATTTATAAGCTCATGTGGTAGTCCCTCTGTTTATACATAATTTGTGTAAAATGCCAATCATCTCATTGTCTTTACTAAAATCTTTCATTATTTTATTTTATGTGATAAATAGATCATTTTATTTGATAATCTGAAACAAAATCTTCCAGGCTCTTGTACAAGTTAAAGGCTCTTTTTTAAATCCAGAGTTTTTGAACCAAACATTACCATTTGCAGTCAGTGAGACAACATGGCCCTTCTAATGTTAGGTTGACCTGACCTGAAAATGTTGAGAAAGAGAGAAAACAGAATTTTACATTAAGTTGAATTAGGATGAATTACATAATTGCCAACTTTTGCCAGCCTTGCAAAGTCCTCAGGTATTTTGACCAGCCTGTGAGTCTCAGTCTTTGATGATTCTTGACAAATATTGTTCATGATGTCTGGCAAAATGTTGAATCTCTTGGCTATGAATGAATTTTTCATGTTAAGTTTCTGTCTTGCAGAAATCTGTGTTATTCCTAATGACTTTAGAAGATTGACTTTTTTTTCATACTTCAGTGTAAAAAATTTCCACTTGACATTACCTTAATGTTGAAGCAGAGTAGGTGAATCTGCCTTGGCACTTGTCCCTGGAGGTCTCTGGGTGTGTTGCACTGGGAGGAAATATCCTCTCCCAACTAACGCTGGTGCAGTGTAACTTTGTTGTACGGTCTACAGAACAGACATCACAAGGCACAAGAGCAAGTGCAGAATAAACAATCAGCAAAGCAGGGCACTCTTACATCATAAAGCATAAATAAAATTCTTCCCTCTTAGCTTAAAGGAATGAGGAAGAGAAAATACGTCATAATGTTTCTCTATTTTTGAAATGAAATTTGTGTTTTAAAAACATTAAATTAATATTTTATATTAATATTTTAATATTTAATATTTTTATAACATTGAATAGAAAATGCTTCTGGTATCATAAATGTCAGCTTTTAGCCTTAACTCTATTGATCAGCAACTGCACCTGAGTTCTTCGCTCACAGACAGTTTCTAATGTGTTATTGAAGGTATTGAAACTAGTTAAAAAAAGCAAAAAGGGGCCAAAGAAGTGATGTCTGCAGCCACTACCCCAGGGACATCTTTAAGTCCACTTTTCACAAAACTTGACTTAAGAAAACCTTCTCTTTTTCATGAGGTATTGATGATGATAATTCTGTTAAGAATTTCCCTGTATTTTGAGTGTTTTTTATCTGCTGCAAGAATTTTCCAACATGGCTGTAATTATCCACTTTCTTTTCTTCTCTGCCTCTCCCTCCACCCTCTACTCCAAATTTCTAGGTATTTATGAATCAAACTCAATTCCAACAGAGTAGTGTTGGTTTTTCTCACCTTGCTACAGGACTTGCAGCAGTAGGGAAATGGCAGCCAGTGGAAATGTACAGTTCTTCAGGTTGTCCTTTTAATAATATATCATCCATATAAACCAAAATAATCAAATCCATTGTTTTGAGAGATATCTCCCTAATGATGAGAGTAAATGAGCTTGGTGCCACTGTAAGCCCAAATATAAGGAATTTAATTTGATTTCTTATTCCTTCTCAGCAAAGTTTCATTCATATCCAGCATTAATCTAATTTCTGTAAAAGCATCCAGGAAGAAGAAATCAAACTACTTGATCATGGTTTCTCTTCTCTAATTTTTATACATGAGTCTCTTAATATTGTAACTATTTTGTGTTAGTTCACATCAATATGCATTTCAAAATTACTATATACCATGAAATATTCTTTGCTAATTGTGAAAGTCAGATCTGGCCAACTATACATTTTGACCATTTAAATTACAGTAACTAAATTACTGGAAGTTGATCATTGTTTTCTGCTCTGTCAATTCAAGCATCTTGAATAATTTTTATAGCCTGGCTCCCCAGCCTGTTATCCATTTGATCTCATTCTTGAAAAGTGCTTCAGTGAGCAAACATTTAACCTTTCCTGTTCGGGTCAACAATGAAAGTAAAGTTTAACTTAAAACCTACTCCTGGTGCGCAAAATCTGACAATAACAGTACTGAGAGAGATGAAGTCATCATTAGTCTCAAAAAGATTTAATGAGTTCACAAAATGCTTTAATTTTTTTTTTCTTTTTCCATTATTTTTTCTTGTTCCTTTCTCTGTTGCCTTAGCTGATTGATCACACTCTGCTTAAGACTGAGTTACTGTGAGCGTGTCCCGTAACTTTTGTAATGGATTTGTGTTATCAGAGGTGCTGAGAACCTGTGTAATTTATATAAGCCTCTCAGTGTTTGTCAGCTATTTGCCATTTGAGTCTAGTTGGTAATGACAGGCCCTCTGGTTATTCTCATACCTTTTCTAGAAATTCTGTAATTGATGGGAAAAGTGACCAATGTTATGTCAAAAAATCTGCTAAGAGCATAGCCTGAACTTCAGTCAGAATTTCATCATTTGACTTTGTGGGATCCTGCTGAAAACAAGTTTATTGGGTAAAGCAGATAACGTTGGTGACAGGAGCTGTAAAGCATGCATTAGTTGGGCTGTTTATATACACATGAAGTTACAAAATGTGCATTCATTTCTCCTGTGGAATATAAAAGCTGGCATCTTATTTTAGAAGTAAAACTAGAGTAACTAAGTCTACCTTCATTGCAGTAGAATATAGAATACATCTATGGACTTGTTTATGTTACAAGATAAATTTTATTTTAGTTGTTTCATTTTAAATTGCCTTAAATTTCCACACAACTGTCTTGGAAGAAACATAGTCATATATTTCAGTGAATTTTATTCAGTGCTATTTTTTGCTAGTAGTTCTATAAGGACTATTCAGTATTGTTTTGCTTCCTGCTAGAAGTGGTTGCTATTTTCCTCTATGTGGTCTGTACTGTTGTCATCTTAACTGGGTGCTACCTTTTTGTAGCTAAGATGCCAGCTTACCCTTTTCACATCCAAGTGTTCACTTCCACACACTTTCTAGAGTACTTAGTGATCTTCCATATGGATTTTTGCAGACATCCATGAATATATTTTCTTTTTAGAAGGCTTCGTATTGAGCCTCTTTAGAGAAGGCTTGCTCTAGTGCAGACATCTCCAACAGATGATAAGAGAATAAAAGGGGAGGAATATCCTGAGCTGGTCTCAGCCCTGTAGAAAAACAAAGTAATGCTGGTAGAAATACCTACATCTGAGATCTGAACTGAGTATCTAAGGATGACTCTTTGACCTGCTGATGTTTCAAAAACCAGGCTGTTTTTATCCATGTGAGGTTGCTACTGCATGGTAGTGTGGTGGGAAGTTTTTCAGATAGTGTCTCTGAAAACCCAACAGCACAGACATGATTTCCATCCTAACCTTTTGCCTGAGGGGCTCAGAACTGAAGGAGCTCTGTCTAGGCAGCCATAACTATTTGATCCTGAACATTTTGGTATATAACAGCTGTGGATTGTGAGCCACTGCTTAAACTACTGTGAAAAAAGTTCTTTTATTGTAAAATCATGTCCTAAAAATACATAACATAGGTGCTGTAGTGTTTACAGAAATACAACTTAATTTCCTCTAAACTTGTGCTCTGCTTCTATGATAGACTTAGGTGGTACTTTAAAATACAGACATTTAATTCCGTCTCACCAGTATGCTGAGAATGACAGTTGAACCAGAAATTTAAAGTTTTACGTACCAATGTAATTTCCAAGAGCTATTGGATGCACCTGTCTCATTCCATAGTGATCCAGCTGATGTTCCCTAGCAGGAACACATTTACCCTGACATCTTGGTCTTGGAGGAGCTGCTGCAGACAGCCCATCATTCACTGATGCGCCATCACTGATCTAATTCACAAGATTTGATAATGGGTCTTTACCTCCCATTACTGAGGCAACTGGACATTTTCACAGCAGTTATTTTATGCTTGCTCTTTTATGGAGGCAGTGAAACAGCTCAGTATGATCTATTTTGTCTCTTCCAGACTGAAATATGAATCACAGAGATATTTTAAAACTTAAGTTCATTGTATGATATCACATTTATATTGTATTTGTGGACACAATAAAGAGAGAGAGAAAAAACAGAATATGTACTGACTCAAGTTCATTAGTAAAGTTGGAGTTTTAAAAATTCAACAGTCCAAAATAGCCTCCAGATGTTATTAGGGAAAACAATTCTCAAGTGACAATTCATGTCACTAATATTTTCTTAATTTGGTCATTACTGAAATAGCTTTATTTTTTATGTAATGGCGATAATACCCACATAATGATTGAGTGTTTCTTTGAAAGAAAATTCTCCCTGTCATCAAACTTAAAGGTTTCCTTTGAAGAACCAGGATACTTCCAGCTGCTGGTAAAAGCACCTGCTGAACAATCCCTGTGGTAAGAAACTGAAATGCTTAAAAAAGATTAGACTCAAAATTAGATGAAATGATGTATAGATGAAGTCTATTATGATATATTCTCTGTGATGGATGGGCAAATAAACTTTGATGTCAGAATGCTTTCCTTGGAATCTGAACTCACTATTATTGAGGTGAAGAAAATCTAGGTTTCTGCTAAGTCTTTCGTTTTTCCATGTCATGCTACTTTATCATGGCTCAACATGCTACTTTATCATGGCTTAAATATATTGCAGTCAGATTTGGTTCATGCTTTATATTAAGCATAATGTATTCATAAGCTAGTTTGCATAGGTAGAAAATGCTATGGAAAATTGTAGAAAAATGTGTTTAAAATTTATTTAAGGCAAATGAAGATATAAATTTGCTTTCTATTATTTTCACATTTTCAACATATTTTGAATGTGAGTTTTGATTACTGTTTTTGGAAATAGTCCATTGATTTTCACTGTTTTTTTTTAATCTCTATAAGAAAAAACGTTTTCAATTTTATGGTATGTGCAGCACATCAGACTGAAACAGATGCCACAACTCTTTTTGCCTGAAAGTTGAAAATTATGCCAAAATTTGACTTCTTACTAAAACTAAAACTTCAAACTGAAAGTATGATAATATATAACTTTATTGGAGACCTAGAACATAATGCTGGAAAATGCTGGAACTAGTATCACAAAATATGAAATACTGGACCTGCACAATTTTAAAAATAGTTTAAATGAAATGTCCTGACCAGCATGTACATTTGTAGGCAATAGTACTGTAGCAAGGCACTAATCAGCTAAGTACCATAATCCTCCTTATAGGGTAAATTCTTACTTGACCTCCAGCTATATACAGCACATGGTAACAGCATTAAACTATAACACTCCTCTCATGCTCTCAATAGCTTCCCATTGGGTCAGCTCTCTAACTTGAATTGCTGCTGTTGCAGATACTAAACTTTATTTTTTTCCTAGATGCCTTATATTTTATAAGTGCATTTTGGGGGCAGGGAAGGGTTTGTAAAATACATACCTAAAAAATTGTGTCTCGAAATGAAGAGACTGTTTGTGTGATTTTGCTGAACCTAGAGGATTAAATGAAAGCGCTAGCGAGAGCAGAAATTGATGTATTCTCATGAACCCGAGGCTTCCAACTTCCCAGATGTGCAGTGGCTGATCAAAAGGTAAAGCAGGGAAGGAAGATGCAGAATGTGTTGTGTGAAAACAATGTCTATGCTCAGCATTTCGTGTTCTTCTGGGGGATGATTAGGGAGATATTTTCTACTTTTAGTAAAAAAACTCAATGGACGTACTGAGGAACTTTTTCTTGTGCTTCAGATATATGAAAATATTATTGTTAAAAAAAATCTTTTGCTACCCTATAATTTAGTTTCTTAAATTGTATTCTATTTTCTGTGATAAAAATAATTCTTGAAACATTATTTTAATAAAAATAGTATATATAGAATTTTGAAATGTTCTTTTATTTTATATTATTTGTATTTTTAGTAACAGTTTAGTATTATATTTACTCATTCTTATGTTAGTGTTTCTGTGACCTACTATTTTTTTAACACCCTGTATTTTGAAGTAATTTGAATCCTGCTGTTAGACAGCTGTTAATTGATTCCCCCCTTCTGCAAATGGTTTCTGTAGTGTCAGTACTGATGCAGATAACAAGAATGCCCACTCCTACTAATTATTCTTGAAAACAAGCTAATCAATTTGCTACTTAGTATAGTTTTTATTATTATCTTTTTTGAGACAAAATTTTTACTGAAAGAAAATGTGCAATATTGCTTGTTTATCTATTAAGTGGAAATAATTAGCAAAATATTAATTTTGAAAATGTTCAGAAGTAGAAATAATGTAAAATCTTGGCATGTTTAACCTATTTTAAGAGGTAAGCATTCATCAATATAAAATATAAAGCTGAAAGAACACTCAGTAAAATATAGTTGTTTTATTTCTCAGTTTGCAGTTCTCTAAAATCATATTGTAATTTTTAAGGGCTACTGAATACTCAGGCAAAATAAAGGAACATAAAATAATTTCTAATGTTAGTCCAGGTTTCTTATTTGTGATGTTTTTGATTTAAGGAAAAAAAAGTGAAACAAACGTATTACCTAAATATTTGTAGATTAGCCATTGATACTTACAATCACCTCTTTTGTTCAGCAGTTTTTTCCATGTTGTAACTCTTTTCCTCATACAAATTGAAAGTAACCCTGCTACAATGATGAATTTTTGCTGATTACTTGTATAGAATAAAAATGTATTGTTTCATATGTCTGTGCAATAATGTCAAGCTCAAAGCAAAATTGTTATCAGTGGTGACTTTAATTATATTAATTATTTGTTACTACAGATTTCCTTTCATTCTGCTGATACAAGCCTGCAGTCAGTGAATTCTTATTTTCAGATAAAATCTAATAGAGACCAACATCTGCTCTACCAATCTCGTGCTTCAGTAAATTTATTGAATTGTAAACTTAATTCATATTCATTGTAAGCTTAATTCATATTCTTTGGAGATATTTAGCTGGAATGTATTCTAACGTTTCTAAGTATGGTTTCTATAAGGTAAAATTGCAAGGCATGGGTGAAATGAGGAATGAAATATTGTCTCACATGAGCTTTACCTAGTGGATTCCTTAGATATGTGAGTGTTAGATGTACTTAAGAACAATTTTTTTAAAACCATATTGGTCAAGTGAAATGAGCACCTGTTCTATTTATCAAAGTAGGCTGTTTAAATTAATTAACTTGTGAATTGTGCGCTGGTTGCTTACATTCTTCATTTTTTTTTTGAGGGGGTGAGAAACTAAGGAGAGGGGAACTGGCAAAGCAAAAGTTTAATCTGGTATAAAACTAGACAGCACAGAGGAACTGTAAAGATGGATCTTGGTGAGAAGTGGAACTGCTTTGAAGTAAAAAAATACCTCTTTTTTCAATAAGGGAGCCATAGCTCCTTTGAATAATGTGCAAAATGAATTCTCCTGTACAGTATGACTCAGCAGAGGCAGAAGTTATGAGGAGAATGAAGTTAAATCATTACCAGCTAGCCTCTTAAAACCACTGTCAAAAAATTGCAGATTTTTCAGTCTGGCAAAGGAAGTCTGTGGAGATGGTTTCCTAAATGAGAGAGTAGAACCCTCCCTGTGAAAGGCAGGCAGACCCTAAAGTTGCACAGCAAGTGTTCTGGGTTCATTGCACTCATGGGGCTTTGGGTGCCAGGTCCAGATAGTGCTCAGCTCAGCTCCTGGCAGCCTGGGAACTGTGTGGCAAGTGCTTCATCTGCTCCCTGTCACTGCTGTTTTAAAACAAAAGTCCTGGCTGTTTGTTGAATTCAACACACAGAAATACAAAATTTCAAATAGTAGAAGAACTATTCTTAAATGATCACTCAGGGACCAACAAATGCACTTTCCCTGCCAGAAGCAGGGAAAGGAGTAAAGGAGAAATGAAGCGGTGTTCAGGGTATTTGATGAGGTCTCTAACAAGAAGCTCTGTATTTTGCATGGCTTTTGTGAAAAAATTCTGGTGGAAAATGTCAATTTTTTACCTTCTCTGAATTATTCTTTCATGTATTGAAAGGATCACATTTTGAGCTAAGCAAAATTACAATATATGCAGGAGAGATATTTTCAGTTTTAATTTTTCATTCAACTTTATTCCTTGATAATTTATAGGAAAGAAAGAACAAAATTTGAAAGTAATGTCTAGTAAATTATAATCAGATTTTACAAGTAGATGGCCAGTATTCATTTCCAAGTAGCTGGTGTCTCAGGCCCACTGAGAGCATTATTTAATTGACCCCAGCTATCATTTTTTAATTGACCCAAAGCTTCTGATGAATAACACTCTTCAAGTAAATGCAGCTTGCTTGAGGTGGTCAAACACAACTGTAGAATGATATTTTCATGAAGGCTTTCTCCAGTTCAAATGTGTATTTTGTCAGTCTGAAGAAAAGCTTTTTAGCAGGAGGGTCTGGTATCTAATTTTGATGGTGATATAAATACTTTACATATTACAATGTTTTTTCATGTCTCTGACTTCTGAAATGTGATGGAGACTTAATTTTTTTAAATATCCTTGGTCAATTTTCTAAAAACCTAAATCAAAGCAGAAGAGTTTTTCTCTTTAATGCAGAATACAAGTGAATGTCAAAGAGTTTCAAGATATTTAGCTCTATTATGGAAATCACAGCTAGCAAAGCTGAAGAGCTGTCTTATATTCTTCTATGTTATATTTTAAGCATTTAATTCTATTGTGATGTGGGGGAGTTGACTAATTTAACTTTGTGAGCAGGGGTACAGATTTCAGTCAAGCTATTTGTTTTTCCATAATATTAGTGATATCTGTAGTGCACTGCAAATAAGGTTTCCATCAGTGTAGAGTTATGGGTTGTGTACTAAAAAACCAAATGTCATGTATTGATAAATTACAATAAAAATAAATACACATGAATAAGTAGGAAAAAATAAGTTTCATATTCTGTATCTGAAAAAACCCCCCACTTATAGAATGTGCCTG
>JAYDZK010000113.1:132187614-132212818 GCA_034509185.1 Euphonia xanthogaster
AAAATAAGTTTCAGTTTCTGTATCTGAAAAAAAACCCCACTTATAGAGTGTGCCTGACAAAGAGATTTTTGCAGAGTTTTTTAAACATAATAGAGATTTTATTTTATGGTTGTTTCAAACAAGTAGCAATCACAATGGTCTGGAGGATTTTTTCAGAAAAGGTGTGATAACCTTTTCAGAAAAGGTGGTAATCCTTCTGACAAGAGATATATAGTGCTTAGTTCAGCTGGTAACTGGAGGGTGCATATCACACCCTTAAAGTTCACTTGGCTTTTAAAGTTCTAGGGAAGTCCTGGAAAGGCAGGAATAGTAATTTTCCATGGTGTATCCAGCTGGGGGTACTTGATGAGAGGGTTTTATTAAGGTATCCTTAAGGTAGTTAATGGTGAGAAATGGATTAGACAGATGCTTATGAAGGTGAGTGAGAATTAGCTAGTGATCTAAAAATAGCAGCAGATTTTTAATAGTAGGGACAAGTCATAAGTTTTCATCAGTACTAGTTGCCTCCTACTGTGATTTCATAACTCTGATTTAAAATGTATAGCATTCATTGTACACCTCTGTATATAGCAGGTATTTTAAAAATTAAAAAATTGTTGAATATTTAATATTAAGGGTCTGGTGACTGTGGGGCAGGATGAGCCCTCTCCTGGCAGAAGGTTTCTGGCTGATCAGGTGTACAGGTACAGTTAATTTATTTCTGATGGACAGGACTACAGCTTCTGGTTAGTTCAGTAACTTCAGTAGTGAAGTAAGCAGACTTCAACAGGAATGAAATTATTTAGAAAGGGGGTTTGATGATGTCAGTCAACATAGGCCAGGAATTCAATTAGTTACTTTTTTTGTTAGGCTGCTTTCTCTGAAGAAAAGCACTATATTTGCAGGTAGGTCCTTTTTCTTGCATGTGCCCTAGTAGTTGCCACACACAGGGCAGCCATGCAAAGCTTTTTCCTTCATGAAAGGTTAGAGTAGATTGAGGACCCAGCTGCTCTTCACATTACTGTGAGCTATAGATGGTTTCCTAATTTCATATCTTAAATGGAGGAAAGAAAATTACTGTTTGTAGTAAATGTAGCACGTGAGGTTAGAGAATGTTTGTACAAGTGGTATAAAAATATAATGCTAAATCAACGCATTCTCCTCTCATTAACATAGTTAATGCTAGAAAAAACAGGTGTACTTTTTAGTAAGTCATGTGCCAGTTTATCTGATGATGTATTTCCTTAATAGAAATACATTTTCCTCAGCAACAAGTCTACAATAATGTTTTTACTTGTACAGAAATCCATGTCTTTTATCCCACTCAGCCTTCCCCCCATGACATTATAGCCATAATGTCATCAGAAGAGGATTGCATCCAAATGAGGACACTGTGACATGGAGTGATGTATTTATTTATTTATATGTATATATACACATGCACATGTTTTGTGTATGTTAATATAATCTTCTATTTGTAGCTAAAGCAATTCTTACTGCTGTATTTGTATTGCTGTAGATACTTAGATACGTAGATGTTTAATACTGGAGCATGTCTACACTCAAGCTGCTCCAAGGCACACGTGAGATGTGTCAAACTAGAATCTCTATGGCTTTGTGTGATACACTGTTCATCATGGAGTTGATCCTATAAACCATATGTTCTAGAGTGCTTTAGTGCTTTGGAGGATCAAATTGATGCAAACAATGTGGCTCTGAAGACACATGATCTATAGGTTATATAGACTGAGAATATGCAGTGTGAGTATTAACAGTGCAGTATGTGTACATTTCATGTGTACACGTATTTGTCTCGATTTTGCAATGAGATTCACTTGGATGAATGCCTGTATCTGATGAATGCAGATTTTTCCAATATGGGGGACACAACTGGGGAGAGGAAGTTATGCGCACTTTTGCTATAGCCATGACAGAAATTTTCAAGGATTGGGTAATTTGCTGTAGGAACAACTTATTTTGGGATGTGGCATAATTTTTCATCATCTGAAGTATTTAAATGAAAAATATTTATCTTCCTTAAAGCATTTCTGCATCTAATCTCTGTTGTCTTAATGAAGCTTCTATGTCTTTGCAAACTGTCTGCATTTGGGTAGTTCTGTTGTTCTAATTGTCCCTTCCTGTTGGCCATTCTGGTTTTAGCTTTATGAAAACCTGTTCATGTTGCATTATTCAAGTTGAGTCCCCAGTAGCAGAATCTACTGTAGCAGAGATTTTGTAAAACATACAATGGTTATAATTTGTGCTGGTACTAACACACCACTGTAATAAGACAGATGGGACATCTTAGCATCACTGTAAGCACATAGGCATCTGCATGATGCTTACAGAACTTGTCATGTTTCACACAAAGAGTTTCATTTTTGCAAGATTGAGTTAGTTTTCTCATTTGTAGACGCCATTGCAAAGCTAAAGTACTTTACTATTTACAAGGCAACACTGGATCCAGATCTTTCAAGCACAGTTTAATAATTCTGCATGGTACCTAAAACAGTACAGGATGCCAGTTTGCCAATCACCCCACGGGCCATGCACACTCTGTACTGACAGTTGTTGCTTTTCCTTGTTGAGCAGAGACTGCATTTCCTTCCTGGCTGTGAAGAGAATGTTTTCTCTCCTATCAGATAGACATAGGCAGCACTTTCAAACTCTTTCCCTTCACAACACAAAAAAGTGGTTTGTTTTCTGAGTTCAGGACTTCTGAGTTCATCTGATTTAGAAAAGTGCTGCCATTGAATCTTTGTCATTTTCTGCTCTTGGAAAAAATTATAGTTTTGTGGGAACTGAAATGTGTGTTTTTGAGCAATAACAATTGCTAAAAGAGTAAACTAACTGAATGATCCTTCTAGCCCTAATTTCCATGATGATTATAAAACTCCATGAAACAGAAGTATATGGTCAAGTTATATTGCTGTAAAATGATTTCAAAGGATAATAAAATTTTGGTACTTGTAAAGCAGTCATGACTACAAAGTAGCCTAAGTATTTGTATTCTATATTTTATAAAGTCACATTAGCATTTTTCCTTCAAAGCTGTTTTTTATTCAAACTGTGCACTGTAAGCAGATTTATAGCATGACATCCTTTCTTTAATTTAGTACAGAAAATGTGAGAGCACATTCACAAAAAATGCATTGAACGGATTTTTTTTTCCATCAGCTGGTCATTTTATCTTTTAACTAGCATTAACTGTATATTTGTGCTACTTAAAATATTGACAGAATTCTCTTTCTGCTTTCTTGCCATGATTATTTAGGAAAAGAAGCCCTTCAATATCAAGAGAACAGAGCAGAAGATACGACCAAAGGGACGAGAGAGACGAATATTCACAGTATGCTACATCAGACAGTGCGATGCCCAGGTCACCATCAGATTATTCAGATAGGCGGTCACAGCGTGGGCCCCAGTTATACGAAGAACCTGAACTGGGTGATTATAGAGATTCCAACAGAAGGAGCCGCAGGCGTTCCAAGGAGTATCCGGTAGAAGAAGAAGATGCGCAAAGCAGGGAAGAATATGAGAGGCAAAGGAGGGAAGAGGAATACCAGGCTCGATACCGGAGTGATCCTAATTTGGCTCGTTATCCAGTCAAGCCGCAGCCATACGAGGAGCAAATGCGTATCCACGCTGAAGTGTCCCGCGCACGTCATGAACGCAGGCATAGCGATGTCTCCCTGGCAAATACAGAGCTGGAAGATTCTCGGATGTCCATGCTCAGGATGGAACGGCCATCAAGACAAAGATCAGTGTCTGAGCGCAGGGCCGCCATGGAAAACCAACGTTCGTACTCTATGGAAAGAACTCGAGAGGCTCAGGGACCAAGTCCCAATCGTCAGAGGACCACAAATCATAGCCCTCCTACACCTAGGAGGAGTCCAATTCCTCTGGAAAGACCAGACATGAGGCGCTCTGATTCTTTAAGGAAACAGCACCATTTGGATCCCAGTTCTGCTGTGCGGAAAACAAAACGTGAAAAGATGGAGACCATGTTACGGAATGATTCACTCAGCTCAGACCAGTCTGAATCTGTCAGACCTCCACCACCAAAGCCCCATAAAACGAAAAAAGGAGGTAAAATGCGCCAGGTTTCATTAAGTAGCTCAGAAGAAGAATTGGCATCCACTCCAGAATATACAAGTTGTGATGATGTAGAGATTGAAAGTGAAAGTGTTAGTGAAAAAGGTAAGATTTCTAATTTATTGATTGTTTCGCTATATAGATGTGATTTGGTTTCCATTACTTTGTACGATTATTTTAGCTATTTAAATTGGTTGAAACCAGCCCTTCACAGATGACTCAACTTTGTTGTGATGGGAATTGGGATTTTTTTCCGATTTTGTGTTTAATTTACAGAAATGTAATGATTTATGTGGAAAAGAACATCAGAGCTCCTATAAGTATTTGGATAAGTAAAAGGAAAAACCATGCCTACTGAAAAATCTATCAATGAAATCTGCAAAATATCTAAAGCTGGGCTGTCATATAAGGCCATGGTTTCATGTTCTTTAATATCAGATTTGCGTGCTCCTGGATCACAATGAGTGCACATTTGATCTGGATCAAGTGTGGGCGCATGACCGCGTTTTTGTTGAATTAACTGGAGCACATGATACAGCCCTTATGCCAGTTTCATGCTGTCTGCTGCAGGTTAAAGAATGTCTGATCTGCAAAAAGACCTGTGTCTGTAAAGTTAACCCATTGAAGTTTTGAGACAAATTTAAATGACTGATGTGGTTTACACCAATGGAGGTTTCTTTTTCTTGTGGTGCTATGATGACTTTTGATTTAAGTGCTTTTTACAAATAGTTTTGGAGTTACTCCTATGTCAGAAAGAAAACTAAGTTTGATTGAAATTACTTCCCAGCCTATAAAAGGATAATTTCTAGTAAAATATGAAAGTATTGGGGGCCATGAATTTAAACTCAATCAAATGAATATTATGAGTTCGCTTGCCTTCATTTATGTTGCTTTAAGCTTTTTTTGAGTTATTATTCTTATACTAGTGAACCTTTATTACTTCGCCTGAATGGTTATCTGCTGTTGTGGATTGTGAATAGAAAATTTACTACTATTTATTTTTATTATTATTAATATTGCTATCAAGTTGGTCTGAAGCAAGTAATTAATTTGATTAAGTGAAATAACTCTGAATTTTCATATGTCAATATCCACAACCATGGTCTGATAACTAAGGAGCAAGATTGTGTAGAATGGAAGGAAATTTCACCAGGTCAAAGTAGACGTTTGCATGTACTTATGTGAAACAACTATGCTGAAACCTTGACCCCATTAGTCTTCCTAATG
Organism: Euphonia xanthogaster; assembly: GCA_034509185.1. Classification (NCBI taxonomy): domain Eukaryota; kingdom Metazoa; phylum Chordata; class Aves; order Passeriformes; family Fringillidae; genus Euphonia; species Euphonia xanthogaster. The sequence continues at coordinate 132,192,916 of JAYDZK010000113.1, forward strand.
AGTAGAAAAAACTTATACCAACTTTATGGTGTCCATGAGTTTGTTCTTAGAAGCAACCTTGAGAAAAATAGGGGAAGTAGTAATGAAATGTTTATTTAAGGCAATTCAGTGTAGGAAATGTAGTATACAAGGTAATGTAGACAATATATTTTTTTGTACACATAACACACAAAGCATATACATTTAGGATTATAAAAGCACAGAATAATTTAGGTTGGAAAAGATCTACAAGATTATTGATTACCACTAATTTAGCACTTCCATGGTTTCTAACACATCAATAACTCTTGTGTCTGCTGCTGCATGACTCTCTGTCCCCTACCTCCATGGAGACAGCAGAATGAAGGAGCCCACTGGAACAATGTCTCTCAGACATTAGAAGGCTGCTGCCTAGTTTATCTGTAACAAGTCTGGTTTCATGCCTTTCCCTTCAGACCTAGTTTAAAGCTCTCTCCATGAACCCTGCTAATGCCTGAGAAAAATCCTCTTCCCCTTTTGAGACAGGTGATGTCCATTTGTCATCAGCAGGCCTGGTGTCATGTAAAATGTAAACATGATCAAAAATCCACAAAATTCTGCTGGTGACGCCAGGCTCAAAGTATTGATCTGCTGGATCTCTCTCTCTTTCCTGCAACTGGGAGAATAGAAGAGAAGCCCATTTGTACTCCTGATTCCTTAACCTGTCACCCTAAAGCCCTGATGTCTCTCTTTTATTGCTGTTGGACTTCTTATTGCCACTTTGCTGCCCACCTGAAAAATCCATAACTGCTGAGGGCCTTGCCAGGATAGGAACCTTCCCCTTCACAGCTGGGTCTCAGGGATGTATCAGACTTTGAAAAAAAGTGGGTCTGGTCTACATATTGGGCCTTCTGCTCCTTTCAGATGAGAGTTTAGAACACGCTCTACAATTCTAGGTTCTCTGTCATAAATTCTATGTTCTCTGTCATTTTGCAAAACTTACAGCTTTCACTTAAATAATTTTGCATTTTAAATGTCAAAGAAAGCATTCTTATTGATAACAATAGTTAATAATAATGACAATGTCGTGTCTGTCCTGATTTCTGAGGGAGTGAATGAAGCTAGATATTTCTTTTATAAATTAATTAAAAAAACTTGCAAAGATTTTGTAGGAAAAAAAAGAGCTCCCTACTATGCTTTGTTAATCTTTATCGAATTAGTGTAAGCATTTTGTCATGACATACAGAGTATAGCTGTGTCAAAGTGGCCTAGTGGTGGCCTGCAGCTGGAACCAATGTGGAGAAAACCTTGGTTTTTCATAAAAGAGAAGAGCAACTGCTTGAACAGGGGAAGGATGTGACTGCTGCTTTGACTGTGTCTGCTCCCAGCCTGTGCTGGGGGTCCTGGGCTGGGGGGAAGTGACCATGCATAGCACAGGAACTCATTCCAGCAGTAACTCCTGTACCTGGAACCAGAGCCAGCTGTGCCAGCCTCAGCAGCCCTGGTCACATAATCAAATAATATCCTCAGACCCTCCTACTTCTCCCCTGCTCTTTAACCACTGGAGTGGCATTTTTTGCAAAGAGGGACTGGGACTCGAGCAAGGAACGTGGACCTGGCAGCATGGACATGAAGGGCTGGGATGGTGTTTGGTGGGATGAGATGTGCTATGACCATGGTCAGGAGCTGACACTGACAGGTGAGTTCGTTCTTTAGAGGCTCAGGGAGCAACACATGGGAACAGTGTTAAATGGACATAGCTGAGATTACAAATGTGTCTAGCTTAGGTTGTGCCAGAATTAGACATGTTTTTCAGAGTGAATTTTGTGCAGGTCTTCACAGACATTGAAACTCGCTTTAGTGACATAACCAAGCACCAATTTAACAGATGGCCTCTGCCTTTTTCTGTGAATAGGATGAACAATTCTTTCTTACTGTGTTATGCAAATTTTTCTGAAACTCACAATATTTTTTCTGCATTATGTAAGAGACCCTTCTTCACTCTTGCTGTGAATACCAGGCTTCTGTAACTGCAAAGATGTCTCAATTTGCAACACTTATTGCCAGATCCTGAGATCAGTGTAGCAGACAGTTCAAAGCTATATTTTCATGACATGACCTCCTGCCTGTCTTAGGAAATACACTTTGGAGAAGAAAAAAAGGAGTTGCCTATATGTTTTGGACCAAAACATTAGGTATATTGCTATTTTACCTAGTAATGAAAGATCAAAATTGCTTAAAACATTAGAGAAAAACAATTCTTGAAATGCCAATGTTTTTATGAAATCATCAATTTTAAATGGCTGTAAAACAGCTCCTCCATCATTATACCCAGGGATTATAGCCAGAACATTATAAATGTTCCAGACTGTTCAAATCACCAGTTCTCTCTCAAACCATTTCAGTTTACATGCAGTTTGAAGGCTCTGAGAAATGTGGCTTATAAAAAGAGAACAGTTGTGGTGGTACTGTAGCAGAGTCAGCTATGTCACCTACAGAGGCTGAAATAAAGCTGTATTTTGTGATGTGCCGGTAAGGCCAACCTTTCTGCACTGATTGTCCAATTTGTCTTCTATTGTGAGGGACAGTGAGAGTACTTTTTTACCTTCACGTTCAGTTAGATGTTTCTCAGTGCAGTCCTAAGGAGCAGGCGGCAAGGGGAGGTTTGAAAGGGCCCCCATAATTTGTTAGCCAGCATGAAGCAGATGTGAAGCAGAGTACCGCTGGCTAATTCTGTGTGTCCACAGGCGTTACAGGTAAATTTAGAAAATCCAGCAGTACCACTGCCCATGTGTTCCCTATGGCAATACTGTCACACCTGCAGTCCGCCAAAGGACCAATCTGAAGAGACTCAGGAAAGCTTGTGATCCCTGGGGTTGTTTTACCCCCACTCAGAACAAAGGCACCAGAGAGGTGACCTGTGCTGAAGCTGGGGTTCTGTCTGCACCTTCCCCAAACACTTGAGGATCTTAAAAACAAGTCTTTACAAATCTCTCAAACTTTGGGGATTCAGCAAGAGACAATCTCTACATGGAAGAAGAGAATTCATTCAAGGAAATCTAGGTGTGTGATAATTCTAAATATTGCCCTAATTTGTTTTAAATATAAAGTAGGACATAGTAGATTCTCCAGTGACGGTAAACAGTTCAGGCATACACGCATACCATGCTCCCAGCACTTTTCAGGGCACCCTGTGAGAGGTATCTGTTTGCACAAATGGTGGCTGACATCTAATGTGGGTGGAATCTGTGGTGGAAAAGCCAAATGTGTTTATGTTTTGTCAGTTCTTAAATTTAGTGTTTGCTTTCACTCTTATTTTATTAAAACATGATAGCTAGTTAGCTTTAATTATCAAAGAAACTCATATGCATAGAAAGATAGAAACCTTTAGGTGGGAAGAGATCTCTGGGATAAAGTTCAACTATTAACTTAAGAATGACAATTTCACCACTAAACCATTGTCACATCCATGCCTTTTAAATACCTGCAGGAGTGGTGAATCATCTCGTCCCCTGGGCAGCCGGTTCCTGTTCTAGTGTTTCATAACCCTTTCGGTGAAGAATTTTTTTCCTTATATCCAGTCTAAATTTCCCCTGCCACATCATGAGGCCATTTACTCTCCTTTCTGTTGCTTGTTACTGTGGAGAAGCGTCCCACACCCACGTGGCTACAACTCCTCTCAGGTAGTTGTAGAGGGCAATAAGATCCCCCACTGAGCCTCCTTTTCTCCAGGCTAAACACCCCCAGCTCTCTCAGTCACTCCTCATAGGACTTGTGCTCCAGACCCTGCACCAGCTTTGTTACCCTTCTCTGGACTCGCTCCATGTCTGTCTTGTAGTGAGGGCCCCAAACCAAACCCAGTATTTAAAGTGCAGCCTCACCAGTGCTGAGTACCGGAGGATGATCACTGCCCTGGTCCTGCTGGCCACACTATTGCTGATACCAGCCAGGATGTGACTGGCTTTCCTAGTCACCCAGGCATGCTGCCAGCTCATATTCGGGCAGCTGTTCACCAACCCCCTAACAAAACATGCAGATAGACTGGGGCAATCTTAGAACATTAAGCATCCGTGTGTTGTTGATTGAAAGCTGCAGACAGGACCAGGTGAAAATACACTGTTCTTTGTCACTGAGCACACTAAAACATAAATATGTAACCTTGCACTGGCCGTGTTGTGGTCATTTACAGGCTTGTGAAGATCTGCCCTTTTTCGTGACAGAAGTTAAAATGTCCTCGTGTCTGGAACAGCTTCCAGGACCTACTTGTTTATTGCAGATTTGAAACCAAGCTGGTAGACATCCAGTTTATATTTTGATGGACAATTAGGTCTATTTGAAAACAATATGCTTGTCACAAGTTAGAAAAAGTATGGTAGCTCATGGTGTGAGGAGCAGAAAGCTCATTTCCTGAGTGCTACTGCAAGAACAGTGCGTGTCTTCCATGAGCAGAGATGCCAAAGAAGTGGGATTCCATCAGAGAGCTCTCACTTCTAAATTCAGAGAGATTAGGGACCTGATTTCAATCTTGCTTGTGCCAGTTTCATACATCTTCAACAACTTTGGCATCAAAGTTACACTGAGTTAAATTAGATCAGAACGAGGTCATTGTTTCTAAAATTTATTTCATTCAGGTTAGAGAGTTCCTGAAAGTCTAACTTCTCTGGAACAAATTATACTAGAAGGCAAAATTTCAGGACTGAGCTGCAGCAGTTGAACAAAAAGACTTTGAATTTTCACACAGTTTCAGTACAGAAATATCTTACAATTCAAAGTACAAACTTTAAATGATAAAAAGAAAAATGGTTATTTAAAGTGATTAAATATTTGACATATTTTATTAAAACAGATTTCAGAGAGTGACAAAATTTCCTTTCTTTATTTCAATTAATATTGCAGTTTAGGAGATTGTGTTTTGTTTTTGTAATTAAATAATTTTTATTTTTATAGACACCTCTACCTTTTATGTAAGATAAATGTAACTTAAATATATAAAGAGTTTGACTAGAAATTCAGAATGCTGTTATTCTGTTTTTTAAGCTTACTCCTACGATCTATCTCTATTTTAAGGGCAAATACAAGAAATATTGAGACATAAGAAATATTACACTTTTCTCTGTATATTTTTAAGCAATAAAAAGTCACTGCTTTGAAAGTACTTTGTATAACATTGACTAAGTACTACTTAACTATAAAATATTAGTATTGCCTATGATACTTTTTTCTAGAAAAATATTTTTCACAGCTGTATAGATGAGACTAGAGCTAGAATGTTTAAAGTTATAGAAATTTTTAATTGCACAGAATTTTTAAAAAAAAGTTTTGCTTAACCTTCTCCTACTTACACACTTCCATGGTACTTAGAAGGTATGAAAAGGGGGTGATCTTTTGCAGCATTTAGAGGATTCTACTGTAACATACTTTAAATTTACAGTGATTTAAAATATTGGCATAAGGCAATAACATCCCTCACTGAAAAAGCCCTGCCTTTTCCCTACTCTTGGCTGCATATTCACATCCTTATTATCACTCCTGCTGGCAGAAGCGTCCAGGCAGGTACACACTGCTTCAAGACAGGAAACTTTTGCGGAGTAACTCTAACTAGGTGAAAAGATGGTAAATATTAACATTAGAAGCTTCCTTATAAAATGATGATATTAAAGTACATGCTGAAAAAATGGTGTGTAACTTATGCATTCTGAGATTCTGAGGATAGACAGGGATTTCCTGAAGTCAGGAAGAAGAAATACAGTAATCAGAGCATACAGAATATTTTATCATAGGTAAATGGACGTGAATAATTTCCTAGCACTTAAATTCAATCAAAAATGTCTAATATTCATTTTTTTTATTAAAACCTTTCCTAAATTGCAATCTGAACCTTCCGTATACCAATCTAAAGGAATAATTAAAACTGTAATTCTTTAATCATGTTTCCTTTTACTCTGTGACTTTGCTGGAGCTATGGCTGTAGGTGAAATAGTTACATTGAATAGAAATACAGGTTGTCTGGGCAAAAGATTATTAAACTTCTGAGATAATGTAACACAAGCACTATGAATTATTACTAAAGTATTTTAGTGTATTTGTTGTAGTTATCTGTGGTTTAAGGTGAGATTAAGTTTTTTATTAAGAAAACAACATGGTTTTTGTTATTTTTAACTTATGGATCATTGGAACCTAGCTTTAGTTTACTTTTTTAACACTAACTGCAAGATGTTGTTTCCCCTGGAGTTTGTGAAAATATTCTATTCTGAAGGTAAAGATTGTTCTTTTCCAGTTGAAACTGTAGACCACTAAATTATATGAGTGACCAATATTAAAAGTATCATAAAAAATTTTTGCTTTCTCTGCACCCCTTTTTTATCTTTTCCAAGTTTAAATAGAAAACCAAAGAAACTTGAATTTTCATTCCAAGATGATTTTTTCACTACCCTTTACCATCTTGGCAGGTGGAATATATGCTGAATAAAATCAATAAATATCCATTCAGTTTTAATAGTGATGAAAGTAATTTTTGTACAAACATGGCTGGAAAGGGTGTCATCCTATGAAATGCAAGGCTTCCAATGTAGGAAATTCTTATCTTATTCAACCTGCTCCACTTATTTCAAACTACAATTACAGTTTAACTAAGTTAGAAATTTTTACTTGAAAACCAAATCTTGCATCAGGGTTAAGTGCTAATAATTAATACAGATTTGGCACAGATAAGACAAAATGAAGACCTGCTGGATTCTGTGTGAAACATTTCAGTTCTTTACAATGCCATGCTAGAACAAAAAACCATCATGGAGTTTTTCTTTTGAAGTTTTCTGAATATTTATGTAAATACTGTGATTTTTTAGTCTTTTTCCCAGCAAACAGAAATAATGACAACACAAAAAGAAAAAAACCCCACATGTACTATCTCCAGAATACATGAAGTGTGTGTTTTTCAAATTATGATTTTCTTCATACTTTGATGAAATCATTATTCTTCTAATAAAACAAAACAAATCTATCTGTCACAGATTGTTCTCTGTGTCATTTTTGATTATGTTAGTGCTTTCCCATGGTATATTTAAATTGACTTTGCAGGTTATTTTGTTACTTCTTCCATTAACTGTCAGAAACTAAATGGGTCACTGTCAAATAAATTTAATTAATGAAAAAAATGATTATTTGGTTGCTAGTATTTTATAGATTTTATGGTTTGGGTTGTTTTTTTTTTATTTATTTTCTGTAAAAAACATGTCTTTCTTGTTCTGTTTTTATTTTGATGTGTATTTCATTAGGGATAGGATTATCAGTATGGGAGAAATAGAGAAACCAAAGTGAAGGGGAAATAAGCAGAATGGGCTGTCCATATGTTATTCATGTGAGAACTGTTCCTAAGATGCTCTGTCCTTTGGCCCTGTTGTCCCAAGCTCCCCAAAATGTGTCATTTAAGACCTGGAGTTATTCACAGAAACTGCTTGAGATTAAGCTGAATATTGTTGAGGGTGAGACCTGGAAGCATATGCTTGTCAGAGGAAAGCATGTTCTTTCCATCTTCTCACAGTTCTCACTCCATCCAAGTCTCATCCACTGCAATTCACAATCTGGGCACCAGGAAGAAATATTTTGTATAAATAGTCTGGGCAAAGTGGCACCAATTTCTGTGTCCTCCTCTGTCTGGCTGTAGTTTCAGCTGCAGCTGTTCAGGAGCTGCTGTGTAACAGTGAAGCTGGTCCTGGGGGGAAGGCACTGGCACAAGTGTGAGGGGTGAGACAGACACTTTGGGCAGTCCCAAGGACAGTCCTACAGAAACCCTTCCCAGTCAGAGCCTCAGCAGGTGCCGAATGATGAGTGCCTCAAAAATCAGGCCATCTGCCTAGGAATCTGAGAATTGATTTAGGAATGCAATTTCACCCTATTTCTATCTAAATTGAAAATTCTAGCTAACTTTTTCCAATAGTAATATTCTCTTGAAAGTATATTTAAAACCCTATAAATGTGTTTTAAAGTTTTTGGTGTCTGTCAGTAACATCAAAAAATTATTAACGCATTCCTCCTGTCATGGTCCACTGATGATGAAATCCTTATTTTAGGGGGAAGATAGAAAAAAAAGCAATGTAATGATAATGACATTTATGATAATTAAGAAAATATTAAATAAAACTGTTTGAAGAGGATCAGGTCATTGCAGTCAATCAAATTAGTGCTAAGTGGTTTTGTTATAAAGTTGTGTTGATGAATTTGTTTTGCTTTGTAATACAAAGTATCTACGTCTCTATTAAGAGTGAAGTTTTATGCTTGCATATATAATAATACTTTTACCTTTTCTACTAAGTAGTCTTGTCTTTCATGGAAAGGGTAAAGACTATTCCACAAAGAAAATAAGAATGTTTAGCCCCCATTGCTTTTTCTTTGCTGTAAATCATAACTTTTATTGCCATAAAGTAAATGGCTTTGAAATGTGAAATAATTAAAAAAAATTCTAATTTACTTCAGAAAATATTTCACACAAAATATATCATGCTTTTCCACTAAAATAGTGACATCCTATAATATTCTGCAGTAGTGAGGACAAAGCAGGTCTGCAGACTTTGGTACTAACTAGTACTGGTCCTAACCTGGTTGGGCATTGTCACATGTTTACAGGGCCATTACATAATAAAAGAGAAGGGGGAAAATGGAGAAATACTGCTCAGAAGTTTCACTGAGTTCCCCCATTAATTACACTGCAGCCTGGTCCCCCTTTGTAAAACCCATCAAAGTCTTTACATTACTCAGTGGTTTTTCTTCCCTTTACTGAATTTTCAGTTTTTCTCTTTGTTTTTTTTTCACCCTTCCCTCTTTTTTGAAGCCATGTAGTTTAGGCAATGATTTGTTTGATCATGCTGCAGCACTTAACAGGCTTTCAGACTTGAAGATACTTTTAAAAGAGTTTATTTCAGTTAATATTTAACTTGCTAAATTGTCAGAAGTGCTGTGGAAGTCAGGTACATCTGATTTCTCCAATTCACCTCACTGATTAAGTAAGGTGTTTCCAAGGAACGTTTGAGTAGCATTTATGAGCATGGAGAAGTAGATTGTGAAAGAAGTGTGTGCTATTGGAGCTTCTGGTTTATGTCTCATCTCTTGCAATAGTAAAGTGAACCTAATAGCCTGTATTCATGGAGCACTATGTTCTGTGTTAAGATATTGTTTTGAAATGTGTAAGGCAGAATGAACTGAATGAATATGTGCATAAAAAACACCTGTGTCACACACTGAGGTTTAGACCAGATTGAAGGCACCAATTCTTATGAAAATGTACTCAGATCGATTGTATTCTAGAGACATAGTCTATAAGAAATAGTTCCTGTGTTTATACTTTCTGCCTTTCTGAACATTTAGATTATGAATATCTTTTAGGTTCCTAGTTATATAATCTGTTTACTTGGAAAATGTAAATATATGGGCATTAGTTATATAATCTAAATAGAATCAAATGAAAGTTTTCATCACAAACCTCCATGACTATTTACTGTTTTGCCTATTTGTTGGCCATTTTCTGTATGTATTTATAACAAGGAAAGGCTGAACTTGTGATGCACTATGAAAGATGCTTAGATACCACACTTCTTACTACTCCTAGGAAGTGAATGTATGCAGTAGGTTTGATTAGATTTTATAATTTCTAATAATTTTGACATTTCTGCATATTATCAATTGGTTTAATTTTTTTTCTAAGTTTAGTTCTAAAAATCTGTTCATACTGAAAGTTTCTAAAAGATGAGTTCCTTTGAAAAGTCTTCATGTTCTGTTTTAATCACACAATTCAAACACACTTTAAAAATAATATTACAAAGCCACTATTTTTTAAAGCTAGGATATTGATGTGTTGAAGAAATTTAATTTGTTCTTAAAAGCTTCTGACTGAGGAAGGTCATCAGAATTAGGTTTGAACTTCACACTTACAACCCAGGACAATTTAAAGGGCTGCTTCTTTTTTCTTCAGTGTACAAAGTATATTTATAAGGCTGATAGTTCCTGGTTTTCCGACATGCATAATTCATTGCCTCAAGTCAATCCCTATGAACCTTTACAAAAGCCAAGGCTGGTCAGTAATTGAAATCTTCATAGATGTAATTCAGTATAAGCAGAGGTAGCGGGAGGAGGCTTTCTGCTCTTTGTGTGTGTAGTATTGCAAGAAAAAAATAATCTCTTCAAACCCATGAATTTCATTGTAATTGTATAAAATTTTCATGGAAATTCAGGCCAGTAGAGTGGGTGAACCAATTTAAAGACCCATAAAAGATGAAGTCACCAAGAGCTAGGGTCCCACTTCAAGAGACTGAGAACACAAGGGTTTATCTTGTAGTGTGGCTCAAAAAGGCGAGCTGCGTTGAGCCAGAAGCTCATTGTCATCTAGAATGAAATCATCCTATCGTCCTCATCCTACCCCATGATTGTTGATCTGGACTAAATCCATCAATTACTTGACTTTTAGTGAGCCATTTTAGGTGACAACACTGGTATTAAACTAAGCTGCTACAACAAACGAACACATTCCTTTCACCTTAATAAGCTGAAGAATTACTATGGCATGTCACCTTTACCAGAACTGGCACAAAAGAGCACAGTCACACTGCTGGGAGCAGCATGAGAGCCATGCCCAGTGACAAAGAGCTGTTAGATAACTTCGCTGCCTAATGGACCACATTTCCACTAGGCAGTAAATAATAGTATGACTTTCAAGCAACACTGGCAACATCACAGGCAAAATTGCAAATTATAAAGGGTGATGTAAGTGACAGCTTGAGAGGTGACATAGTAGGTGAGAACCTCTTGGTATTCCTATTTTCCTAAAATTGAAACCACATATCTTATCTAAAGATAGGTCTGCACTGCAGCCCAAAGCATGACTGCAGCTCATCTTGGCAGATGCAAACTAGTTTTTAGGGCAGCAGTTAAAGTGCTGATAGCTGGAGCTGCAGAGTGCTGACCGCTGAGACCCTGGGTAAATATTCACGTGATGAGTGTGTGCTGAGCTGCTATGTCCATGTCCTTGTTACTACAGAGGCTCTACTGGTGCACAGACACCCTGTGAGATAAGCAGCTTTTCAACTCTGGCCTCTTGGAAGAAGATGACTACTCTAAGCAGTAAGCTTGTGCAAATCAGAATCCTTTGTGGCACCTGTGTAAGATGAGAACCAGCATCTAGGAAAATGCCCATACTTCCTGTTACTACTGTAGGTTATGTTCACAAAATATATGGTTGTGGCAAACTTTGTACCAGAAAAATGTATTATGTACTTAATGTTGTGGCCTTTTTCACTAATAGTTTTCTGTAAGGAAGGAAAAATGCAGCAAAAATAGATACATGTTAAGCCATCTTGACATGATTCTCATTCAATATTTTCTGAGCCTGAATTACTGTTGTTCCCTTCTCTTTTAATCTGTACAACATAACTAAAAAGTGGGTGTAAGAAATTAATATTCTGATTTGCTAGCATTAATACTAACACCTTCCTTGTGTTCACTCCACAGTAGATCAGATGATTAGACAACATGCATTGCAGAGGAAGATAAAAGCTTTATTTTTCAAAAGTGGTAAATTCTCAGTGTGTCTATGAAATTCAATGAAACCACAGAATGCTTTAGTCAACACCTTTGTTCTTTTTAAATATCTGGAAAGAGACTTGTACACAGTGCCCTGTCTCTTTGAGTAGTTTACATTTGTGCTGTGTGAGTGTGAAATCCCATCACCCTTTGAAGGCGCTGACCTTCAGTGACTCTGCACAGATTCAGCTTGCTGAGCATTTGACAGAGCTGTGTGAAGCTCAAGTTCCCTTTTTATTGACAACAGTAGATTGTGCTGTAAGAAATACTATGAAAGTACATTGTAATTATGTAATTTTATTCCTAATTATAGATAACAGTCGCAGGTCACCTGTTTGAAAAGAACCCCCAGGCTGTAGCACTGTCTCCGACTTCTTGCTTTGTTTCTAGGTTCTATATCAGTGAGGCTTGGCTGTTTGTGATGGATTTGTGCTGTGGGCTGATTTTTTATTTTTCTTCTTTTTTTTTTTTTTAAATCCCCATAACAATTCAGAAAATGTAATTCTGTCGTTTAGAAGAGTGAGTCTTCAGGAAAATGTCTTGTTTTGTTCATGATAAAACACTTAAGACAGATGAAGTGGTGCATAGCCTTCCTTCTGAGGGTGTGCATTTTATGTCACTGAGAAAACTGGCAGAGTTTATTATAAGCCTCTGAACAAAAATCACAATTCACACAGGCTTAAGAGAGAATTGTTAGTATTTAGTTGCTAATATCTATGGCTCTGCTGAACTTCTTGAGGCTGCTGTGTATAACTGCAATATATAGGGACCTTTCCTAAGGAATTAAGTTGTTTTGTTTTGCATACTCACAACCACAAGAGGATTTTCCCTTGAGCGCTCTGAACCAAGGCAGTACAGGGTTACAAAAAAAAGACTATATATTTTGTATTCTTGGTATGCCTTCTATATCTTGCTGACCCCAGGACTCCTTGTGATGGTTGGTGAGAATTATGTTAAATATTGTTCAGATAGTACTCTCTGCAATTTAACTAAAATCATTATTATAAGTTATTTTGACGTATAAAAATATTGTTCCTTAAGTAAATTCCTACAGTCTACACCTCTGGCAGAGATGCACTAAAATACGTTATAAAGTGATTTCTTTAGCCATAACAAGCCATAGAAACTGTCTCTCCTGATCTCTATTGCATGGTTCTTGTCAGTTTATTGCAATGGGATAAGCAAGCTCAAAAAACAAAACTTCAGAAATTGCATTTGCCAAATGAATTTCAAAAACTTTTTAGTTTTTAATATATTTCATCATTCTTTTAGCTGCTCCATATTTTTCTGAGTATTTGCTGTTCTTTAGATCTTTCTATCTGAATGTTTTTTCTTCAATTTTGTTTTGAAAATTCTGATGCTTTAAGAGTAGAAATTATTAAAGATTTATCTTTGTATGATTGCAGCTAGTACAGTTGCCAAATCTTTTCTAAGCATATTTGTCAAGAGAGGTTGTAAATAATTTTCAAATGGATTGCCTAATAGCAAGTGACAAAAGGGAATTCAACTCAGTTGTAGAAGATTGATGGATTTGAGTTTTCCCCTGCATTTTAGGCTTTGGATCTGTACTCATTTGTAGATCCTACTTCATGAGGTTTGTTTATTTTATCTGTCACTGAAGTTACATATACAACAGCTCCCAAAAGCTTTACTGTTCTTGGAGGACAGAGTGGGTAGGGCGTCAGTGTGACTCCTGGTGGATACAGCTGCGGTTCAAGTGCTGCACAGCTGTGGATGGACTGTATCACATCAGCTTGTGAAGTCCTGGTGTCCACTAGAAGTGTAGATACATACTTTTGCCTGCCCAATTTATTCTTTATTAGGCTGAGCCTTGCTGGGGGGCAGAAATATTTTGGTTCCACAAGTATATGCCAAGTAGCTGGCATTTTCATTTCCATGCCACCCCAAAACTTTCTCAGCCCCCCTGGCTCATCAGAAGCCTGGCTAAGCCTGCTTGGATGGCTTAGGAGTGCACAGTAGGTCTTTTTCAAGGCCAGGGATCTGGCCTGCCTATCAGAGGTTTAAATTTGGTATTACATAGCATAATCCACCAAATGCTTTGACTGTTATATTCCCTGTAAAAATCAAGCAGATTTTGCTGAACTAGACAGCCCCATTGGATCATGTACTAGCAAATTATTTATGATAAAAACATAAGCATAAAATTGTAGCTGCATTTCAAAATTACAGACTGAGGAATAGTCAAGAGAGTCCTAATCCTTGACTGCTGCTTTTAGGTACTATTGCAATAGAACCAATATAATGCTGTCTAGAGTCTAACTTGGTGAACTGAAAATGCTTTATTGAGCAGGAGAGCTCTGCTTTAGGACTTGTGGGGTGTTTCTGCTAGTTTTTTTTTAAGCCCTTTTTATAGCTTCACAGAATTTAGAATGAATAATTACCATTACAACATCTAATGCAGCCTGCTATTTATCACAGTCCATTCAGTGACATGCTGTTAATTTGTTGTTGAGCTCAATAACTTGTATTACTGAAGAACATCTCGTGCTTGATCAAAGGGCATTTCTTGAAAGGCATCCAGCATTTGTGTGAAGGAGAGATGAGAATCTATGATATCTCTTAAAAGTTTATTTAAATAGATGGTTTTTGTTGCCATTTAAGGTGAGCATTTACATTTAAAACATTAATCTTGCCTTGCATGTGTTTTAAACCTTCATCTTGAAAGATAGAGTCTTAATTTTATGTATTCAAAAGCACCCTGGTAAAGTCAGTGGAATTATTCTTAAAATATAAGTTTCTGAATTTGCCCAAGACTGTGTGTAAACAGAAATAGAGAGCAACACCCATAACTATAAGTAATCTGGGCTCCTAGGATTGCTACAAATGGTAAAACTTAATCTCATTAAACTTGAATACATATTCATTAATAATTATGAGGACTGAGCCTATATAAAAAAGACAAAATAACTTTAGTTCAACGCCTAAACAGATCTCCTAACTACTCTGTTCTGGAGTTCAGCTAGATGTCTTTTTCATCTTTTTGTATGAGAAGTTTGAATTTAAAAGTTGTGAAGAAATAAGCAGAACAGATTATACTGTGTTTTAATTGTAGAATGATATTTATGTTTGAGAATACGCATTGCTGTGTGTCTCATATGAACTGGATGATTTGTTTTAGGTTTTCAACATAGTCTAGATGTTGTGAGCTAACAACCTGTAAATAGATTAATATTATTTAAAGAGAAATATTAAAATTAGATTAAAATTTATAAAGGAAAAGACCTGCAGAGAAGAGAACAATAGGTTTTTTGGGAAGAAAATTTCAAAAACAATTGCATTAAGTTCTTTCCTGCTCTTTAAAATGAGGATCCAAGAAAATGATTATTTCTATCATTACCATTCTAGTAATAAGAGAGAATAAGATATATGATGTAATAATTTAACTATTTATTTTATTAGAAAAAGATGTTTAAAATCAGTGAATTTAAAATCAGTGAGGGGAGGCAGTTCTAAAATTATGTGAGGAGAAAATAGAGATTGATAAATTAGGCTCAAATTATTCATTGAATATGTTTTGTGTACTTGAAAATTGGAAATTTACTTGGAATTACTGAATTCATGACTGTTCAATACAATATTTTACAACTTCAATTCATTAAGTTCAATACAATATTTTACTTCATCAAATCTAGAAGCTGTATTAATTGTATCAAAGTCAGATCATATTTAAAAGGGAAAAATGGGTTTTATGACAACTGAAAGTCAAATATTGAAGAAAAAAGAAAAATAGCTCAATTTCATCATCTATTTCCTGATTAATGCATTTGTCAAAGAGTGAGAACAGACATGAAGTATTTTTCCTGTGGACTGCAGAAGAACTTTTGTTTTTTCAGATTTTATTTTCTTCCCCTGCAGTTTTTATTGCTGACCAACACATTGTAGGGTTTGGGGCACCCCTTTGGTCAAGCTGGGCCCAGCTGTCCCAGCTGTGTTCCCTCCCAGCCTCTCATGCACCCTCAGCCTCTTTGCTGGTGGGATGGGCTGAGAAGTGGGAGAACAGTCCCTTGCCAGCTCTTATGGGGCAAACACTGAGCTCCTGGTGACGCAGGGCATCCTGCAGCAGGCTGGTGCCAGGGAGGGTTTGTGCTAAACACACATTCCTTCCTGACAGTGTGAGCAGGTAACATCTGCCTGAAGGAGCACAGGTTGACATGCTTGGTGAAGGTACTTCTACCTTAAAGTACTTGCAATGAACTAAAGCAAAAATATTTATGTGAACTGTGGTTACTTAATAAACCTGGCATCACATGCTCTACGAGGCCTTTTTATGTAGAAGTGACATATTGAGATTATTAAAATAAATGAAGTATTTCATGTTTACTGAAAAGAACTGAATTTTCTGGGTCTCTAAGACTGATGTATTGTGTTACTTGGATTGGCTTGAATTTCTAATGAGATTCAAATGAGTAAAATTAGCAATTGAATGTATCCTCAGAGGTAAGTGCCATCCCCTTGTGTGCTCTGAACTAGAGCAGCATTTGCCATCAGCTGTTTCTAGTTTCTACACGTTTGTGTGTGACTGGTAATAAACCCAGTAGAGTGGCTGGGGTTACTAGCATGATCACAGTTTGCATAAATACAATTATGCCCTTTCCAAGTGAGGGTTTGTTTGTGCATCTTTGGCAGAGGGGTAGAAGAAGAAGAAAGCATGTCGGACTTTGCAGCTGATTGTGTAGATAACGTCTTGGATGAGTTTCAGGACTAATCTAAGTAGGCAGCAGCCCAGAATAATTAGGGTTGGTGAAATTGCCCAGCTGATTATTTTGCATGCTGAGCTTGCTGTTGTTGCTGTGAGAGAGGTTAGTGTTTGGTGCAGTGGCTGCTGCTGAAGATAGGGAGAAGATGAGCTGCATGGTTGCCTCAGGCTGCAGTGGCAGCCATGGCCTGAAGGAAGCAGGAACAACAAACAAGGCCTGAGTCCTTAACCCTTACCTCCATCTCCTTGGCCTCCATCTCCCAAAATACACATCACTAGCCCTCAGTGCAGAAAATTTCACTTCTCTCTAAAAAACTGAGAAATTTTCTTTGGCTCTGGACGTATCTGCTAACATTTCTGGTCTCCTGCAGAACAGAGGGGATCAAAGGATGAGTAATGTCTTTCTAATAAATTTTTTCAGATCATAATCTAAACCAGCACATTGACCTCCCCCCCTTTGTCTCTATAGATGATACCTATTATAAGGATGGGAATAACATGTGCAAAAGTACTATTGCAGTGACAGAACAGTTCTTTATGATTGGTGGGCCCTTAAAAACAGTTTTTTCTTCCACAGAAAGAATTTTTTTAAAGTTATTGCCACTGACATGTATAATATATACTTTCAAAACCAGAAAATGAATTGATGACTGGAATATTAAAGTGAAATAATGAATTACTCTTCTCCTTTCATATTCTATAACATCCTCAGAAGGAAAAATATCCCACCTGTTAGAGGGAATCTCACATGTGCAAGTTGTTACTACTGGGGAAAAGGAGAGGTAATAAAATAAGGATTTTGGGCTCATTTGTATTTGCTAACTTTATTTCTTCAGTTTAGGACCATAGTAGTCATTAAAAAAAAAAAAAAGGAAACACGAATAAGGAAACTCCTTTCTCATTGGTGTTTTTTTTGGTTGGTGCAATAGGCCAATAGGTGCAGGAATATGAAAACATAATATTTGAGAATAGGTAGGCTTTAATCTCCAGACTTTATTTTGGGGCTATACTAATTACTTTGCTTCTCTTCTTTCCTTTTGCTATCGGTCTGGACAATATTGCTAACTATGTCTGAGTTTCTCATACTAGTCATGATGGTGGTGATAGCATGAAGTCAATTCAGAAACTGGGAAGTTTTTGAACTGGTTATATAGAAGTCAAGAAAATGATGGAGAAGGAAATTGAATGTGGTGAAAGAGAAGATATAATAGTAATTGTGAGTGTATTCCTGAAGGCTGTTTCACCCAGCCAACCACCTCACAGGATTCTGGTGGGACCCATATTGGTAGTCAGCAGGAAGAGCAGTGCCATCAGGAATGGTGAGTAAAGCAGCCTGAAAACAAAGGTTTGGTCTCCAGGATGACAAGGTGGGAGCTGCAGATCCCTGATGGCCAGTGGCATCTCCATGGTGCTCTGCAGCAGAGAAATCTCGGCTCTGCAGCCAGTAGAGGAGTTCTGTTGCTTTTTTAGGTGTAATCAAGTTTATTTGTTGACAGGGGCATTATTGTAAAACCATCAAAGTGTGTTTCCTACATTTAACTTTAACATCAATTTATATTTTAAATGTGTATTTGAAGAGTTTGCACGAAGACCTAGACAATAAGATTATTTTCTATTAAATCAATCTGGTCAGAATATTTTTGGCTTCCCTGAATTTAGTAGGAAGTTTCTCAAATGCATCAACTGGAGTGAGGATTGGTGTTTTAATTACAAAAAGTTAATTCAGTTAACTTAAGCACTTTCAAGATAACCTATTTTAACAAATGCAAATGCTCAGCCACTTTCTTGCAAAGACTAATCAGATTAGATTTTTCTGCTAGAAGCCAATAGAAGCTGAACATGACAGTTTGTGTAAGTTTCAAGTGGTAATTTGACTCAAATTTCTTAAGGAATCTTCTCAAGTAAAACAACATAAAAATTGAAAGTGGTAGAAAATTTTAATATCAGGAACAAGCATGAATAAAAAAAGATTGTTAAGTTATAAATATTTAAATATCTGACTTTGAAGCAAGTCCACATTTATGTGGAGGACCTGTAAAATGCCTGGAACAACTTCTGCTTGGTATATACTAAAAAACTTTGGAAAAGAAATAAAGAAGAAAATATTTTTCCTTGCTTGTGCACTTTCAATGACAGTATTTATATTTTCCTAATTTTTATTAGGAAAATAATTTTATTTTCCCAAGACTTTGGGAAAAGTCTTGAAAGTCAAACCTGGTTTTCCTGGGAGCCATAATTTTGAATTAAATATTTTTTGCCTTTAAGAAAAGTCTGAATTATTTACTTTAAGAGGAAACCAAAACTATGATTAATTATTAGTATGATAAGCCTTTGCTATGATAATGTATTGGCATACCAGATAAGGTCTGCTCTCAAATGTCTGTGCAGATGTGACTAAGTAAAGCACTTATACATCTGCTGTGAAAATCATCTGCATATAATTATTAATTGCATCTGTGCCAAGACTGCAATGTTTTTGCAAAGCTCTGCCTCATCATTGATTGAAATTTTTAGTCTTCTTTCCAAACACATTGATGTTTTTTGAGGAGGTGTTTGAATTGCATCTATACAAATACTTGAATATGAAGGCTGGTGAGTTATCTTTATGATTTTCTGAAAGTTTCTTTTTATGAGCATATTTAGAAAAAAGTATCATCATGATTGTAGTTTCAGCACTGCAAAAGAGAAGTGTATTGGTGGAAGTGTAAGATTCAAACCAGGGAAATTCTGACTGGTGGTGGATAGCAGATGGACTTTTGAAGTCCGGGGTTAAAATATCTTTCTGATAAGAAGGTTGTGAGGATTACATCTTTTTATAGCATCACACACATGACTAAGCAGTAAAAAGCATGTTATCTACATTCTTTTTTCTAAACTAGGTTGTGCTGCAAAGCTTATGTCATGATACAATGTGGAATTGTAATGCAGTTGAAAATCGTGCACATGACATGTTTTGCTTCCATGAAGTGCATTCCTCACAAAATAAAAGGCTCACAGTCTGCATAAATTATAGATGAGAAAAAATTTAAGTTATATGTTGCTTTTAGCCAGATGCTTCAGCTAGAAAATAATAAAAGTGTTTTGGCACTACAAGTTCTTACGTATTATAAGGCTAAGATAATGGAATTTCAGAATTTAAATTTTTAATACTGTGCTCAGGCAAAGTGACAATAAAATATAGTGTTTAATCCAAATTAACCTCAAGGTTTTCTGGCCCAGATTTTATTTTTGCAGTTTTAGATATTTCTATCTACAGGAAGTTTAATTTTTCATAATTAGCTTCTTGATTGAACTTATTGGTAAACAACCTACGCATTCTTATCTTTTGTCTGACATTACTCACATTTGCAGAATGACTTCATTTGAGATGGAATGATCTCCTAAGCCAGTGAGGAGAACAATACAACACATTATTTGTTAAGAATGGAAAGAATGAGAGAATACAATCATTATAATCTAGTGCTCATTCACTGCGGTGAACTTCAAAGGGCTGGTTCGTTAGTTGTGACCTTCTTTCTATGCTATAACTTCTCAGAGTGTTAATGATTTTCCCTATGGATGCAGCTTGTGAAGATTTGCTGCTCAGGACGCCTGAAGTGTAACAGTTATAAACTGCTGAAAAGAGATGGGGGATATAAATGAAAACTGAGAAACAAAGCT
>JAYDZK010000113.1:132212918-132250376 GCA_034509185.1 Euphonia xanthogaster
ATATAAATGAAAACTGAGAAACAAAGCTCCTTAGTGCCTTTGCAAAGTCTTAAAGCAAACCAGAGTTTGTTGAGTGGTTTTGAAGAATGCCTATACTACTAGGTGTATCTAGGATGTTGAAGTCTTTAGTCAGTGAAAGATTATGCATTTTTCCCCCTCTGTTTACTTTTTATGTCCTGTGACATGAATAAACAACCATCTGCCCTACAGAAGCCCCATAATCCTCTAATTCAAGTCTTTGGGATTAACCACCTTTTATCCAAACATATTTCTGTGTCTAGTCTTTAGTCTTTTTAATGTTCTGGCCTTTTTTTCCCTGCTAGTCCTGGATAAAGCATTGCCCTTAAGAGTGACCTTTAATGTAATAACTGTCTTGGAAGATGTAAGCACCACCATTAAAATTTCTTCTGGTTTTTCTTATATTAATAGTCTTACTTCTTAGCAAACAGAGAAACTAGGGCGTTTGTTTGTTTGAGGGGAAGAAGAAGGCTGTTTGTTAACTAAATTTCAAAACCCATCATTCTGACACAGGATAAGATTGGGCCAAAGAAAGTTGTAATTATATTCACATAAGAAATTTAATTAGGAAAGAAACAACTTAAAACCTTTATATTATGGATAAAAAATAATGTTCATTTGCTTGCGATTTGTTCACAGTGGATTCATTCCTGTGGTATTTTGGTGGTAAAACACTTGGCAAATCATTTCCTAGCAGTGATGGTTTAATTATATGAAAAAATATGGATAATGAAGTAGTCAGAAAGTATCTGCCAACCTGAGGAATCAGAATCGTAGAGCAGGATCTGTCTTTGCATTTTCTGGCACCCTAGTAAAGAAAGGGAGATAAAACATTTGGAACAGAGAGCAGAGAGAAGAAAAAAATAATAGTGGTAGCAAAGAAAAGGGAGAAAAATGGAACAGTGTGGACCTGGGAAAAGGCATTTGCAACACAGAGAACTGGGACACGGGGCTGATGTAGGTCTCTGCAGTAGGATAGGAGGGCAGTAAATCCAGGCTAACACCCTGGATTCGCACGTAAGAGCACAGAATTGCAGTGCAGCAAACAGAGCAATCATGAAGATAATGCCTGTCATTGACATGAGTCAGACTGATAAAACAGCTAAAAGCATTTCTAATGCAAATCTTCCAAGTTCTCTCATGGCTGCTCACTGCACGGCCCTTGTGAAAGAGAATTCAAATGATCTGTTTCTGGAACTTTTGATCTTTTATCGCAATTTCAGTTGCTTGAAACAGCTGTTCTGTTTTCCTGAAGTTCAGTGCTGGTTTGGTCAGCAAACAGGATGGAATGACATATGTTCTTGAAGAGAAAGTGAATTGCAGTGGGGATGAGACATATTTTCTACTCTGAACACCTATCCTTTTGCTTGTGTGTATCAGATCAAAATAATCCCACTGACAGCGAAGCAAGTAAAAGAGAGATACAAATAAGCAGTTCTGCATACAAAGAAAGTAAAGGCATACTTCCTTCTTTCTTTTCAACTTCTGAGTGATAAATTTTGAGAGCATTAATGAAGCAAAATTTCAATGCTGTTAGATTCTATACTCCTAAGTAAGTCTATACAAATTGCCTCTGTTTTGCTCTCTTACCTAATTTTTCTAATTTGAAATTTTTTGTGAATGGGATGTGGGATCCAGTGCACTCTCATAAGTCTGCAGACAGCAACAAGCTGAGTAGTGTTGTTGAAACATTTGAAGGATGGGATGCCATCCAGAGGGACCTGGACAAGCTCAAGAAGAGGTCCATGGGAACATCATGAGGTTCAACAAAGCCAAGTGCTTGTGCTACACCCAGGTCAGGGCAACCCCAGTATTGATCCAGGCTGGGGGATGAACAGATTGAGAGCAGCCCTGCCCAGAAGGACCTGGGGGTGCTGGTGGGTGAGAGGCTGGACATGACCCAGCCATGGTCACTCCCAGCCCAGAAAGCCAAACGTGTCCTGGGCTGCATCCAGAGCCGTGTGGGCAGCAGGGTGAGGGAGGGGATTCTGCCCCTCTGCTCTGCTCTGCTCTGGTGAGACCCCACCTGCAGGGCTGCACCCAGCTCTGGGAGTCCCAAAATAAGGATGTGGACCTTTTGGAAAAAGTCCAGAGGAGGCCACCAAGATAATCAGAGAGCTGAAGCACTTCTCCTGGGAGAGAGGCTGAGAGAATTGGGGCTGTTCAGCCTGGAGAAGAAAAGGCTCTAAAGAGACCTTAGAGCACCTTCCAGTACCTAAAATGGGCCTACAGGAAAGATGGAGATGGATTTTTTACGAGGGAGTGTAGTGATAGAATAAGGGGGAATGGTTTTCAAGAGGAAGAGGAGAGTTTTAGATGTGAGGAAGACAGTTTTTAAAAAAAGGGTGGTAAACCACTAGCACTAGCACTAGGATGCCCAGAGATGAGGTAGATGGGAATGGGGATCCCTGGAAATTTTCAAGGTCTGGTGGGCTGGCCTCAGAGCTACCAGGTGCAGTAGAAAATACCCCTGCACATTGCAGTGGAGTTAGACTAGGAGTTTTAGAGATTCCTTACAATCCAAACTATTCTATGAATCTACAGGATTGTATTTTTAAAGTATTCTGAGATTAAAGGGTGAAATTTGCTATACTGGTGTTTGGTGAAGAAAATAGGCAAGTATATGGCAGTGGCCCTGGTGATGCTGTAAATCCATGTTGCATGCTACCAATATTTTAAAACAATTTTTTAAATATCTGAAATTAGTCCATTATACCAGAGAGATTTATCTATCTGTTAAGATAAATTAATATCTGTTAAGATAAATTATTTCAAAAGAAAAAATTACTAGCATCAGGAAATTCATGAACATCCAGAAAAATCCATGGTTTTAGAAATGTTTCCTAAACAGTCAATTCACTAGAAAAAAATGCAGATTGTATACTATGCAATAATCTAAGCTTGCTATGCACTTCACTTGTTTTGCTTACATCTCTGCATTGTTACACAGAACTCACAACTAAAGAAATGGAAAGTAGAGAAAAAGCAGAGAACTTGACACTATCAAAGCATTTGCCATTTCTTATTAATTTGTTTTGCGACTGTCATGATTTATAACAAAAATTGTTTTCATGTTTCATTATGTTACTCTTAGTGGTGAGTCCTATTATTATTTGATTTTATGCAAATTTATAAAAAAATTAAAATATGGGGAACAAATAAACTCTGAAGATACTTTCTCATTCAATGTAGAAATTCAAAAAAGCAAAATGTTCATTAATCTTATGAGATTGTATTCCTAGCACAATAAATTTGTTTAGTATCAGTTGTATTATTCCTTCTTTACCCTCAGCTCAAAGTGTTTTATTTCCTCATAAGATGACATTAAAATTGGTGTCTTAGTGAAAAGAGCATCCGTCCCTGTCAAATCTCTTCACTCCACTAATGCTCATTTGCCGTCCTCCTTGTAAAGACCCCAGAGATGTGGGAGAAAAAGATGGTTTATTTCTCAATTCCAAAAATCAGAAAAGTTCTGCTTGCAAAGCAAGTTCCAGTTGGAGTTGTACAAGTTTGAAGAGGCTCTTGAGGTACAGGCTGATTTTTCTGTGGAAACAGTGCCTTTTAAAATTGTAGTATGGGGATATTCATCCAGAAATCGCCAAACTTCAGTGTGGAGCTCCAAATTTTTGTATTTCCTTTTACCTGAACAGCGACTGCAAATCTTAGTTCTATTTGTGATGTTCATTGGCAACTTTTGCGTTTTCTCTCAGCAAAGGTGACTTTCTGAAGTTCTTGTTGTGAAAGTTAGAGGTATATGAGTTTCCACTTATGCCAGCTTCTAAGAAATTATATGTCTTTTACCCAGCATCAGGTCTTTAGAACTCTGCAAAGAAAATGGCTGAAAAGTACCAGCAGTTGGTAGTGGAAATCCAGCATGGCAAGTGCATGTGATGCTTAATGTTGGCAGACTGAAAGCTCTTCATTAAAGTATGGAACTCGCTCTAGGGATAGATTTTAATATGCACTGAAAGATACTTTTTGCCTGTTGTTGAGAAGTATTTCTACTGGTAGGAAAGGGTACAAAAATTGAATTTTCTTTTCAGTTTTAAATGTTAATGTGTCCTGGTATCTGTTGTCCGGGGTCATGAATAATGAACAAGGCAGAGCAAAGGGCAAAATATGCAAGTCATGAATTCAGAAGTCAGCTGAGAATTTTTCTATTTCCTTTGGAGACATTTATATGGTTTATGGTTATCTTCTACTAAGTATAATGTTAATGCATAGTGAAAGCAAGAAATCTAGTTGAGCTTGTTTATATCTGTAACTTACTCCATTGTTCCAGCAGCAAACAATGTGAAACAATATGGTAATATGAAATAATAGGAAATAAATGTCCAGGAATAAGTACTGAAACAGTGTGGTGATGTTTTAAAATGTTGACTGTTTATAGTAATGTTGAAGCAGATATAATACTATCATTTTTCTTTATCAAGTGCATTGTGTTCTCCATAGTGTGCACAGTGTAGTGCAGATTTTGGACAAAGTTCTAATGAGAAAGAAGTTGGGGATTTATGTGCATTGTGTGCAGAAGGGCTAAGTAATGAAAACAATTGATGTAGAACTGATTAACAAAGCAGTATTCAACATCTGAAAAATGAGCATTGTTTTACTGCAATCAGATCTTTTTCATTTTGAAGTTCTGGAACAATTCCATTAAATACAGCATTAGCTGCTTACAGAAAGACCAAAAGTTTGCAAATTTTCATGTAAGGCTTTTGTAGCAATGCACATTCTGGCATAATATACCTCATGTGACCCTAGTCACCAAAGGCAAATTGTTTCAAGCTACAAAAGTAATTACTCTTGACAGATGAAAGTGATGTATTATCATTTTTGCTAAATTTTATACATTAAATTACTAATTTAATGTATAAAATTAGTATTTTTTACTAAATTATTGATTTAATTTATTTAATTTAATTACTGTATTTTATAAATTAAGAAATGAGAATTTTGTATATGCGGAAACACATTTTTTCTCTCAATTCTAAAAAAAAATGTGTCCATGAAAACCTTCAGTGTATTTAATGTAGTTTAATTAATGGGCATACTTCTGTTTCAGCGATCCTTATTTCTGTAGAGTTAGCAGAAAGCAAAACAAAAAAATCCCCATCAACACTTACTTAAAAGGACTATATCTATATAAAACAAAGCCAAGTATTTTCCTAAGCCGGAAGAAATAAACTACTCCATAAATACAACGCGAGAAATGCCGACCAAATTCTTTCTCACACCTGTATTTGGAATGCAATCTGACAAATTCTGGGTGATGTCAAGTATGGACCAAGAACAGTATTTTGATGTTAGTAAATGCAGAATAATACTTGCTGAGGTATAATTAATGCTTTTATAATATTGACATTACCAATATATGAATTGAGGAAAAAAGTATGTGTGTATACTCCCAAGCATCATAGTTGTGATCACATTTATTTATTTATTTTTTTCTTTTATTTATTCAGACTAATTTAATTTACATTAGCTTTGTGTGAAATGGCCAAACTAGGTGAATTTTTAATGTAATTTCTTTCTCTTTTCCAAGTTATCATTCTAGAATGTGATTTAACTCAAAAGCAAACAAGAACTTTTAAAAGAAGAGCTTTTAAAAAAAGTTACTGGTGTAAAAATTCAGGTTACTCTTGAGAACTAAATTCACAGTGTGCCAAAAAAAGATTCTACAAATCAGCCTGATGGATCTAAACTCTGGGCATTCACCTTTGAGTAGGTATTTGCTCCTTTGTGCACAGAATCAGAGCCCATCTCTCATTACTTCTTCCCTTGAACAACACTGCTGTGTTTCAGAATCACATGTGAATTAAAAAATGTAAGTAAGTAGATTGCATGGTCAGCTATACTTTGCTTCCTGAAATATTTGAATGTACCAATCTCTTGTTGCTTATTACCCCATGGTCTTTTTTCAGCATCTGCCTTTTTCACTGTAGGAAATGGATGGTATCTGGAGAAATGAGACATATTTATTCTTTTAATTCTTATTATTTTAATGGTCCAATCTTTTAATGGTTCTTTGCAGAACACTCATCACGGTAGTGTTTGAATGGCTTGCATTCATTCCTTTATCTCTATAAGTGGAAGAAAGCTTTATTATCTTGGTTTTATGGGCTGGAAATCAATGGATCACTGTCAGAACTAAGCCTAGCATTCAGATCCCTTATATTTTGAGTCCTTTGCTCATTACTCTTTTGTGAAGAACTGAAGATCCACATTTCAGCTAACTATTTTTATAATTATTAGATTTCAGTTGGGGTTGCTTCCTAAAATCTGGGTTCTGTTCAGGCACAAAGCATTTAAACAAAGCAAGAGATCAAATTTTTCCTTCATTCAGTTCACTTTCCTCTAACTGCCAGGCTTGCTTCTTCAACTTTCTGTGTGACTGTCTTCTTCCTTCTTCTGGGTCTTGTAAAATTTGCAAAAATCAAAATCTCTAAATTCTTAAATTGTGATATGCATTTCACTCTCTTCTATTAGCATTTGTTCATTCCTGTGCATTGACATCTTAACCCTTTTTCTGCGTCCAAAGCTCTCCCAAATTTGCTCTTTTTATGATTAATCTCCTCTAGCAGATTAAGTAACTAAGGCATTGTACAAGGCCAGGGCTGGGAACAGGGTCTGAAGTCTCCAGTGTGGAATGTCTGCCTTTGTTACACAGCTTTTGAGGAAGAACAACCCACATCGGTGCCTCCTTGTGCCGTCTGCCTGCGAGTTCTCCTGGTGGGTGCCTTTAAACCAGGCAAAGAATTGCAGTCTTGACATCCACCATACCCCATTTGCTGGTTACACAACAGCTCTGGAGTGTTTGCTACTGGAGTAGACAGCTTCCACAGAAGCTAAAAAGTGCATGAATCTTGCAGAGTCAACTATTTTATTATGCATATCTTAGATGACATAGCTCCCATTCCTCAGCGCACCCAAGCTGTCAGGATGAGGTCAATGGTCATGTAGGTCTCCTGTTACACTGTGGATTGGTAGCTCATAAGCTATGACTTACTCTAAGGTGTCACCTGCAATGCTTCCTGGTCATGTTCAGGGACACAAAGAATGAGGTATGAAAGCAGCAGCTGCCAGTGAGGAGACTGTGGCATTGTACTGGCTCAGGAACTTTCCTCATGGTTTGATGCAGGTTGAGACAAGTAGCTGAGTAAAATTGTATTGAGAGTTGTCTTGCTCTAGGATTTCACACACCTATTTATTTAACTCCCATGTCCGATTACACGATGTTGGTTGCATGTAGAAATAAAGTAGAAAAGATTTGGAAAATAAATATAAAACATTTTATGGTTGCAAGGGACACTTAAGTTAAAGGCTTTGAAGGATCCTATTGAACTTCTGTGCTCCCTAGGAACAGGCAATCTCCTACTAAGTTCTTCGGGTGGGCAGTAGCTGAAATTAAAGAAAAAGTGCAGTGAAGTTTTACTTTCCCCCTATTGGAACACTTTTATACTTGGAAATATATGAAGTTGGGAAATAGGGTTTTTTTTATTGTAAAATTTTTTTGCTTCTGACTTTACTTCATGAAATAACAAATTCCTTATTATACTTTCCTTATAAAAGAAAGGACGTTGCAAAAACAAGCAAAGGAGAAAGTTACAAGAAACATCTTAATAACACGGTCATTTATGAAATTGAATGTTGGAACTAGAGAATCTTCCCATCCAAATAATTCTCCTATTCTATGAAATGTAGAAACCATTTTTTATGGCATAAGATCTCATTTGAAATCAATAATGAAGAAGAAAGGAAGCTGAATTGTGGCAGAGAAGCAGTTAAAATCTGTAACTGTTTACATTGAGATGAGCAGTTTGCCAAAGTTGTTATTCCCAAAGCATATCATACTTTCCATTTCTTTATCGGATTTGACAGAGGATGATCTAAAAAAAAAAAAGGAAAAGCAGAACAGCAATGTCACCCTAAAAAGTCATTAACTGTTTGTGCTGTGTACAGTGTGTAGCTGTGAGCATAGCCAATTCTATGTTTGCAAAATCCTGTGGTATCTCTTTATTTCAACAAATTAATCTGTACATTCGGAAAAAGCTGTGGTATCTCCTTATTTCAACAAATTCAAGAAAGGGAATTACAAATCACAGTTCATTATAAAATGTAAAATAATAAATTTTAATGATGTCACTGTTTGTACATTTTCAGTATTACCAATCAAAATCTCATTTGAATCCAATTTTATTTTCTTTTGATAGGTATTAAGAGGCCAAATTTACTTGCATGATAATAAGCAGCAACAGAAAAATACTGACAGCTAAAATTATTTCTAATCACTATAAAATAAGTAAAATATTATCACAGACTTTAAAAAAAATGGCAGATTCAGGTAATACCATAGTCTAATCATAAAAATTATTATAGCTTATTCATGCTCTGCATTTTTATAAAACCTTCACTCTGACAAGACTGCAGTTCTTCCAGTACAGCGAAGATGCTCTATGCAATTTTGTCTGTGCTGAGCAGACAGAGGCAGAAGAGCCTTTTGGGGAGGCTAAGAAAAGTTTGCTGAGCAGTCTTCCAAGCGTCTAATGGAGGCATTTCCAAGTGTTCATTGCCAGATTTAAATCAGGGGAATGATCCTTTTGTTGTTTACAAATCAGCTGGCCATATCTGGTCAGGTCATTGTGTTGACACCTGTGCCGGCTGTATCCCATACCTGTTTTTTTTCACATCTAAGTGTTATATTCATTCATATTAAGAATGCATAATAAAAAGAGGCAACCTCTTTAATTTAATATGAAAAAAAACCAAAAACCAAAATCCTCCAATCAATCAAAAATGTTTACATGTAGTTTTCATATTTCTTGCTATGTTTCTTCATTAAGGACTTTCAGCTTCATACTGCGTAGAGATGAAAAAGTAGTTCATGAGTGAAGTGCATAAGCCTTTGGACTAATTATGGAGATAACATGATGCCTTTTCTGTTAGTCTTCTTTAGGCAGTAGCAGGTTAGTTTGCTAGCAGTTTATCTGAAAATGAAAGTGAACTGGACAGTCACCAGACAAATGTAAAACCTTGGTTTGAAGAGTTGTGTTAATCTGGATAAATTATATTGCCAAGGTAAGGTGCGTACCTAAGGAAATGAGCAAATGAAGCAAGGGAGAGGATGGTTTGAAACTGGCTGTACTACAACTGTCTTACTCAACTCTATCTGAAGTCAACTGAAGCCCTTTTGAAGTATATTGCTTTGTTGTCCTAAATACATTTGTAACTAGAATAAGTTACTGAGCTCCTTTTAAGCAAGAGTCTCTGTGTTTACATCACAATTATACACCTTGTATTTTGTGATGTAGCTCTTCTACCTGAAGAAGAGAAGGCTGGTCCAGCCTCTCCTACAAAATGTGATTCCTTCTGAAAACCTCCGTGTGACCCAGACAAGTTACGTTATCTGAAGGACTGCTTTGAGCAATCAGAGCCTCCATAGTGTAGGGCCTGGTCCAATTTATGAGACAGAATTCCCTGATGGTTTTGCAAGCATTAAGTATTATGAAATACTTTTTTTTTGCTTCTCTTATCACAAATTTTCAGAAATTTAAACATGAACAAGTAGAGGATTTGAGGGAATTTTCCTTGAAAAGTAGTGGAAAATCCTGACCTTTTGCTTAAAGTCATTCTGGAAATATTTAGCCTCACGAGATATATTTTTGGGTAATTGTGATCATAGAAAAACAAGAGACTGAGATTAAATCCCTTATGTAACTTTTATTGCAGCTTCAGCTACCATGAAGGCTATAATTATGAGTGTAGTTCTTGTTGACTGTGGAAAGGTCCCTGAGCAATGTGCTTCTTTATGTATTCAGCGAAATGAAATAATTGCAGAGCTAACATCCCCTATTCTTCTGTGGACACTTCTTCCATTGTTCTGTATTCTTCTGAAATAATGAAGACAGTGCAAATTACAATGAAAAAATATACCTTTTTTCATTAGGATTCTAAATTAATTTAAAATGCAAATTGCATCTCTATCTCTCTATGTATTACTTTAACAATCGTACTCTTAATTCTCCACAACATATTTTAAACCATATTGGTTTTTTTGAAGTACATTCTTAGGGAATTTCTGTTCAAAGGAGGTTTCCATCTAGCTTGTATACATAAACATGAGCAATCTTGAATAAATGTTTGGAATATGATTTTTTTTTCTGTTTGTTTTAATAATATAATAAATTTTCCTGCATATTCTGTGAGTAGATTTGTGTAAATTCTTTCCATTTTCTAAGAATAGGTATGATAGAGCAGGGAAAAGGCAGAACTAAAATCCTAGAAAATATAAAAAAAAAAAAATCAAGCCCCGTATTTCTCATGTTTGGCACTGAAAATTGTTTGGAACATTTAAAAGTGTTTGATGGTACATCTGTATTTCAGCAGCTCATTTTGAGAGGTTAATTGTCACATCTTATTTATTTCATTATGCAGACAATCCACAAAGAGCAATTCCTTGAATTTAACCCTGATTCCTGGAGAACATTCTCACAGCACCAGAGCTCTCAGGAGACAAATAATTTTGCATTTAGATCTGCATTTAGATTATGTTCAGTAACTAAGGAAAGGGGTCATTAACTGAAGAAACAATGATATTAGCTAGCTACTTATTTAAGTTACACCTTTCTTTCTGTGCACAGAAGATCCATTGTGGGGATGGGGGACTTTGCCATAGTATTATGCAATATTATATGGAAATACATTTCTATACATTTGTATAGGGACTAAACAAATGCTTCATGGCAAGCTAAGTCTTGTACCACCCTTACCTTCTGAATATTTAATTTTTCAACCTGACTTTCCTCTTAATGTAATGTATATATGAATTTTCCTACATGTATGTATAAACATGTGTACATGAGCAAAATAACCTTCATTGTGCTTAAGTGTCTTAAAAAACAACCACCATCATTGGTATTTTATTTTTGCACATCTGTTCTTCAAGCTGTAACCCAGGTGCAACAGATCATTGCTCTGAACTAATTTGATTATGCAGCATCACACTGTCAAGCCTATGCACAGAAGGTATGAAACTAAATAAGACAGTTGATTATGATTTTTACTTCTGGGATTCACTGGAGTTTCATTTTCAGATTCCTTTTCCTCTTTAAAGAGGTAATTAATTTCCTTCAAAGAAGATGGTTTGACAAAAATAACATGTAAGCCAGCTTAAAACAAAAGGTGTTTTTACATATACCAAATTACTTTCTTCATCATGACTGCTAAAGGGGACATCAATAATTAATGATCCAATTACTAGTTTACAAAGGCTTTTATTGCAGTGTCAAGGTGATGAAAGAGCCTCTTCCTCTGTTTTTTTTTTGCTTCCATTACAGCTAACTGAATCAGCAGATGCACTGCATATTTCTAGATCATTTAAGGCATGTGTGCTGCCAGGGATGGATGATGCTTTGGACTTACACCTGCTATCAAGCTCTTGTGTCTTAAAGCAAATACTTTTAAAAATAAAGTGAATGTATGTTTGTCTCCAGCAGTTTAGTTTTGAGAAGGTAGCAGGTTAAAAATTATACTTGTTTAGACAACCAGAAAGTTATTTGTTCTCTGCATGTGAAATGTTAGATCAGGTTTAAAGAAAAAAAAACTGCTATGATTTGTAAAGAAATGCTGCATGTCTTTGTTACACACAGTTTAAAAGGTGACATTTGCCACAATAGTTTTATTTCCCTCTTGATTGTTAGGTAGAATTTTGAAATTTGCCCATGTCTTTCTGCATAATGTAAACTGAGAGTTACAGACAAGAAAACAAATCAGTTTAACTTCTGAATGATGATTTACTATTGAAATACTAGTTCAAGTATGTAATACAGAGGATTTTGTTAAGGTTATTTTTATTTCTATTCTGAAATGTGCATTTCCTCATCAGTTCTCAAGATATTTAGAGTGAATTTAGAGCCTTCTTCTGTAGTCACTGAGAGTTTCTAAGAAATTATTGGTAATGCTATGCATAAAAACATGAACTGGATCTTTTTTGCATTGCTCCTTCCCTTCAGCTGTCCATGGCTGTAGGATAACAGCCATATCTGAGGGTAAAAGTAAAAATGTATTTTCATCCCAAACAAAATCTAAAAACTGAACGGAAAACAGCAGCAAGTATCAGGAATTTAGATAGTTGTTTGATTATTTTATAAGACTGTTTCACCTCAAAAATTTTATTTAAAATTATTATTGTTGTTGATGAATTTTTCTATTAGATAAAAATAATTATATACATTATTTTTATGTTTATCTCTTACTGAAAATCACAAAATAAGTAATTCTTAATATCACTTTTTCGTAGCAAGATGTCAGTGGTCTTGACTGGAAGTAGTGGAGAGAAAGGAAAAAGATCTGATTAATGAAACAACTGGGTGATCCTCAGTCATGATATATGGGTGGCTGCTGAGCTGCTGATGGAAATTGATTCTAGATAATGATGTGCCTATGAAGGAACCATCTCTATGCTAGTAATGTCTCCTTTCATTAGGGTTAGCTCTACAAGACATTGGGGATAAAAGGAAACTGTTATGAATAAATAACAGTTTCTTTAAACCTAAGCTAAGAGGACGTTTCTTTATGTTTCTTTAAACCTAAGCTAAGAAGACTTTTCTTCCTGACATGTTCACTATTTCAGCTTTACTTATGGTTGATAGTTCTCTTGATGAAATTGGTACAGCTCTGTCATGAGTACAACTGGCATGTTAAGTCCTTGTCCTTATTTGTGAATTTGATATTGTGCCTCATGAAGAATCCATTCCTTTGCTATCTTTCTTGGTCTCCTGTTGTCTTCATTTTTCAAATTTGAAGCTTGCTTATTAATTAAGATATACTGATTCAAAGTAGCTTGGGGTTATTTTCTATAGTAATTAGTGTTGGCATCAAAGCAGTAAAGATTGAAAGTAAATTAGTACATAGTATGGGGAGGTTTTTTGTTTTTCTTTGTTGGTTTCTTTTTTCTTTTGTTAATAAGTATTAGAAGGAACTATGCATATAGAAAACGTTATTATAGGCTCCCTGTCAACATATGTCCATTACTAAAAGGAATGAAAATGCACCTGGTTATATACAGCCTCTCAAAGGGAGAGAGCTTATTTCTGTCCAAATAGAAATAGGGTCACATTTAGGATTCAATTAATGTGAATTAAATCCTATGGCCATGAGACTTGGAGATGCCAGGCAGCCTTGTTGGAGCTACTCTGACAGTAATTTTGGCACAGTCACAACTGCAGGATATGGAAAGAGTGTATATCTGCAGAAAGCTGAGTATAGGGTAAGCCAGCAAGAAGTGAATTGCATAAGCAAATATGTCTACTAATGCTAAATAGAGTTTTCCTGAAGTTACTTATTTCTTCAGTTTAACCAAGCCTTCTTCAGTGAGTGTAAATAAAATGGTAATGAAAAGTCTAATGGAAATAGGTACTGAGAGCACACAAAACCCCCAACCTGTTTCCTAAACTTTCCAGCTGTTTCTCACAAATTTTCAGAGTGCTCCAATTATGAACTGTCTTCACTTCCAGGGGGCTATAAGGCTTGTTTCCAACTGGCTTGTCAGGTTTTACCGTTGCCTTCCTGTTGTCAGCAAAACAGTTGAATTTGCCTGGACTGGTTTCCGAGTCTGAGGACGGAATTTCTTGTGCCTGTGTGGTTTGGTTCCCAGTTGTGCAGCAGCTCCAGCACATCACAGAGCCATTGGATGCTGTGCTTCCTTAGCAGTTGTCAAGATGGCTCATTTTTCTGAATCAGGGTTTCAGTGATTCAGGAAATACAAGGTTTTTCTTCACCTTCTAGACACCAAATAATTCCTCTGTGTATTATATCTAAGAACTTGTTAACTTCAGTAGACTAGTCTGTGAAAAATGTTGGGCTCATTGGGAACACCTAAATGGGCTGATTTTAGTTGATGAGAACATTTTCACAGTATTATACAGCACTAAGCTGCTGAAACAAGGGCCAGATGTGAGATTCTTTTATAGGATTATTCTTCCCTGCATTGTTTGCTCTTTATATGAGTCCCTCATTCAGGTGTAGGCAAGCTGGTATTGCTGATTGTGGTTGCAGGCCTGAGATGGTGAAGAACTTGTGGTTGAGCTGTCAGTTGCAACCTTAAGATCAAGGGATGCGTGGTCACAACACACAATCAGGGAAGATGTGTAGGGTCAGCCCAGGAATACATATGTGGTCTTTGTGGATGTGAATAGGGAAGAAAAAGGAAAAAATATGTATTTTAAAAGTAATAATGAAAGAGTAATAAATTGCTTTTGATTACTTGCTGCTGGGCATGATCCAAAAATACTGTCTTATTGAAACTTTTCAATGTGTGTTTTCCTTTGCATTCTGCCAAAAGAACTTCCTTTTTTCAGGTACAGGCTCTAAATAAGCATCTTCCTAAGATAAAATCTTAAAGATAATCAGGCAAGAGAGAAACCCATAGGATATTATACTTAATTAGTTTTAGTTTTCTATGGTCTTATTAGAGTGGCAGGGAATATATAACAAAGGTGTGGAAACCTGAAAAGTTTGAATCCTAATAAGGAAACAAACTGGCAATGGTGTTCTGGAACCACAGTATAAAATGTCTGGCTGTCTCCCATAACTAAACTGTACCTGACCATTTTCTAGTTGATTAAGTTTGTGTACTGAATCATATGATAGAGGTCATGGTGTGGCATATAGGGTCACACTTCAGGTGTCATGTGAGAGACATAAGTGTATAAGGTCATCCAGCTTGTGTACTGAGCTGTGACCAAGTGTATTTGCCATGTTTATACGCTTTCTTTCAATTAATTCCAAGGAAAGACATTTTTCAAAATATGTTTGATGAACAGACTGAGCATAATTTTGTTTTAGAAAATGTAATTTTGAAGAAAGTATTCTCTGTGATTTAAATCCTTCCAGCAAAACATAATTTAAAAATATACTTCCAGTAAATATTCTATCAATAGTGATCCTAAGTCTCATTTTCAGAAAGAGAACCAGAATGAAATAGACATGCTGAAACCCTTTCACCTTTACATTAGGTAAGCCTTTACATCAAGAGTAATATCTTTTTTGTTAAGCAGTTCTTGTAGTAGTTGAAAGCAGGGCTACATAGTTTTTGAGGGTAAACCAGGGTCTTAAAGTAAAATCTTTTAGTAAGATTTTCCCCTGAACAGTATCCCTTAAAACAAAAATACAGAGACATTCAGGACATTACTAAGTTCTCAGTGACTAGCCCATGAGGTCTAGAGACATTCCTTTGGTAGCAGCATCTCTATTCAATAGCTGTGTGGTGTCAATGTCATTGTTCTTGCCACATGGGTATGCACTGTTACCTGCTCCCACCTCCCTCAGTCTTTTCTCTCACCTGCCCTGTGGAATGCAGCACTCTGCTCTTCACTAATGAAGATTTATACATTTTTCTCCTAATTGCTGCATTTCTCTGTATTTCACATATTAAAAGTCAAAATATATTTCATATTCTTTATATAAAGAACAGCTTCTCTTCTTTTGCTTTGGTAGGACCAGGTATTTCAGACATTTTCCTAGGCTGTTCCATGTTGAAAGTTGACAAATCCAGAGAAATATTAGTTTCCCAAGAAGAAATGTTGGAATGCATGGTAGAAATTTTCAACGCGTGCTGCAAGCCTTGCAGGAAGGTGCTTCTTTTTTGTATTCAGTGCTCAAACTTCATCAGTGACTGTGTTGGAAAATATTTCTGTGCTTTACAGTCAGCTGTGTGACAGGCAGCTTTACGTTTGCTCCTGCACCAAAAGCTAGAATGTCCCTGAAATGTCCAGAGCTGACAAAGCAATTGTTTAAGCACTCGTATAATCACCTCCAGGCAGTTCTAGCTGTGTAGCTCCTCTTTGGAATCACCCACTGTGTGGCTGTCTGGATGGATAGTATTGCAAACACAGAAAGTAACCTGCTTAAATAGAAGTTCTCAAGAGCTGTAGTTCACTTTTTACTTCACTCCAGAGACCTTCTGGCACAGGGCTGCACTGGGAGCTGTGCATTCAGGAGAAGGAGATAGACACTTGGGTTGTGTTCAGCTCACTGTATCTTATGCTGAAAATTAGCTTGGAGGGGGAAAATACTCACTTAATTGCAAGGTTAAATAATTTGCAGTTTTGAGTAATGACGTATATGTACCATTACTGGCTCAAGTAGTCAGAAGTATGTGTTCAGTATACACCATGTAGTCAGGTAGTCTCCTCAGCCTGAAGAATTTAAAGTCATGTGACCTGTCCTTTTTGGCAATGAGATTTGCATTTGAGGACAAGTTTTTGTTTTTTTTGGTTCAAAGCAAGATTATGTTTTTATTTTACTAAGGGAAACAGTTGACAGTTTAGAGAGTTCTTGCTTTAGGTAGAAAGGGCCTGGGTTATGCTTCTATCCTCTGTGAAGATTTTG
Source organism: Euphonia xanthogaster (assembly GCA_034509185.1). Taxonomy (NCBI): domain Eukaryota; kingdom Metazoa; phylum Chordata; class Aves; order Passeriformes; family Fringillidae; genus Euphonia; species Euphonia xanthogaster. The sequence continues at coordinate 132,229,323 of JAYDZK010000113.1, forward strand.
GGCACTTTAGAGCCTCCAAATAACTCTGTATGAGTAGAACAGCCAATTACATGGAGTGCTCTATGTCTAGCCTGTTTGGAAGATAAATGGTTCTGGACTTGACCATGAACTTAAACAGCATTCAAAAAAGAGTAGACATGCACCTTGAATGTTAGATACAAATTCCTTAATGCTTTATAAAAAATACTTAATTACTGTATTTCTTGTGGGAAAGTCATTATAGTAAACAAAAAAAAGAAACTGACCAAACTTCCTTTAAAATATACTCTAACATTCAAAGTTCCAATTGCTACAGGAAGGTCCCATTGCTGGGGGTTCCTGAATGTAGAAAAAAACCCCTTTTCCTCTGCCTGTTTGGCTTTGTAAAGAGTAAATAAGAAAAGCATGCTGAACACCAGTAAGGTCACAAAGGCTCCAGTTTAACCGTGTTTCCACAGAAGGGCAAGGTTACTGATGCTGTGGTTCTCCCAACCTGATTAGTCCATGGAAGCTTTCCATATACACACGGAACTCATTGACATTAATAAGAGCAGACCTCACATATGTCCTTTCCTATGTCCAGCTGCACTCCTGAACTCAAAAGGCATCTGAATATTGCTATAATGGCATAAACTAGGATTGTATCTTCCTTAGTAATATATTAGGTCCCTTTTCCATGAATCATGATTTTGATGTTATATCTTTTTAAATTTATCAACAAAGTGAATTTTTTTTTCCTGTGTAATTTTTGCTGGATACTCTAAATGTATATATTCTCAATAATAAAGTATTTTCTGTAGTGGATGATTAATTTCTAAGAGAGCAGCAAGTGCATTTCCTGGTACTCAGAGTTACAACTATGGTGTCTGTGTTACAAAAGATTGTGGTTTAACTTTTATTTCTTTACCTTTTTTTTCTGTTTCTTTACTTTTATTTTTTTTCTTGTATGCAAAGACCTATGTGCTTTACATATATTACTTTTAATTTTAGAAGATTTCAAAAATCATTTACCTAGTCAAGATTTTAATATTTCTAGGATTCCATTGAAAAACTGGTGTCCAGTGACTTTATCAAGCTATTAGTTTTATTTCAAAAAGTTGTAAGTATATATATTAAGCCATACGTGTCTGTCATAGAAATGTAATACACTACAGGGCTTCCAGACAATCATCCTTTTATTAACTTGCATAGTATTTATGCCTGTCATTTAGATCAATTAATACAGTATTAAGGGCAAAATCTAGAAGATCTACAGTGGCTTTACAACTTCTAATTTATATGATAATTTTTGGAAACATGTAACTGCATATTTTACACAGATAAAACCAAAACAGTGTTTGGATGGAGCTGTTGCTTATTTTAATTTGTCATTTTATAAATGCCAATTATTTAATATTTACTGTGAGACACATCTACAATAAATGAAAGCCTTCTACATCTTGTTTGAAAAGAAGGGAAAATGGTCGAGCAAGATGAGGGAGTGCTTTTATCAGGTAACAGGCTCAATTTTGCAAGTGTTCCTCTGTGCAGCTTTAGTTCCAGGGCTTATCATTTGATGAAGAGTAACTATTTTTGCAAAATGACTGAATCTAATCTTGGACACATACTGTTGGTGGATGCACCATACTGTAATAAATGGGTAAGCGGACTTGGAGTAAGCAGAAACCAGCTATACCAGCAGATGAGCCTGGGACCAATGCTTAAGGGCCCTAGGGAATTTGTAAAACAGGCAATATGTAGGCTGGAACTCTTGCTATCCTCTGGATATCTCTAAATGTATATTTATGAGTAAGGGCTAGATCTTCATCAGCTCACTGATGATTTCACACAGTACTCCTTGAAGCAATGTCTGGAGGCAAAAGTGGCACTGGAAATTCCATTGCAGAACTAGCTTTAGCAAAATGTTACTACCTTTCAAAAGAGTATTTCTTTCCCCATTGTCAGGATAGCCACACTTTTATCTGTAATACAGGCAAGATGTTAGCATTCATGGCAAAGCAGTTTTGGTAACAATTTCCCATTTTTAAATGTGATTTTCCTTTCAAGAGTCAAGAAATGTTCTTAATAGATTTACAGCCTATTTATTATTTAGAAAATAATAATTAATTGATGCCTCAAAATAATTTTATGAAGTTACTTTATCATTGTTTTTAAGAAAGAAAAGGCTATTTAATAAGCTACAAGATTTCTGCAATGTGTAAGGGACTAAGTTCGAAGTATATTTGTGAAAACAAAGCCTTTGTATTTTGAATATTTCCTTCTTTCAAATGAAAATGAGACTTGATTTTTTTTTTCATACAGCATATGAAAATCTCTATTTTAGTGAAAAACTTGTATTTCTCATTGTACATATACAATATACTAAGTTGGACCAGATGATCTCAAAGGGCTTTTCCAACCTAGTTAATTCTGTGGTACCTCTCCAAGGAGAATGTTTTACTTTACTAAAGGTTCTTTTGACTTTTTGTAGTTTTATAGTATAAAACTACAAAACTATATCATCTACTGCAAAGTGAATACAGTGTGACATTGTTTTAAGTATTTTATTGATGTGATTAATAATTAATGATAATTTGTGTTAGAAAAGCAAAGAAATAAGTTCCTTAAGACATTCTGTATAGTATAGTTTATATAGTAGGGCTGTATCTTCACATTCTTTCTGTAAAGTTTTCTAGACAAGTGTTAAGACAGTGCTAAGACTTGTTACATTTCACCACTCTACTGATGTAGCTCCAGAGGAATAGGCTGAGCAATGTTGAAGCAGGATCTGAAGTAACAGAAATAGAAAAATGCTTTTTGAGGTCTCTATTAAGGAACTCTGAACTACTTCACTTAACTTTGGTCAAATTTGGTAGAAAATGAAACATTTGTTTCCTGCACATGGTAATATAAAAATATTATGCATGTAAAATGCATATTTTTCATGTAACATGGAGTAACAAAGGTGAGGGGGAAAAAAAGACAGAACCATAATAGTGCAGAATGTGTGGGCATAATTTACAGTTTAAAGTACCTACATAAAAGAGAATTTTTTATTAAAATAGATGAGTCATTCCCTAATTCTTTGGACAGCAGCATTAATTTAGATCTCTTCTTAAACTGTTTTTCAAACCTTTCTTTCTACCGTGTCTGCCATGGAGGTTAAATTCTGACTCTATGAAATATTTATGTTTTGTCAAAACCCAAAACACTCCCGTTTGTGGGGTACCTGCACTTACTAGAATTCATCCTCATATTTGGACAGTAGACAAAGCAAAGTTAATATGCTTTTTTTTCTCAATATAGTTTCTAGATTTTTTTAAATTTAACTTTCCTTAATATCATCTACTTCAAAGTGAATACAGTGTGCCATTGTTTTAAGTATTTTATTGATGTGATTAGAATAATTTGTGTTAGAAAAGCAAAGAAATAAGTTCCTTAAGACATTCTGTATTCAAATGCTTTCCCTTCTGGATATTTTATTAAAAATACAATTTCCCTTTTCATTTAATTTACTGTAAATAATTTTATAGGGACAGTTACTACATCTGGTGCAAGGATGCTTTGCTCTTTACATAATTTTATGCACACATCAACACACACAAATATATCTCCTTTCTCACTGTTTTTCATATTCCATGTACTCTGTTGTTGAAACTTTAACTTTTTCTTGGAAGCCCTTTGCAAGTCCTCCTGGCAGAGGTTACGAATCAGATAGGATAATCAGAAGTCTTTACAATTTTACTGTATCTTTGTTTGTCCTTTCTTTTGCCATTCCTTTACTGCACTATCTTGTCTGTCTGATTCTCGCAGGAGACATGGATTACAACTGGTTGGACCATACGTCTTGGCATAGCAGTGAGGCATCCCCAATGTCTTTGGTGAGACATGTGGAGCCTTACCATTTAGTTTCCTTTATCATTTTACATTTCCTTGGTTTTATTTACACCTTTGCATGTTTCTTTTTTTGTATCCTTTTTTTATCCCACACCTATAGGGGACAGTCAAAGGGGAAAAAGAAAAACTAGTGAGCAGGCAGTTTTGTCGGATTCTAACACCTTATCCGAGAGGCAAAAGAAAATGGTGTGCTTTGGTGGCCACTCCTTGGAAGAGGACTTGGAATGGTCTGAGCCTCAGATAAAAGACTCTGGGGTAGATACGTGTAGTAGCACAACCCTAAACGAGGAACATAGCCATAGTGAGAAGGTACTGAGATTATGGAGCCTGCATTTTAACCTGCTCATTTGGTCTTTGTTTGCTCTCTGTCACTCATTAAAATAGTGCATAAAATAAAAGATAGGTTGTTTCTAGAGACAATATAGCATTTCTTAAGGTGCAGAAAAGAAAAACAAATGAAAAGTCTTTGCATGCTTGCAGCTTTTACTGTTTGGCAGCCCAAGAAAAAAAACATTGAGAGGCATAAAGGAATGTTGTTCTTATGGTTGCAAATTAGCATATCTTGATATTACCTTAAAGAACAAAGTAATTAACAATAAGGATTCTACCAATTGGCTTGTTTGATTTACTATTTCCAAACTCCTGGGGCTGAAATTAAATTAATAGTTTAAACCCCAGGTGAAAAAGGGAGAAAATTGGGTCTCTCTGCCCAGAAAAGTTGTTTTTCTTTTTTCCCTTTCACTGTCATGGTTGTTCATTTGTTTGTTGCCATGTAATTTTTGTGCAGTACTGTGCAGAATTAAAGGCTTTGCCATCTGCTTTGGTATTTTTTATTTTTGCTTTCTGTTTGGTGGAGATTATGATAAATCTTTTTAGAGTTATTAGTTGTAATGGGAGCAGATTTATCTGTGCCTGCTAATTTTGCATGAAATAGAGCATGAGATAATATTTTTCTGTGTGAAAGTACTATGATTACATGAAAGAAAATCCTAACAATTCATTAATTAGGCCAATAGACAAGTAAAACTGTGCCTATGTATAGTAATGGAATAATAATGATCACTGTAACTGTTTTTTGAGTGAATTAATTATTCCAAGAAAGAAACAGAATATTAAAATGAATTAATGAATATACCTTTTAACAGTATTTTTAAATTTGAATCTAGTACTGCTGAGAGAAAGTAAAACTAAAAATATTTGTTGGTCTTGGATAACAATTGAAATGTTTGAAGTAGTGGAAAAATAAGATATTTCTTGTATCAAACTTTCAGTTTGAGTTAAACTTCTATTCCAGTATTATTCTTGTACTAGACTTTTAGCAATGTTTTTCTCAGTACTCAGGTGTAAATCTCCTTGTGTGTAGATAACAATGTGAAGTTGTCTATATCTGTCCAATCAAGATTGAAAGATCATTCTAGATGTTTACAAATTGGATTTAGTAAAATAGATAATGTTATTAAATATTAGACATCCATTTTGATGAATGATATGTCCAAATAAATATTTCCCAGCACAGTTTTCTGTCATTTTTTATATTAAATTTTAGTGTAATCATAATACTTTCATAGCATTTTAAAAATATATCAGCAAATGAAAAGTATTACTGAAATATTTTTCATTAAAATGCAATTCACTGTACTTTCCATTAACACCATATGACAGCATCCAGTAACTTGGCAACCATCCAAAGATGGAGATCGTCTCATTGGTCGGATTCTGTTAAATAAGCGACTAAAAGATGGAAGCGTGCCTAGAGATTCAGGAGCAATGCTTGGATTGAAGGTTGGTAATGAATAATTTTGAAGGTAACAACTCTCTCAGTTAAACTAGCTTCTTTTATAATTATTCTCATACTATATAGTGTATGCATACCAATATTGATAATGCCTTATCATTCTCAAAATTACAATATAGGCATTTTATATTCATTTACCTAGAGTAATTTTTCAGGGTCCTTGGCAGAATTAAAAAACTGTGTTTTTCTGAAACACTAGAGATGTTTTCAGAAGTTTTCTGGGCATGTCTTCTTAGCAAAGTATGAATTGCACCCTTGCTAGGCAAGCCAAGTCCTGTCTGTGTTCTTCAGTATGGAGCATTGCACCATGGTATAACTTCTATTTCCCAAGAAAGAGAAGTGAAAAATAAATTATCTCTCTTGAAGACCTAATCTGTGAGTTAATGACATTTTGATCCAGGTCAGAGTATGCCAATGGAACTTCCACTTTTTGAATTTTTCTCTCCTCTGATTGCTTTATTTGCCACATTTTAAAAACACAAAATGGAAAGTAGTTTAATATTACTAGATTTTATCACAAAATAATGTACTCTTTTTTAATGTATTAATGTCTTTTTCATGATGCAGTGCTCTTTAAACACATTATGAATTATTTCTGGCTCATATATTGATCTCAGTTTTGTGTGATATTATTTGCAGTTCCAGAAATACTAGTACAAGAATGAGAACAAACCATAAACAGTGAAAGAAACAATGTTGTATTTATTTTGATTCCCTATTGTTGCTGTGAGAAATTATTAAGGAGTTTAAATTTTCTGCTATTTATCATGACTCTTACTTCACCTTAGGTATACAGATTTAGGTTATTGTCACACCCTATGAATAAGGATTAATTCAGTGTAGTTATGTATTACATATACTAACATGTTTTGAAAAGATTTTCAATTTTTTATTTAATTAATAAATAATTTTTTTTTAAATCGGTGGAGAAGCCAGTTGAACATCAAGTTTTATATATTTATTTTTGTCTTATTGTCAGAAAATGCAAGAGATTAACAGTGCCCTTAGGAAGCACTTTTTTGTTTAAACATCTATGTTAAAATTTCTAAAATCTCATATTATGAAGGTGAACTCTTCAGTGAGATTCATTAATAGTTCAGATTCAAGAATAACTACTTTTTAATTTCAATAGACATCTGGAAAGAGTGATTTCCAACACTAACCTGAGTTTTCAAGTATTTACATATTGAAAGTAAACGAAACTGGATTTAGTATTACAAATTTTAAATCCCAGTATGAAGACTTCTAAGAAACCTTAAGAATTTGAAGATTATTCAGTTATGACTGGTTCTGACATGTAAGTCTGATTCTAAGATAAATATTAAGGTCAAACCTGTTGAAGTTCCCTGTAGAGAAATTTTCAGGGTGACAAGTGTTTTCATCTGACTTCCCAAGCCAAAGGGAATTTCATTGCTTAGTGTGAACATCCTGAATTGTTACATTAAGATATCTTTTTCCAATTTAAAAAAATAGTAAAGTGAGCAATCAAATGATCAATAACTTACATTGTTTTACGCAGTAATTTATAATATAATGAGATACTATGCATGTATTTGCTAAAATTTAAAAGCTTTAGGATTTTCTATTTTCACTGTTTTTCAATTGTACAAATAGTCAGAATAGCTACAAAAATAACCTGCCATAGCCAAACTTCTGTGGTGTTTTTTTCAAATGTATATGTGTTACCTGGACTACATAAAACCCAAGGAAAAAGCTGAATTCTTCTTTCTATTGCCAGAACATTTGAATAATTTAATGTAATTTTCATACTGTGAAAATACTTCCTATTTGAAACAGGTAGTAGGAGGAAAGATGACTGAATCAGGTCGACTCTGCGCATTTATCACCAAAGTTAAAAAAGGAAGCTTAGCTGATACAGTGGGGCATCTTAGACCAGGTATGTATCTACTATAGATCTATACTGCTGAGTTTCTTTTCTGAAGGTGATAACAAGTGAGCAAGTTTAATTACGTGTGAAATTATGTTGAATGGATGTGATGAAATACTGCAGAATTCAACCTGACACTGTTACTAGATAGTTGCTTTTATAAAATATATATTCTCAAGTTCAAAAAATATTTTAACGTTTTCGCTCATTTTTATATTCAAAGTAATATTCTGTTGATATCCTCCCCAGTCATTTTGTGATGTATATTTTGTTTTGAGCAAACCAAGATATGACAAAGGTATGAGCAGAACCACGTTGCCTAGGAAGTCACTTCTGTTCCAACACGCAAACCATAGATTGCTACGCTGGAGCATGTTCAAGAAATATTAACTATTAAGATAAGAACTATCTGAGCCAAGTTGATGAGCTATGATGCTTTAGTTATGAATTTTCTAAAGAGCATGTTGGGTTTTCTGTAAGCCACAGCTGCCAAAGCAAGTAAGAGCACTATCTAACTCAGCAGGGGTCCTACTGATTATATTATTGTTTCACAGAACTTTACATGTTTGAAGCTGAGCTGCAGAAAAACTTTAATACTCAGATTTTTCCTGCTTGAAGGCCTCAAAACTTGTTCTATAACACAGATTTCACAATACAAAAAACTGACAGTGGAATGGCTTAAATCGTTATTTTAAGGGCTGTCCCCAGCAAACTTCCTAAGCAGGGTGTTATTACTTACAGGTGATGAAGTATTAGAATGGAATGGAAGGATACTACAAGGAGCCACCTTTGAGGAGGTGTATAATATTATTTTAGAATCCAAACCTGAGCCGCAAGTAGAGCTTGTAGTTTCAAGACCAATAGGGTAAGTAATTTCATGTATTTTTTATATTAAATATTGCAAAATTGTTCACTTTTAGGATAGAGTATATCAAACATTCATTAACATTGTAAACAGAAAAATCTTATGCAAAACTCTGTAAACCAAAAGTGTAGCTAGAATGGTAGATCATGCCAGTGAGTAAAAAGAGCTGGTGTAAAATCCTGTGTTCTCAGATTCTCAGGCATCATCTGCTATGATGATCAAAAATAGGTTCCCTTCTCAGCTTTTCAGTTGGTGAGGCAGCCTATATCAGCTCTTAAACTGTGTTTATACTCGTTGTTGTAATTCTTGGCTGTTGATTTTTATTTCTCCATTCCCATTCTTGTAATACATAAAATTGTGAGATCATATTTGGTCTATGAACTGATGATGAACTCCATTTATTAAGAATCTACAATGCAGAATTTTGTGTGAAACATAGTATGCTAAAGCAAAAAAATCAATATGCTTTGGAAAGTCTCAAATCCACAGTCACATCACGTTCATCTAAGGAACTATTAAATTATTGCTTGTTATGTGATACTGAGCACACCTTAATGAATAGTTAGAATTGTATGGGAAGTTTTCTCTGGTGCTGTACATTGCCCATTTTCATTAACCTTCAAACCTACCTCTCAATATCTAAACTTAATTTTTTCTTGCATGGCAGTAGTTGCTTTGTTGTATTGGACTGTGAGTACTTCCTCTTCTTCAACTGTTCTTTTTCTTTCAAGTTCCTACACCCTAAAGGCATATGTATCACGTTTTTAATTCTCCATTGGAATGTGACCATATCTGGACACATCAGGGTTGTGAAGAGGGGAATGATTATCACTGATTTTGAAGATATGTACAGTTATTAAGAATTTTCTTTTTTCCCCCAGAATTTTTTGTGATATACAGGACACAACTGGACAGGGTGATTTGTAATATCATCTAGATTCCCTTTTCCATTTTAAATTGGACCAGATGATTTTTTAAGATCACTTCCAACCTGGACTGTTTTAGGATTCTATAATTATATTTTAATAAATACATGTATCCCTTTATTTTGTATAAGATGCACATTAACTTAATATAAGAAAATGTGACTAAAAATTAGGAAGGTATAAAAAAAATCTAGAACTATATAATCTGAGAACGGCATTTCAATGAGGATGACCATTATGGTTTCAGCAATAATAGAAAATTATTGTGTTGGACACATCAGGAACTTAAGGTGTAGGAACTTAATTTGGTATGACAATTTTAAACAAACTTGATAATAACAAAAAGCCGGCTTTATCTTGTCAGTGAGATGAGGGGTTATGTCCTGCATGCATATGGACTTGCAGCCCCTTTAGGGTAATGACTGTATCATCTGTCACGTCTTTGCACAGCTTGGGTGGTGTGGGTATAATAGTAATGCTAAGGGACAGACTACATTACTTGTCTCAGAAAAGGAGGTCTCAAATTAATTTTATACACAAATCTTTCATAGTATCTCTCAAAAAGAAGTTTATAGCAATTGTTTCAAGGAACAACTCACATCTTGAAAAAAACATTTTTAAAAATCTTTCTGCATTCTTTTCATTGTGTAAAATCTCCTGTATTATTTCTTGTGCTTTTATATTTGCTGTCTCTTGTTCAACTTCTTTATCATCATGCCCTCCATTATGTTGCTGTCACTTGAGCAGGTCATCTATAATTCCTTAACCCAAGTGGTATGGGCTCTCAAGATGCCTTTTTCTGCATAACCCCTTGCCTCATAGTCTGAAGAACTGAGCTAGATCAGTGATAAAAGAGTTGTTCAGTGTATTTGATTCCCAGTGTCAGTTTGCAGTAGATGTAAAAGAGTCTCAGTGATGAATACTTCCTACAAACTGGTAGGTTTTAGATTTTGCTTAGGTGTGTATAACTCTTTGGAATTTGGTATTAACAGCATAATGTCAGAAATGTTTTTCATGAGGCTAGAGCTGGTGAACTAGAAAGACTATTACTTTTTTCAGTTTAGAAGATTTCAGTTCATAATGAAATACACAACAACAATTAATAGGTTATGTTTGTCCAAGGAACCATAACTTCATAGGGTTGTGTTCTGCTCCGGGAAGTAAAGCTTCAGTGCATGTACAATATTTAAAAGTTCTTATTTCCTAGATATCAGAAGTGATATTGATTTTATTAGAATTATTGATGCCCAGTTGAAGGGTTTTGCTTTTGGATTTGGAGAAATCCTATTATTTATATGGAGAATTTCCATGATGGTTTCATGACAACACTTTAAGTACTACAAGAAATCTTCAGTTACCAGCAATTAACTTAGCTGAGAACCTGTTCGCATCCTGATATTCTGAGAACAAAGCCAGATTCCAGTAAACACAGTTATTCGTTTTTCTCTTTATTATGGGCTGAGTGCTATGAAAACTGAAGATAATGAGCTAAGCTGACAAGGCAGATAAAAATTGAAAGCCATTCTGAAAAAAATCCCAACAAAACAAAACATGCCAGTTTGTCATGCAATTTATCACTTTTTTAAATCTTAAAATAAAAATTGATGGCCAAATTGCTAATCAATGTGATCTGGCTGTCCCTTTATACAGAGGAACTTACCTATTTTCTGCCTTCTAATTCTCAGAAACAGATAACTTAAAATGCATGTTTTTTTCATGGTTTCTTCAGTTTTGGATTTGGAAGAAATAATGCACTGTGTTTTAATAATTACTCTATACAACCTGTTCGCAGTGGAACACAACTTATTATGCAGAGTCTTTATGAAACTAATTTTACTTCTCCTCCATCTGTTTATCTCTGTGAGAGTTCCTTGTAAGAAAAGCCATTCACACTACCATGAAATATGGGGATCTGTATGCTTTAGGAGTGTAAATGATAATGTTCAAAGCTCTTGAGTTTATTTTTTCAGCTATCTATAGAAAACTCCTATTCACTCTGCTCAGAATGATTTATGTATTTTATATATATATCTATCTTTTTTTTCAAGGTTTTCTTTTCAGACTCATATGGTAGAAGTTTTTTGTATTTACGAGTTAAGCTCAAGAGTGTAGTTCTGAGTCAATTGCTCGGCAAGTATTGGATCATGTTATAAATTCTCCTTATTTACAAACTTAAATATTTGCTTCTTCAACAGTGCTTGTGAGTTTCTCACAAGTTTTGGGTACCAACAACAGAGATTTTTTTCTTTTCTGTAGTGGGCACTTAGAGCAGTTTCATGCCTTCTGGTTTGATTCAATTATTGGATACTGTGCATCAACTCACTTGGAAAGATTCCTCAGTCTACTTAGTAAAGCTGTCTTTCTAGTGAGTCTTGAAAAATGTTTGGAAAAGATGTACTAAAGGTATTCTGGAAAAGTTTTTCTAAAGAAAATAAATAAGTTATTTATGTATCATACTGACTCTTTCATTGTATGAAACAGTAGATATCACTGGAACTTTTTTCATTTCCCTTTCCTTTTCATTTATCTTTGTGGAGGGTTGACCTTGACTGAGCACCAAAGACTTGCTCTCTGCATTCCCCTCCTCAGCAGGACTCGGGGAAGAAGTAAGATGAAAAAGTTTATGGGCCACTCAGCTGTTACCATTGTGGGCAAAACAAACTTGAGGAAGCTTAGTTTGTTAGGAATTAATAAAATAAAAGGATAGTGAGAAACAGAACCAAAGCTCCCTTACCCCTACCTCTCTTCTACCCAGGCTCAAATTCACTAATTTTTCCCTGTTTTTTCTGCCTCCTTCTCCACCAAGCAGTCCATGGCACGGGGAAAGGGACTTGCAGCCAGTCCTCCTCTTCAGTCTTCTTCCCTGACCTTGGTGACATTGACAATGACATTTCTCTCATGGCCTTTTTTTCTCAATGTTTTCTCTCACAGCTGCTGCACAGCTGTTTTGTCCTTTATTAAATATGTTATCACAGAGGCACCCAAGGAGCCAGCTGGGCCCAGCACAGTGCAGCCCCAGCCTCTCCTCACCGTGGCCACCCCTCAGGACTGGCTGTGGCCTTGGAGAAACCAATTGCACTGAAGCACACAACAGGATTGTAAATAGTGCTTTTGCTGTGACTCGGAGCTCAAGCTCTTCATCTGGCTTGGTTTTGCTCAAATAGCTCTGAAACTGTTTATTAGCATATTGATAGTTTTTGTTAGCATACAGTAATGTTTGCCCCCCAGAGGAATAATGTATTCCTTTGCTTGGGGGAATGTGATTGAGTGCTTTAAAATGCTCTGCACACAATTTAATACAGGTGCTGCAACATGTCTTGTATATGAAAGAATGCAATTTTGCCAAATGAACTTATTCATTTTATTTGGTTATGGAAAAGGTAAGATTGTTTAAATTTGCGATTCAAGTTCAGTAAAGAATATACTGGGATAGCCATGATTGGCAGCCAAGTATGTTTTGGTGAGGGTCCAGTAAATTTAATTAATGTATAATGTCATTGTAAAAGCTACTACTCACAGTTTTAGTCTACCATTAACTCTGAGATTGTTCTTTTATTTACTGAATTATTTTATTTGTGACTGTGCAGCCTGTCTCCTTCTTCCACCAAACATTTTCTGTAGAATTTAAGTTGACACTGAAATTATTTATACTGGATAACAGATAATCATCCCAGTAGCTGAAGACAGCCAGCAGATCATGCACCATTCCTGCGGCATTCCGTGGTGGATTGGGAAGTGTTATAGTGTAACTGAAATTTAAATATGCTTGTTAGATGAAGGATCAGCCTGTCTTAATTTTCCTGATTTCAGGGACATTCCCAGAATACCCGACAGCACACATGCACAGCTGGAGTCCAGTAAGTTTCAATTGTGGGGTAGGAAAATCTTCTCTCTCTTTTATGTAAGCACAAATAGAATGAAAAATGTCCTCTGCAGTCAGTATAGGTCTTGTCTTTTTGTCTATATTTGTCTCAATATGTCATCTTACTGTATTATCTTTCTACTTTTGTTTAATAATAAGCTATCAAAACTCAGGATATTGTGATTTAGGTTCAACATTGGTTATAAGCTTAGATGAGTTTTGATTGAAGAAAATATAATTCTAACTAATGTATAAGAACATTAATAGCAATTTTTAATTTCCTGTTCTCTTGCTGTGCATTTCAATTGCATCTTATAAACTAAAAATGGGAAAGGAATGTTCTTTTTTTACAGCCTGAGTGATAGCTACTTTGAACTCAGAATACCCATACTTTATTAGAGCCACTCAGTGCTACTTAAATTGACTAAAGTCATATTTCATGTAGGGAAGAATAACTTGTTCTTTGGCTTGGATCTGATAAGATGGATTTCAGCCTGGAGCTATTTTTTTTTTTTTTGTTTGAGAATGCTTTTATAATAGAAGCCATGAATAAATGAAATGGCATAAGCTTGATTATATTAATATGAAAAACTCCTTCAATGACTTTTTACTCATTGCCCAATTCTCAAAATTAATTTTATGTTTTGTGAGATGTGGATTGTCTTTTGTATTTATAAAGATATTTCACTTTTCCTCTATGTTTTGCATGTCAAAACTTGTCCTCTGACCATTTTCAGACCTTGTAGATTTGAAACAAAATGCACAAAAAATGTAGCATACAACTTGATATTTTTGTAAAAATCTAATTAAAAATTAGTTGATTGTATGAGATAATAAGTCAGAAGACTGAATTCATTTGACTATGGTAAAGTGTTTATTTTTGGGCCTTCAACTTATTGACATAATTACAGTCAGAAATATCTGAATAATCTATATTCCATTCTATAAATAAAAGCTCCTGATTGCATCTGATCACCAAAAGATTGAGTATCATCATTTGGTAATTTTAAATAGAATTTAAAAAGTGATATTTATCACAACTTTACTGCATGTTTGGTTATATTTCTACAATTTCTGTTTAAAGAATGTTGAAATATATGCATAACTGCTACTATGTATAAAATATTTTTGTTTATTATTACAGGTTCTAGTTCATTTGAATCTCAAAAAATGGACCGACCTTCTATTTCAGTGACTTCTCCTATGAGTCCTGGCATGTTAAGGGATGTTCCACAGTTCTTGTCTGGACAACTTTCAGTATGTAAACATTTCATTGATATTAATGTTGTACTTTTTGCAGCATATACAACTCTTACTGTCGTGCTAGCTACCTTTAACAGAAATTTCTTGTTAAACTAGCTACATTTTTTGTTTAATGCTATACATCTCAGTCTAGGCAGCAGCAGAATTTCCTAATCATATTCCATTTTTTTAGCTTTTGGAGATTTGTTATATACATGAATATGTATCTGGTAAGCTGGACTGGTAGAGTCAAATTTTCAGAAAGGTCTTGGCCTCCAGTTATGTTTGTGCTGTTGAGAGTAAACATTTTTTCAACTGCCACACTTGTGTGTAGAGTTGGTAGATTTTATTACCTGTGTGCCTGGATGTTAGGACTATTTATTTCTTATGCACTAACTTTCATATATAACTTCCTCAGATATCCCTCTGGTATTTTACTCATGTTGTGTTCTTTGTACTGATGTTACTCAGTTTTGTTCTTCACTCTCACTGAGAAGAAAGTTCATTATGTGAATATTTTTTTTAAAGGGTACTTTTTTTTTTGTAAAAAACTGAAAACATTGAGTTTTGTGCATCTTTCCATGTAAAGACATTGAGTTTTGTGCATCTTTTAAAATTCCAAAGTGTGATTTTTCAAAAGTGCTCAGTTGAGGCCTGACCTATTGAAAAGGAACGGCAAATGGAAGGGAAGCAGTGCAAAACTGGTGTTAAAGAAGTTTGGAAATGTCTCATTCATGTTACTGACAAGTTGTACATGTTGAGTGTACCATAAAAATATGCATAAAATCCAAGCAGACTGTTTCTAGGTCTCACAGAAATGGTTTATGGTATGGATAGAGGAGACAGAGAATATTTTTGTCTCTTCAGTGGCCATGATGGCTCCATCTTGCAGTGCATGAAACATTATTTGTTTGCTCATCAGAAAAACCATTTACAATACATAATTTTCTGTAGTTGTTGTACTTAACTACCTTGAAAGATTCAGTCCTTTGGATAAATGGAAAACTAAAAATCTTGACTGCAGAATGCAGAGTGCTTTGCAAATGCACAACAAAAAGGGAACATGAACTATCAAAATACACACACCAAAGTTTCTAAAAACCCTCTTATTTTTACAAGACAGTAAAAATTTGTGATAGGGGCAACAAGGAAGAAAGAAATTCCTTTTTTCTAAACTTCATAAAAGATTAGGCTGTCAAAAAGTTGTGGTGCCTAGCTTCCAGCAGGAAATTGAAGAGCCAGAGTTAGCTGCTCAGATGACCAGTGCACACACACGATGGAATAATTGTCCAAATGGAAACCACATAGAACTGACTTTCTCAGTTTCAGATCAAAATCATAATGAGTTTAAGATTAGGATTTTTTAGTGAAGTCAGTAAGTCTTTTAATTTAGTGGTTTCATAGGATACTGAAGTTTAAGGTATATAATCATAGTATTGGGAAATTTTGAGGTATTATTGAGAAAAACAGAAGTCCAAAGGTTTTATTTCTCAGAATGGCATACAAAATTCAGTGTTTAACTCAAGAAGACATAATTCCTATTTTTATTTATTTTTTAAATGTTTCAATATAAAAATGCCTATTCTAAAATGTTTTTTTCATCTAAGGAAACCCAATAATATTATGAGACACTAGAAAATCTTTCCTTTTTTTCCTTATCTACTGTTTGCAATTACATTCAATACTCCCTACTTCATATTATCTCCATTTCCCTCAGAGAGCAGCTGATATCTATCTGAGAACACGAAGCTCCAGCTGGGTGAAACTGAAGTCAGAAATACTCTGTAACTCTCTAAAGTTGCAATTTATACATCTAAAATTAGTGGACAGTCTGAAAGTTTGGATGCTTGCCTTGTCTGCCCAGCTAATGAAACATTGGAAATAGCTGTATTTCATGTTAATCATGTCAAGGGCACAGCCCAGCTCCTGCTGCTGTTAAGCCCAGACTTTGGTAGGCAAGTACTAAACGTTTTGCTTTGCTAGCAAAGGTGGCTGTCATTGTGTCCGAAGATGCTCTGGATAGGTGGCAACATGGGATCAAAGTGGGCAAATTGCAATATATAGGCTAATATGCATTTTTAGAAATAGAGGACTTTATGAGAATTGAAGTATTCTACAGGAAGAGTGTTTTCAAAAAATCAATGTAGTTTCTTTCTGGTCTGATCCCTTAAGATAGTTTGAAAAATTAAAAATGTTGTGACATCAGATTTAGATGTTTATGTTCTTGAAAGTAGTATAATAAATAGTTTTTCCTTCACTTTTTAATATTTGGCTTTATCCTTCTACAATTTTTAGAAGTTTTGAAACTTTAGAAGAGTTAGTGAAAAAATCCTGTTTGTAAAGTTGGACATGTTTTGAAAAATTAGAATGGACTATGAGATTGTCTAATTTTGGACCTTTAACAAAGGTGAAGTAGTAGGGTAAAACTGAATTTTAAAGTTACAAAAGATATTTTATTTTGAATGCTTCAAAATGGATGTGCTTCGGTATTTTGGTTTTCCATGTCTTAATCAACTCTTTTCTAACAGAACAGTTGATGGATCATATATTCATTCAAAATAGCTGCGTAAGGTAGAAATGAAAGGAAATACTAAATTCTGAATGTAATTGTGAATGTGCTCTTTATAGGGAGTGCCTAGACAGGAGGATAACTACAGGACCCTGGCAATAAATGAGCTGTAAATTAGTAAATGAGGCTGTTGTTCTTCATGGAAGCAGTGGGTCAGTGATATTCTGGGTGATGGTGGCTGAATTCAAGCAGGTGTGATGGATCTGAGGGAACAGATGAAAGGCAAGATTTTGGAAGTGTTTTCTGTATTTTCTGTGCCTTTGAACAGTAGCAGGTATCCTGAGGGGTTGCTGTTAGTGCAGCTGTGGTTACTGGCATAGGCAGTGAAACACAAGGGTTGTAGGCAGAAATGGAGATACAACAGTTTGGATGAATGTCTGAAGTATTTGAATGAATACTTGAGTATAGGCTCATTCAGACAGTGCTGTAGATCCTTCAAGCATTTTTATATATAAGTAGGATTTTGGAATCTATTTCTTTATGTTCAGTATGGTTTTGGCTGGTTTAGCTGCAGCAATGCCACTGTAGCATTCAGGGATGTCTTCTTCTGTCTGTTCAGTCTGTCATGTTTTCCTTTGTTTTGGCATTGCTCTGTGTAAGGGTTTTCCTTGTGGAGGTCACAGTGTCAGTCAGAGCAGAGTAATAGGATTGACCATCACACATAGACAGGAAATCCTCTCTACATTAATCATTATTCTGCCCAAGTACATATTTAATTGAACAAATTATGTGCAACTACAGTAAACTATTGTGTGTTATAACTTGCTAATATGATTTTTTCATATTATCTGTGTTTTATTTTATAGCACTTTTTATTCATGTTATTTTTCAGGGGAATATCTGACTGTTATTGCAATTATAGTTTTTATATTATTTGCTTTGTCTCATTCCTGTTTCTGTATTTTTTCACTGAGTTGTTTTTCCTTTAATATAATTTTGAAAAAGTCAAAAGTATTCTTTGTATGTTGGTGCTCTTAGCTTAACTACTGAATTTTATCTACATTTTCGATACTGTATGAAAAGTATAACTTGAAATTCTTTTCCAATAGTTAGGTTTAGGGAATAATAACATAACTATAAGACCATGTGAATGGATGCAAGTATAAAATCACAGTATTAGATTTTTGTACTCGTGGAAGTTCTAGCAGAAAAGGGGTGTCATTCATAAAATTAATCTATTTCCCTGTACAATTGAACCCCAGAACCACTTCAATAGATTTTCCATACATATTCAGTTTATAAAGCAATAAAAATAAAGTTATAGTAATAATAGTTGTAATATGTGCAACATAACTGGAAGCCTTTATGGTACATTATGAAGGACCTGTGTGTCAGCACATTGAGAGGATGAGATCAAGCACACACATGTTACCCTTCCCCTTTCACATGTACTTTTTCCTTTTCTTCCTTCCCTTTGTACCTCTATAAAATTAAATCGCTGTTGCTCTAATATCAAAACCTGGAAAGTTCAAGGTAGTGCACAAAATGTGTTGATTTTCCTCCCTTTCCAAGGCCGAAAATGACAGATGAGGACCCTTGGTGCATGGTGGGAGAGATTCTGTCCCTCTTAGGATTGCAATATCCTGTGATAATTTATTTTTTCCCTGTAAAATGGAGCTGAAGCAAGCTGAAGATCTACTTTTATTGTGACTAGGTCACACTCTGACACCCTGAACACTGGGCTCTGCAGTCCTGCCTATGCAGAGTGGCAGGTAGAGTGCAGCTGCTGCACCTTGCAGAACGCGGGGAGCACGTCAGACAAAACCTGTGATCCAGACTGCCAGGTTTTCTTATGTATCCTCTTTCTTTGATATAAGAACAGATTACTTCACACATTTTATAGAACAGATTTCTTGATCATCTGTGCATGCCAAATAAGCAAGGAGGGTGGCAGAAGCATCATCACAGTGCCTATTTCCATGCTTTGAGTACATTTCTAATGGAAGTGAATATTGAGTAGTAGCTTCTTTTTATCATTTTGAATTAGATCAATAATCTCAGGAAAACTGAGCAGAGGTAAAGCAGACTCCAACCTGTCAGATGGCTGTGATTATTGTGACCTACTCCATGCTCCTGTTCTCCCACTCACCAGCCCTCTGAGGTATCAACACATGCTCCTTCTCCTGTCCATGGCCCATACTCTGCACCAATTCTGTGCCACTCCATTAGCTGTTGCCCTAAGCTGAAGGTGAGGAGTGGTTGCTTGGAATTTGCAGCTAGTCCAGGAATTTATGTTGCCTATACTCGATGTTGTCTTGATGTAGCCAGTGGAGGCCACAAGGTTGTATGTGGTCTGAAGTGTTACAGCACAAAAATATGTTATAAATGCATCTATATATGCAGTTTGTTAAATTTTCTAGATCCCATTTCATGCAAGGATTTTGTGTGTATACCATATGTCATTTCTGTCGTGGTTGCTAGAGAATTGGAATACGTGGATTGTACCTTCCCCCATGTAAAGTTAATATAAGAGGGCACTAACTTTCTTTTAATTGTTTTCTAAGTATTTAGGAGGACTTTTCATAGACATGACTCTTAAAGTTGCAAAAAAAGAGAAAATCTTTTATTTTACTCACTTTCCTAAGTAACCAAAGCTGTCAGTATATGAATTGTACTTGTTTCTCTCT
This sequence comes from Euphonia xanthogaster, assembly GCA_034509185.1. Lineage (NCBI taxonomy): Eukaryota > Metazoa > Chordata > Aves > Passeriformes > Fringillidae > Euphonia > Euphonia xanthogaster. The sequence continues at coordinate 132,248,952 of JAYDZK010000113.1, forward strand.
GAATATGCATGTACAATCTCCCTGAAAGAGATGTTCAACCTTTCCAACCCCACTTTTAAATCACACTTTGCCTACCTGTTGTTTCTGTTACATGTTATTTCTAAATCTATTATGAATGTTGTCTATAGACTTGCAAAGAGAAATCCTTGCTCGTGGGGAATCAGTGGCAAAATTCCTGCTGACTTCCCTATGGCAAGAATTTCCACCAAAGGGTTTTGATATGATTTGTAAACAGATTTGCAGATTTAATTTACGCATTGCATTAAAATACTTTTTGTTAGATAAATATGTTGTTGGTGTAAAGCTGTGTTTAAAGTAATAGTTATGTGTCTTTGTTTTTACTTTTGGTCTTTTAGTTTCCAGCGTGTTGTCGTTTTTGGTTTTGTTTTATTGCTTTTTCTTTAATTTTGCTTACCAGAGCCAAAGCCTTAGTAGAAGAACAACGCCTTTTGTTCCTAGGGTTCAGGTAAAGACTTCGTCTGCCTGACAGAAACTAAAGTTGTGGGTTTTTCTTTTGTTTGTTATGGAAAATGCATAGTAGGAAAACGTTACATTATAGTCCGTTTTCCCATATTTTGAGTGTGTTGCTTTAAACCATATTAACAACTTTCATGTCATCTCGTGAGCAGCTTGTAAGATTCTGCATGGGGGTTAAAATATAAAATTAAAATTTAAAGAGACATCTAGTTTTTCTAGTTGCCCAATATTAAACCTATACAGGTTTCATCAGTGATGATGGCTATGCATCCCACATACAAAATTTGTGCATTGTTTAGGCAATAAATAATTCTGTGCTTGAGTTTATTATATAAAGATAAATGTCTCTTTAAATCATTCATTATCATTACTTAACACATATTTTTTTTGCATTTTCCACATAATAGAAGCGCCTTGACTAGAAGACGGGCAAAAAATTTGTACCTTGTTTAAATAAACACATTTCTTGTTTATGGAACTTGGTTCTTTCATTTTTAAGTACATCAATATAGACAAAACTTTACTTGAATAAAAAAATTAATTGTCCCATTGTCTTACTGAATTTATTTAGCTTTGATTTCTCTTCAGGTACAAGTTGTTTGCCTTTTTTTTTTCATTAGGAAGCTTCTAAGGTACTATAGATTTATGCAAAAATAGGTTTTACTAATATTTTACAATGCTTATCTTGCTTTGCTGCATGTTTTTCATTTTTTTTAACCAGAATATTATCTGATTTTCTTACAAAATATCTTTATGGAGATGTTTGTTAATCTTTTGTGTGGCAGCTTCATAAATGTTTTTCTTTGATTAATTGACCAAAATGTAAAGGATGATCTAAGTGATCAGAATAGGATAACTGAATTTCATTATGAAATTGAAAAGAGATCATATATATATATATATATATATATATATATATATGGAGGAATTCTAAATGAGAATGTAATT
>JAYDZK010000113.1:132250476-132280318 GCA_034509185.1 Euphonia xanthogaster
TATATATATATATATATATATATATATATGGAGGAATTCTAAATAAGACTGTAATTAAGATATCAAATATGACTCATACTTGATAAAGTACACTTTTTTTCACAATGCAGTATTCTCAAAAGTATTCCTTACAACTGCCTAAATATAAATTCAAAATAAAGAACTTCTAAAGAAAAAAAGATTATAAAATAATGCCTTGATTGTATGATTTAATGCTAACATATTATGTGCTATTGACATAAAATGGCTTTGTATGACAAATTTAAAACATCCTTTAGCATGATTAAGAAAGTTGGATTCTGCTCATGATAATGAAATCAGAGAGGTACAATTACATGATGTTAAGTAATTAATAGAGGTAAATATTATGTGTGACATAAGTAGTTTTTTAATATTTATTTTCTTTTTATATATGTCCTAAATAAATTAAAAATTATATGACAGTTGATTGTTCAATTTAAAAACAAAATCTCTGCCTGAAACTTGCATGTTTAATGAAATACTGTAATGTAGAAATAACATGTAGTAGTTCCTTATTTTAATTCCATTATACAAAATAAAAACATAGACATAAAAATTGTCTGTTCTACTTAGACTAATATCCTCTAATAAAATGATTATGGTTGCTGAGAAAAGAAAAGAATTATCATGTTTGCTAGAAAATATCTAATGAGAGGTGGAAATGTTTAAGGCTTACTTGCTCACGCTTTGGATGCATTATTTTGTATATTGTAGGTAAGAACTGTCCTTAGCCCCAGTTTTGTCTACACAATCAGTGCCTGTGGAGTCCTTGTGGACCTGTCTAACAGGTTTTTTTGCAGAGCCTAATAACAGTCCAAGCTAAACATAAGGGTTTTGACAGGAGTTCCTGAAGAACTCAAACTTATGACCTTGGCAAAATCTTTACATCTGCTCTGAAATGAAAAGTCATCCATCTGCCCACTTCTAGTGGTGATAGTAGATAGTATAATAAGGTTAATGTTAGATATAGTTACCATGCAAGCTGCTGAAAAAACAGGAATACTCCAGTGGTCTTCAAACAAGGGTACTAGGATCACTCCAGCAGCAGTGCAGAGCTCTGGTTACTTTTTTGGCATGATGAATTCACTAAATCAGAGCTCTGAGCTGCTGTTTATGGTTGTCAGGAAGTATACATTTCATTGTGGGCTGAGGTACAGCTGTGTCTGTAGAACTCCTTACAAGAATGAGAATCTCCAAACATTCTCTTTATACTTATTTGTTTCATCGCTCTCAACAGGAAACGTGTATCTTTATTCTTGCTTGCATCTTCTTTACTTGTTAGTCTGAAACTGATCCTTTCTGGCAAAAGCTCCTCTTCCACATTTCCCTCCATGACATTCCATTCAGCTTCTAGCTCACTGGATGATTTCATAGAATCATCATTATTTCATTGGGAAGAAAAACATTCTGTTTCTTTCCTATCAAATGCCCACTGAGCTTTTACTAATTTTACAGTACTTGTAAAAGTGCATCTTTATTTCCTGAACTTTTAGATTCAGTTTGGCATACCAGTAATTTTCGAACTTGCACAGTGATGCCTTATGAATCTTTGTAGGGAAAAATCTGTTCTTAAAATTGTGTTTTCCATGCAGTATCTCTTGTTTACTTAGCAAAGCATTCTTTTGAGCCAGAGTTGCCTCTGGGTTTTTTCTAACTTCAAAAATTTCAGCCATCCTTTTGGCTTTAATACAGAACATCAATTTATTTGATCATGTATAAAAATATGTAAAAGGTAAGACCACTAAAAAAGAGATTTTAAAAAGAAACATAGATTAGGGCAGCCTATATACTTCTATTATTTCCTGGCCTTTATATCCTACAAGCTATTCCATTTGACAGCCTTTTCTTGTAGTTGTTCAAGCATATTAGACAGCAGCTGAAGCAGAAAGCAGTAGTAGTTTGATTTAGCAACCCTCAGTGCTCAGGATTTTTTAGAGGTGTATTTAACAACATTCAAAACTGGCCTCAGCTATGCTAAAGACATCACCACCTCAGGGCAGTTTCAGCATCTACATAAGCTTAAGTCCAATAAAAAGATTACTGCAAGTATTTTTAAAAATAAAATGAGGTTTTATTTTTTTCCAAACAACAGATCCCACTGGTATATCTTTGGTTTCAGAATATTGTGAGAAAAAAAAGTAGTAAATAATTTTAAAATAATAGTAAACATAATAAACATCTATATAGGTTACATGGAAAATTATAATGAGCAACAGAAAAAAAAAAGCCTGGCCAGCTGTCTCTAAAAGCCAGTGATGTTTGAGTAGGTTGTGGTGGTAAAAATCAGCTGTAGGGCAGATGGTCTCTCCCAGTGGCACAAGTTTTATCTCTTTTCATGAGATTCGTGAAGTAACCCTTATATAATAAAGACATAACTGTAGCATAGGATTTAAAATTTCAGATATTCTCTGTTTCTAAATCTAAATTATGCCTGAAGATATATTTTGCCTGTATGTCCTGTGTATAAAACTGCATTAGAATTGCACAGTTGACCAAACAGTCAAACGTTCATGAGACAAGAGTACAGGAAATGCAAGAATAATGTTATCCAGAATTCCTTAACTGATTCCCTTATCAGGGGGAATAAGAGTAGGGGTTCTTATACATGATTACTTCTTTTCTAAACTCTGACCTCAGTCGGTGCTCTAAAATTTTTAGTGAAGATGAGATCTAATAGAAAAAGATGAAATCTAGTAAATGAATTTATATCCTTAATTTATATAACTTATACTAACGTCAAATACATTTGAGGTGCCTTGAGGAAGAGCTTTCACTTGTACAGTTGAAGGAAAGATCCAAGTACCCCAAAACCTGCAGTGGGTGATTAACCCAAACAAAAGACACCCTAGCCCATTAACTCCCTTTGAGACTAAGGCTGCTCCAGAGGGTGAGTTGATTCCCCAGGGGAGGCACTTCTACTGAGGCTACAGAGGACCAATCTTACCCATTATTCTGTGATTCTGTGGACCAGGAATGCTAGCTAGATGTACTAGATATCTGCATCCTCACTTCTCAGAATGCACCACCAGCAGACAGCTTTTATATGCTGTTTGTGTAGGACGCTTATTCCAGAAATAGGACATATGCTGTTTAAATACTGCTTAGACTGAAGAGGTTAAACCTGTGTATCAAAATAGTGCTTTTATCATCAAGCTATTCCACAGCCCATACTTCTCTGGAGTACAAAGTTTCATCTGAAGCTGAGATACACTTTGGCTGGGAATAGGAGTGTGTGGTGTTTTCAGAGCATGCTTCAGTTTAGCATAGCAGGTTCTAGACCTGATACCGTACATAAGTATTGCTCTTGTATTAGACCACTACTGGTTAAAAACCAGAAAGAGTAAAACTGGGGTCAGACCCACATCTCTGTTCCCTTCAACCCTATAAGTGCAGAAGAGTTCCTCTTTCCTGCACTCTGTGGCAGTTATTCCTACCTGGCAGCCTGTCTGCAGCAGATGTACCCCTCTGTGAGTAACAGACCATCTCAGTGCATCTCAGTATCAGGATGCACTGAATTTAGATGCCTGTTTGCCTGAATTTAGGTCACAGCAGAAGCTTAATAAAGCGTTAGGTGCATGTCTGGCTGCTGAAGGAGCCCAGGGATGGAAAGTATATGAACATGTGTGTGGCTAATTGGTCTCCAGGACTTTAGTGCAAAGTGGGAAAGTATTCAGGTTGCACCACTTTCTAAGTGAACCTTAGGCACCTGCATCCTAAGTTATCTAGACAGACAAAATCCCATTCAAGAAGGTTTTGTTCAGGTATTAGTCTCCACATTAGCATCAGCCAACATGATATTTTATATAGCATATTTTATGTGTTGTTAGTTTAGCTTTCCCTTCCCTTCATTTAGATCAGGATTGCTTTGTTGAAGTTTCTTAGATGTTCTAAACTTACAGAAGTGTGTGTGTGTGTGTGTGTGTGTGTGTGACAAATCTTGCTAGGTTTTTGTTCATCCCAGTTTCTCTTTCAACATATTTTGTGCCAGTTAGCATGGCTAGTTATTTTGTCACCTCATAGCATTTCTCTCATTCATTCTATTTTTGCCCTTCTGTTAATCTCTGGTCCCTGACATTAGTAGTTCCATTCTTCCCGTGTTTCACCAAAAAGTATCCTGTCTATTTTACTTTCACTGTAATTATAAAATAGCTTTTTATTTGTCTCTTCTTCCTTCTTCTAATCCCATAAGAATGCAATCCCATTCCCCCCTCTATGGGCTTCTTTGACCATTCTCTCACAGTTTCTTCCCTTCTTCTTTCATCCTAGACAAATAACTGCTTGGGTTACAAGTACCTGTGCTGTGTAGTGGAGTGCTAGCAGTGTGAACACAGGAGAGAGAGAGCTTTTTGGTCTTAATTCTGACTCCTGGCTTTTCCTGTAACAAGGCAAATTAAAGAGCACTACAGGGAAAATATGCCCATTAAGTTCAAGTTTTTCCAATTTTTTATTTCAGAACATCAAGGGAAAAGTAGAAGGTAAAAGTCAATGCAAATTTTGAGCTCTTGTTCCAAACTACAGATTTTAAAGCATCTCAATGAAGTGGTGTCAGATGATTTCAGTTTCTGCTTAAGTAATTCTCTAAATATTTTGACTGAAGTTTTCATGTAAAAATTCAGTCTGAAACAAATACATTTAGCTTGCATATGAACACGTAATTCTGGTTGTATTTTTGGTGCCTATATCTAGATGATTTCGTGTTCATCAGTTGCAGTTTGTGATAGTCTCTGTATCACAAATATATTTCATTCTCCTTAAGCAAGCATAATTTTCCACAAAAAGCAAATGAAGAAGATTGTCTTCAGTGCTATTCCCCTTGAGAAGTGGGACTAGCCAAGTCTGTCTTTTGCTTCAGGACTTCCAAGGAAACCTGCAGGTGGATACATTTAATGTCAAAGAACATTTAAGTTGACTTGCACTTCAGAGTTCATTAAAGGTATACTGTTGGTACAAAGCTTTCTGCTTTTGATCTGTAGCTGCATGGAGATAGCTAGAAGTCCAGATAATTCTCAGTGTAGAAAAAATACTGTCAAAGCCCCTGGCTTGCAAGAATGTAGGAATGACATCTAAAATTCACACTGAGATGAGGCGCCACAGGGCCCTTTAACTATTAGTACCAGAAACCTTTAAAGTCTGTAGTAGGGCCAATGACATGGTAATGGAGGACAAATATCCTATTTTTAATGCCCATTCAAATGGTTAGTGGCTACAGGAATTGCAAGATCTGAAGCAGTGAAGGAAGAAGTACACTGCCACCAATAATTGAGTTGGCGTGTCTTAGTGTAATCTCACTTAGTGAAGTATTAGGAATGGCAGAGAGCTAAATCAGCCTCTTCTTTATGGGTTGAAAGTCTTGAGAATTACATCAAGACCTTTCTTTAGGAGACTGAAATGTTGAAGATGAGGAGCTATGATAGCAGAAAAAAACCCTGTCTCTGAAATTAAGTGAGATGGTTTGCACAGAAAGTGCACCTTCCCCTCTTTATGTCTACCTTAGCTAGGGTATATTCATGCCTAGAGGTGTATTGCCTGGTTAGGTGTGCAGCTGGGCATTATCCTCTCTGATTCCCTTAAGTTCAGGCAGGGTCACTGTTCTTTGAACATCCTGGTTTGTCCTGTCTCGGGCAAAGTCCTCATGAAGAGAGGCTCCTCAGTGAGCTGTAGCTAGTGGCACTGCACTGCTACCACCGTGTAGTGGCTTCCTGGCCATTTGGAAGGCTTTGTTTTGCCCTAACTGCACCATTTCCCCCTTCTGCAGTGACTGCTCTGCAGTAGTTATATCCCTTTCTTGGCTGATGTACTTGCAGTCATAGAATTCAAACTGAAATAGCTAAATAGCAGCTTGTAATGACTGTAGTAAAAAGGGATAGCGAATCAAGCCTTAGACTGGTTAATAACAATTTCTACAAATGAATAATAGTGGTTTTTACCTTGTTACTGAGTTGAACTATGGAGAAGGTTGGATTACTGAGCCTTCCTCTCAGTATTTATGGAGGACTTATATTATTTCAGAATAAGTGTATATATGTTGAAAAATATTAAGTGATATGAAATATTTACGGGTTTATCCCCTAGTCTCTTTAGCACAACAGCAGATGAAAAATTATTAATTCATTGTGCATAAACTCCTCAGAGATGTATATGTATGAATACCATATGTTCGTAATGCAAGTAAGACAATACAAGGGAGAATAATCCTAACCAGAGCACCATGTGAAAAATAATTAGTGTGAAATAAGGTACTTATAGTACAGGGTTTTAAAAGAAGAGTAACTCATGGTATATACTGAAGCTATTATGATATTAACCCATTTTTATTCTTTGTTATAAATGAAAAGTAGAATATAATACTTTCTGTTTAAGTAACCAATATAAATAGAAGCTCGTTAGCAACATTATTTTTAAGGATTAATATACAACTTCATTGTAGAAATGAGTTCACTAATTAATATTTTCTTCCTACAGATAAAACTGTGGTATGACAAGGTTGGTCATCAGTTAATAGTGACCATACTGGGAGCAAAGGATCTTCCTTCAAGGGAAGATGGGAGGCCAAGGAATCCTTATGTTAAAATTTACTTTCTTCCAGACAGAAGGTAGGGTGAATGCAAAGACAAGGAATATTTGAATTAGTCTGATACTCAGGTGACATGCACAGCTGAGTTTATCAGCCATACTTACATGGAAAAAGGCTTAAAGTGCTGAGGTCTTTTGTTGAAGGTGGTATGTAACAGCAGAGTGCCTTTGCACACCAAGCACAAACTTCCTTTCCCCGGTTATATGATAAAATACTGAATAGAAAAGGAAAGGGAAGGTAAACATATGTCTTTGCATGGGGATCTCTTATTTGCAAAGAATGTTATTAGTGTATTATAATGCCTTTATTTCCTATGCCAGTTATTCTTCTCTAGAGCAAAGAAGATGCTGCACGGTCAGGTTCATAAATTTCTGGACTGATGAGTCCAGCAGTTTGGTTTTCCCCACCTTTGTACAATAAAGCAGTAACAGGTTTGGCATCTGAAACCCACACATTTTTGTTCACAGTATGAGTTAAGGCTGAAGGGGGCTCAGCTGAGAGCTCCCATTTGCACTTTGAAAAACTTTCCCTAGAGCACAGGACTCATGTTAATCTGGATGGTATCATATATGCACTTAGGAAAAATTTAACTGTGGTAGGACCCCTATTCCTGAAAAGCTCCTTCACTTCTTAGTCCATGATTTTCTGTGTTTCATTTTAGGTGTTGGAAAGAACAGCAGAAGAGATAGTGTGTTTTCCTGTTCATTTTTTTAATTGATGTTTCCTCAGATTGTGTCAGTAGGGGAACATGTTTACCTTTATTTTATAATGTACCAACCAAACAATTCAAAGCTTTAATGTCACTCAAAATAATAGATGGATTATAATAATAGTGGATTGCTGAATCTCTAGAACAGAATGTAACTTGTATTTTTACCTCCTTTGCTTTTCCAAAAATCCAAACTGGGAAGATGCTAGCTATCTCCATTACCATTTCACTTCAGCAGGAATTAAAGCAATTTAGTATTTTGGAAGACTTTTCCGAGTTGCTTTTCCACTTTCATTGTATACCATATGTTGACAAGCGAATTTTCAGTGACTACCCAATTTGCTATGTCATTGATGATTAAAAGGTTTTGGATAGATTTTCTCAGAGTCACCAGTATTTGAACAGTTGGTTTAGATCCCTAGTTTATTCAAACTGCTCTAGTGTGTTTGTAGCTGCTGAAGCTGGGCTAAACTGAGAATCAGGTCTGCCTCAATTATCTTATCTGCTTTTTCAATAGTAATGAGTAATTAATAGGCTAACAAAAGTGTGTTCACAATGTTTTACAATGTAAATTGTGAACACTAAAAATATATTGGAAAAAAAATTTATTAATCTATAATTTTTTCCCATTTATGAGAAGTATTCAGAACTTTTCTTTAGTTGTTTTATGTGTTTATGATCAGCAATTTGTCTTATAGAATTGTGGGGTTTTTTCTGGTGTGGAAATTCATTTTTCTTTCCTTAGATTTAAAAGCTAAGTAAGCAACAGTATATTTCTTGTGTAGTAGAAAGAAACATGCTGGAGGTAAAATACAATTAAGTAAGTCAAGCATTTAATTAGATGAAGATGCTGAATTCTCTTTGAATTAAGAAATTTAATTGAAAAATGTTGTAAAATGTAAGTTATTTCAGTTCACAAGGGTAAACAAACCTTTAGTATGCTAGAAATAATTTTGGTTTTTTTTAACAGTGTATCTAAAAATAATATTACTTAGGTAATTTTTTGATCCAACTTCCAAGTAACAGTTCAGAAATACAATGACTTTATCACCATTGCAAGTATTAATGAATGGACTGCATCTGCATTTCCTATTAAAAATCCTTATAAATTAGTATGGCAGCTGCATTATGCAGCAATCAGCAGGTTTAAAATAAGCATTGTTATGAGGACTCTTGTCAGTATTCTCAGTAGGAGCAGTGTGGGTGTTTTCCAGCGAAAATTGTTTCAATCAGAAAATATTAATTCTTTCAAGCAGAAATATTCTGCAAAAACATTGCTTTCAACAACACCCTGGAGCCAGAGCCAAGGCTGCCAGGGCAGCCTTGCCTGGAGACCTCACCTCACAGTAGAGATCCATCTTCAGCCTTCAGGGTGATTCACTGGAGTGACCAAAGGATTTGGGAAGCTGTTTTGAGAACGCTGTTTGTTCCAGTATTGCTGGAAAAGAACATGTAACTCGTTTTTGGGGCCTCTGGTTTCCCAGGTGGATGAGGAGCCCTTAGCAAGAAAACCCTGCACTGCCCCTAGCTGCCTGACCATTCCTTCATGGGGGTCAGCTGCTCCTTCCTGCTCTGCAGTTGGAGGGAGCCACTGTAGGACTGGAACTTGAGTGAACCAGCTGGCTCATTTTTTTGAAATGCAGGTGTTTGCTGTGCCCAATGTTGTCTGTAGAGATGTCCTACTGTCAGACTGTGCCTTGTGGAAATCCCATTTACGGAAGTACATTTTACTTTATAAAATGTAGTTTCCAAAATAAAAGAGAATACACACAAAATCATATTAAAACATTTGTGTTTTTTGGGAAACAGCTTAAAATTTGAATTGGCACATAAACATGAAATCACCTAACCTGATTTTTTAAATATGAGCTTATGAATTATCCTCAATATATGCACAGACCACTATAATAAAGGAATATTCATGATGTAGATTATAGTACCCCTGATCCTACAAGCTGAACTGCTGATTTAAGATTTCCTATTTTCCATTAAATACTTAATGCAGTTTAATGGTGTTTTGAACATATTTAATATTTAACTGTTTTTTTCAGTGATAAAAATAAAAGAAGAACAAAAACAGTAAAGAAAACATTGGAACCTAAGTGGAATCAGACATTTATTTATTCTCCAGTTCATCGGAGAGAGTTTAGAGAACGAATGTTAGAAGTCACTCTTTGGGACCAAGCACGAGTTCGAGAGGAAGAAAGTGAATTTTTAGGAGAGGTATACAAGTATTGGTAGTTGCTATAGAAATACAGTTGCTCTCTCATACTCATGTATAGATACTTATTTTCAAAAAAATTACTAACTGTGCAAAGTTGTTTTTATTGTTTTATTTTTTCTTTCACTTAGTAGTAAATGAACAGTGACCTCACACATATCACATAATCCTGATATGAGATTCTTTCTGTGTTTTTTCTGTTTTAGTAACAGCATGAATGTGGTTTCTCGATTTCTAATTCTTCATTAAAATTCATATTATCCATAGTCATATTTTACTAAAACTTTGGAATGTTGCTCGTTTACTTATTTGAAAGCTCTAAAGGCTCTCATAAGGTAATAAGGGTTTTGTGAACGATTTTTTGGGTATATTTAGTTTCCTAAAAGGCACAGAAGATTCTTTCATATTAAAGCAAGGTTTTTATCTGACTTCAGACAAAGTCCTTTGCAGTAAGAGAATAACAGAAAAAAATTTATAAGTATATCTGTTTTAAAATATTCTGTCATAAGTATATCTATTTTAAAATATTCTGTCACGCAATGCTTTCCTATTTTTAACCATTCTTTCTTTTTTAGATTCTTATTGAGTTAGAGACAGCATTGCTAGATGATGAACCCCACTGGTACAAGCTTCAAACACATGATGTCTCTTCATTGCCACTTCCCCATCCCTCACCATATTTGCCACGCAGACAGCTCCATGGCGAGAGTCCCACACGGAGGTTACAAAGTAGGTTATTATTAGTTTTTCACATTGTGTATAGTTCATTTGAATTAATGCATAATAAAATCTATTAAATTATTGCAAATGGAAAGCTGACAGAATTTTTATGTTAATTTGTAGCTGTTATGAATTAGATCATTGTGGTTACTGATGAGAGTCTGACATGCTACGAACGGTATCAATCACTGTGCATTGCACCATTTTTTTCTTATTAGACAACTCAGTTCATATCCTCAGCTTGAGTAACTTAAAGTAACCTGTCTATAACATCACATGTAGATAAATTATTACCATGGCCTGTTGCCTTGCTTTGAAATTATTTTATGTGCTTAGATTCATAAATGGAATTTCTTTAAAAATTCTACTTTGTAGAGTTTGTTATACTTGGTAAATAGTAGCTATCAGTAGATATTTTCAAACTAGAGTATATAAAATATGTTAATAAAAATAGATACATAAGAATAAGATGGTAAAGGGGAAAAATCTGCTTCTTCAATACCTCGTGGTTTCTCCAGTTTAACTGTTCAATACTGCCAGTGATTTAAAGCTCTTCTTCACTGCATAAACTTCATAAATACCAGTTGGCAGTTATTTTAAAAAACCCAACAAACCAAATGAACCAACCAAATTAATAAAACTTCCAGAACCCAAAAGATCACCACCACCACAAAAACCCAACAAAACAAAACCAAAACCCCAAAACAAACAACAAAACCCCTAACAACACAACAACAACCCAAATCCAAATTTTAAGAGTTACTTGGAGTTTCTTTGAGTCATTGTATGTGAGTTGTGTGCATGTTTCACACAAACTCACAGAAATTTATGTGTGTAGTCATGAAAACAAGCTTGGATATTTCATATGTGCTATGTAGAGTCTTTATTACATAACTCATTGTATACAAGTATTTAAAGCAGTTGATCTGTTTTGCTTCTGTGCACTTGATGGTGAGTAGGATTAAAATGCTCCATATCATAATATTCTGAGATAGACACTCTGTCAGAGACTTACACGGCATAGCCTTGAAGTTGTAAGATTATGCTTGTCCCCAAAAGGATGAAAGAAGTGTTAGTTAAAAGGTAAGGAGTTCTATTGCAATTCAGTCCTCTTCAGTCTTCTCATATGCCATGACTGTTATTTACCTTAAGTTTTTAAGTTATACTTCTACGGTCTATGCCATCTTTTAACACGTTTTAAGGAGTTTCCATCTATTGAAACTAGTTTTACAGACCAGTTGGACTCTTTGTACATAAAGTTAGTGAAATTCTGGTTTTCAGGAAATATTCAGTCCTGCAAACAAATGCTGTTTGTCTATCAGAGTTTCTGTCTGTGCAAGAAATAACTGCCATTAAGAATGAATTTATTATTATTTTTTAACGAATTTTAGTGATGTTTGAGTAAATATCTGTTGGATGATATTGACTCAAAATTTGAAAGACATTTAGTTTTTTTAATATAGTAATACCACTTTGTAGTAATGAAAAAATAACTAATAAATACAAATACTCATAATGTGCTCAACTGAACAATTATACATGCTTGTCTGTAAATATAGAGGAAAGGATTTAGAAAAACTTCTGTTTTGGTGAAATACTAAGATTTGGTATAGAAGTCCTGCTTTTCAATGAAGATGGTTTAGCCTGACTGTTCCCAGAGCACTAGTTTTTCAGCCTCTGGTTCTAAAACTTCAATTAATAAGCTATTTCAGATGTTCACTATTATTGCTGGAAAATTCACTTGTTCCTACACTAAATTATGCTATTCCCTTTTGTACAGAGATAGGGACCCAGTAAAAAAGGATTTTCTCTAGGAATATATTCATGTCTTGAATCCTTGCGTATCATAAATAATTTTCAGTTTAAACAGATAGTTTTAAATGTACAGAACAAGGTCTCCTGGAATTAAAATCCTTGCTTTCTGGGTCTGTAAAAGTATGCAACTGGAAATTTAGCATCCAATCAGAGCTCAGCTATGGCCACAGAATCCATTTAGCAATGGGAAAATACAATTTTTCTTTTATTGCTGTCACATCTCTGAAATGAAAATAAAAGTGCTTCTTGGTGTCCAAAAAGGTCATGCAATATCCTACTGAGAGGTCCAGTACTCAACTGAACAAGGCTGTAAACAATGCAGTGTAAGTTGGCCAGGCCTGAAAGAGGCATTTGCACCAGATGGGCTCCAAAAATGCTCTTCCCAATCTAAATGTCATCACCAGGGACTGGTGAAGGGCAGACAGCACCTCTTTAGACTGTTTGCCTTCACTAAGTAAAATATTTATACTATATTAATAACACAGAGAAGTTTAGGATTTTTACCTTTTTTTGAGGTGTTAAAAGTCAATATATTAGTTTCTTGTGTCTGAAGATGTTTTTGTATCTTTCAATAACATCCTTGTATATGATGCAACAGAAGATGTTATTCAGCAGCACATTATGACAACATGAAGAAAATCTCTAGAACAAGGCATGTCTAGCATGTTTGTCAATGCTTTTCAAAGCACTTCTTAGAACATCTTCTGGGCTGTTATTAAGCAGGCTGATTTCAATTTTTTGGGGGTGCAAAATCTGAGCAGTTCAATCCTCCTACCTTTTGTTTTTTTCTGCATTGCCTCTATGTATAGAATTAGGGATGAAAGAATTTATTGAATACCCCCAAAATTGTTAGTGTGAGAAATGACAGGAGAGATATTTTGAATTACAAGGTTGTTTTTTATTTGTATAAATACACATTACACGTCTAATCTTTTTTATCTTTATGATTGTTGGGTTGGGATAAACAGATTTATTTGAAGACAATACTGAAGTGTTACTCTCTAAAGGTAGTTTAAAAGAACCACCTACACTTATCACTTCTATTCTCTTTTTAATATCACTGGATTGCAGTGTTCCTGAAGAAGAGCAGACTGTCAGCCCTGAAGAGTGAAGTTGTATTTACAGATTGCCAGTAGCAAAGTGCAAGCTTCCCACAGAGCCCCATATGCTGGCTTTTTAGGAGCCAGCTTTCAGTGGCAGTGGCTTAGTTTCTACATATATTTATCTCTCAATATCTTTGAGTGGGCAGTGTGTTGTGGTACAGACTGATCTAAGTCAGCTGTCCACCTTCTCTTTCCCAGTCCTCTGATCCATACATTCCATTAACTTCCTAGTGATAAGGAATCATTCCCATGCTTTCCCCTTTGTGTTTTTTGACAGACATCTACTTAGAAACTGGAACTAATATAAAACATAGGATTATGACTTACTAGCTCTTTCAGCTAATTATATTTGAGATTTTCATAACCTGATCCAATGAGTATATTTTAAGCTTTTTCTTATGAGAAATGTGGGGTAATGAATAGGTCTATTTTACTTATTGTACTCAGCTTTCAAAGTGAGTTTTTAAAATTCATTTTTTCTAACATTTACCATAAAATCAGGCATACACCCAGAATTCTAGACAACCTTAATTAGAATTACAGCCAAACTGAAGTTCTTTTTTGTATTGCCTCTGAATAAGATTGTAACCAGAAAATTAAAAATAATTTTAGAGAATATTTAGGAATTCCCATTTTTGGTAAGCTATTTCTCCATCTCACATTAGCTAAGAATCTTATTGGAGAATACATACAAAACTGAATGTGCTTTGGGTGCTGTGTCCATGGTTATTAGGATGTGCAAGTTATTGTTAGTATTTCTGTTTGTTGAGAAATGATACAGAAATCAAACAAGGTTTATACCATGGGATTGTGTATCTAAAATTAGTTCCTCTCCATGAGCCCAGAATATAGAGATATAAATCAAATTGGATATGATGCACTCTTATTCCATCTTTTACAGTTATAGCCATGTAATGTGAGTATTTGTGCAGTGTGAGCTGACATTGCTGAGCTGAGAAAGAATATGGGCTTATTTTATGACTTGAAGAACAACAGTATTTTAGTTTTATATTGATGCTGAATTTGTTTCAGAAGCAGATTTTGCTTTACTCCAAGTATTTTAAGACTTCCCTAAATACTTAGGATTGAAAAGTGACTGACACTTGTTTTCTAAGTCAGATTCTGCAGCTGTAAAACAAAGCTGTCTGAATTACTGATCTGCAGCCCACAGGGAGTGCAATGTGCAGTGTAGGTAACAGCTAAGTGTGCAAATGAGAAGAATTGTGGATATAGCAATAAACCCAGACATTTTCGGGTCTCTTGCTGCAGCATAGGTCTGTACAGCAGCAGGTCTCTACAGTTTTTGAATACCATGAGAATTCATAATATGGTTTGAAAAATAAAAAAATTATATTTTGAACATCCTCAGTAAGGGAAAAAATAATAAATCTATGGGAGATAAACTCTGCTATGAACAAGATCTCAAAGATTTTAGAAATTACAGTGTTTGAAAATATTTTTTTCCCCCAAGATCTGAAGACCAGAAAAAAATCAATCAAAATGAAAATAAATGTAAATAAACAGACTTTGGAGTAGTTTTCTTGTAAAGGGAATTTCATTACTTTTAGAATGAAATTCATTAGTGACTCCATTCACTGAATTTCATGATTTTCCCATAAAAAATCTGGTGGGAGAAAAATTACAGTAATGAGAATTTAAACTCTCTGGGCAAAATTTGAATATCGTTATGTTCTAAAAAATCTGCATATAGTGTGCAAAAAGCTATATATAACTTTATTTTTTTTTCAAATAGTATTCATTTTTTTTGGGATAAAGAATATAATGTGTAAACAAAGTGGTTTGAGTAGCATGAAAAATTTTGTCATCTTTTCAGATTTTTACTTTGTATATTTTTCCATCAGACTGTATTTTCTGCAGCAATGCTGAGACCTTAACATGATAAAAATTATTAAATCTGACTAGGAAAAAATCAAACTGATCGACTGAATTAACAAATAAATAATCCCATTGCTTATTAATTTTTGAAAAACATTTTTAGATGGACTTGTCATTGCTGAGTGCTGACAGTTTTTAGTTTTTGAATGTTCTGTGGCTCTACCATCTGATCAAGGAGGAATGTCATAACTGTTAATTTAATCCCTCTCTTCCATTATTTAAATGGTAAAGCTATCAAGTCTATATTGTAGAACATCAAGACATACATTTCGTAGTACCAAAATCATTAAAGTTTAACAATAATTAATTACAAATGTATCTGAAACCTTAATCTGAGAAATATGAGCCCCTGTGAAATGATGGCCAGTCTTCTTCCACTGAAAATTATTCGCTTCCTTGGAGCTCTGTAGAGGCTCATTTCACTGCAGAATCAGGATCTCACTGTCACAGCACTTTCCTGTTATTTGTTGTGAGTTTGGGAAGTCAGCACGATAATTTTCAATGAATGTCACTGAACCTGGCTTGAGGAAATGATAATGATGCTGTTCACTTGTAGGTAAGTGAATTGTACTTAATGGACACACACGTGTCAGAGACTTTTTTTCCAAATTATAATATGGAGCATTTTATGGTCAGTGGTACAGGCCATGATTAATTTATTATATGAATTTTACCCTAGAGAGCCAAAATGACAATTAATTTTCTCTTTCATGCTTCTTCCTTAGTTTTTCTCTTTCTTTAAATGGAGCATAGGCCTTGGGCATGTTATCTTTGTTTGCATGCATTGATATTTTTTTCACAGAATATGGATATATATACCAGTTTTGTATTTATTGTACATCTATTATTTATTTATTATATTTTATTGTACCTCTATGGTTTCTTAAATACTTTAATTAAAAGGTATTTAACATGATACAGGGATGTCTAAAAAGGCCTTAAACTATCAAAATATTTTTCTTTTTCTAATAAAAGAAACTAATTTAGGATATTAATTTACTAAATTGTAATTAAACTACAAAAATACTTAAAAACCTGTTTTGAAGCAGTTTAAGAGAATTACTTTATTTCTCTGATACTTGATAAAATCATGTTATTAAACTACTCTTCTGTTGTGTAATGAAGTCTTCAGGTGGTTTTAATACTATTCTGACTTCTTCCTTCCTATATGTGACCATATAGAAACAAACATTGCTTTCCTAGTCCTCAATCCCATTATAATCTCACTAATTTTATATTTTTTGCTCTTCAAGAAGCTCTACAGTTTTGAAGATCTATCCAGCAGTAAAATTCAGAAAGCCCATAATTTTTAACTAGATCAATAATTTCTACACTGTGTTAATAGATTTTTTTGTGGGCACTTGGCACGCTTCCACCTTCGGTGTTTGAGTAACACCTGATGTTGTCAGAGTAAACTAGGCAAAGTCTCTAAACTGAATTTTTCATAATTTTGCAGCCAAATAATTGTCATTTTTAAATTAAGTTTATAACCAGAAGAGATTAGAATTAAGGAATACAAATGTTAGAGAAGTTACACAATAAATCACATCTAAAAGGTTGTAAGTGATGCTGAAAAAACCCCTATAATTCACTTTGAAATTATATTTCCTAATGGAATTCTGGGTCTGAGACATAAAAAATGTATTACATTTATCAAGAAACCAAAGTTGAAAATATAGAGAGTTAGAAATTGTAAGTAGTAGGTGATTTAGTAATATGATCCATATATTAAAATAGTTAGTACCTGGATGTCAGAAAAAGTGTGACTTGCCAGAAGGCACTTAGTCATCCAGTGAATCCATTAACAGCACCATTTGGCAAGAAATTGAAATTTTCTCTAACACTGTCATATCATATCATATCATATCATATCATATCATATCATATCATATCATCTGAGGTGCATCATTTACTTACAGACTGGCACTCTTCTGTTTAGTATGATGTCTGTGAGATTTTCAACTACAAGGAATAAAAATATTCATAAAATCTTGCTAATGATAAAATATTATTAATGTTATCCTGGCTTCCTGCCTTCTTTGTATTATGACATCTTATGGAAGTCATATTTCAAAATCTACAAATGCAATTAATATTTCCTGTTTCCAGAATTGTCCAGATGTCCACATCCTATTATATGTTTCAGTTTAGAAGACTTGGTATGATTGTTTGGAAAGCTAAAATACATAAACCAGTCAGATTTAAGGAATGCAAACAATAAATCAGGTATTGCAAACATTTAATCATTGAGCTCATATCAGGATTCTAAAATTCAGTGGTAACAACGGTTTATAATTAAGGTTCTCATGTATGTACACATTTACCACATCAAGACCCAGCAGAAGGGAGAAGATTCACTGGCATGTCACTTCAGAGTCTGTTAATTTTAAAGTAGGACTCAAAACTACATCTTGGGAAAGTTATGCTAGAGCTGCAGTGCCAACAGATGTGTGCAATATTTATAAGGGTAGTAGCTCATATTGTATGCCCAGCTGAATATGCATTTCCCCCTTATAAAGTTAAACACTGATAGTAAAATGTGCAATTGTATTTCAAAATTGGAAATGACTGAAATTGCTCTACTAGATCTCTATGGCTGTTGATCCAGAAGTGATTGGCATTTTTGTGGTTTAATTTCTCTTAGCTCCTTGAGTTTAATAATTTTGTGGGAGTGTGGCCTACACTATCAAATTCTTCTATCTCTGGCAGCAATTATAAAAAAGTTTAAGGTTCTAATCATCCCTGTTACATGTGTTACTTCATGTATTTTTCCCTTACACTACTTCATTTCAATATTTTTTTTCCAGATAAAGGCTTATATTCATATAATTCAGGTAAATTTTCAGCATGCCAGAAATGCTTATTGCTTCCATATACGTGCAAAATTTAATTTAATATTTTATTGGTGTGCTTTTGCTACCTATTGTGCAGATACTAAATTGCATAAAAGTTCTTTGGCTTTTCTTGTCTGCTTTTCAGTCTTTTGTTGGCTTTCTTTATTCTCAATGTCTCAGTACTGATATTGGAGCAATATTGTAATTCCAGACTTGCTTTGCTTGCCTTTATTTTAGGTAGAGCTATGGTAGGAAAGCTGTAGTGAGCTTTATTAACTATACTAGGAAAATGCTCTCTTGCTTAAACTGGATTAAAAGGAATGCTATTATATTACAGCTGGTTGAGAACTAGTGTAAATATATTTAGAATACAGACATGGGGTAAGTGAAGTACTGGCAAAATCAGTATTTACACTCGTATATATTTTACGGTTTCTTGTTGATATAAATCCCCATTACAAATCCAGCTCTATCTGAGGAATTTGCCTTAATTAAATATGAGTAAATTAATAACATACAGTTTTTACCAACTTAAACTTTTTAGTGCATTTCATTTGGGACTTTTTGCAGTTTTTGCAGTTTTAATTATTGGAATCTCTTTGAGAATTGGTTCAACTAATTATCTTTTAGTTATGTTTAGAAAATGAAACTCACATTGTTATGAAAATAGATCCATACCATGATGGAGAGAAACAAAACCCCCTTAGGGCAGAACTTTCTTGAGAGTAGTGCTAATAAAATCCATTTTCCATTACATCTAATGTCAATCTCCCATATTTCTTCTACTCCTTTCTCTCCTGAAATAATCCCACATTCTTCTCATGTTTTACAATATCTTCAAATGGGGGGACACCAAGTTTGGTTTGGCATCCACACATGTGGATTAGCTGCAAATTTTATCTGGATAAAATTTCTCTTTGATTAAAGACTTCCAATTTGTATCTGTCTCTTGTATCCAGAAGTTGTATCTCTCTCTTTTATCTTTCTCATCTATCCTATTCTAACCATTTTCAAAGACCTGTAGGAACTTAAAAGAATTTGATATTTAAACTCCCCTGTCAGTGTAGATGTAGTTGGTTGAAAGCCTCTAAACCCCACTGTTATGTGCAGGATGATAAAGTGACAGACTGACATGGAGACAGCAGGACTGCATGAGAAATTAGCTCACACTAAGGACCCTTGGGCACAGGCTGGATGAATATCAGAGAGCAAATTCTTAAAACAGTTGTTATGAGACTCTTTTGGGGGTGCTTATATTTCAGCTCTGAACATAGAAGAAATACAGGCTATGCTAAGTGACATTGAGTGGTTGTGAAGGCCTTCTGTGAGCTCCAGGGAAGGAACTGCAAGCGTGCTTCACTACCCTTGGTTGCCCCAGGGAGTCCACAAAACCTTGTAAAAGCTTCCTGCATTGTAAGGGACAGGATTGGGAGCCTGGTCTGCCTTCTTTTTCCTTTTCTTTATTTTTCTTTCTCCACAAGAAAAGCACAGAATTCCTGAGCCATAAATTTGGCACTTTCTTCTGTATTTAGGCTGACTCACACTAATTTATTTCTCATTCTATCCCCTATGCTAGTTCATTTTGATAACTATGTTGGTTGGTCATATGCGCTTTAGTAGAGCTTTGAACCTCCTGTGTTAATCTTCTCCTGAGGTCTGTCAGAAATATCTGTGGGGACTATATGAAGCACAGAAGGTATTTTGTAATATTTCCTCTGTATATTAATAAGAGAGTGAAGAAAAGCTGCATGCCAGCTTCAGTTGGCATGTGAAAGGCAGAAGATGTTTTGGAACCCTCCACAGATTTTGGTTGCTTTGCAAGAAAATATTTTTGGTTGCATATAATTTCATTCGTCTGGGAGAGTTCCAATTATTTAGAATGTTATGGAGGGAAATGCGATTCTGGTGAAATAGAATAGAATATTCCAGTTGGCAGGGACCTACCACAATCATCTAGTCAAGAGCCCAACCATTCAGTGCTGACCAAAAGCTAAAGTATGTTATTAAATACATTGTCCAAATGCTTTTTAAACATGGAGAGGTTTGGGAAAACCAAAGAATATTCTGTAAACATGTTTTCAATTGTCTCCATAATTTTTTTTATTTAGAAATTGTTAAAGCTTTCCATGGCCACCAACACTGCATCCCATGAAAAGTTTACAAAAAAACCCTATTTCATTAATGAAATGTAATGAAACACCTCATTTTTTTCTTTACATTACTTCATCCCCGAAGATGAAAAATAGAAATGTTTTTATACTAAGAAACTACTGTATTATAAATTCATTTTACATGTAATAGAAAGTAAAAATGCAAATAGGAAAAAATTAAATAGAAAGTGCTTGTTGAATTGGAATTGAAAATAATGTTCCTAATGATTTTTAGGTGACAGGGTTTTTCCCTAACCCTGCAAGTGCTGTGAACTTCCAGTTCTGCTGTGCACGTGTTCTCACAGAGCTGTCGTGCTGGGTGAGGTGGTAGCCTGAGCAGCACTGCAGGAAAGGAGTAGGGAGGTGTGGAAGGGCAGCAAGATGCTGAACTTCGACAAGTTCTGATGGGGAGGTTTTCCAGTGTCCCCAATGTAAACTCTTCCCTGAAAAGTTTTATTGATACCCAAACTTGCCAAATGAAATATAAAAAAAAATTTGATTTCCCCGGGGCTAGGCTGAATTATGCCATTTTTGAGGGTTACAGTAGCATGGGATCTATTTTGCCTTCCGTCCCTAACTGTAATAATTATTAATCTGGGTGGAAGGGATTTGAAAGTCTGTATTTACCATCTATTACTGCCCAGTTATCAGACAAAAGATGAATAATACCTCCAATGAAGTTTTATAAATAAGCTACATACTTGTGGAATGTCAACAAAGAAAAAAGTTAACTGCAGGCAAACCATTGGCACCAATCCATTCATTTAGTGTAGACAGTATCCTGGAATATAAGATCTTTACTGAATTTTGAATTTATGTAAGAATGGGCTTAAACTCCTTGCTCTTGATTTTTGTACTATATTTTATAATGTATATGTCAAAGAGTTTCAGATATTAACTAAATACTAAATAACAGTTTCTTTCACAATATTAATTTGCAATAATTTTTGAGAGGCTTCAATGTCCCATTTCACAGATAAGAATTGTTCTTTCTCTTTTTTGTAATCAGTGGTCCAAATTACTTAATGAAGTAGTACTTTGAAAAGACATGGCTAAAGTGGGACACATTCCTAAATCTTCACATTTACATTGTCATAGGTTAAAAAGAAAAGTACCATTTAAAATTAATATAAAGCAGATGAAATCACTCTTGAAAAAATTCCAAGAACTATTAAACTAATCTGCTAGCAATTATACTGACATTTCAAATACTTGCTTTATTAAAAGATTTTGACCTGTGCATTTTCTAGTTTGTTCCATTTCTGAAATTAATGGAAGGTGTTTGAAATATGTATAATCTGAATCCTTTGCAGAAATTATGTATTACAGGCAGTAGTTCTTGGAATTCCACATTTAATTGACATAGCATTGCTTTCCTTCCCCCTTCCTGAAAAAATTGATTGGCAAAGATAAAACCAAGTCATTAATTCTGCTTTAAATTTCTTCTGACTTCTTTACTATCATTTAAATTTACATTTGTGAGGAAATGAAAAATATTACTTAAACATGATTATTTTTTCAATTGGTTTAAGTCTGTTAGTAGTTAGAGCTGGCTTGTAGCAGCTTGAGGAGAGAGAGTAGATGATCTGAGCTAAACAAGCTTCATATCTCATCTTACAGTTCAAGCTTTCATATTTAAGGATTTCAGGTGTTACAAGAGACTGTCCTCTTTTCAGTGGCAAAGACAGTTTGCGAAATCACTGAAATCTTCCTTTACTTTCTTTCTTTATTCTTCTTCCTTTACTTTTATTCTTTTTCTACTCCCGTCTTTTGGGCAGGTCTCAATCCTGGCCCGTTCACTTTTTCTTGCACTGGCTTTTCCCTGCAGCTCAGATCTCTAGATCCTGGAAGATGATGTGGAGCTGAGGTATTAGGGGATTCTGGAACAGGTGGATGTGTCTTGAGAAGACAGAGAGAGAAAGAGAGAGAACCTTGTCTTTTATACCTGTGCTCTGTTGAAGCTTAATCTCTCTTTTCTGCCAGATGTATCCTGTGACTAGAACAATATATAATTTTAGCTACACAGCTGGGAAGTGTAGAGCCCACTGTGACAACAGCTGACTATTTTCATCCTCAAAGATGCAAATATCTCCTCCTGAATACAGAATATAATATTCTAAAAATATATTAAAGCAGATGTACTTAGCTGTAAATATAAACATAAATAAAAAGCAACCTCAGTTGTAATTAATTAGATTCATTCATAAGAATGAATTAGTTGATGAGTAAATGACATCTATTCAAATCATGGTTGATTCAGCCTTTTTACATCTTTCATGATGAAAACCTTTCCAAGCAGCCACGTGATGAGCATCAGCAAGCTCAATTGCCCTCATCTTCCCATTCCACAATCCCCTCTCTGATAGGGCCTGAGTAACATTATTGGCATCTCTGCACAGCAGCCACAAGCCCACTGCAAGATCAGTGTCAGGCTACCAAAAGACAGAATCCCACTGCTTTGCATTCCTTTTGGGGCCTTTTGCCTTTCAGGTCCCAGCCAAAGCCCAGCCAGCTAGTAGGGCTCTCTTGCTTAGTGCTTGATCACAAATATTGTCCTCTTTCAATGGATCTGGATTTGAATCAGTGGCTAAGAAGAAATGAGACTAATCCATCTTGCTCACTGGCACGTGTATCACTACACCATCAGAAGCTTCTCCTGAAAACGGCAACAGGGGCAGCATCACAGGTGGAATGGGTCCTTTCTTTGGGGAAAAAGAGAGAGTCAGCCTTTGTAATGCTATAATTAAGAAAATAATCAGAGGGGGTCGAAACCTTTTCCTTCATTTCTGCCCTCATCTTCTAGGGTTTTGGGTTTTTTTTTTTGAGTGCTAATTGTCATCACTTGCTTGTAATTTTTTTTTTGTTTTGGAGAAAGACTTGTTATTTCTTGAGTTCAAAAATATTTGTCCCCTACCCATTGTAGCATGGCTATTTCTGTAATTTTGTAATAAATTGAGCTACTATATAAGAATTGCATGACTTTCCCTGAGCTAACTTTAATTTCCTATTTGTGAGGAAAACATCAACCTCTAGTGCAATTAAATAAAGACAATTCAAATTTCTTTACTGAAATCTCATAAGGTATTGGCCGGCTAAATTGTTTTCTAAGAATTAGCACATATCACACTTACACCATTTTAAGTTGAATAAGTTTTAAACTGAGAAATTTTTATCCTCAAAGAAATAGTCTGCAGTCCAGATTACAAATTCATGCAACCATATCTTAATTGCTGCAGTGACTTCTGACTTCTCATAAAAGGCACAGAAGAAATAGAAAATGTACAAACAAATGCAGCAGGAACAATCAGAAATTTGGAAAGGTTTGCGTGTGTAAAGGAACCAAATAATGATATTTCAGCTCAAAAAAAGTGCAAACCAAAGAGATAACTATAGCAGAACACAGAATGCTGATTCATGTTTCTCAGAATACAAAAGCTTGCAGGGCATTGTCTGAAATGATATAATAGAAATAAAATATAAGGAGGTTGATTTCACACAATGCATACTCCAACTGCAGAATTTACTGACATAGAATATTACAGAGGCCAAGAGAATACTGTGACCAAAAATGAAATTATATGAATTTGTGGAGAATAAGTTGATTACTTATTGTAAAGACAATAAGTAGGAGAAGTCTCAGATCTTGTACGCACACTCTTTCTGCTAAAGAAAGACCTTCCACTATCCTCGAGTGAGTAGGATGTTCAACAGTCTGAAATGACAGCAGTTCTTACAATTCAAATAATTTCTAAAGTTTCTTTAAATTGAAAACTCTATTTTTGTCAAAACCACTCTAAGTACATGTTCTCCCCATTTTTTGCTGGGAAAGGAGGGTAGACATCCTTCTGTGCCAGTCACTCAGATAGAGCATTAAGACTGCTTTGTCCTGGGCTTCTTCAGGTAAACTCCAAGTTTTTTTACTGATATTTTTGTGTCTACATTTTTCAGAAAAATTGTCCTGAGGCAGGAAAAAAAAAAATCTTGCATGTGATTGGAGGTGTGGTGACAATTAAAGTTTCTGCCTTCTAATTACCCATTTTTAGATGGTCAGAAAGTTAAAATAGACACACCATCTTGCTGAAAAACAGGGATTTTTTTCACATTTAAAAGAAGTAAATGAATAATTATGAATCACATGCCAGTGTTTAACCCTGATATCAGCAATCAAATACTGTTTAAATATGCCACAGAAGACTGAAGTAAATTTAGGCTGAACAAAACCTGACATATTTACTTTTCCGTGTGACCTACATTTGGATTCTAATTGTGGAAGTGGAATCTGCTTTTGCCAACTCAGCTCTAGATGTTTTGGCAGGTATACATTTAAAAGTTTGTTTGTGTTCCATGGCACACTATATGTGTGAAGCTGCCTTTTCTCCTGATAATCCTTATTAAGAACTTGAAGAAAGTACGGCATGCATTTAATATTCTTCCTATTAATAATCTTTCTGTTATTCAGAAACTTTGGGGAGGGATGGTGCGTTGTATATAACAGTGTGATGCCAGTTTCTGTACAAATATCTGTGTATATGGAATTAATATAAACTATATAAAAATATTTCATAAAAGCAGTGTTGTGGAGATGTATTTCAGCATTTTATTTTATATTACTTTTCAGATTTAGCTGAAATAATTGGTGCAGTCATATACATTTAACAATTATAATATGAATAATTACCTTTATATGCTGATGTTAATGCTTCATGGTATAGTATGAAATCCATACATTAATTTATGTATTATTGACAGAGGACAGTTTTAACTTACAGGAAGGAAGATGATACATGTCTTTCTTTTTCCAGGATCCAAAAGAATCAGTGACAGCGAAGTCTCTGATTATGACTGTGATGATGGAATTGGTGTTGTTTCAGGTACTAATCTTTAAATTTACTTCTCCAAGTTCAGTAGAAATATTTCTTATTTATAATTTGTTATGAATTTTGCAATGTTTTTCTGATGAAAAATAAGTGGAACTTAAGTATATATTTTTCTAAGAGACACAAAATAAATATTATGCATCATGCATATCTAATCTCAAAAATTACTAATGGGGGGAAAAAAGTCAATGTGTGAATGTCCTTATTGCTTTTATATAACAATACAAGTAGCATAAAGGTCGTGTTTTTCATAAATGTCCAGAAATGTTCAGTTAATTTTTTTGACAGACATATATTGATATATCCTGTAAAATTTCATGATGGAACTGCCAAGGGTTTGAAACATGAATATTTAAGGCAGGACAGGAGACAGCAGATAATCTGTTTCACTAAGTATTGGAATGGACCCCATTGGAGAAAAAAGTTATCATGTCAAAGATTATGTCTCCCCTTCTAAAAGAAAAGATAATACCAGATAGAAAATGATCATTGTTGAAAATAATAAAATCATAGCCATATACTTTTGATGACTACAACAGATAATGTGTTTAAGAATCATGGACATGTTTAGGTTGGATCAAATCCAACTGCTGGAATTGCAAAGTTTACTACTAAACCTTGGCCCTGGGTCCCACAACCACACGTCTGTTAAATACCTGCAGGAGTGGTCACTCCACCCCTTCCCTGGGCAGCCTTCCATTGCTGGACAACTCTTTCAGGAAGATTTTTGCCAGTATCCAGTCCAAAGGAGGCAGCTGTGCCAACTAGTACTGAGGGCTGCTGCTATCAGCACAGAGTGGGGTATTCCTCTCAGGGCATGTTCTGTTACCCTGCTGCTGTTGTGAGATTTTTAACACACAGAGCTTTCTGTGCTAGACAGTTTCTGGTTCTCTTGGGTGAGGTCCAGCTCCAGTGTTAGACAGTGGGGTTTGGGAAAGGCTGAGCAGTATAATCTGTCTGCTCTCCACAGCAGCTGTGGGACCGTGATCTGCTCAGGTCAGTCAAAGCCACCCATCAGCATATGGGCTACAGGACGTTCTGCTGGAGGCTAAGGAAGGGGAGACAGGAAAGGGGAATGAGAGGAGTACAGCTCACCTTGGAACTAAGAGGGAATAAAAAGAGGTGAGGTACACAATCCTTAATATTGCGAGATGGTGTGAAGCCAAGTATTGATCAATCCAGACATTTAGTGAGCTATCTAATTATATGAGTTGGCCTGGTCCTGTTTTAAAATCTGTGACCAGTCTGAGCTCAGATGCATTTCTGTTTTGTCTACATAGTCATGCTTTTGTTTCCAGCTTTTTCATGGTTAGCTCATAGGCTGTGCTTAGTTTTTGACCCTGGTATGTTAGTATTCCATGCTATGGGTCTTGGACTTGCTAAGATAAAGAGATAACTTTTTCTTTTTTTTTTTTTTAATAATAAACAGCTTTTAAATTTTATGAAAAAGCCCTTTCTATTAACTGATAAAATTTTACAGACTTTATGATATAAACAGGGCAAGTCATATTTGTGCTAAGGTTCCAGGAGTTATACCAGATTAAAGAAAGAACACTAGGCTGCAAAACCACTAAAGTTTCTGTGTTCCTTAAAACATTTATCTTCAAAAAGTAACAGGCTTTTCAGATTATTACCTTAATTAGAAAACTATTAAGGAAAAGATACAGCATTTTTATGTTCCCCCTCCCTGATTGCTTTATTACAGTCAGAACACAGGAGGATAGATAGCCAGAGTGGTGTGAAGTACTGGAACCAAAGAGGCAGCCATCCTCAGAAGCACTTTGTTCCTATTTACTGTACTTTCAGTCTTTGATGAGCTTTCTGTCTGTAATTAGTAGTCTCTAAGGCATTCAAATTGCCTGTCCTCCCAAAAATAAGGGCTTTCATATTACTGTGGGTCAGTTAAATTAAAAATGTATCAATCTAATTTAGGAGCTTAAAAATAAAGGTAGGAAATAACTGGATTTAATGGATATATTTCTAGAGTGCCCACTATAGCATCATTTTGAAAAATGAAAATTTTTTCCTGTCTGGAAATAGGTACCAAGTTTTGCAGATTTTTTTTTTACCAGGTGCTTGAACATCAGCAGGATTCTTATGAAACACCTAGATTTACAACTTTGATTCAATAAACTTATCTTTTGACAACTTGTAAAATTATGGTATTAACAGCTCAATGAATGAGTCTACTTCCCTTACCTGAGTTTCTGATATTTTAGTTTTTTAGGATATTTAACCTTTAGTTTTTTAGGATATTTAAGCTATTGAATTTTTGCTGAACAATTCTACACCTTAGTTGCATTTTAAATCAGCCTGGCTGTGTGGGTAGGAAAATTTGATGGTTTTTAGGTTTTGAAATATTAGTTTAGTGCCTTACTTTTTTTTGTGCTGCTGCCTCTATGTTTGTAAGTCTTCTTGTTTAGTCTTGTCTTGTCTTACCATCCATTCTCCTTATCATTCCCTCAATCATTTAAAGCTCCTTTATTCGTTTGTAGACTCATCACAATCTTGGTTTAAATATATGCACTGTTTGCATGAAACCATTTGTCTCTCCTTGTTTTCTTTCTTTCTTACTTACCCCAGTTCTTTCATGTTGTATTTTCAGGCTTTATTTAACATGACACTTTGCTCTTCTCCTGTCTGCTATATAAATAGTGCATTACATGAAGTAAGCTTGCCAACATCTTTTGAGTACTCTCAGTCATCCTGTCCATAAAATTAATTCCTAGTATCCCACCTGTGAACTAAACTCCAGAAAATTTAAGAAGAATAAAATTTATCTCTTTGCTCCTCTTCAATTTACTTCTATTCATAATAGTTGAATAGATGTCCTTTAAAGTTCCCTTCCAATTCAACCTATTCTGTGTTTTTATGACCTCTTGGAGAAATTATTTCCCAAATCTATCACTTCTTATGGCTTGGATCTTAGCCTAATTAGACAAATGTAATAAACTTCAGTCTGATGTTTCTGTCAACAGGAAAGGCCTTTAAAAATTTGTCATAAACAGATGGAAAAACTTCAGTGTCTTTTTTTCTGGCTACACATGTATTCTCCAACAGCAATTGTCACAAAGAGTTATAGCATATTACATATTTAAAAAGCAAATTTTTACTAGATTCTAAAATAGCTCTCTTCAAATATAATGTACATTCATCTTGGAAAACACTAGAATAGAGTCTCTATTAATATTTCATCTTTGCTAGCATTAATCTTACCATAGGATAGTGGAATGAGCAGCATTCTGGTTACCTCTCTAGATTGGTTATACATAGCTCTCAAGCAATTTAAAGCGTTATTTTGCTGTCCTGAACAATAAACCTTGGCCCTCAAAGTTGTCTGTCACCAGCAGTTCTGTGTGGGGGTACATCAGCATCTACACCTGCCCTTTAGAATGCTCATATGTCTTTTTTGATAAAAGCTATACAGTATTTTTATATTGAGTTTTTTTAATGCCAGAAAGGTTTACAAAACATCATTTCTATTATAACAATAAATGCAACTCAGTGAAAGGCAGGTTGGTTTTTTGTTTGTTTTTTTTCTCTTTCTAGTGTCCAAAGTTAAGCATGCAGTGCAGTTAACAAATTCAAGGAATATGGACTATAATTTCTAAATAGTTTTCTTCCCAGAGTCTTTCTAAGGTATGTTGAACTTAGGGAATACAAGCCACCTACTGAGTCTGACTTTATGAACAGAGACATGTATTGTCAAGACCATTTAATCATAAAATTCTCACCTTTTGTTTTTGTAACACTAAAATAAGTAAGATAATAATGTTTAAAATTCAGTTCTACCCCAATATCTCATCTGCATTACAACAGATTATGTATTATGAAACACTTGCAATCTAAGATATGTTTGAACAGAAACAACAAATGAATCATGGAAGAATGTAAGGCAGTGAATTCTGCATAGACTGAATTACAAGTCTCTATAGAGAAGAGCTTTTCTGAGTAAAAGAATGCAGTCTCCAGCTTTGAGAAGGAAAACATTTATAGCGATAAGTTTTTATCATTATGCAGCAGATAGCTGGATGTTTCAGGAAGAGATAAGAATATTTATTCAGATAGTTGAGTCCATGTAAATTAGGAAGAAATAGTAACCATCAGTACAGAAGTTATTACTGGACATTCAAAAATATTTCTGTGTTTGAAGAAGAATGAAAAGAAATTATCCATTTTTGGTTTTCACCTCTCAACACACCTGAGGAATCCTTTGTTCAAAAGAATATTTTCACTGTCATGTTGCAGCCTTTGCTGCAGAGGAAATGTCTTTTTCCCTATTTGCTGATAACGAGGGCTGAATTTTTATGCCTGAATCCTGTGGATGATTGCTTCTCAAAGCAGATGTTAAAAACACACTTTGGTTACAGATTAAAATCAACTAGATTTTACCACTGCCTATAGAAAGATATCTTACAGCATTAGCACATAGAGTGGATTACTTCTATCCCTACTAAAATACAGATTTCATTGTATTACCAGATTACCAGCTAGCACTAAATGGGAAACTGTAGTGACCCAAAAGCCCAGTACCTTCAGATGTAAACACTGACAAAAGGTTTTTATTTTATTGTATGTTGATACCAAGTGCCCTGCTCTAAAATCTGTTCTTTCTGGGCTCTCTCTTGATTTAAAAATGTTAGTCTGTGTATCACAAAAATCCCGCTTCCAAACTGAAATTCAAGCCATGTTAAATAGTCCTTATGCTGACTGCCTAGATCAATGGATCTTTAACCATTTTCCTTTCTATCAAACAAGTAATTTATATATTATTTACAACCTTTTACCTAAAGTTCTTTACACATTATTATAATTCTTCAAGCTTTTCTTTAATTTTTAGTTTTCTTTCTTAATTTATACTTTCCATTTTACATGTTCATTCTCTTATTTAAATTTTGAATGTAATACTTTTATTGTTTAAA
>JAYDZK010000113.1:132283462-132309345 GCA_034509185.1 Euphonia xanthogaster
ACATTGTTTTCCATCTCCAAATGCAACAAATTCTCCTTGTGTACACAGAATAAAAAGAACAATCTCTATCTTTTCTGTCAATAGATATGCATTATTAGGATACTAAGACAATATTTCTCTCTGTTCTTGCACTGTAAATAATGTTTTATTTATTTCAATATCTAGAAGTTTATAATAACTTGCTGCTCATTTATGTGTAGTGGATTGACCCTGGCTAGGTGCAAAGTGGCTGCCAAAACTGCTCCATCACTGTCCTCATGAGCTGGAAATGGGAGAGAAAATATAACAGAAGACTTGTGGGTGGAGATAAGGACAGGAAGAGATCACTCCCCATTATGGTCATGGGCAAGATAGACAACTCAGAGAAATTATTTAATGGCAAATAAAATCAGAGCAGGATAACGAGAAAATAACCCCCTGAAATTTTAAAGCTTGCCCCCATCCCTTCCTTCTCTCTGGTCTCAACTTCAGCCCTGGTTCTCTACCTCCTCCCTCTCAGCTGCACAGGGGGATGGGAGTGGGGGGTGCAGTCACTTCATCACACGTTGTCTCTGCTGCTCCATCCTCCTCAGGGGAGAACTCTTCAGTCTGTCCCTCTGCCCCAGAGTGAGGTTCCTCTCGTGGGAGACAGTCCTTCATGAACCTCTCCAATGTCAGTTTATCCCATGGGCTGCAGTTCTTCACAAACTGCTCCAGCATGAGTCCCTCCCATAGGGTGCAGCCCCTCACACTGCTCCAGGCTGGGTCACAAGTCCTGCCAGCAAACCTGCTCCAGGGGGGGCTTCTCTCTCCAAAGGTCACAGGTCCTGCCAGGAGTCTGCTGCAGGATGGGCTCTCCACTGCTGTTACTTTAGCTCTTGTACTTCTGGTTAAAGAATTGCAGACTTGCAGAGTGTATTGATTTCCAGGATGACTGGCAAAAATATTATTTATCTCCTACATTTTACTACTGAGTGAATAACACCCTGTTTCAAACACATAAAATTTCCTCTGTCTTGCCTTTGGTGATCTCAGAATTATGTTGCACGGGCCCCTATATGTTTTAACAGTGCTTATAATAATAAATTTACTTCATATATGGGATAAAAGTCTGTATTTCATTACTGACTCTTAGCTGAGGGCACACATAACATGATTTGACCATGGTGTAGTAGGAGAGACTATGTCATTCTCAGCATCATTATATTGGTGGAATGTAATGGTGATGTGCTTTTTTTTCCCCCCTTTATGTACGCATACCACATACACACAAATAAGTTTACACCTAAACATAGAAGGAAGAAGTTATTTATGAATTAGGATTGTTTATATATATCCTTGGTTGTAAGGCTATATAGTAAATATGAGTACTCAGTTGAAAGTATTGAACATACTTGGAACCATAAAGTGGAATGAATTAATAAGGTTTTGTTTAGGTCCTAATGAACATTTTCCAGGAAGAAAAATAAGAAAATCATGAGCAGAAGATTATTCTACTCTTGGAAGATTCTCATGGGAAAAGTATAACAGTTGCATGAGCCAGAATTTTTCCGGTGCGGGGTGGACCTCTCTAAGTATTCTTTTCTTGGTTACTGTCTTTGGAAAAAAGGAATCAGTTGTATCAGTTGTCGTAGCCACCAGGAACTCTCTGAAGACCAATTCCTGCTAAGCATTATAATCAGGTTAACAATTGCAAATCTTCAATTTCTTATCATTATGTTTTAATTTCATCATCACAAAATTTGGGGGAACTTATTTGAAATTGCTGTATATCTAGAATTGGATTTTTTTCCACAGAGAGTATTGCACCATGGGACAGTGAATTCAACTTTTTCAATTACATGAAGACCATCACTTTTAACATGTCCAGCTTTTAAAAAAGATTTTTATTAAAAGCCTCTGTTAAATGTCCAAGTGGTAGCCTTTTAGGCCAGTGTAACTTGGAGGCTTTTGCTTAGACAATTTATGCCTTCTGTTAGGCTTATTCAAGATTAGTCCAGGGTGCTTGCTATTTGTGAAGGAAATGTGTTTTTTAATTCAGAATTGTGAGTGAAATCTGATGTCATTGAGTCATTGTTACCTTATTTATTTCTGAAATACAAATCTTTCTTGAACCCAATCTCATTATTTAGCTCCAAAGAGGCTTCCTATCCCAAATTTGTAAGCTAAATTTTGGATTAATTTTTAATTATGGACGTTTCTATTTGAAAAACATTATACACAACATTTGCAATATAATTTTAATTAAAAATGCAATAATTAGCTTTTTTATTCCAAGGAAAAATCAGTTTAATTTGTTTTATTATTAATACATTGTATTAACCATAAATGGTAAGTCCCAAGTTTGGTGCATGGTAGAAATTTCTATACTTCTGAAGTATAACTATAGGAATTTTAATTGTACTTAAATAAAGCATAAGAACAGGAGTCAACTTTAGGTATGTATGTTTTATTATAAAATGTAAGAACACACAATAATATTCTTGATCAAATGCCATCTTTTACTGAGAAACTCATTACTACAGATATGGCAGGAAGCTGAAAAGTGCAACTTCAGATTCACTGAATATTTGCGTTTCTTTTTAGATTACCGACATAACGGGAGAGATCTTCAAAGTTCTACTCTGTCAGTGCCAGAGCAAGTAATGTCATCTAATCATTGTTCTCGATCAGGGTCCCCTCACCGCGGAGATAGTATAGGACGGACTAGATCGTGGTCTCCCAGTGTCCCTCCCCCACAAAGGTAAACTCTTGTTCAACTATGCAGTTAAATTAATTAAACTGGTATTGATCTTGTACCAGCACTGGAAATTATCTCCAGACTTTCAAAATGACAATGAATTGGTTAGAGCTTACAAAATTACGCAAAGCCAATAATGGTTGGTTTTTTTTTACATTATAGTAACGTGCCTAATTTATATATAATTCTATGTTATTTATGGTTTATTATTACTATACTACTGATTTTTATTATATGATAACATAATTGTAACCTACTTCTGCCTATTTATATCTAGTTTTTCATCAAAATTCAGTACAGTTTATTCCAAGGAAAGAAAAATATCTCTCCACATTTTCATTTCCTAGAGTTATTTACAGGTGCCATGTTTTATAGTATGTGATAATTAGATATTTCCTTAGCATTCATATGACAGTGGAGGTTTTCAACCCTTTTATTTCTGTAGAATTAAGATTCTGGGGAGCCTCCCTTGCTCCAGAGTTGCTTCCTTTCTACTATTCTGGGGAGCCTCCCTTGCCCAGAGTTGCTTCCTTTCTACTATTTCTTTCATACTTGTAAATCATCAAGAATAAACTGACAGACATGCAATTTTATTGTGAAAGATATCAACTCCTGATCTTGGGAGATCTCTGATATGTGTTTATCTTGAGAAAATTAGACAGGAAATTTCTTCCAAAAGCTAGTACTTTTGGATAACATGTAATAATTGATTTAATACTCTGCAGGATAAGCTTTCTAAAGAGAAAGGAAGCAGAAGGATAGATATAAATGGGAATGAAACCTGTTTTCCAGCCCTTTTGTTGCTATGTATGGGTCGGTTTCCAGATGATGTAATTCAGTTGAAATGAAAGTGGAAGTTTTCTCTTTTGCGCATAATGTTCACAATTCCCTTTTGATACTGAAGATCTGTTATCCAGTATTTCCTGGCAGGTCCACGTTCCTCTTCCTTTCTTTCAGACATCCTGATTGTCTTGTGTTCTGCTTTCCTTTCTGTTATCTTTGTTCTTTTTGTTAAATTAAAATTCTCTTGACTTCATAATATCTTATGTTTTTACTTACCATTTCCTCTAATGGATGTAGCCTATATGAGATCCTTTTGCGTTAGTGAGATATTAGGATTTCAGATTATCCCCCATCATTTCATACAGCTAAGAGGCAGAAACTGTGTGTTTCTACTTGAAATCTAAACCCATCTAAAACCAAGTCAGCCTGACTTGAAATGAGACGTAAGTGGTAGACACAAAGGGGCCTATTCTGATTTTTAATATACTGATTTTAGCTTAAGTAATTGCCTATGCTAAATCTCCAGAGGTTATTTGTCTTGGATATAGACATAAATGTGAGCAAAATCTCTTTGTGTGTTTGTGGTTTTATGTTTTTGTGTCTGCATGCATGCTGTGTGCATTTTTGGCAGAACTTTTACCCAAGGTGGTGACTAACGCTTGCTTAACACCTTTGAAAAATCTACTTTTCATTTTCTTGCAGTCTTGGATTTCTTTACGTGTTCAAAATCTCTTGCTTTTTAACTTTTTGTGAAGTTCCATTAGGCAAATTTTAGGCTAAATTAGGCTAAATTTTTAAGTATAGTTTTGAATTTATTGCAGCTGTTTCCTACAATGTCAGAATCGAATGCATTATTTCAGTAATATTTCCCTGCCCACACACCAAACAAGTTCTTTGAGGACTTGTTGAACTCAGAAAATTGGGTTATGAGAATTTGAGGATTTGCAGAAAGTTATAAGCTATAGGTTACAGAAATATCTTTGAAAATGCAGGTCTACTCAGGAAATCTCTAAGAATTATCAGTCACATTTTGCACCCTGTTCAGGTGAATTTGTTATTTATGTGTTGCTCTATAGATGTCCTAACTGCAGTGAGCATTCTGCATGCCCAGAGATTTCCCATTGCTGACACCTCTACAGGAAGGAGGTTTTGGGCCATAGAAGTTGCTGTAATTTCTTAGAAACCATTTTGCAGTCCTCAATCCTACTTAGTTTTTTAATAAACTCCACCAAAGGCCCACTGCATCATAGCTGTCAAGACGTTGTTACTGCTCTTGCTACTCTTTACTAGCCAGAAGAAACCCAATATTTGGATTCATGAATGCCAGAGTGGAAAATGCTTTATGAGAAGTGAGGTAGAGCTGAAGGCAAACATTTATGTGTAATGCAACATCTTTATAGCACTTATATGCAGAAATAAATAATGTCACTGCAGCAGCAGTGAAGGATACATGTACAGGTTAACACTAGTCAGAAAGTGGTAAATGACAAAGGGTAAATATGACAGGTACCAAAAGGGCAGACAAACTGACAAGAAAGGAAAGGGGAACTGAGCGATACAAAGCCAAAAAAAATAAAGGAAACTGAGGCTTACACTGGAGTAGATTGCAGTAAAGGATAGGAGACAAAAGAATTTATTGGTCTTGAACTTGTGTGGAGGGAAGCATCCAATTTGTTATTTTCAAATCAATACAAAACAATTATGTTTTCATTATCCAATAATTATTACAGTTAACCTTTGTCTCTTATTTTCCCGTTCTTGTGGATTTGTTTTACAGAGCACCAAAAGTAAACTGTTTGTCAGTAGGTGTTGATAGATAAACTGAGCAAAACAATCCATAGGCAAAGCTTTGGTCTCAGTTAGTACAGGTGATTGATGCTCTTTAACCAAACCTGTACTATGGGTACCACTTAGAGCTAATGAAATGGTTATGGGTTTTTTCAGATTTTCTGCTACTGAGATTACAGAGTAATTTTTCCAGGGCAAAACAAGCAGCAATTTTTAAATTCAGATGACCATGTTTTCAGCAGGCTGTACTCTGCTGTAACAGGCTCAAGTCCCCATTGTGTCTTAACTACAGTTTACATCTTTATAGTAAAGCCAAAATCAAGAACTCATGAAAAATTATTTACAGCGTATATTTCCATCAGAAATGAATTTTTGCTTGAAGTCTGGAAAGACTAATGAAATGTTGAGCAGGATTAACATTTTTAATGAAGGAAATAAAAAAGCTTTCCTCTTAAATCTAGAAGAAACACATTGAAACAAAAAAAGAGAACTCTATCCCTGTCATGGACTTGGAACCATTTTCTAAATGAGAAATTTTTATTTTTACTTTAGGATTTGAAATTATTTTACTTTAAATACATAGAAAAGTCTGGTCAGCTAACAGATCTTGTTCCAGCATGATTGCTGATAATTGTTTGTACAAAGCGGTGAGAGGATGTCACCCAGGCACACTGAAAACTCAGACTCTGATATCTTTTATCCTTAGTCGGAATGTGGATCAGGGACTGCGAGGGACTCGATCCACCCCTGCGCATTACAACACCCTGAACCGGATGGACAGACACCGAGCTGTAGACGACCACTACTCCCCAGACATGGAGAGGTAAGTACCTGGCTGGAATTAGGGACAGCTGTAGCCTACAGGCATCAATGTGAGTAACTTCAGCATGGTAGCTTGCTAAAATAAATTACACACCTAATCCCTGAGATTAGCATTTCTCCTTTATCCACTGGTCGCATGACATACATTACAAAATCTCAGTGCACATAAGGCTGACAAAACTGTCCAGTGAGCGTGTGTTTGCCAGGAGGGAATCTGAAAAAATCCGTGAGAAAATCTATAATATAATAGCTGAATAGTTTAGTTGTCCTTTTTAATAAAAATATTTTTGGTTTGTGTGTTATACAATGAATTCCTTAAGTACCAAATATTTTTTTTAAAAATCCAGTAGACTTGATTGTTTTTGCTGCTGAATAAAGAGATATAAAAATAGATAATTTCAGCTCAGTATTAATGTAGCACTCCTTTGGATACAGTGCAGTTCACATATGTAACAAAAGTATATTCTAGTACTGTATTCTGGTTTTGTCTTTGCTCAACCTTCTGAGACACTTGGTAAAAAAGAGAAGAAAAAATTATTAGGACAGCATGTATGGAATCAGAGTCTTTGTGTTTAGAAGCACATCTGACTATGAATAATGTTTTGCCTGATGGAACTTCTCAAATAGTTAGCAGAGTTTTAGCAACCTCTATGAATTTTAATGATGTAAAAAAGAATTGCAGCAATAATTGAACAGTGTAGTTAATTTAGCTGAATTAATTGTGGCAATGACTTTGGTAAATTAAAAAAAATTATTGGTCTTTTCCACCTCATTGTCTTCAAGTAGAAAATCAAAACAGAAAGCATTTATTATCTTTAATTTAAAAAATATTTCACCTGTTTTTGCACCAAGTTGAAATTCCTGCACTATATAGAGAGGCATAATGCTAGCTTTTGTCTTATTTTATAATTGCATATACCAAGGGGTAATACAGGTATGTTTTGTAATCTTGAGGAATATAGGGCTAAGCATTTGAAGTTAATGCTTTTACAGATAGCTATCACAGGTTATTCATCAAGTGACATCAAAACACCTCTTTGGGGTTTCTAACAGTAATATAAAGAATCTGAGGAATCAGTGGCTATTTGTTAGCAATATTGAACAGAAAAAATAAATATTTCTTAAGAGACCATATTTCCTAAGTAATGTGATCATCAATGATAGCATGGAATGCAAAACAATACTTTTCAAAATATAATATTTTAATTTCAGAAGATAAAAATAATAATTAATTTTTCCCAAAGACATGTTACAAAAAAGAGTATCAAAAGGAATTAAGACCCAA
Organism: Euphonia xanthogaster; assembly: GCA_034509185.1. NCBI lineage: Eukaryota > Metazoa > Chordata > Aves > Passeriformes > Fringillidae > Euphonia > Euphonia xanthogaster. Next base: position 132,290,860 of record JAYDZK010000113.1, read on the forward strand.
ATCTAGTCAAAGTGATTTGTAATTTAATTTTATGAATAAAAAAAGTCAAATGGGCAAAGATAAAGCCAATGAAAAAACAGTGAAGTGTTCGTCATCTAGAATAGGAACTGTATTCATCTCAAGTACAGTAGGTCATAAGTCAACCCTTTGTTTGCATTAAACTATTTAATATTTCTGTTTAAATTATGGAAAAAAAACCTATTCACTTGATTCATTAGAATATGATTTTCATATAGAAGGCAATAACTTGAAGATTCAGAGCTGTTTCCTTAAAAGATGATTACAGAATGCTTTTGGGATACAATGTTGTGTTGATTTTTAGACCAGTCATCCTTGAAACAGAATCTAACACAAGGATGACTGGTCTAAAAATCAACCATCCCTACAGCCTGGGTATGCCTTATGGAATGCTCTGCATTTGCTCACTGTGCAAGTTCATTTGCTGCCTCCCAGATAAATACGGAGCTGTGAAAGGTTGCCTGAAGTTTGGTACTGCAATGTTTTTCCATCCCTTCAGTCAAATAATCCCTCCTGGACTGACTTGATTTAGAGAAAAATAACTGAGTTTTTTAGAACATGTCAGAAAAACAATGTCTGAAGGCTGTTGGAGGTGAGATTATTGAATTTTCACGACCATTCTAGATTAATAGGTGTTTGCTTGAGAGGGATGCTCTTAATCTTTGAACATGGTTTTATACATTGTCTGTGTTTTCCAAAACACAAAGAGACATTCCCCTCTTTGCACATGGTGAGCGGTTGGCTGTGCAAGCAAATTATTGACTAGTTTTGCCTCTATTGCAACATGCAGTATCTGAACAGGAAAATACTATTTCCAAATATTTATATAATTTTTATATTCCTTGTAAATTTGGCAGTGATTTTACGCATGGAAAAATTATTAGGCTTCAGATTTTTTAAATGAGTATTTGGAAAAATTATTAGATTTCAATTTTTTTTTAATGAGTATTTATGATACTGTCTCTGGTGTACAATTAAAACCCAATGGTATCCCTAAAGTAGTTTTTAATAGTATTGCTCCTGCCTTCAGTTCTAGGAAGTTGAACTGCATTTTCCTATAGGTTTGTAATCTCTCTACATGTTATCCACACGTGGCTCTGAAAACAAATCACATATTTCCTTCCCACAGCTCTGATGGCTTCTTGTTTCCATGAAACAGCTTTTGAAGCTGCTTGCAAAAAGGGGATTTTGAAATAGTACCATAGACATGCTCAGTTGCTAAGTTAAAGTGGGACTGAGAACATGAGTAAGAAAATCCTTTCCTTCCTTTTCTAGATAATTCAGCATTTAGTTCTCTAAGGTATATTGCACTGAGGAGTTAGTTGAAACCACATACAAAAAGTCTAATGACCTCAAGTCTAATGGCAATGAAACATTCCTTCAAAACTGAATGCAGAGTTAGAATAGAAACTAAAATTATTTTTAAAAACCCTAAAAGACACATTTGGAGATAATTTTAATTTCAAACACCAAACCCTTAATTATGTAAAATATGGCCATATAATGTACTTATTTTTGTAAAATGTAAGAGTAAATTAACAGTTTAGATTTGTATCTGTTGCTATATTAACAAAAGTTGAAATTGCACTGTGTATACTGCTAAATCAAATTTAGAAACCATGTCAATTTTTCACCTGTATATTTAATATAGGTCTGCTAGTTAATTGTTATCAAAATGTGAGGTTTTTTGGGGGTACTCACACTCTTATGAAATAGCCAAGATTTGTAATGTAAAGAAATATGAATGCTTATGACCTAATATGGACCCAAGATCGATAAGAACATTTACCTGTAATGGGATAACCTTGTAAATGTCATTTTGACAGGTTTAGATAAATTTTCTAAAACTGATTTTACCTCACTTATCAAACTATAGAGACTATTGAGAAAATTTTGGTAACATTTGGATTTAACCTCAGAGTTTTATATTTAAGCAATCAATATAATTAGGTGAATTAGAGGAAAAATGTGAGAATCTTCACATAGTTCCAGAAAGAAAGAAAACAAACAACAACAAAACCACCAAACTATATCTGCATGTTTCTTTCTGAAAGGTATATCAACAGTTAATAACAAACACCAAGACAGTGTGAGAAAATTGTACTCAGGCCCACAACTTCAACAAACTTAGGTGTTATTTAGCAACTATTAATTTAACTGTATTTGATATCCAAGGTGGGTTCTCCCTGAGGAGTAACATTCCTAGTGGTGAATTTAGCATAGGTATGTTAAGCCAGAGCATTCTGACAATGCCTAACTCAAATAGTCCTGCAGGAGAAATGTATGAGAAAGCTCCTAAAGTAAAAGTGTTTTTCTGAGAGGCACTTACAAGAAAACAAGAGAGAAGGGAAACTATTCACTATTTGTTCATCAAAGCTATGGCACACTTTCCATTTGAAAGAAGAAAAGTTGCTACCTGTTTAGTTAAACTAATAGGGTAGTCATAAGCATGGTTATTTAGAGAAATGTTGCCCATTATTTTAAAATCACTTTAAAGATGTTATCTGGATGTGCTGGGACTAGCAGGACTAACACACCCTGTTACTGAGAGGAGATTTCCTTCACGTATTTGAATACACACTTCTTTCTTTTTTTTTTTTAATTCAGTTGAAAGCATGTGGATTGGATTTTTAACATGAAGTGAATGTTGAAATACATGCCAAACGATTGAATTTGCTATAGTCAAACCAGTGAGGACCAAAATAATTCACTACAATGAGCCTGCTAAATGTTAGCTAAAACACAGTGTAGGTATCTTCTTCTATTTTTTGACACAAAATTAATGGTGGGAAGAGCAGCACAAATTTTACATTTCTAAAAGTCATCTTAAACTGTGCAGTTGCTTTATCTGTGGGTAGAAATATTATTAAATAGATGCCAAATTAGGTCAAACTAGGTAAAGATTTTTTGATACATTTTTCCATAATAAAACACTGAAAAGAACTGATTTTTTTTTTTCAGTCTTTATTAAATACAGACCTGAAAATTATGTAACTAGATAGCCATTTATTTGTAATCTATTTAAATTTTGCTGTAAAATCATTTAAGTGCAGATTAAACTACAAAGATATTATAAAGTATAAAGGGTTGCTGAATCTTTATTTGGGAATTCTTGGATAATTTTTTCAGGTTTCAGTTGTGTGTATCATGTAGGTAATGTACCCACATGGGATATGTAATGTCACTGCTTTGCTTCTTCGAATGCCCAGTAAAGCAAAAGAAATGCATTGCTGAAAATTTGCTCATAGCTATGGTATAAAATGTTTGCATCAGTTTGAATCTCAATAATTGCAGTGTGTCTTTAAGTTCTTTTTCTCCTTTCAAATCACTGTTTAATTGCACAATTATCTGCACCACCCACCTGGTGCCTCCATGAGTCTGCAGAAGGATGATTATCTCCTACAGGGATGGCAGAGTAGGAAGGTGGTAACGAAAAAGCTTTGAGCCAAATTTTTTTAAAATAATCCCAGTACCAAGAGTCATAGATATATTCCTCAGAATAAAATGCACAAAATGCACACACACACTTCTTTATAAGTAAAGAAAATCTTTTTTTTTTCTTAAAAAACCCCAATTATTAAATAAAACTATTCCATTAATGCATTCAATAAAATGTAGCAGGGGAAATTACATAACCAGTGCTTTATTCTTGAATGGCATTTGACTTTTTCTGAGAGTTAAGAGCTTGACTTCTCATTTTGTTCACTTTATTGGTGTGATTTGCCAGGTGTTTGGGAAGCAGCATGGAAAACATTCTACCACAGAGAACATTAACTGTTCCTTTGTTCAGATGAGACTATAATCTTTTAGAAAGGTATAACTGGACCCTGGTGACTGGAAAAAGTGACCAGTTTTAGTAGTTGCTTTCCACTGCTGAAATGAGTTAGCTGCTCATAGAGCTGTGCCTTTTCTCTGAATCCACATTACTTTATTATTCCCAGCTCCTTTTCCCTTGAATAATTCTGTGCTCAACCTCACAGTCAATGTGATCCCAAGCACAATTTTTTACTTCTTTCCTTCCCACGGTACTTTCCCTAAATTTCATATGGCAGCTTTCTCTTTTCTACCACTTTCAATGGCTCTTTCCCCCCTAAATTTCCAACTGGTTGACCCCAAGAACCACCTGTTTCTTACTCTGCAGTCTGATTAAGGTAATTTCTATTTTATCACATTGCTAGTTTTTCAGAAAATTGTAACTTGAGAAATTGGGAGTATTTGGTGAAAGGCAAATTCATACCAGTAAAAAAATATATTTATTTTTTTAACAATTTAAATAATTTTATATTTTTCCTACATTTAATTTGTTATTTCAATTGAAAAAAATGTAAAGGAGTGTTACTAAAAATAGAGGATAATACTATTGCAAATGATACAATATATTGCTTTAATTGCAATCAGATAATACACTGGAAAAAGCTGAATATAGGAATAGATCAACAGTGATAGGATGAGAGAAATTTCTTGTGTCAACTGAGTTTCATTCAATCAGGTTCTAACAGAAAGGAAGACAAAGACTTGTTTTGCATTCAGAATTATTTATGGATATTCCAATAAGCACAAGGGTTTAATAATGCACAGTACTTTAGCCTTTCCACAAAAACACTTGGGAGTCTGCTGCCCACTGTAGTAGTGAAGGTGGAATGTCAATCAAATTTTAGGACCTGGTCACAGAGAGTGAAATTGATGGAATAAATTATCTCCTAAATGCCTCTTCACTATTAAATAAAATACCCCAAGCAATAGAGAGCAGGTTAAACTCCCCTTGCTGCATAGGAAGAGCAGAAAGGTATTCCATGAGCTCAAGTGGGGTACTCTGTGTGTGAGTGTTTTCAAGCATGCTCCTGAGACTCTTCTGGTATGCTAAGCCTGATCCTGGACACTAAGTACTTCCAATCTGGCAATCTAATCAGTTGCTGAATCGCTGATTTCTTACCCTAATGGTTCAATGAATTTTCTAAGAAAATGGACAAGTAGTTGAGAAATATCAAAAAAATTTTAAGTCATTTTCTGTTCACTTTTAAAAAAAGGAAAGCTGTCCTGTTTACCTATGTACCTGGAATCTTGTCAGAACAGTGGAAATCACTTTTCACCTGGTATGGTGTGGAAGGGGAGATGGCTGTGTGTGTGTTTATAGTAATGATCACATTGCAAAACCTATAATGCTGCCCTGTTAGACTGAGTTCATTATTTTAAGTAAAATGAATTGTTGCTGAAAATTTTCTGTCTATTCTATCTGTAACAAAATAGGTAATGTTTCATAGGTCTGTGAGGATGCAGGTTAGGTTCATTTTACCATACCATCATTTTACATACTAGTGCCATGAACTACTATAATCTAGGAAGTAAAGAATTTGTGATATGAGGATAGAAATCTAAATCAAGGTTGCAAAAATAAAAAGGTATCCTGGAGTTCTTTTGTCATATTGAGAATCTGACATATCTAAATTTTGTCCATGTCTCCATTGTCTTCTGAGCATTCCCATGTATATGTGCATATAGGGTAATGATTTTATTAACAGCTCACATGATATATTTAGTTGAGATGGAGATCTGGAACATTACTGGAGTTCTTTTGCACTTAGGCAATGCAAAGCTTAACGTTTTTACTGCATTATAATACATTTACGTTATGATTTTAAGCAGTTTATACTGGGGATTAACCAAATAAATGTGGTGTATGTTTCAGTTTTGGACATTGAGAATAAGTTATGGGCATTTTTGGTGTTGCTAATATATTTGTAAAAGAATAAAGAATTTATTTGAACCTAAATATATAAAACTGTATAGTAATATATTTAATGGTAATCAACTAGTGTGGTATTGGCTGGATGCTCAGAAGAAAGATGGCATTGAAGCATTTTGCTCTGCATGTTGAATCAGACTGGATATTAAGAAATATTTTTTCACTGAAAGAGAGGAGAGTCTATGTGTTAGAACACACTCTCCAGGGAAATGGCTGAGCCATCATTTCTGGAAGTGTCCAAAAACCAAATAGAAGTGGCACTTTACAATATGGTTTAGTGGGCATATTGGTATTCTGTCAAAGGTTGTGTTTGATGATCTTTGATAGTGATTCTATGATTCTGTTAAGTTAGATAGCATGGTTAACATGGGCTCTGAGAAAAAAGGAAAAGTATGAATAGCCAGTAATTCCAGAGGGTCAAGTCAAGTATAAGCTCAAGCTAACCCCACTCACATATATAGATAGGCAAAGTTCTGGGTGATGAGGAAGCTTATTTTAAACTTGTTACAATTATTGCATATCAAATTGTATAAGTGGTTGTATCTAAATGCCATCTAAATGCTATCATACTCTGATTCTGAAATCCTGAACTGAAAGGGAAAAAAAAAAAAAAAAAGAATAAAGGGAAAGGGTTAAACTTCCTGCCAGAAGTTCCCATGAAAAAAATCTCATAACTTGGTAAGGACACTGGAGTTCTGAGTTTCTAGAAGTATTAGAACAAAACTCAATCAAAGTTGGGCAATCAACATAGTTTGGTGGAGATATGAAAAGTTATTAGGATTGAAATCCTAAGCAGAACACGAACTGATGGTGTCATTCACGTATAAATAAGTAAAGTGAACAGTCTGGGGTGTTCCTTCTTATGGGCAGTAAGCAATCTACATGCAAATAGCATGTGCATTTCTGTGCACATTCATGTTCTGCAACACATGTTCTGCCTGAAGTCCTAGTTTTGTTTAAGATGTTGGTTTTTGAATAATGGTTAAATATATTGTATTTATTGATGTCATATATTTTTCAAAGACTAGCAGAAAAACTTGTCAGCAGTTCACTGGAAAGATAAAGTGAATTGTTAAAATTAAAATGTCATCTACCAGCTGCAAACACTTCATTGCTTAATAATAGTAGAGCAAGAGTTTTGAGATGTTAATTCCGGGGTTGCACCTGAATAATTTAAAGGCATATTTATGTGGACATAGCCTGGGAATGTGTCCATGCAGTGAGAGAATAACCTGATATGGAGTTGTTTGCCATCATCGTACATTTAGCTCCTGGGGGGTAGACTCCTACATTTTTATTTGATTGTTCTTCCTGTGGGTGCGCATACGTTCCAAAGAATATTTTAAGATCGTGGTGATTTTTTTTAATGTTTCTTGACAACATGCTGACTGACAGGCTGTTATGAGTACACTGCTTTTGATACTTAGGTTTTTACATTACTTTCAAACATTCATAGTTTTTCACAGCTTGCAGTGTAAAGTCTGAATGTTTTATCATTATTAGTCCTTCTTCAAATTTTAACTATACCATGTCAAATTGGGCCCTGTTGAATTGTCTAAAATTCCTCATTCTTGTAACAAACTGCAAAGTTTAAATTACAGAATACGGGATTTAAGTTAGTTGCTTATAGTGGAAACTCTTTTGCATTTATTTGGCAAGAAGTGAAGACCAAGACATCTCATGCTATATATAATTGACCTAATACAAGGAATATTTTCGTGTGGGTGATGGTGCATTTTATCCTCATGCAAAAGAGGCAAATATAATATGTAGGTAATATACCTACTGGTAACAGTGTGTTTGATTACTGGGAAAACAGTAACCAAAAGCAAATTAAGATATGAGAAATAAAAATGAAGGATGAGGTTTTCCATGTTTCTTGTGAAGTGGGTTTGCACTTCCGATGTGGACAGTTGTGATTAGACTTCCTTTTGAAATATCCCAGCTTCATGGAAATTGTAGTCACTAACTCCTTGTTAATAGTAAACCCCTCTCTTCTCCAAACCCTTTTCCCTGTACTGTGTGCATATATTTATAGTAAAAGTAAAATGGCTTTGTTCTATTTTTGATAATTGGAGAATTTTTAGCGTAACAAATATATTTAAAATATATAAATTTTGACATTGTTTTATAATACAAACAAAATATAAATAACTTAGTCTTATTATATGAATTGCATTTGGTTTTTTTTGGCATATTCTGGTACTGATGTCATATCTCAATTATTTATTTAAATAATGAAGCATATTCTGGTACTGATGTCATATCTCTTAATTATTTATTTAAATAATGAAATACTTTGATCTAAATTCACCTTCTATCACAATATGATCAGTATTAGTAGAACTTACATTTAGAAATGGGAAAGCTCTGGAGCTATGTGGGGACAGATTTCAAAATGGTGGTAGCCTTTCAGACAGATTAGGTAAATCTCTTTCAAAGATATTATTCATGCTAAAGTAATCACTGCCTTCAAACAAGGAAATAAGCAATCAAACTTCTTGAGTTGCTTTTAGAGATTTATGCATTTTTTTCTTCCTAACTGAAATACTGTAGAAAATCCCAAATTTTAGCTATCTTCTTGATCCATAATCTCCCACTGGCTTCTCAGAATAAATATGTGAATCATCTAGATAATTTAATGTTTAGAACCCTATATCATATTATTTTGTTAGTAAGTCCAGTGTTCTTAAACCATAATGTTATGATCATAATGTTTTCTGTTTTGTGTTGTGTATCATTCCTTCTCCATCTTATTGTCTCATATCTGTATTTTTCTTTCTGCCATCACCTCAGTCATTATGTTACTTTACCTCGTTCCCGGTACACCCAGTCCTCAGATCACCATTACAGGGATGTCAGGTATATGTTTTCCTCTGTGTGGCTATGTGTGGGTAATGCATGTACTTCTGTGTACCTACATGTCCACTTCTGGTTTTATTTGTCTGTGTATAGTGGTAGAAAACTTAGAAGTTGAGTTAGAATCATCATTAGATTTGTTAACATAGTGTGCACACAAACACTGGGTAATTCTTCCTGTGTTTCACTTGAATATTTTCTCACTGCCAATAGTCTACAATTGATGGTCCTCAAAGATAATTTTTTATTTACATCACTCTTATGTCTTTTAGAGAATATATAAAGAAAATAATTTAAACCAGCAAACACTAATACCTGCTAATACTGTGATTTTAGTATGCATAAAATTATATATGAGTGACTGTGTTAAAGGGTATCACTCACTGGAGAGTGATACCTTTCTCAGTCTAGTAGCTCTTGTAGCGGTGAGGTGATATACTTAAATTTTTAAAAGTAGTTTTGTAAAGTTCACCAAATTTCCAGTCATGTTCTGTTCCAGTGTTTTGTTCTGTTGCTGACATTGCTTGCTTTTCATGTTGTTTTGTCCTCGTTTCATCTTTTTGTTGCTTTTCATTGTGTTCACCCATTCTGTTTTGGCAGCCAGGATCACACAATGTATCCTCTGTTTTGTGAAGATGCAATCAGATTGCTCCGCTCCCGTACGATGTGCCGTACCTATTCTGAGGGTGCTTACTATGATCTGGAGAGGTATAACTGATGTGGAGTATGCCATTAGCTCTGCCACACTGCCACTGCCACGTTTGATTTACAAACTGGGAACGTGATCTGTGTATGAAGAGATAAACACATGCAGGGAATATGTTTTTATAATACTCTGCATCTTAAAACTGACTATTTGGGGCCATGGGAAAATCCCAAGCGGTACCAAATAGCTCTGCAGAAGCCAGCTTTAAATAGATTATATGGATATTATATATCTGTGTCTTTTGTAACCCTTATTTTTGCTGGAATTTTCCAGAGTGCTTGTAGTATTTCTTTTTCTCTTTGAAATAACAAGGAAAAGCCTATCTACTTCAAAGTACACAGGGTGTCTTCTGAAGTCTTATACTTTGTTTAATTGAAAAATAGAGTGAAAATTAAAAGCGTGTGCTTATGTAAGCTTATGTTGTATATATTTGTATGATGCATATTCTGGATTTAGGAATACTTGTACACACTCACAATACCTCTGTGTGATTGCAGAACATCATAGTTCCTATTTACACATGAAATATATGGAGAGAGAATTTGAGCCCATAACAATAACTTGCCACTTGAAACACCGTGGGTTTTAAGTTATGCTGCTCAAGTACTGTAATTAAGATATTTTCAGAAATGTTGCAAACCAAAAAAGTTTACATAGTTGTGTGTAAATAGAAATAAGAATATCAAACTGAAAACTGTAAGCCAAAAAAAAGGAAGTGGTGACTTCAGACCAGATACAATGGTTGATAGAGACATTGCTTTACAAGAGGGGCCATGTAAAAATTTCCAAAGCGTCAAGTAAAGAACTCTTTATATATTAATTTCATGGCTGCCCTCTGGATATGAGTCTGAGAAGTTCATTAATGCTTTCTCTGTATTCAGATCATGTCACCATATTTTCAAGTGAATGTGAAATTACTTTTGGATGCAGAAACAAAAAAGGATCTGAAAAATCCTTTGAAAGAAATATTTCTTTTTTAAAATTCTCCAAAGCTATAGTATATTAAACATTTTAACATTTAGAACTCAGTCAAGCATTTGTTTTGAAATGATGCTGTTTTACATGAAACCTAGTATAAAGAAAGTGTATAAATAGTTCTGTCCACATGTAAAAACTTTGATAAGGAGAGAGATTTTTTGTTTGTTTTCTTAAAATGCGTGATGAAATGTGCTCATTTGTTTGGTTTTTGAATAATTAATTTTTATTTACTTTTTTTTGGCCTTAGATATATACTCTGATTTGCACTAGATTCTCTGAGCCTGTTTCAGATTACTGGTTATGTCTGTGTCTGTTTGGATATTAGTGAAAGTTGGAGGTATTCTCAAATTGTTTTACTTTGAGGTTCTTGACTTGTAAATCTCAGTCTTTGTTTCTGAAATTAATCTCTCAAAAATACAATCGATGAAAATAAAGGGCAAAAGTTACAGTACTTCATAAAGATGAAAAAGCTAGGATTTAAGCAGTTGGAAAATCTTTTCCTGGGCTTTATGGAACAGAAGGCTATTAAAGCTAATTCTGCCTGGGATCAGAAATGAAAATCGAACATGAAGTGGAATATTTCTAGCTCACTGTTAGAACAGTATCTCAAGATTCCTTGGGTGTAGAAACTGATCCTGAATTCTATGATCCTCTTGAATCTAGGCTGCCTGAGGGTAAAATTAGTGTTCAAGTTACTTGAGTCATCCTACCAGATATGAACTCTTCTCAAAACCTCACAGCCACAATTGTTTTTCCTGGATTTTCATCCTTTTTGTCTTCCTGTATTCTAACAGCAATTTAAGAACAATTTACAGCATAATCGTTATCCAGTTTCTCCTCAGACACTGAAAAACACTAAGTAATTCTCTATTCCTCATTTTTATTGTAAATATATGAATATTGCTTTTGAACAGTATTTCCTCTTTTATCTTTCCACTTTTTCCCAGTTCAGCACTTACTCTAAAATACATTCTTTTGTAGGCCAAGGTCTTTTTCCTGCCCTCTTTGTTCCACCTTCTTAATCAATGTCTTGTTGATATCAAGCAACCACATTTCTTCCTGTCTTTTAGTTTCACTTTATCATGCATATGAAATAATTTCCCAGTTTCCACTATTCACTAAAATAGCAAATACTACTCAGTACAGTCCAGCATTCAGGAAAATCTCTCATATGGGACAGAGAGTTTTTTATCTCATGTCACTCTGAATCCATCAGTGTCTGTGTCCTGCAGGGAAATAAATGATATAAACATATTAGTCAAAATTACTTGCTTTTGCTATTCATGACTCCTTTTATTGCTTATCCTGTAGTCATTCACAGCCACCCCATTAACTCTTGTGGTCTCTTCTAGCATTTTTTTCCTTTATTTTTTTTTCCCCACAGAGTGACTACTTGGTTCTCTTTTGTCTTTTCTCTGCTGAAGTTTGTGTCAGTCACTGTTGATCTGATATGACAGACTTCAGTTCATGACTTCTAGGACGCATTTACCTTATCATAAACCTTAATTTCTGAGGTCATTCTTAGGTTATAATTTTGTTTGTCTGAAAGCTCTCCCCTTTTGAAGAAGTCCAACTCTTTCCCTCCCAAAAGGAACAGCAGCATTGACAAGATATTTACTCCAGCATATGCCTAAAAAAATCAATAAGCACCTGTGCATCTTCAGTGACTTCAGAGCCCTCAGGACCTGGGGTCTTCCCAAGATCATCCTGCTGCTCAGTGCCACACCCCAGTTTCCCTTGGCTGTTCAAAGTTACAGTCAGCATGGCAGCACCAGCTGGGATCAGCTCACCCTGCTGCAGCCACTCACACTGCATGTACACGAGGCAGCGAGGCTGGACATGTTGAGCTTTACTTACACTTTTATTCATATCCCCCAGTTCAGAATCCTACAGAGTTATATGGGCTAATACATGATTTGACAGTAACACATTTTAAATTGTCTGACACACCAGTGATCTCAAAAACAAAGTAATGTTCTCAAAGTTCTTATTCTTAACCTTTTTCTTTGTTTAAAAAAATATTAGCAGTTCATTCCAAATAAAATTATGCTGAACACCTCACTGTATGAAATTCTTTCTCAACTTATCTACTTCAGAGCTCAGCTTAATCAGCAAGAACACCACACTGTGCAATATATTTTTTCCACTTCCTTTGAGTGTAGCATTTGTAGGTCCATAAAAGCTGGTTTGTGTATGTTTTGTGCAGGTTTTGAGGTTTCTTTCAGGCAGAATTTCTGCTGTTTCACTTAAGGAAAATAGATTTTGCATCCATTTTCTCTCCTGACTTTTGTTTTACCCAGCTAACATCTTCTAACATCAAAATCCTACTTTTGTTGAACATTCTCTGTTGTTCAAGTACTAGTTTTCTGTCAGTGTAACTTTTTACTTCTATGAAATACATGTGCATTGATCAACTGTTCTTAGTAAGTTGTTAATTATTTTTGAATCGAAATTGAAAACAGAATTTTAAGTTTCATATATACATCTATATATGAAAATATATGTTCAGAGTATATATCTGAATTGAAGATAAATGAGCTCTATCTTCATCACATCTTAATGATGCAGTAAGGGAATAGATAATGAAAAAAAGCACCCTCTAAAATGTCTGAAATATCTGTGCTATTTATTCCACATTCAGGAGGACTAGGCAGGAGAGAAGAGTGCCTAATTCATATTATGATGACACAGCCTATACTCCTGAAAGGTATTTTAATTTATATAGTAAAAATAGATAGAGTTGACTAATAAATTTTTATGAAGCGTAGTCTAAAATTCTAATTGACCTAGACTAATGATATTTAAATTTACAGTGCACTTTATGCCATATTTCTCTAAATACAGAACAACTAATCTCCATAGTTTTAAGTGCCTCATTTCCTTTTTAGCCTTCCATTAATTTGACTTTGGATTTTTTAAAGCATAATTCTTAGCTTGAAAAATTTTTTTTCATTAGATGTGGGAGTAAAACTGAATAGCACAGAGGAGCTTAGGTACAACTGAAGGTTTTTTTCTGAACTTAACTGCACCATAATTCTAATGGCTAACCTTTTCTGTCACTAGAAGTGATTCTAGGGCAATTTACAGCCCTCAATTTCATTCTTTCAATAACCTGAGTACCCTAAAATGGTACTCAGTTTTTAGCATGTTACTCCCCACATTGACTTAAAAAAGGACTACTCAAATGCCTTCAAATTGGTTTTGAGTGTTTACCATGCTAGGAACCAAAGTACTGTTCTTCCTAATTTTTGTTATGTATATAATGTATCACAATGAGCATAATATCACTAAAATATGACATGTAATCTAAAAAGCTTTGGAGTGTCTCTCGAAATAGTTATTTGATAGCAGCCATTCATGTTTAAAGAGCTAGACCAAAAGAGAAAAATCTGAAGAAAAGAGCAAATCAATGTTCCTCTCCCTCTTTAAAATTAGATGTTTTATACTCTCTGAGCATTTTAAAGTCAATGTCTGATTTTTGTATATGTAATGGGAACAGGTAAAGCAGGGATCTTTTCCTAACAAATAGCAAGAAATTTTGTTTTTATTTGATTGCTATAAATAAATACAGTAATATTTAAGAAAAAATAAAGTGCACTGCAATTTTAAACCCATAATTATGTATTTATGGTGTCTGCAATAATGTAGTTTTATCAAAAACTCTTATTTAAAATACTGGTTAGCTGCAGAGACTGGCTTTGGTTTTGAGGATATGGATTACCAGGGAGAGTGTAAAGATGTATCTGTCATACTCCAGCAGTATTCTAATTTATACGGGATTAAGTCTAAATCTAATCTGAAACTCAAGTAGATTTAACTGAAATTACTTTCCACCCATTGATCTGGCTATAAACTGTGGGGAAAAAAAATAAAAAGCTGCTCCCCATACCATCCAATTGGACATAGAATAAACAAAGGCAGCTGATTGACATTTACACCTCATACAGTCTTCCCTCCACATAATATCCAGGAGATGTGGGGTTATTAAGTTTGTAAGCATGCTGCAAACCCTCAGATTCTGCAGCATGAGGAGTTTGGAGAAAAGGCAGACAAGCAAAAAAATACTTCTGTGATTCCCAAGAACAGATTCATGAAAATTCTTGGATCAGTGTATTCAAGACATTAAAAAGTTTTTCCTTTAGCCTATGGCTAATATTTTAAGTACATATAAATGATTTATTTTTGGCCAAATTGACAGTATAGTGGTGTCTCGATGCTTTCTGATAATCCCTGTCTTCTCACTCACTGTCATGTTGAAATCATTGAATGCAGACAACATAGCAGTTCCCTGGCTTTACCCTAGAGAGATCCTGAAAGTACAAAACTCCAGAGATTTAGTTGAAACTCCATAGCCAAATGGTGGATGATTTTTATCTAGTTTTAATATACTGGAGTGGTGGCACATAAGCAGTTTATCCCCTGATTTCTTAAAGCAGCATTTTTTGTCCCATTATTTATTTTCTCGATGGTTTTTCTTAAGATAAAATACTTCTATATGTGTTTTTTGTTGTCTTCAACTGATGTGCTGAAGGGCTGCTGCAAATGCTTGGACAGCCCATATTCAGTACCTGGAAGAACAATACCACCTTGAAATTTACTTCGTTTTCATTGTCTGGTCATTGAGGTGAATTTTCTTCTGCTTCTTACATACCTGTGTGAAACCAACTACCCTATCAAATAGAAAAAAAAACAGATTACAACTGGCAAGGTCATGTATTTGAAGTTAAAAGCAATATTTTAAATTCTTAATGCATATTAGGTTATTTTTGTTAATGTTTTTTCTCCACAATTAGTTTTTTATTACTCCACAAGCTCAATGGCCATTGAAAACATGATGACATTTATGTATGAAAAGATCAATTAGTCTTTATGTAACTGAAGTTTATGGCTTAACTGCTGAAAAGACTAGAGGTAAAATATAATAATAATATAAGGGGAAAAGCCCTATAATCTTCTTTGTGTTTGGTTTTGAAAAAGTTGGTTTTCTTCATACCTGAAAGAAAATATGAAATGTACAAAATTATGTTAAAACATTTGGAAATCTTCCCATTTTGTTGAGATGTGGTCATGTCACATGAATTAGAGTGTTAATAGTAATACATCATTTTGAATAACACTTCTTTATTTTGACTGCATTGTAAAGGTGGTACAATGGTGCAAGTTCATGGGCAGATGACATAGTCAATGGTTCAGCTGAAAAATATGGGTAAGTAAAGAGTGTAGTGTAACAGATAAAACTAAAATGTGTTTTGGATCTTTATGATAAGAGTTCATTTATAATTGTACCAAATTTATTCCTAATAAATGTATTTTTCTTGATGCCTTTCTTTCTTGACTCAGAACGAAGGCACTTATGTTCTAGTCTTTTTTCCAAGTTTAAACTGTTTTATTCAGTTACAAATAGAAAAAGAACATTAATTATGTTTGAACTATTTTTAAAACATGCTCTCACTGTCAGGGCTGCTTTAATGAAAAGAGGCTTTTTAGTGATACTTGCCTACATCTGCAGTGTTGGGGAAGGTGTCTTTGAGACCTAATACTTTTTTACTTTTAGAAATAATCCCAATTCCATCTGTCTAATCTATCTCCCTTTGTGATTGATGCATAAGCCATGCAAAATGCTGTGTGCCTTAGGATCTGTAGCTCTTCCCAGATGTGGCTGGCTTCTGATCAAGAAAGCACACAAATTTTCCTTGCTTTTAGTTCGTTGACTTCACTGCTTCTCCCTCATTTTCTTATTGCTCTTGCAAGAATTTTCTTTTTTTTTACTTCCTTTGTGAATGTGAACAGCGAACATGAGAGACTGTTAAATTGAAATGTAAAAAATCTGATAAAACCCAGAATGCATCCATCAATATTTTAATGTGGGCTTCTCTCTTCTTTAGAGAGGAGGGATTTGTGAAGGTCTTTTGGCTAAACATTGGTGCAGTTGCAGAGACTTGAGACCATATATATTCTCTAGCTTTGTGAACCACAGTGCCACTGTTCTTTGGCTCTTCATTTTTAAGTGCACAACAAGGGCCATACTTATTACTTCATCCTGGAAACTGCATAAGCAAACTGAAAATGAACAGCATTTAAAGGAGGTTGGAAAGTGCTTGGTGTAACTAAAGCTTTTGCTTTTGACAGTCACATGAAATAGTCCTTACTTCTCTTTTCTTACTTTTTATGCTGAATAGATACTAACATAGGTAAATATAGGGGGTAAATATCTAAAAATAGTTTTTTAACATGAAAAAGAAACTTACTGGTTACTACTCTCTTTCTCCATTTAAATTTAGTTCCTAAAATATTTGGCAAAAGAAAAAAAAAAAATAAAATCATTTGTTGTGAACCATTATGACTTTTAAATAAAACCTAAGGCATAGAAAACACTTTAACAGAGTAAAGACTGCTGAAATGGATCAGATTCTGTACAGATCAATGGACTTAGAAAATGCCTTTAACAGAAACTGAATGCTGTTTTGCTCATTCATAATTTAAGAACTTAAAAGATTACAAAGTCTTACATACCTGCTCCTGTTTGAATGATCAGATTGAAATCCTGGTCTCATCAAGGGACAAAACTCTTGATATCAGAGGGGTCAGAATTACAGGTCTATTACCAAAAGTTAGGAAGAAGATAAACACGTAGCTGCAGTATACATAACTGCATAGTTGCAACTCTGGTTGTGGTAATTTACTATTTAAACATCTGCCATATTATTGGTGTTTGAAAATGTCACTGCAAAAAAAGCCAACTATGTATATGGGCCATATAGAAATAAATTTATATTTAAGATCTGAGGAAAAAAAATCCCACAAAATCCATCAAGAACCAACCAAGTACTTTTTGTATTTTGCATTTAGTACTGCACTTTAAAAAGACATATTTTGTTATATGCTTAGTTTTAAGCCTACAACTACTTCAGTTGATTAGTCTATAGTCTAGGTGCTCTGCATTTGAATACTCAAGCTCAACTAGGAAATTCTTCTTTTTCATTGCTTCCCTCTCAAGGTCCTCTATGCATTGTCTTATGTACCACTATACTTCAGTCATGAGACATCTTAATTAAACACCAGACATGGTCCTGATTTTGCTCATACATTGTAGTATAATATTCAAGTTGAGTGGGTGAAATATTGTGTTCTGAAATGGGAAAAACTGTGGAATATATTTATAATCTAAAGCTGAAAGTGTTATATTTTGGAATATTTCCAGTACTTTAATGGAAGTTTAGATTATTATCTAGAGAGAATCACTGCAGTAGATTCAGTTATAAAAATGAGCTGGGGTGAAGGAGAGGAGAGGATTTCAGCTCTCGTCTTTGAGAATTTTGAATTCCCAGCTTTTGAATCCTAATCAGCTTTATCATGATCTTCAGAGAGTCATCTCATGAACGTAGAGATACTTATTCCTTCAGGGTGATTCTTTTACACGTGTCAGTTGAGGGTCTGTGTTAAGGATGTTGAAAGTTAGAAGTAGTTGGAAAAATACAAGATATTATATAAGGCAGCTGGCTATATAAGTCAAAAGACACATTGCAAGTACCAGAAGCAATAAAGTGAAAACACTCTACAACTTTTTTGCATGTAAAAATGATATGAAATGCATATAATTTCAGTCTTCCAAGGATTTACATTACTTATTGGTTTTATTGATATTTGACTGTAATAGCTAGTATAAAGCTCTAACTGCATCAGAAGACTCATAAAATGGTTTGGGTTGGAAAAAAACATTGTCTGCTCTAACTCCCCCTGTGAAGTATGACTTTGCTATTTCTCAGCAAATATATCAATGATGACACATATATTGGAGAGTACAGGTGTAGATATGTATGCTTTCCTGAAGCATTTTTGTAATTGTACCATGCCATGTGTTAGCATGGTCAGCCGTGTCCACAACGGTCATGAAGTGACTGCAGTGTCAGGTCCAGACACCTGAGCAAGCTCTGAGCAATTGCAATTCTGTGGCTGCAGCAGAACACAGGAGTGGGGACCACAATGTGCCTGGGATCATGGCAGAGTTCCCTGCTTTGTCTGCTTAGCTGAGTTAGCAGAATAGTTCAGACTCTGTCATTTTGCAGTTAATCATGCCTGTCACTGGCATGGAGATATAGTGGTGGTTATCCCATATAACACAGGGCAATTTGCATGTGACCAGATCATATCAGTGTATGGATGCATGTATATATATGTATAC
>JAYDZK010000113.1:132314727-132383007 GCA_034509185.1 Euphonia xanthogaster
GAGTCAAAGATCATTGTCTTGCCTCAGTTCAGTGTTCTGTTTAGAAAAATTAATGTAATCTCACTGCAACTCAAAGATAATTTAAAAAAATACAAGCTGAGTAAAGATAATTGAATTTGACTTGTGAATAAATTTATGTGTATGTGGCTATTATATCCATATGCACATGAATATGTGCACAACACATTTTCTGGCTTGACTGTGTGAAAAAGCATTTTATGGAAGCAGCCTCAGCCTCAATTTGGCTTCCTTTTAACAGAGAGATTTCTCTTTTTTAATCAGGTCTTTTTCTGAATAGAGATAATAGTTTCCCTCTGGGACTGCAAGGGTCCCAAGTGATCTAAAGTCTACTTAGTCATGTTATCAGTTCTTGACGATATTTAAGAATGACTTTGTCATTTAATGGCTGTGGTTTGTTTTGATATGTGTCTCATAGGTCACATCCTCGAACTGGGTCTGTCCAGACAAGTCCATCAAGTACTCCAGTAGTAGGGCGAAGGGGCAGGCAGCTACCGCAGCTCCCACCAAAGGGGACGTTGGAGAGAAGTAAGTGGATGGTTTTCTCCCTAATGACATTACCAAATTGCTCATGGAGGTCGATTATTTCATTATTTTCCTTTTGCCATTACAGTTGAAATCTCTTGAGTTTTTGTGTACAGAGTTGGGATTTGGTAATGGTATTGCATTGTGTACTGTGTTTTCTTCTATCGTGTTTTAACATCTACGATACTCTTGGCTGGCATGAATAATCAGCAGTATAATGCACACAGAACAAGGTGGACTACTAGCATGATCCTGTTCCTTTTGAACTCAGTAGGTGTTTTGTCATTGACTTCAACAGGCACAGGAAATGATCTTTAGTATGTTGTCTAGTGACAAAATTCTGGCTCTTTTGGGAGTCAGGAACCTAGTTGATAATTTGTGTGCTCACCTGGAGTGTATTACAGAATGCTGATATAAAACCTCTTCATCTTGAAACAGGAAGAGCAAGAAGACAGGTAATCTTTAAAATAAGAAATGTCAGATATTTCACTATTCACGTTTTACTGGTACCATAATTGTGCTTATCTTTAATATCTATTAAAAGCACTGGTTGATGGAGATATTTTCTGAAATGTTTAGAAACAAAGGTATACAAATGCATTCTTGACAGCAAATACATTTTCACACTTCTGTTTTTAGTAACTAGGTGTGCTGTGCAAAAATCAGTCTAAATGGCCATATTCACTCCCTTTTTTTGATCCTTCTTAACATGTATATTGTATCTTTAAAAAAATTCTGTTGTTTTTAACCCCTGTGCTTTGGTTCCTTTTTTTTGTTTTTGTTTTTGTTTGTTTGTTTTGTTTTTGTGACTTTCCATAGACAATGGAGACAAGGAGATAGAGTCTTATGAAGGTCTGTACATAAAGAGGGGCTTGTTTTTCACCTGAAAGCCTTCTTTCAGAGGCTGTAGAGGGAAAAACAAACCCAACTGCAATTGATGTTACTTGATTGCACAGACATAGTCAGAATTATTGTCATAATGATTTAGTCTTTATTTTTAGACCTGTGGCTCATACATTTTACAGGATTCTACATGAAAAAAGGACAATATAAATAATAATATCTAAATATGATTGTCATTAGAAAAGTATCTAGACATGTACCCATTTTTAATAACTTAGAATTTACTTTATGGCAAATAAAAGCATTTCAGCAGTTATGTATGTACATTTCCATGATTAGCAGACATTCAGGCACATGTTTATTTATAAGCATTGGAGGATAATTGACATTTTTTATGTTAGCCATTCATTTAATCAGAATAATTTTTTTATTGCAAATATTTTATAGTGTAATACATTTGCTGAATTAGTAGGTAATTGGGAAATATTATGAGAAAATATTGAATTGAGAGAGTCTTTCAAAAAGTTAAAATATTTTTGCTTAAAATAAAATCCCCTTATATTTTATAGTATTAAAACCATTTAATTAACTTAATAGCAAGCCACAAGATATCAATTGCAGTCCTTGGTTGTACCACTGAGGGTCTTTATGTAGTATTACTGTGTTTGTCTCATCAGACTTTTTAATTTAGTATTTCCAATGTTTACAGTATTTATTTCCATTTTGGAAACAAAACTTCATGAAAAGAAAACTCTTGTTTTCTCGGATCATCACTCTGTGATATTAAGTTCTTTGTCACCTCATGTTTGTGGATTGCTTATATGAAATAGAGTCTAGATATTCCAGGAAATAATCACATCTAATCACATGATGTTTGCTGTCATTGCTGTATATGCTTTTATGTTTTACCACTCTTCCCTGCTCTTTGCTTAGGATATCTATTTAGACTGTCAGCTCCTCAGAGCAGCAATTGTGAAGTGCTGTGTATTTTTACTGTGTTTGATTAGAGAGGGTAAAATCTTATTCATTATTTATGTCATAGGTTCTGTAGAGAAAAATGTAATAAATACAATAAAATGACTATTTTTTATAGGAATTCTAGAATTGTTTCCTCTGGTAAGTATTGCTGGGACTTGAGGAAATCTCTTTTTACTTGAAAACTGAGCAATATTTTCCTTCTACTTTGTCTTTTGAAAAAAGTAGTCTTTTGGAAAATCTGGGTTATGGAAAATTGTCAGATCCACAGATTCTGATGTTCTAATATACAATCAAAGCATTATAAGTGACTCGAGATACAGTAACAAGACACATTTCATTTTGAACTTACAGATATAAAGATGGTAAACACTCTTAAAAACTTAATCCATAGGTACAGCTTTCATAGAGCATTCTATGTAATTTTCTGTCATGAATTAAGAGCTCATATTCCAATACCAATAGAATTTTTCTTTGAGGATTTTCCTGTCCTTCTCTAGGATTTTCTAATATTTTTCTTTAAAGGGAGTAATACTTTTCTTTAAGAAGGATAGTGCTCTGCAAGAACAGCAGATTACCTAACTTTGTTCAGTGACAGAATATAATTAAGATTAATAGCAGTGTTTTTACTGTGGAGAATTGAATTTTACAGAAAGTTATTTTAGGCAAATGAAATGCTAATTACAAAACCAGAAATTTAATAGAATTGGAAACACTGACTATCATAGAAGGAGCTTATGTTAATATTTAACAAATATAGGATCAAGTAAACCTGCAAGTTTTGTAGATATTTGAGTAAGTTTCAATGCCTTTTTTTAAGCTCCAGTGATAATCAAAACTTTTGTGTGTGGTTGGGAAGGCTATATGATCATAACAAAAAGTGTTGTCACATAGTAGTCCTTTCTGCTCTTACAGAACACATGCTTGACTCAACTGAGAGAGGTGTTTCTATATTGCATGGGAATGTGCTGTGAAGTTTAAACTTTCTGTATTTTGAAATCAAGGATTTTTTTGTCAACTAGATAAAGTTAAATCAAACTGATGGAAAGAGTTAGTTAAAGGTACCTTATAGGCAATGATGAATTGGAAGCCATCTCAGCTTTGTAAAAGAGAAAAAGAAAGAGGCAAAAACTTATCTGTTGCAGACTCCTACCGTGGGCTCATTTAGTTTGCATACATTTGAATAATTTGTATTTCTTACAAGGTTGTATCTGCATACCTTTTCTTTAAATGTCATACAAATGCCAGAACTTAAGTAGAAGGGAGTAATTTGCTGCTGGAGATATTTTTTTGTTGCAGGGCAGCATTCACTAGGATGTGGAATATGGTGTGCTTATGGCTGTGACTAGAAATGGAAGGGAAGGAATCTACAGGGAAAAACCCAACCCTTTGGGTAATTGCTTTCCAAATTAGGATCAGAATTAAAAAACATTGATTTGGGTTAGATTTAGTTCCATGAATGCATTATGTGATTGGGAGTTTTTGCTCCAGGACACAAAGGTGCCTCTGAATACTTTATTTCAAAATAGCCCAAACTCTTTGCTTTCAAGAGGGCTACCAGGGAGTAGCTATGAAGGACCACAGCTATCTGTGGCGTACTGATCCAAACATTTTAATCAGTGCTCAGTAGGACATACAATATCTTTAGTTATGTTGCATTTACACCTTTTACGGTTATGATATTTTTGCTAATTCCTTAGGTTGCCACTGCTGTGTTTATTGCAGTATCAGATTTGCCTGCTGGGAAGAATGACTGGGTATTTCTGAAATGCATGTCATTGCCTTGTCTACCCAGGCTATGTCTTAGCATCTAAGCAGTCTGGGTTTTGCTTTAGATTTTATTACTTTGGTATATTTTCATGGTATGTGGCTTGAAAATAGTTCTGAAAAGATGTCTGGGACCACCTAAAAATTTTTCGCTACTGAAATGCCAGAAGACTTTTTTTCATCTAAACTTTTGCTTGCATATTTTTAAATTACACTAGAGATAGAAATATCTCATTTAAATGAACATTTGTAGAAAGTATTGTTGAATTGAACTTGGTTTTAGTGCTAAAATGTTGATGTACTCTGAAGTGTTCTGTATTTTTTCACACCAGTTGACAAGAAGTGGAAAGTGAAGTATTTATAGTTCTTAAGGGTTAACATGATTTTTTTTTCATTTATATGTGGCTACAATGTATTTCTCTCTCCTTACTCACCTTGGCAGAAGGATGAAATCACTGACCACTTGCTCTTAATTAAAATGGAACTCCATAAAGTGAGAGTATTCAGTATTCACCCTTTCAGTTCATTGTTAATTACTAATCAGAGAGTACTTTTTCATAATATAGATTTTTATTTTTCCTTTTAAAAATAAACATGTCCCTTTCTTTCTTCTTTCCACAAAAAAAAAAAACCCCAACTATTCACCCAACCCTAAAAAAATAGAAAATCATGATAGCCAAACAGATGTTTTAAAACCTTAGAATTTGGAAATCAAGTGTTCAGAAATTTAACATACAGTAGAGCTCAGTAAGGATTTGCCTTTCTAGTTATGCTCTATCATAAAGACTTTAAATATATGATCTGATAATAATCTTGTGTCTTGGGAAAATTATTTCAGAACCTGTTAGGCCTGAAATTAATGCTGATTAACTGTCCTCTCTTAACTTCAGGTGTGGGTAATCTTTTTCCAGAATAAAATTAGATATGAAAATTAACAGGAATATGGAATTAACAGGAATATTTGATTAGGTTTAATCGGGGATAGCTAGAAACCATTAGGTAATGTTTGTATCTCTCAGATACAGATTCAAATCTCTAAAAGGGACAGATGCATAGTGACAATGTACTGTTCCAACTCATACAGTCTGGAATGGAAGCTACAGAGACATTCTGATGGTTAGGAAGGCACAGATTCTACTGACAGAAGTACATGCTGTTTATTTTAAGGGGTTTTATCTCATTTAGAATGCAATTTCTTTAAATGAGAATTCATTTTGCAAAATGAAGAGGAATTTTACAGCTTTTTGCATAGCTCTACCCTAGTTTGATGGGAGACACAGAATGGTGGTTATAATGCAATTGCAGAGGACCAGTATTAAGACTGGTCAAGATACTCTATCAGCTATGATTTTGCAGGGTTTTAGAAATATATGGCATATGGGTATTTTGTTTTATAAAAATGATTAATCACATGTATAAAATATAGGATACAATCTTCGATTGCCTTCAACTTGGCTATGAACTTGATGTCTTAGGCAAACTCTGCAGCCCAAAAGATGGAAATAAAGCTTTGTACCATCCTCTTTTTTGTGTGGATACTTCTGTGATACTGGCCTTCATACTTGCATGGTGTAACTTGCGTTTTGCTTGCTTGACAGCACACAAATTTCCTTGAAAGGGAAATAATAGTTTGTAAATTTCTTTTGGATTGGCAAAAGGAGAAATTAAACAGCTCTATGAAATTTGAAGATCTTGCTGTATAGGTCTGAGACTACAAAGGGCATAAAAGGAAAATGAGAAGTCATACAGCTGTGCTTATGACAGCCATTGTTCATTTACCTTTCAGGGTACCTACATGTCAAAAACATTTTAATTCAACTCTACTGAAAATGGTTTTTTAAAGTCCTAGGCACATCTTCTATACATTTGTTTCTTTGAGAGAAGGTTGACTGTATAGATGACATCCCTGCTGAATATTTTAATTGAAATTTTCAATGTCCTGATTTCAACTGGAATTTAAATGTCCCGGTTTTATCACGGAGCTGTAGAGCAGAAATCTAAGCACAGAGTAGTTTGCATTGCATTGCATTGATTATAGCTGGAATTTCTCTAGTAACAATACCTTCCTAGAAACAATAATTTAAAAATTACTATTACATGCTAGCTAAACCTAAAGACAAGTAATTCAGTGAGCTATTTAACTGAACATAAACTTATACATGTAAAGAGAGAACTGGAAAGAATTCTAGAAACAGAGAACATGAAAAATCAAATCAATCAAAATCTGAGCCTTGAAAAACTACACTATATTGCATCACATCAAAGCTGTTTAATAAATAATTGACATTTAAATTAAAGCCGGCATATGTTATATCAGTAATTCAGTTTGACACTCTTTAGTATTATTACTGTTGTTTCCCTCATGAGTTTTGTCACAAAAGAAAGCTGTGGTCCTTTATTAATGACATTGAAAATATATTGGTGTTTCTTATCATTAACAGCACATTCACTGCTGTTCCCAACAGTATTCTCTCGTATGTAAGTGTGCTCTAAGCAACTGTAGGTACCAATGGAAAATGTCTTTCTTTTTGCATTCTAACTACTCTTAAATCCGGGTTAAAAAGGCTTATTATCCGGCAAATTGAGGATATTTTGTTTTCCAAACTGAAAAAGCATTTGCTTTGTTTCTTCTGCTCTTTTTTAGGTACAAGTATTTCCACTAGTTTATGATTAATATACAATTTTAAATATGGTGTTTGAGAATGGAGGCTTGGACTTTATTCCCAGATAAACTAAAACAAGCCAAGCAGAAGATTTAAACTAATTATCTACCAATATCTGTCTGTTTTCTCTGCTTTGCTACTTATTTTCTGCTTTCCAGTGCTTAAAAATTTAGTAAGAAATTGGTGACAAAGAACATTAAGAGCTGCATATGAGCATCGTTACTTGCAGAAAGATCTCATTGGAATTAGCTAGAGATATAAATGAAAAATAGCACAACAATTTATTTGATCTTTGGTTCACTAAAAAAAAAATTTCTGCCACAGACTGAGGGTTTGTATGTTATTGTGGATGTCTTCTGTTTGATGTTTTTCTTTTATTTGAACAGCTTGTAACAAAGCATGCATGGGTTTGTCTTGCTTTTTCTCCCTCTCCCATCCCTTGCTTATCTAATGCAGCAGGAGCAGAAGAAAACAAGCGTGCTGGAGTTGAGGAGGCAGAGGTTGAGGCAGGTCTGTCTGACCACAAGTGCCTATCTCCTTTAAGTATGTTTTCCCCTGAGTATATAGGGAAGCTTTACCAGCCAGCTTGTAAATATATTAAACATAAAAACCCCAGAGAATATTTATATAATTTTATGAAAGAACAATACAAACAAATTCATTGAGTTTATTTGCCAGCTGTGAATGCTTAAAATAATTCATTGTGAAAAAAGTACCCAACTATTTTACTCTTTTTATTCTTTTTTATGAAGTTACTCTGTCACTATGCTCAAGTAACAGACTTAGCAGATCTGGGTGGATACCTCTTAGATGTGGTGCAGTCTACTTTGCACTAATAATTTTTACATGCAGGGAAGTAAATTTTTTTGTATCATGAAAGTTTTTTCTCTTAGTTTGTGTAAGCAGACTGGTGCTGGACAAAAATAGTAGGCAACTGCATTAGGTGGAAATACTTCAACCATTTTGTATGATGTCCTCCATCCTGCTTGGAAGACAGTTGTTAGTGTTATGACAGCTGACAGTTCGTGATCAAATCAAACAGTTGCAAACACTTTTTTCCACTCAAATACAATGTGATTAAAACATAAATTTAATTTCTAGCTTCAGGAAACACCCAGTACAGGTCCAAAGATATGCAGAGATCTAAAGATATAATTTCTCTCTTCAGTTTCCTTTCAAAGGAAGAATCATAAATGTCTACATTTGCATTTACATGCCTTGTTAATAGTTTACATTCTGTTGTCCATAATTAATTAACAGTTAATAATTGCCAAAAGTGGTGGAAGCCTGGTGCACAAAAAAAAACAGTTGATCAAGAAACACATTTAGTACTAGCTGGTAGGAAAAATTACTAGCTTACAAATGTATGCCTAATATGCTAAATGCTGCTTAAAAGTGTAAGTGTCTGAATCCTGTGCCCTGAACCCTCTTCCTATTGTAATTGAAGAGAAGAAAATGCAGATTAGTATTTTATTCTATGAAGAAAAGTTAGGAGTAATTACTGTGATGGGATTCATTACTTGTTCAAAGCTCTTGATGCTAGAGTAATTTCACAATTTCAGTGCTGGAAAGCAGGTTTACTTTTTTTTTTTAATTTTAGTTCTTAGGCATTCAAAGTGTCCTTTAAGAGCTTTGCCTTCCCATTTTTTGTTATAGTACAGTTTACTTTTTTATTGCTTTTGTTATGATTCTGTCGCTGTGGTGTTCAGTGGGGTGTGTCCTGTGTGCTCTTGTCTCTGTGTGTTTCGTGGTAACTCAAGCCTAGTGCATGGAGTTTTGCTTGCATTGCTTGCAACAAGTTTTGTGTGCTTGTAGTTACATTGTTCTTCATAGTATCTGTTCCAACTGTTAATCATCGTTGTCTGTTTTTAATGTTGTAAAGACTGTGAGGAAAAACATCAAACCCCACCTGTTAATGGGCGAAAAGGCAAGTTGATTATGATATTGTTTATGAATTGTGGGTGCTTGAGAAATTTAATTTATTTTTTAGCTGCATGTGTGTGTATTGCTTAGTTATACTAGCTCAAAATTAGTAAGTTCACATATGTTCAGTTCCAGTGTGCTGTTTTACTTCTTGGATATAAATATTTTGAACTGAGGTTTAAAAATATTTCTTGGAATCAAAACCTCCAGATGTTTATGTTTTTGCAGCTAGCTGTATTACTGAAGATATAGTTTACACTAGGCTGATATGTGGTCAGGTTGGCTATGGAGAGCTAAGGGGGTAGGTTTATATTTCTTATTTTGGAATTCCTAGGCTGCCTTGCCCTAAGAGGCTAAATACAGTTTGCAGACACTTGCAAAATTGTCTGTAAACTGTAAAATTGTCTGCAATGTATTCCACTTTTTACCAGGTCTATATTCTTTTATATTGCTTGGATACATATTTTAAAGGCTTGGAATTTTTAATGTGACTAGAAAAAATTGACCATTTTAATTTTCATATACTTCTAGAGAAAGGCTTATGTTATTAGAAATCATTCTATTGTCTAGTTTGTAGTTGTCTTTGATGTTCTTTTCTAAATTCTGTAGAAATATGCTTAATTCAAAGAACTGAAATGTTAACATGGAGATTTAGATTTCTTATCTAAAAATTAGAACAAGAAAGTTACAATGAAGAGCCATAGCTTACTTTGAAGTTTTATTCAAGTTCATGGTTCTAAATTGCTTTGATAACTTTGAAGAAGTATGTTACTACTTTTCCATGTATTTCTAAGACCTTATTACATGTATATTTTGTGTCATTGGTGTCTTCTGCAAGTGAATGAAATATAAACTAGTTAGTGTTTTGGATTTATTAAAATTTGGGTATTCACTCTTACAAATACATCTCTACCAGGAGCCTGCAAGGGGTATAGACCCAGTTACACGGTCATGGACCATTCCTAGCTGTCTATTCCCCAGAACAACTTAGCAAAGGGAATACAGATATCAGGAGAGCAGGGATTCTATTTTGCCTGTGCTAGTTCATTGTCTGGGAAGGACAACCACACCATTTTTACTCTCTTATATCAAGTGTAGACAAGACCAAATGGAGTGCCTTTGCTAAGGAGGGGCCATGTCACCAGCCTGTCAGAGCAGTCTGAGGGGTCATCTCACTTGTTTTGGTGGCTGTGCCAGCATAGTCCTGAAGGAATTCAAATCTGGGAGTGTGCTGTGGTAACTGTAATCCATGCTACTTACCAGATAGTTCATTGTCATACTTTTAATATCTAAATTCCAGTCGTAGTAAGATTGAAGGCTTTTGCCATTGACCTGACAAAGCTGACAAAACAATTAGCAGTGGTTTAGTCAGGCTAAAGTTGTTTTTGTTCTTGGTTTATCTTCCACTCCTTCAACAAAAACATGATTTTATATGCTTATAAAGCCTGAAAGATGTGTATTGCACAATAAACTAACTACTAATTTCTATTTAGATAGTTTGTTTCATACTTTTATTAAGTTCTCTAAGGTGTCCATTTTATGTTTTAGAAGTTTTTTTCTGCAGAGCTCTTATGCTCCAAAAGAATGATCAGTGTCTACTGTTAAATTTCAAATATTTATTAACCAAACTGCTATCCCTTTCTAATGTTCCTGAGGTCTTTTGCATTTCCCTTTCATGTATTTTGTATGGCATCTTTTGATCATTTGAGTTTGTGGGAAAAGGATCCAGGTAATTCTGCCCTTTACTGTCTTAATTTAGCATGCATAGAAGATGATGTAGTTACCAAAGCAAAATTTTAAGTGTTTCATATTCCCTCACTCTTCAGAATATTTTATAGGATTACATTACAGCTTTGTCTATATTATGTGAATTAGGAATGCTTTGCAGTTCTCATCTCCCAGACCGAGAAGTGTCCAAAGCATATTTGTGTCTTGAGTTTATAGCAAGACAAGACAAGACCCAAGTCTCTGAGTCCTGTCCTTCCTGTGCACTCTGGTTTCCCCTTGCATGGGAGTCCCACTGCTCTGTGAGCAGTCTGGATGCCTGAAGGAATAGAACTGAGACTATGCTGTATTCCGGATTATTCTAAACTGTTGTACAATTTAGACATAATCTAAAGAATTTAGGTGACTGAACGGTAAACTAGGCAGAATAGAGGGACTCCAGTCAAAAAAGTGATGACAGATGGACCTGCTGAACTGACTTGCAGAAGCAGTGTTCAAACTTTTTTGAAAAACAAGCAAATTCCTGTCAGGACAGAGGGCATTCTCATCTTGATGGCTGCTCTGAGCATCTTTTTCCATTCTAAGACCATTTGGATTTGTGGAAGTGGGGCCTATGCTTTGCTTGAACTACTGAACATGACTGCTGTGAGTCTCCTAGGTGATTTCTCTTCTTCTGGCTCACTGACTCCAGACTTCACTAAGAGACCACAACAGCTTCTGAATTTTGCATGAGAAATGATACTGGGTGTGTTTTACGTGGGCTGTGAGAATACTTAACATATTCCTATGTGTTATGAGTACCTAGAGAAACACTGCATTTTAATTAAATTCTAGTTCAAGCAAAGTAAGGTTTAAATAAAGACCTGGTTAGATTGTGCTAGTTGTAGACAGGCACATCAATTTGCATGCTAGGAAAGGAGAGAAATTAGAGTACCCCCACAATACAATAACACAAACCAGGAAAAATAAAGTACCAGTAAAATGCTCTAGACTGAAGAACCTACATTCTGCTAAAATTCCTTATGATATAGGGGGTTATTTTACAAATTTAGATCTAAAACTGCCAGGGAGACATTACGGATGAGAAAGAGTCTAGCTACTAGCTTGTTCATAAATACCTTCAAATTTTACTTATAAAAAATTTGAGTTTGCATCTTTCAAAAGTACATGGCAATACCACATGGCATTTCTAAGACTGGAATGTGACAGTGGGATGTCATTTTATCTGCTAGACAAACACAGTTTGTCTGGTTACTGACCTAATGTTTCAGAAGTAATGCAGAAGAATGAAACCGGCCTTTTGGTGCAGAGAGTATTTGCATGTAAAGACACATGTACAATTTGCATGCAAATTTCAGCAATAAGAAAACTTTTATCCTATTAAGTTGTAGTAATTGACATTCAGAAAAACCTAGAGCTTTCTGAAGAAAGAAATCTGTATTTTTCATCTTTGTCTAAGCCATTCATTGTATTTTTTTTATTGGTTGGTATTAGTGCTTACATCTATTGGGTTAGATTCAGACCCCTTTTGTGAACAGAATGACTTATTTTACAATTTAGAATGGTACCATAAGCTTCAATCTCAGCTACATCTTAGCACCTGTGATTGCTTGCAGAGCTTTTCTTTTTTGTGTGTGTGTTTGTGAGAGATATACAATAATATAATACAAAATTATCTTTCTGCTTATAAAATGTTTGAAGACTTACTATAAGATTGCATCTTTTCCAATAAATATAAAAATAACATGGAAAGAAAATACTAAACCCTATATCAAGCAAAACCTTACCTTCTGCATTCTGCAGAGTGAATTTGTAGGCTGTTGACATTTCCTTGCATGCACAGAGTATTCCCTGACACCCAGGGCATGGAAACGCAAACTGAGGAGAGGCTATGGAAAAGACGTGGAGATCAGAAGCTCGTACTTTGCTCCATGTTTAGTTTGGACATTACTTGTAATTTTCTTTTCTTTTTTAATTCATCATTCATTAAATTCTGGAGATATTTTGATTTCATTTGTGTTTACCTATTGCAGCAGTATGAGGATTGCCATACCAGTTCCTGACTAAAAATCCATCTAGCCCGGTGTCTGGTCTTCAGTAGACCAGGTGTGGATGCTGAGGGAAATTGATAGAAGCAGGACAAGTATTCCTGTACTGGGAATAGTGTGGCCAGCAGGAGCAGGGAGGTCATCCTTCCCCTGTACTCAGTGCTGGTGAGGTCACACCTTGAGTGCTGTGTCCAGGTCTGGCCCCTCAGTTTGGGAAGGACGTTGAGATGCTTGAGCGCGTCCAGAGGAGGCAACGGGGCTGGTGAGGGGCTTGGAACACAAACCCTGTGAGGAACCACTGAGGGAGCTGGGGGTGTTTAGCCTGGAGAAGAGGAGACTCAGGGGTGACCTTATCACTCCCTACAGCTCCCTGAAAGGTGGTTGTGGTCAGGTGGGGGTTGGTCTCCTTCTCCAGGCAGCAACTGACAGAACCACAGGACACAGTCTCAAGCTGTGCCAAGGGAGATATATGTTGGATATTAGGAAAAAGTCTTTAATGGAAAGAGTGTAGAGTTCTGGAACTGTCTGTCTGGGGAGGTGGTGGAGTCACCATCCCTGGATGTGTTTGAGAGAAGACTGGATGTGGCACTAGGTGCTGTGGTTTAGTTGAGGTGTTGGGGCATGAGTTGGACTTGATGATCTCAGAGGTCTCTTCCAACCAAGGGATTCTGTGAATTCTGTGAATTCTGTTCAAGTGTGTAGTGAAACTTATCCAGGATCCTGGCTGCCCAATCTCCTGTGCCTTGTGCCTCAGGAATCTACATAAAAAACAGTGGTATCTTTGCAGGGTGTCTTCATCTCCCTCATAGGTTCTCTGTGCTGTTTCTTCCCCCTTAAATCAGTCCTTTCAAAATGCCCCGGAGTGCATATGCAAGCGAGGGACCTGGGGCAGCTGTCCTTCCAGATGTCCCAGAGAAGCCGATTGAGAGCGGCCCCGCTCCAGCTCAGCCTGCCGTGGTGCAGGCGTATAACCAGAAGAGGGAGCAAAGCTGCCGTATTTTAAAACATGAGAAAAGATGTGAAACAAACAAACAACTCTTCCCCATGCCCCAAATGGTAGTGGGAAAAAAAGTCTTGATAGTGGCTTACAAATAATATCTTTGTGTTATTTAAATATACTTTACTAAATATTAATGTACTCATGTTTTATGTAACATTAACTGACTTTTCTTCTCAGCCATTTGGAGTATTAATTTTTTTTCTGGCGTTTCTTCATGTTTTACAAATCCTTTGTATTTATAAAAGTAGCCACATGTTACTCTGATTTTTAGCTAAAGGTAGGCTATGACTTGACTGATTGTTATTTCAACAAGGGCTCTCTGGAACCTTGCTTGAGTATATCTAAATTTTTTTATAAAAATAAGCAATAGACGATTACAATCAGTTTATTCCCCATATAGAGGAATCCACTAGCAAAAAATTTAAAATAAAATTTTAAAATAAAAATTTTAAATATAAATTTAAAATATAATTGACTGAATTTGCAGATAGAGAATATTATAAGAAGAGACTGCTGCTGGTCTAGACTTAAGTGATTTACAGTTACAAATAATGAATGTAGCCTTGAAGTCAGCCTGAAGAAAACCTTTCTGGAGTAAGAAATAATCTACAGTGCATTCTTATGTTTTTAATGTTAGTAACAACAATATGAAATGTAGATATGTTGCAGTACTTTTTATTGCTGACTTGATGATTTACATTGAAGTTCTTTTAATGTATTCCAACTGCAGCTTCAGGAAATGAAGCTCAGGATTTGGGTATTGGGGGTTTTTTGTTTGTTTTTTTACTTTTTCTATAGTTCAGTAAGAAAGATGAAATCAAAACAATAAATAATTAAGAGATGTCAGAAATTTTATTGGAACACTCTATTCATTAAAAACCATTATATAAGCCATTAATGAATAGTTTCTTTATTTTAAAATCATATAACATTTCTTAACGTTCATTGGTTGATTTGGCACTAATTTGCAAACTATTTTCATGTGAAGGTCGTGTGTGTATGTGTGTCCCTGTCTTTATACTGTCCACACTTTGTCAGCATTCAGGGCAATGTTTGAAGAAGCATTTAAGATTTTGAAGGAAAGACAGATCATCATGTCTCAGATAAATGCCTTGATCTCTAAGGTACAGAAACATTCTGTAAAGTATTCTTCCAGTGTAGGGAGAAAAAGATGTAGATCAACTGTTACTTTGACAAAAGAGGAAGCTAGAAGATTCCTCAGGTTGGATGTGGGTTACCTGGGGAGGGAGGAGACCTTGTTCTCTATTTGTCAGAAAAAGACTACGTGTGTTCCTACTGTGTTCCTACATGTGTTGGTTTTGGGTACTGGATGAGTCTTCCTGTTACATCAGGGTAGGGAAGCATCAACACTGTTTTAATGAGGGACCTAAAGGTTTCTCTGGTGCAGGAACATCAGCAGACTGGCATAAAATCTTGATTGCTGACTTTGTGTCACTTCGAGTTGGCCTTGATGCCATTAGCAGCACACTGGTGCTGCAAGGTGGGACTGGATTCATTCCAGATACAATTTAGTACCTCTGGGAGGATTCACACATCATGGTTTGAAGCCATTTGCTTTCCCCTAGTAGAGGTTTGACACAGTGAAAATATTTCTCTTTGTGTGAGCTCTAGAGACTGATGTCTCTTTAATTTTCTTAGGAACCTTGTTTCGTAAAAAGTAAAACTTGTATGCCATGAATTTAGTCTTAATTAATTCTTCTTTTTGCATTCTTAATGCATGAGTTGAGATATTGAGTATATGATTCAAAATGGTTTCTCAACTTTTGACAGTTAATCCCACAGTTTTAATGACTTCATCTTGTGCTGCATTGGTTTAAGAAGCACTAGCCAAATCCACTTTTGACTTATTTTTACAGTAGTTGTCACCATATATTAATAACATAATTTCTTTCTGAGCATTCTTCATATAAAATTAAAAATAGAAAGAAGTTCTGAGTACTTTTGATTTGCAGAAAAAGATGACTAAATTAAGTATCTCCAAATGAAAAAGTAAAGACTTTATGATAACCTAATCAAGTCTAAAACTAGAAATGCATTGATAAAAATTGGTTCCCAGAAATGTTAGGTGCTGAAAAAAAGACAAAAGCTGAAGTGTATTTAATTAAAAAAAATAATAAAAAAAGACAACCCAGTAAAAGAGAAAAGATATAAAAATGTTTCAAGTAAAGGATAGTTGTGAGAAACTCTGTTACTCTTTGTAGTATTGAGAAAAGAAGAGAGGAGGAGAGTATTGGCATAAGAAAAATCCTCATCATTAGTGTCTGGTATTTTGCTGCATCATCTTGTACTTCTGCAGTTTGCTGCACCATTTCCAATTCAGCTGCAACATTCCTGGTGCTAAGCTGGCATGGTTAGAAATTCAGAAAAGCTATATATGTGCAAGTATTCTTCTCATATATTTTTCTCATATTTTTAATATTTTTCATATTAAATATTCTAAACAAAAGTGTAAGGAATGCTGAGGTTGTACCTGACACTGTGTACTGGAGCACACCACACCCCCTCTCACAGGCAGCACAGGTGAGTGTCATTCTCACAGGGAATGGCACAACCCCAAGTGTCACTCCAGCTGCATTATTCACTGTGGTGTGCAGTGCCCAGGGGTAGGTGCAACAACTCAATCTGAAGAAATAACTGCATCTAAATGTTGTCCATTGTTTCTAGTGGGAAAAATCTGCATCAGGGACCTGTCAAATCCTTCTAGCCCTAAAGGGGCATCAGCTGGTTAAAATACTCTGACTCAAGAATCCCATATTTTATGTAATCTGTATAAGATCTTTTTGTATCAATATTTAATAATTATTCATCTCTCTTTATACACAACCAAAGCTGATTATCACAACAGATGACAGGATGAAGTTTGTGTTATAGGAAGTGAGAGTGGTAACGGGAGACTGATGATCTCAAAAATGTATGGTTTCTTTCAAAATGTTTACTATTTGACCAAAGTTGGCTTTGGTTAAAACAACAAGGGAATAGATGGTGGCCCTTTGCCTTGGGGAAAAAAGGAGATTTTAGAAACTACATTGTGTAAAGTACATTATTAACTAAACTTATTTGTCTAACCAGAGAGTATATGAGCAGCACTGACATTTTGGCACTATGAATAAGCATCAGCATCTTATGCTAGTTCCCAAACACAAAGCTGTCCTTTAAGCTCTCCTTAAAACATATTTTCTCATTTTGTAAAAAATAGAAATGGAGATGAAATTAGAAAATGTTGAAGAAAAGGTCAAATGTTTGGTTAAATCTGATAGGTATATCTATTTTTATTTCTCAGTTGAAACAATAACCATTATTAGTAAAACTCTTGGAATGTTCTAGAAGTTAGTGAAGCTTTTCACTTGATCTGGACTACTGCCAAACCCCATATACTCAATCTAAATGTTGTACTTAACTGTTGATAAAACTAAACAGCCATTTGAATTTAATGCTGATATGCCATAAATAAAACTGAAGCTATAGAAAAGAGGTCATTTGGAACCTTTTCTGGAAGTGTCGGCATGCTCATGCTATGACTTCCCTCAAAAACATATAGTAGCCTGTCTTGCTTTTAGTAATGTTGTTGGTTTTTCTTTTTAAGGTTAACATGAGGCAAAACTATTTATTCAAAGAATGATATTCTTATTTGATTTTTAGTTCCTTGCTCTTATCAGTTCAAATGTTATTACAGACTGTTACTGAGAGGGTTAACTATTTTCTAGATGCTGAGCTCTCAAGGAATTATCAAGATTCAGCTTTTCTTTTGATAGATAGCTTTCTTATAATAAGTGATTTTATCTTACTCTAAGTACAATCTCCACTATTTGGCCTGAATTACTGTTAATGGTATTTTTTTCCTATCAGTGACTATTCCTTAAATTAAGACGTAGTTTTACTAAGGTCATTGAGTTTTTTGATTTGCTAGTTAAGAAGATACTTCTGGACTCATTTGAATAAAAGGAAGGATAAATGACATCAGTAGATATTTTATTGTGAACTGTGTATATTCATAGAGAAAAAGAAAGAATCATATTCTTGCTAGGAATAATCATATTAAGATTTTATTTCCACGGTTTGGTAACAGAATGTTCTGTTTGAAATTTCTCATTTAGTACTCACTGCACATGGCACTTCAAAGATGATAGAGTCTGTTTCAGCTTGCATATCTGTGGTGTCATGAAATCATTACAGTGACAATTTACTTGAACCTATATTTCCATCCGTTTCAAAAATCAAAGCAGCCTTTTATAGGACAGCAGCCTGTCATTGACCAACAACAGCCACAGAGAAGAAGGCTGCAGGATGCACACAGATAACATTTTCACAAGTTTACATTTTGAATGTTAATATCCATCAGTTTTCTTGAAAAAATATAATAATAATAATAATAATAATAATAGTAATGATAATAATAATAATAATGTCATAGGCTAAAATACTTTGTGTCAGTTTACTTTGAATTGGTAAGATCAAAAATGTTTTCCATATCTGTCATATTGTTCTCCATCACTGGCTATTTCTGTGACTGTAAAAGTGATAACATCTGGGGGCAATGGTTGTGAGGGGCTTTGCACTTTACACGATAAGCAAAGTAAGCAGATTCTTAACAGCCCAAAGCAAAAATGAAGCTTGGATCTCTCCTGTTAAGTGGGGTAGATTTGGTTTTGCCATGAGATCCCAAAGGGTTTAAAACTGATAATATTTATGCTAACTACCTAGTTTGTCAGAAGATAGAGAATTAAAGTGTAAAAAAATTTTTTTGACAACCTCAAAATGTTAATAGCTCTCAGGTCTAGAGAATGTAGTTCTGTGGAGCAGTGTACATGATTCTATCTATAGCTCTTTTCCTGAGCAGTGACATCAGAAATGCCAATTTCAGATATAGGAATAATTGTTGCAAAAGTTCTTATCGAGTAGATTAATCTGCCCAAATTAAAAACTTAATTTAAATCAAGTTCCGGATTTTTGAACTAAATCTGACTTAGTTTTGTCTTAAGAATTAATTTTTAAAAACATTTTTCCACTTAAATTAGGCATGCATGGTTGCTTGTTCAGGTTTTCTGTTTGTTTGCTTGTTTGTTAATTTGTTTTGTTTGGTTGGTTATTTTTGTTAATTATATCTTTGCATAGACTTTTTTACCAAAATATTTCTAGCTTCCTGTATAACTTACAGAAACAGGATGATAATAAGAATCTATAGTAATAAGCTATATATATACTATTATCTATATATATACACCATAAGCTATATATATACTGTAATCTATAGTAAGAAGCTATAGAATGTACAACACTGACTTTTAAAAGTGGACCAAATTATTGTGTAAACAAGCCCCTGTTTTTTATGCCAGTTGTTAGATATTAAAGACAGCAGAATATTTGACAAGTTACATAGGTACTAACTTTCGGATAAGATGTTCTGTTCCAGAATGTTTAAGATGTGTAATTATTCTCTTCACCCCAGAACTCTAAGAACTAATCTAACTTTTATTGTTAATGATAATACATTTGTTTAGATCAAGTTGTTCCAAATGATATTAGGTGTATTATAATGTAAGTTACATAATATTTCTGATTTTTTTTTTTGATTTGCACTAGAAGTTACATGGGAAGACCAGCAGAAAAAGGTGAATGGTACAATAACTGATGACAAACCATTGCCGAAAAAGAAACACCATTCTGAGACAGGTTTGTCAGGGTTTGGAAAACCACATGAAAGCATGAGACTATAAAACCACATTTCATGCTTTTGTAATGCGTGTGTGCTTTATGTACCTTATTTTTTCACTTTGGTGTGAAATATTTAGCATGTAGAGACCATTTAGATGACATAGCTCTGTTTTAGAATAGCCAAAATAGATCTGCTTTTGTAAACAATTGTGTTAGAATGCACATACATTAGAAAAGAAGTGTTCTGGCACAGTATTAGATATAGTTTGCTTTTAGTTTTGAATTTTGTTATGACTTAATATATTTGTGCAAGCCTCAGGAATCCAAGTATAATCTATGCTGATACTTATTTAGTTGACCAAACCAAGGTATCTACTGCATGTATGGTGAGAAAATCATCTTCTACAGACTTAAATCTGAAATCTTCTTTCACCATCTCACATGGCAGAAATAATGTTCCAGTGTAATTTTTTATACAATCTGCAGTCTATATCTCTATACTTGAAAATTCTCAAATCTAAAACCCCTCTTCTTTCCTCCATTCTGTATATGAATGGATTTCTTCTGAAACTAAAAACTGTCATAAACTTTCTTTCACCCCAAATGGCAAGTTCAATTATTCAGCTATCTTTGTACCTACAAATGCATAGCAATAAAATGTAAAGCTAGTGATAATAATGCTGATGATAATAATAGTGTTGTTCTGTCTTCATAATCAGAGTATAAAAGGTCCTAATCACATTAACTGATACACTTGCAAAGGGCAAGCACGCTTTAAGGAGTAGAGAAGGCAGGGAGAGAAGGAAGGGGAGGGGAAAGGGAAATGAGATCTTTATATTGCAGGTTTCAGCCTGTATTTAAAGATTGATCCAATCTACTCAAGTCAATGGGATTTTTCAGTTGCAAGAATACCTTGGTTCAGTTTTGTGTTGCAAATAACTCTATTGGTCATATTAGTTGTCTCACTCTAATAACAACCCTTCTCTCAGTCACACAATTTAAAATTTACAAGATTGGCTGGCTGTGTCACCTCCTAAATTAATAATGTAATCTCACCTAAATAATAATATAATGCTGATAAGATCCAAATGTTTTGCTGAAGTTCAATGATTGTACAGCTGAAAGTGCAAGACTCAGAACTGAAGAAAACCAGCAAAATCAGTCTTGATTCTAACCTAGGAATTAGACAACCTAGCTCTAAAAGTCCAGATGTGCCCTTGCATTTCCTGTTCCCCAACTTTTTGATACATCAGAAAAAGTTACAGGACAAAACAAATACTGTTTATGAGAGTCAGGATCAGAATATTATATATCTTCTTTTCTAGCTGTTTTAACTGTTGCATGATAGATTCAAAATACAATGTCTACACAACTGCACTGTTGTCTTCCCAGGGAGAGTTGAGCAGAATAGGACCTCTGCCCTGACTTTTCCCTTATGAAGTATCTAGGTAGGAACATTAACTCCATCTTCCAGCTGAGGTGGGCTTAGGACTGTGTTCTAGACAGAAAACTTATAGTTACTGGCAGTACTTTTAGGGCCACGTTCTTCATATTTTAGAAAGAGGTAACATATTTTTTAGATGGCTGTTCTTGGGGTATTCTACATTTTGGAACATGAGTAAAATCTTATAATTGAAAGACAAAAACAGGCAGAAGAATAGAAATTGGAATCAAATATGAACAAAAAAAAAGTTCTCACTTTACAGGTGTTCTGTATATTAAAATGGTAGTAATCTGATTTCTATCTATTTTTCTGTCTGGAACAGAACCACTGATCTCCAGTCAGAATTGGTTTGAAAAGACACAGTCACCCTTATTAAAGTCTAGAATAGATAAAAACTTAAGTAAAAGCTGTGTTCTTCATTTCACAGTCCTAAGACTTTCTGTGAGGGCTGATGTCTGATAAGAGCATAACTTCTGTTTTAATTTACATTATCAGTAATGTCTTGTAATCAATAATGCATGGGATGGTGATACACAGGGCAGAAACATTGAGGTGGTTCTGAACAAGCTGCAATGGGCCTCAAATGGCACATCCCTACATTCCTCAGATGCTTTTCCAAAATGAATCTGTCAAAAAGCTTTATGTACTTCAGTGGTAGGAGTGGAGTAATGCAACTTCCAGGAATGGCATAATCTGCTATGTGTGCACACTACTGTTGCACTGTTACTAGACATCCCTGTGTCATTTCAAGCAGTTGCCTTTCAAGGCATAGCAGTCAGGCCATCTAGAAGAAGGTGCTACAACACTGTACTCACATCTGGATGTTGAGCTATACTACATCTATGACCATGGTCTAACAGTGATGCAGCCTGACAGAAGCTACCTAAGGAAGCTTCAAATTCCTTGAACCCTTACAATATGGGATTTACCCTCTGCACAGGACTGCGCTTTCTTTCACCTGTGAATGCTTTAATTGTCTGTCTGCACACAAAACAGTGAAGGAATACTAATGAAACTGAATGCAGAGGGTGCAATGGAGGCAAGAAGGAATAGGGACACCTCATATTCCCCTGTTTTGAGTGCCTTTCCATCTGTTGATGGGTTTTCTGGTATGATCTGTTGTGAAAGGTTATACTGTCTTTAAGTGCAGTTTGTCTGTTGAGAATTTAACCTAACCAGTGCCATGGAAATAGCCATGGCAGTAGTATAGCTAAGAAAACCTGGGAGAACAAATAGGCATTGATTACATGAGGATCAAGAGTGCAGAACTGAGATCTGTGAGCAAATTGTGGAGAAAAGAATGAAGAGATAACAAAAGTAATTTCAAACCCTAGAAAAATAACAGTAATACTGTACCTTGTAATATTCAAGAAATATGCATGGCTGGAAATGGGATTAGCAAATCTGTTGGAGGATGATTGAAGGTCATTAAATAACGTAGCAAAATGGTTCTTGTGTTGCAGACTTTTCAATAGAAGATGATGATAAGATTTCTCTCCCTGAATATCAGAAACCAAAGGGATGGTTTTTTTAACAGTGTCTATTTAGCTCTAAGATCTGATGCAATTTGGAGAATTAGTGTTAAGCATATTTCAAAGAGTCAATTGCATTTATGCAAAGATTCTGAAGGATTGGAAGGGTAAAACTGCAGAATCGTAGGTATGCGTAGCATAAAAATTTAAGCCATATTTTAAATATGTCTCCTTCCTTTAGCTGATGTCAGTACTCTGTCAGAGAATACTGCATTTATTGCAGTAGACACCACTAAATCAAAAAGCATGAGAAACAGTCACTTGTTCATAGCTGAGATTATAAAGTACCTTCAGCACTCACCACTGTCTGAGCTGTAGCAGATGGTATTTGAAAGAAAGTGAATAAAACTCTAGTCCTCCAATCAGATTTCATTTGTCAGTGAAAAGAAAAGAAAAAAAAATACAGCAGGCAAACATTTTCACATGGTTTTGCATTTTTATGTATGAGGCCTTAAGAGAAGTTGGAAAAGAAGGTTGTGTGTAGAGAATGTGTCCTGTACTGATACAGATAAAGCTAGGCAGGATACTGGTTTTCTTAAAAAGCAATTCTTTTCATCAGTATCATCACTAGTGTCTTTTGAAACCTTTGAGGTAATTAAAATGGGAAAAGGACGTAGTTTAGGGCACCATGGCAGAGATACTCATTTTTGCTCCATTTCATGATCCAAAATATTGGAAGCTGAATACAGCCTTGCAACCCATGTCTCCATCCAGAGGTGACAATACAAAAACTGCCTTTGTAGGATAGCAAAGAAGACAGTATTGGCTTTCCCCTATTTTTTCTACAGAGAGGCAGTAGATTTGGTGGGTATTACCTGAAACCATCATGTAATGTTTTCATTATCATTGGCTGTTGGGAACATTGCAATGTCATCAAATATCTAACCTTTGCCACAGAAACTTTAGATTTCCAAGGAGCAGTAGAAGAACAGAATTGTGAGAAAGTGCTGATATATATTAATATTATTGAAAAAAAAGGACACAGAGTAGTTAAAATGGATTTCTAAGTCTTGGACTGAAATTAAGTACAAATTGAGTGTCCTTGTAATTATTTTGGGGAAAGATATATTTCTGTAGTATGGAAGTAAAACAAAGTTATAGAGAAATCATAGCAATGGTAGGTTAAACACATTATATAGATAATGTATGTTTACAAATAAGAAGTCTTTAGATGGGTAGATTTGCTTTCAGTTTAAAGGGAATCATGCTTATTTTTATCTGTGGAACATTTAAGCCTGTCTCCTGAGTAGGACTATGCCATGACACCTACATAGACAAGACTTTCAGAATCTAATGTTATGTAATGAAAACTAATTGTAGCTTATCTATTACCATGAATTCAGTTGTAGTGTGAAAATAGTAGTCAAAAATCATTCACAATTGTGTTTATTTTAATAGAAGTTTGTAGTCAGAATTGACAGTATGAGAGATTGAAATTTATGAAAAGGGAGATATGGTTAGAAATGGGTTGGAAAAG
This sequence comes from Euphonia xanthogaster, assembly GCA_034509185.1. Lineage (NCBI taxonomy): Eukaryota > Metazoa > Chordata > Aves > Passeriformes > Fringillidae > Euphonia > Euphonia xanthogaster. Next base: position 132,338,341 of record JAYDZK010000113.1, read on the forward strand.
GCAAAGTAATGATAGGGCAGGAGGCAGGGGGTAGTTGCCTTCTCAGGATTCGTAATATTTCCAATCGAATATGTAACTACAGTGCATTAATATTTTGAAGTGTTACTATTTTGTCTTTTTCCCCCTTATAAAATTACCATGAACTTTATTCAGAGAAGCAAAACAACAAAAGCTCTCTCGTCTTAATTTAGTTTATCTCTTGAGACTAATGAAAGAGTTATGCAATCTACATGGTTTAATTTGAATTAGAGAGTTTTTGATACTATTTACTATTTCTTCTTCTGTTATTTTCTATCATTGTCTCTACTATCCTTGACTTTGGATAAGAGTAAGATTTTTCCTACTTGCTGTTTTTACCTGTTGCGTTTTTTAGTATAGTGTATATTACATATAGTCTATATTATATAATTGCAGATTTAAATGCATTGTTTCAGTCTCTCCTGTATTTTCTTTCTGTATTTTTGAGTAAAAATGTCAGCATACATCCAGTATACAGATGCTGCTTTGTGTGTATAGGTTTATGCTTTAAGGTAAAGAACTATAACTAAAGGGAAACTACCTCATTTAAAAGTTCAGGAGTGTGGGACAGGCTCTGTATCTAGCTGTGGCTTAATGCTTTGGGAGAATATTAAGTAATACTGATTTTATTCACATCTCAATGTGGTAAAATGGCCTTTTCTTCTGAATCTTCTGCTAACGAATATTGGTACTCTTAGCTTTTCTGTCTACTCTCGTATATATGTATCCTTAGATAGATATTGGAGTTAGAATAATGTCAGGGGATATCTTCCCTGAGAGTTAAATGTTTTATATCAGTCTTTGGGCCTAATCTCATCCAGATTAATGACATACAATTATGGAACATACAGACTCTATGGAGCATTTTTGTCTTAGGGTCTCTTCCATGTTTTAAGATGATGATTATTTGATTGTGTTATTGCAGATGGTATTTTATGAAGAGTGTCCAGAAATGAGACTTTACAAATCTGAGCTTCTGTTTGCAGTGAACGATCTTTGGTTCTTGGGAAAAGATAAAAAACAAAATTAAGAAAACTCTTGAGGGAAAAAAAAACCCACCCAGTAATTAACTTATGTCTCTCTGTCCTCTGCTGCTTTAAGAATTTTAGTTGAGTGTGTTTGCCATGTAAAGATTTTTTTGAGCACTGAGTTCCTAAATACTTCTCTTCAGTGGGTGACATTACTTACAATGAACAGTTCTATGTCAAAGCATGATAAAAGCGATGGTACTTATTTTGGGCAGGTTTCAGACTTAAAGTTTTTGTTACCTTTTAATGTTTATTTATTGAGATTTTAATTTCTTTCTAAATCTGTCTATAATAGCTTTATACATACTACTCTCATACACTGAGATGACCAATTGGTGCAAATAAATGCTAGTTCCACAAAAAACCAATAACTACAAATGGAGACTGACTATTGGCATGATGTAAATTTAAAATGATTGGTGACATTGTTTTATTCTTGCATTTAAATGTATTTCCATCAACAAGATTGTTTTGTAGATTAAAAGCTACAGAAACAGAGAATTGTCAAACTATTGTTTGAGATTTGTGGCATGGCATCTTAATCGAGAGAAAAAGTGATTCACATAAGTTGTACTGTCTTTAAATTAATCAGTCTGTTAGTACTTTCTTCTTCACATTATTATTTGAAAGAATTTGGTGCATTACCATGTTACAACTTCTACTAATTCTTTAATATTTCCAAAAATAAATACAAAAACATTATAATCCATTTATCTCAACAGATGAGGTAGCAGTTGATCAGGTATCCACAGTGAGATGGCAACTATTATCTTTTTTCCCCTCTGGCTTCTATTAGAAATATTCTTCTAATATGTTTGATAAGTAAAAATCTAAAACTGAAAAATATTTGTAATTAAGGATGATTTTTGATTGCCACTTTGATATATAAATATTTTTTCCATAACAAATACTTTGCATGAGGACTTTTAAAAAGGCTATTTTAGAAAAATATTGGTATATGTGACTGATATGCATGCAAATACTGGTAATTTGATTCTAAAATATTCAAAAAGAGCTTCCTTGCTATTCAGTTGTCTCTGTCTGGCATTACTGGAATACCTTGCATTATCTTACCAGATATATTCCATGCATTATTTATTTGGAAATAATGTGATTTAATACTTTGAAAACTTATAGAGAACGATTTCTCTTACTGCAGTACATGTCTCAAAGCTACTCATTCTTATGGATATTAAAGAAAATAAACCAAGGATAGTGGGGTCTTGGTGGAGATTCTAATAACTGCTTTTGCTGCAGTAGGAATGCTCACTTCAGGGCTATACATAAGTAATATCAAATGTTTTCAGAACATTTTGAATACTTTTAGCGGTGTTTTGGTGGTGCTAATAATGATTGCTTGATTGCTTGATTGATTGATTGATTTAGCACTTAGAGCAATGATAACTACATTATATTAGTATGAGTGTAACAGGACACAGAGAAGTAGATCTTTCTATTTGCTAATTTGTATTTCTTCCAATGGATTCTTTGTACTTGCCCAGATAAAAAAATATTTATACTCCATTATTGTTTTTTTAACATGCAAAGACATAGCAGCCTTTGTCAAAACTGGCAGCTGCTATGCTTTCACACTACATATCTCATATATAGCTCTAATGTGTGTTCATTCTGTAAGCAAATTTAATTGCCTAAAAATGCATTCTAATTATGTATGTTTCAAGCTGCTTGCTTTTGCAACAATTTTGGTGTCTTGGTATTTGATAGTAGATTAAAATATAATCTAGCACTATAATATAAAATTGTTGAAGTATACAAGACAATGGTTATCAGATAAAACTTGTTGTTGTCTTTAATTTTGTTTTATTGATTTATGTTGCTTATTCTAATTTTGCATTTTTTCAATGGTATCTTGATATTGACTGTAAAATGATGATAGATATTTTGGTGGTGTGTAAACTATCTGGACTTTATCTAGTATCTTCAGCATTAATAATTTATGAGCAGTGTTTTGTGACTTATTAGAAAAGTGCATGTTGAAATTAGATCCAGTTTATAGATTTTTGTTTCTGTTTCTGATGATTTTTGGGAGACAACATTTGTTCTGCTAGCAACAGTGGCTTCACAGTTCTTTTTAATTGTTATTACTTTTCAAGATGAATTCCTCCCATTCTTTTGCTACAAATAGATTTTCAGTACATAGCATGGCACTGTCCCTCAGATGTTTTCCATGTCTAAAATGGCAGTGTGCTTTTGAATGTGAAGTAATAACGTAAGTAATGAGATAGTTGCTTTGGCATTTGACTTGCATGCATTTGTAGTAACTTAGACTTGTGTGAGATGAGACCAACATTGCTTCTGAAAAAGTATCCTGAGCTGACCATGAGAGTTAATAGCTATACATTCTCTTTGCACACATTCTGTATTTTTGTCTTAATAATTTTGCCTTTGGCAGAGCATTACAAAAATGCAGTCCTTTCCAGAGTGTGTTATGTGGATTCTGAAATGTCTGAGCTTGTACTTAAATTTGCAAAAAAAAAAATAAAAATTCTGTTTTGAGTGTCTGAAGTTTGGTTCAGCATAAATGACAATAATTTAATAATTGAAAATCTAACAGTAGAAGTCCCTCGAACATTAAACTGAGTGTTCAATACTTGAAAGAGAAAAATTATATTTGCATTCAAGTAGATAACATTCAAAAAATTGAATAGTCATGAACAAAAGTATTTCTGCTAGTTAACATACCTTTTACTATCCAGCTTTTTCTTCAGCATCATTACAGGGATTGACTTTGCTGCCAGTTATAACTTTTATTATTTCCTCAGCTTCTATACTAACTCTGTCTTTACTGCTCTTTTCCAACAACAGTAGTTTAACCACTTCTTTCTCAGCTTTCTTTTTTTCTTCTAGTGTCTTTTTTTTTTTTTTTCCTCCACTTACTAACTCTGCTCTGCAGACTTCTCTCTAAAACAATTTTTGGCCCTTTCCCTCAGTGTCAGTTTTAACCTTCTGAATACATCCTCTCACGCCCATCTCCTTTGTCTATGTCTGTACATTACACGATGTGATCACAGAAGAAGCGGAATCCTCAAGGAGAACAAACTCAGGTCTGTCTCTTCTACTGCTTTTCTCTGTGTTATTTTTTTCATTTTACCTTTTCTATAGATTTTATCACAGTTCACCTCACATACTTTTCCCTCTCTTCCCCCTCAATAAACTGGCAAAATATTGTCAAACTTTAAGAATTTTAGTTTAAGACACTTATGTAATTTCTATTTCCTATAAACTATGAACTCTATAAAAGTCATGAAAGGTAGCTGATGACAAGTAGGCTATACCTTAAGACTTTAAACTGATTTGAATTCTGCCACATCAGTTCTTATTTCCCATCTCAAATAATCTGAAAATTAGCCTTTAAAGTTCCAGCTAACACATGAAAACAATCTATAATTTGTTTTATCCATGCATTTGAAAATTGCAACAAAAACCGCAGAAACTCTTCTATAACCACTTCTTTTTGACTCTGTGAGGATATAATTTCAAAACTGCATAATTTTAGTAAGTTAAATTTCATGCACTGGAATTCCAAACTTAGTGTTTGCATAAAACCTGTTTCGAATTAAACCTGTTTCAATTAGAAGTAGAGTTTTTAGTGAACAAAAGCTCTTTTTCTCATGCCAAAAAGTGCAAATCAAAAAGTTATGATAGTATGAGAGCAAGAAGTCAGAGCATTGAAGGAGTCCTCTCTTAGCTGCATTGTTTATGAGGCTTTTATTTACAATTGTACATTACTTATGGTTTCTTTCATGACGGATTTTAAGCTGCCATTTTATTGAATTTTCCATGTACTTTTTATTACTGGCAGAAAACTAATATCTATCAAGGCATCCTGGCTCTGAAAATGCAGTATTTGTTCATATTTCCCTGCTTGTTCTGTTGTGGTTTGTAGAACAACAGCAAAATTCCCCATATTTAATTAAATTAAATTCAGCTATAAAATTCTAGTTTTTCCATTACCGTGTAAAAGCTTTAATTAATTTCCTGTTTCTCTGCTATTATCCCAACAAATTAGAGAAGCCACTTGGATGCTATTTAGGTTAGCAAATCTGGAGAAGTTTTGGGGTACATTGACTGGCCCATTAAATTTAGGTGACATTTAGTGAAACATTTTTGTCTATTCTCTACTATGACTGGCTCCTTCAGAGCTCAGTTTTACCTTTCATACTGGTCTTGTCCTAATTAGAGTCATAGATTATTTTTACAGAATCTTGTAGATGTTATTTGCTGTGGTTTTCTTGCTAAACAAATCGCAAGATAGAAATTGTTAAAATTACAGGGTAGAAAAGTTGAGGATGGGTAGGGAAGACAACTGGCAGGCTTTTCTGAAATTGTTCTTTTGTAAATCACTACTATTAGGAATTAATAAATTATGCTGTAGAAATTCTGAGTTTACTTACCTTGTGCTTATGATTCACTGCCAGTTCCTGTGCAGTGATTCTGCATCTCTTTTATTACAAAAATGAACTTAGAAGATTGGATGACCCATTTCCTATCTGTTCATGATAAAAGCTGTAGACCTTTTTATTCAAAAACCTTCCTCTGAGTTATTGATTGAATCCATATATTAAATCAGAATGTGGAATCAGTCCATATCTCTCTCAGTGCTGGAAGAAATCAGACCATAAAATGGTCAGAAAAAACCATTTATTTTCATCACCTGTGTTTCTTGAACATATATAGGTAGGTAATATTCTGTATTATTAAATTTTTTGACATTGCAATTGTGCAAAACACTACTTAGCTCACAGTGTTAAGTAAATGTATTAGGCACCGATGAATTTGTCTAGCACACAAATGCAAAAGCATGAGCAGCTCTGCAGTTGCAATAGTTGTTATTACTGCTCTTAAACCCAGGAGAAAATTGTTGTGAGTGTAGTAACATATTTTCAGATGCACATTTGAAGCAGGTCCTCTTCCATGTTTGCCTTAGTAACAAATTAGGTTACACGTTTCAGTACAAGGCACTTGGAGCGCAGCTAAAAAGCAAGAGTTTCATTTCAAAGGCAAATGTTAGAACAGTGTTTTCCCATTGCTTTAGAATTTGCTTTAAGAAGTGTGAATCTAGGCTTATCAATTTACAGGTTTTCTTAGGAAATGGTTTTCACATAGTTTAATTATCATATTTTATTTTTCATGCTATCAAACATTCATGCATTCCAGAAGATTAGCTATTGATTTGAGGTGTTATTAGACCAAGAAGTCTTATGAAAGCTAAATATCTGAATATGTTACAATTGTATTGATAGAAAAATGCTGCAATTTCCTCTCTCTGGATATTATAATCTATAATTGTAAAGAAAAAATTTATTCCTTGGAAAAACCTAGATTTTCTTATTGAAAAAATTTATGAAAGTGTGTGCAAAACTTTTGCTGTATTTAATGCACAAAACAAGTTCAGAAAGATAAGAAGAAAAAGTATTTTAATATAAATTTTGTTATCTGACAGCAGTAGAGCTTGATAGCATTCTTAATGATTAAACCCTGTTTTTCTTAGGTGAAGTAGGAGCTTTGCAATCCAGGGCTTTCACAAATTTGCATTGTGATGCAGGGTTTTCCTAGTTTTCAAATTAATGTGTTTCATAGGTTTAGATGTGAAAACTGTTTAGAATGTCTTCACTGAGAGTATTTCCATTCAGGAGAAGTGGAAGTGAACCCTTGTCTGCCCAAGAGCCTTAGTGAGAAGCAGACACCTTTATTCTCATCTCTAAGATGGGTGAGACCAACCATTATCATCGTTGCACATAATACTTACTGTGTTCTTCAAACATGTGAAATACAGAGAACATTCTTCAGAATTCCAACAATTGATCTAGCTGACTCAAGTAACTGCCCAAAAAATGATCATCAAAACATTCCAAAGGTGCATCCATGCCAGTACAAAGGCAGTCAGTGCACATACAGCAGAAATAGTGCTGAGTGAGTAATTCTAGGATGAGAAGGGGTGGCATAGTGATGCCCAGACATTCTAAACTTTCTAACATGAACGGAAGTTAAAAGATAGTGGGGACTGTTCCATTTCTAAGGGGCCATGAAAGGCATGGAAAAAGATATTGAAGTCCTTTTTTTGCAACCTCTGGCATAAAACTGTCATGTTAAGAGCACACAAAAGCTTGATTAGAGTTTTTGTTAACTTTCAGAGTGAAATTCAAATAGACAAGGGCTTTGAAATACCTTTTCTTTGGTGCTTTATTATGAAGTTTCTTTGTAATAACATGATTGATGGAAATGAAGCCTACAAAAACTAACAAACCCTATGAGGATGAGTGACCAAGTTGAAAGACCTCATAGACCTGGACAGTGGAGGGCCAAACAGTGAAAGGGTGTGGCAACTTTACTGTAGGAGAAAACAAGGGCAAACAAATGGTACAGTTCAGAGTGCTTAAGAAATCAGCTGCAGTAGAAGACAAGGAGCACAGGTCTTTTAATTCATCCTTATCTTACAGAACCGTGAGAGGTTTTTCAAGTCTTCTAAAAGTGAATCTACTGTGATATACTTACCCTTTATAAACAGAACATGACACCCCTCTGCTTTTGAGTTATTATTACAGTCAGTATTCTGTGACACACTTTCCTTTATAGAACAGGATGATGCCCTGTTCTGTTTCCATTTTCCTTATGCTGAAAAAACATTTCTGGATAGAATTTGTAGCATTTTAGAACAAATATGATTAAATTACTTGTGCATCTCTGAACACTTCTGTGATATTTAGTTTGACAGGCTTATTTAAAATCTGATGCCTTAGACTGTGAAAGAGACATTTAAAGCATCTAAATCTGTATTTGGTCAACAAAACCCAAAGGGTAATCTCCAAATTCCGTATAATTTTGTAAACTCTGAATTCAATCTACAGGTACTTAGCATAGTAATAGATGTATCATACTGGATGGCTGGGCAGCTCTTTGTCCTTATTTTTTATTTTGTTTAGAATTAAATCCAGAACCCAAAGACTTCCAAAGTAGCCATCTGTACTAAACCACAAAAATAAATGTTGATGATCAGGCTGCTGAAGCTAAAACAGTAAATGCATCAGATTATGTAATTTAGAATGACAGCATAATTTTGCAAAACTTTTGGTAGTTTAATTTGTAACTATTTTGAGTTCTAAATGCAGGTGATCATTTTCTGTTCTTTGGTTAAACCTTTTTGATTGTCTTTCTAGTTGTTGAGATGCTAATGAATATATTTTGCATTCTTTGATGGCTGAAGAATCTCTATTAATACCTGTTAGCTTTTCTGAGAGCAGAAGCACAATTATTACCAAATGTTTATGCCTATGACTGGAAGTGGCTGTATCAAAATGTGAAATTCTCTGTGGTTATGATGTGGAGTGTACCAGTGATGGGAACTTGGAGAAGCATGCTTGGCAAACAGGATATTGGAAAGCTTTATAATAAGACTGCTCAGGTTTTCCTGAAAACAATGAAGACCTTATAATGTGGCTGATCTAAATGGATTTTTATGAGTACAGAATATAAGGGCCTACTGGCCACTAAGATATTTTTCTTTTACACTTTCAAAATCCTATTTCATGTCATTTATAAAGGGAGGATGTCCCAGAATTCTTGGGAGAAGCAAAATGGGATGTTTTAGCTAATATTTGACTTACTACTGCTTTCTTCCATGCTTTTGCCGTGTAGACCTCAGTATTTTATGAAAGCCACCAAAATGTGTGTACGCCTTTGTATGAGCCACAGAAAAACATCACTGGCTACCCTGCAAAAATCACCGTGGAAAAGGATCTAGGCAGCATCAAAAAAGGGCTAGCTATAGCCCTAATCATCACTTTGATAAATATGCAAAATAGAACTTTCCAGCTTGCTTAAAAAGATCTTTGTCCTTTACCATCTGCACTGATCTGTACCTAATGATGGAGACCTTAGCTGACCCTGTTTTATAAACGCAGGATTGTAGAGATTCTTTAACTTCCCTGTTTAGATTACCACACCATGTTATTCAGTTCTTTTACTAAACAGTGCCATGTATTCTGCAAATAATCCAAAAAAAATTGTTAACATGCTTTTAGCATTGTGATAAAAATTTATTTAAGTGGCAAGAAATGTCCCTCGGGTTTTAGTCTTTCTTTAGTGTGTCAAGCTTGAAACCAACGAGAAAAAAAATAAAAAACAAACAAAATAAAAAAGCCATCAAGCAATCCTCAAATAGAAAACAGGAATGTGGAGCCATGTTCCCTGCTAGGAAGCTGGCTGGCTGAAATAGTCTTCTTTTGAGCATGCCCTTTTAAGGGAAATAAGTTTCATTTAAACAATAATATTGAGTATCAAGAATTTATAAGTTAAATTGAAGAACGCTTCAACAACCATTAATTATTTTTTATTTTCATTCAGACTGTGATGTGGATCACAGACTTGGAAAGAACTTTTTTGCTGCAGCAGTACTTTTTTTTTATATTTGCCACAGATCAGACAAAAAGGCCTGGAGTGAAGTTTAGTAGACATTTAGTAGACATATCACAGCATCTGATACTTTGTTAGACCTGTACCAGTTAGGCAGTTTTATTTTTCACACTGTTGAAAGCCAGAATGATAAAATTTAGAGCTAATTCCTTAGAGGTAGGCTTGGAATTTATTAACTCAGGAAACAGGAGGAAATGTTATCCTTTGAGTACAAGACCTTTAACTGGCAAGTTTTGATGTTCAAAGCAAATACTTCTACATTTCACGATTTACTTTTAGGAGACAATCTTCTTTCCTTTGCCTGATTTGATAATAGGGCTATGAGGATGGTGCAGGGGCTTGAGTGGAAGCCATACAAGGGGTCACTGAGGTGACTTGGTCTATTCAGCCTGGAGGAGACTGAGGGAAGACCTTGTGGAAGTCTCCAACTTCCTTGTGAGGGGAAGAGGACAGGCAAGCACTGATTTCTCTTTGTCGTGCCCAGTAACAGGACCTGAGGGAATGGCCTGAAGTTGTGTCAGGAGAGGTTTAGGTTGGATATTAGGAAAAAGGTTCTTCAGCCAGAGGGTGGTCAGGCACTGGAGCAGCTCCTCAGGGGTGACAGCACCAAGCCTGACAGAGTTCAAGAAATCTTTGGGCAATACTCTCAGGCACATGGTGAAACTCTTGGGGCTGTCCTGTAAAGGGCCACGAGTTGGACTCAATGATCCTTATGGGTCCCTTGCAGCTCAGAATACTCTGTGATTTTTCAAGAGAAATCTCTAGTAAGAAATTCAGCCAGCGTATTTTAAAGTACTTAAAGTTAGGATGCTACATGTATATTCAATTTTAAAAATAAAATGTTATTTAATAATTTGAACTATTTTGAGAAATCAGACTCAATTTTCAATAAAGCACATAAGTAAAGGAAGTAATTTATCCACTGTAGAAATAGAATTCATAGTCATATTGCTGATATTAAGTGTCTGCAAATATGAAAAATAGAAGGATAAAATCTTTTATGTCACTGTCATATCTTATGCCTAAACTCAGAAACAAACAAGGACTTCCACATCTGTCTCTTGCAGTGACATGTGTATCCTCCAGCATTGGAAGCTGTATTTTTTTTTTTTTTCATTCAAAGCAAGGAGGTCAAGATTTATCTTAGACCTCTGTTCATTTTATGCAAATATCATTCACTTGGATCCCAGGTGAACGAGAAGAGAAAGGTCAAGACACAACCAGGATCTAACCTTAAGTTTGGAGCAGTCACCTGTGAGAGAAAGGAGCAACCCTGGGAAGCCCAGCACCTCCCAGTTGTAACCTTAAGGCTGCACAATCAGGTTGCCCCTTATCTCCACCAGAACGCCAGCAAGTTTGAGCAGCTGTTCAATTCTGCCATGATTAATTTTTGAGCAATTGTTCAATATTGTCATCAGTATCCATTACTAGGGAGAAATCTGCTATCCTGTTTCTTCTGTGGAACTGTTATTCTATTCTCTCATCTGTTCCAAGGAACTTGGAGTCCCTGCTACATGAGACTTCTTGGTGTGACGTGGGTGAAGTCTGATGGGGCCCTGGCACCCCCAGGTACCCATCAGAAGAGCAAGGCTCATTAAATTAAGGCATTTCCAAGAAAATCCAGGCCATTTTAGATCAGTTTTAGTTCTTGACAAGTCTGCTCTTGAATGAGGCTCTTGTATTCTTTTCTATTCATTATATCTTCCAGATACATGCTAGATTGTTGGATGTGTCTCAGGACCAGTTAGAAAAAACAAGAAGTTAGACCATGGGAGCATGGCTGTGTCTACTATTAAATAAAATGTCAGTGGTCAATATAGTAGCAATGTCTACTGTGATGGTAGAATGAGGTTTTGAGAGAGACTATTTTAGCATTTCAATCTCTCTATATCTATAGTTAATTTCTATATTTCATCCATATACTTAAATATATCTGTATTCTGATCAAGCGGAAAACATACAGTTATTTTCTGTAATGTGCAGAAATATCTCCTTCATGAAAACATTGATTTATTTTCTCCAAAGTACATTGCTCTGAAAAAAATTCTTTCCTGAATTGAGAACATTACACCACAGAACACAATATATGCTTTTCACTTTGTAAATTAAGGTTAAATTAAGTAATGTAGAAAAATAATGAGTAATGTGATGATACTGGTCATATATAAAAAAAAATCAGATCAAGATTTTTTGACTGGTGACTTTGTCTTCTCATATTTTTCAGTTTGAAACATTTTAAAATAATCTCATAGTGATTTATGGGTTTTCAGCAGTTTCAAGACATTAAGGCTCCTTAGAGCTTTTTTGTTTTGAACACATTACAAACAAAAGCATTAATTACTTTAGTATCACCATCCTGAACCTGCTCTGAATTCCTTTGATGAATAGGTCCATAGCTGCAGTGAAGATCTTTGCTGCTGTGATGTTAATATTGTTTTATTTGGTAAATGGATAATAAAAATTTTGTTCAGTTCTGCTGCTTCCACCCAAAGTAAGATCTTTCTCAATTTGATCTTCAGTCATTTCTAGTACTTTTTCAGACAGCTCTTCACAATACAAATGAAACCTCAGTTTGAAGAGTTGGCTCCACTGTGTTGAGCCTTCTACTAAAAATCTGAAGAATATATCTATTATAGAGATTTGTCACAGCACTTCAATTACACTTTTAAAATTCAAGAATCTAATAGACTTTTGTGTTTGCTAATACTATGATATTAATTTCTACACTCTGGTTTGAAAATATTTTTCTATATACTTTGTATATCTAGAACAAGAATGAGTGGAAGTCTGACAGGTTTCAAACTTCTTTATTTTGGGAATGTATTTATTTAAAAATACATGTTTGAAAGATATTTTGACATAAGGATGAATGGACTTCTAGGCCTCTTAAAAATTATTACCCTATATAAGATTTCTATATTAAGATAATATTTAGGCAAAGTAAAAATTTCTTTTCACTATGCATATGGGCCAACCTAGAAATGTCATCATTCTCTCTGAGCTCAAGCTCCTGGGTGTTTTAATGACTCAATTCACTTTCCTCTATTGTGCATTATGTTGGATCAGTGCTATTGCTATCAAATTGCTTCCTGCTTTAGAAAGTAGTGCAACAATAAAAGACATTGTATTTGTAGATTTTATATTGGTAACAGCAATTTAAAACTAAAAGAAAAATAAAAATATTTTGGTTGAAGAAAAAGGCTGAAGAGCAAAAAAATCTATCATTCTCTGTTATTTTCCTAGCATTATCCACAGCCCACATAGATAGTAAGGCCAGACTGCCCAAAGGCCAGCTCAGAAGAACACAAAAATCCTTATTTAAAAGTGGCATAGAGTGTGGGGCAGGAAAGGTCAGGGAAAGGGAGAAGTTCCAAGAACAGCTTCAATAGCCACTGATTGCTGAAAGTGTAGGCTTATGACCTGCCATATCTCTTTCCCATTATTTTGCCTAATAGTTCCAGTAGAAATTGCCAGCAGAACAATCTTGATCCCACACATGATAGGAAGCCAGATCCTGTTGAAGGGTAGCATATTATTTATGCTCTCTGTAGGAACACATTTTTCCTTATGATTCTACCTTGCTTGAGTATGATTTCTCTCTGAATTTGACTTCACCCTCTGCTTTGATACCCATCTACAAAATTATATTTCCTTAAAATACAACAACTCTTGTTTTCTTCTTCGGTCTGTGTACTGTAAATTAGACCATAATTTTTGAGCTATCCTCAATAACCAATAACTGGAAAAATATTTAGTTCTAGTAATGCATACTATTTTTGGTGTGTAGCCTGGGGGCTGTTGCTCCATATTCATGGGGTGGTTTTAATTGAATTTAATATAGTTTTGAAAAGGAAACAGAACCTATTTCAAAGTTAATGTATTTCTAATTAAAGTAATTTTCATTTGACTTGAAATTCTTTCATATTATTTACCAAAACTGGATTTCAGATTATTTATGGGCTGCCAAATTATTTGATAGGGATCCAATATATTTTCATTTCTTTGTGACAGATGAATGTCATGAGCCATTTACAACCTTTGATATGTATTCAGAGTGGGCATCAGTCAACTGAGTTTTTGTGCATGAACTGGGTTTCTGAGTATTGATTGTAGTGTCTTTTGTTCTTCATAATTTTTAACTCTAAGACAAGTTACAGTAATATCATCATCAAACCTTTTAACCTGTAGAAGCTATGAGAATTGATTAAACCAATGAAGATTTAAAGTAATGGCCAAAACCTATTCTGATACATTCAATTTTTATGCCTGAACCATTAGACTGTATCTTGTGTGTGCACTGCATAAAACCTACAGCACAAGCAAATCTTTTTTTACTTCTGTTTTTATGTCATCCCAATTAAGGAAACTGGAAAGTAACTCTACCTCACACCTGCCTTGCTCTCTTTTTCTTGAGTGTGTTAATGATTCTGGAAGTGCACAAAATATCCATGGGTTCCCTTCAGTAAATGTTCAATAACAGTACATAAATGTATGCACTAGCATGCAGTGAATATGCTCTAGATTTAGAGCACCATACTTGGTTGGTTGACTAAATTCTTCATGTTAAATTAATTTGCTGACTTTTGTTAATGTTTTCCTTTTTAATGCATTTTATATTACTTTTATTATTATTTCTGCATTTTTTTTCTCTCCCCTTCTTTTTGCTTTACGTATTGCTTTCATTTGTTTGTAGAAGAAAAGAAAACAGATCCAGAGAATGGGGATACAGGTAGGGTGAATTATTAAAAATATTTTTGTGTTTTTCCCTTAAATTCTTTGATCTGTTATGTTTGAGCAAACACGTAGCAAAGAGTTGGAGTGCAATTTTTATGTATTTTACAGATTTCAAAATAAACACTAGGAAATGGAACCTAAGAAAGGACTTTCCTGAATTTATTTCCTTTGCTATTTTAAGGGTGTCAAATAAGGGTGAGAAATGGTAAGAAAGAGACCAGAATCAGCTAAATACAGATATCATACACTTTAAGACCTCTGTTCTGTCCTGCCCTCTTCAGACAGAGAGCATGCTCACCTGCACATTTTTTTCTGCTCTATTAGTGGTTTCTGTTTTCCAAAATATCAATCTTTATCAGACTTTAGTCCCCTCATCATGAGTTTTTTCCTCCATGCCTTAGTGGCTGTGCCTCCCAAATTTTCTATCCCTTTCATTCATATATCTTCAAAACTAAATCTGTTCTAATATTTTAAGGGAAACTTCACTCTTCTTCCATACCAGATTCCCTTTAACTCTTTGTGCTACAGAAGCCTCACTGTACAGCAAACTCCTCTTCCAAACTCAGATCCTGCAACAGGATTTCCATCACCAGCATCAGTAGGAACTAGAATGGTTTAATAAGTCCCACTGGAGAAGACAATGAAAGAAAGAATGAAAGAGCAGAGGTCCCAGCTGGTTTTATTTTGATTTTTAACCAGATAGGTTTGCCTTAGGCTGAGCTGGCTGATAAGGCCAGTTTGTTGTCCCTTTTTTCTCTGGTGTGGATCACAGGCTATCAGCTGAAGAATCTTACTCTAGACAGTAGCCAGTATTTGACCTGAAGAGCAAATAACAGTCTTTAGCTCTAGGCTGAATTCAGTGATTCCTTATCTCCTTGTGAAACTGTGACTCAATGAGCAGCTCAGGGGTTAGGAAAAGTTAGATATTAACCAAATCACTGATTACAGCCCTTCACTTTAGTGGTGAAGTAGCTGAATCTTATCTTGTTTCATCTTAGCTTAATTCAAGTTAAAACATGAAAATAATGTTTTTTATTTGAAGCTGAAGCAGTGATTTTAGTGCTAGTACTGAGTCCTGCTGTAGGAATGGAATTATACAGCCACCACCTAGACCATGGCAGGAATTATGTGGATCTTACCTCAACAGGGCTTATCCCCAGCTTCCACTTCAATAAAAGAATCAAGCAGAGTTTCTTTTTCTACTATGTTTAATAGGCAATAGTAGTTACAGTTCAAACTGGGTGCCTCTTATTTGGGGCCCTGCCTGTTGCTTGTTACTGGATTTTATAGTCTCTATAGGTCACTTAATTTTCTGATTGCACTCCTGCTCATACAATCCTGTTTGCAGCATCCTGGGGTCTTCTATTCTGATTTACTCCCACAGCCTCCAGGCACCCTTTTGTCTGTGTCTTGAGAAATTCCCCTACTTTTGTTACAAAATATCCTATAGCCAAAGTTGAAATTATTCATTGTCTAGTGGTTACATTTCCATAGATAAAAACAAGCATCAAATTCATGTGGCCCAAGGTTTAATTTTGTCCCTAGAGCTAAGCTCTGGCACAACAGTCTCACTGCAGTCCTTGTGGATCTGAGAGCTTACAGGGCTGCACTGCACGGTACTTCTGTGCTAACTCTGGCGTTTCAGGAGTCTTTGCTCTGTAGTTACTTTCCCTCAGCACATTCTGTTCTGAATATATGGGGGATAGCTGGTAATGAATCAGCACTTGTGTCTCTGTCAGCCAGGAATTGCCTTGTGCCCATGAAAACCCCACTGAACTAACCTTCAGGCCATGGGTTTTTAATGCAGAGAGGTCAAAATAACCAAAACTCCAGAATGTTGCCTACGGTCCAATGCCCCCAGTTATGTCTGGTGAGCAGCACCAGGCTTTGTTCTTCCCCTCAGTCTTAATTTTTCATGTTCATATGGCTGGAATTTTAGTGTCTCATTGGATATTTCTGTTGGGGCCACAACTGCTGTTTATAAGCAAAATTCTGGAAGGATGTTCGTGAAGAAATGAACTCATTTTACCTGGCCCAAATCTGGTTGCAAACACTTTGATACATTGTGGCAGTACTTCAGTATATCTGAAGTACTTTAACTTTTCTAGTGCCAGTCTTATAGTCCTAAAAATGTGTTGTACTGGGCTCCAGCTCAGGATCTAATTACACAAGAGCTCAGTCAGCCCTTGTCATTCAGGTGTGTGAAAGCTTATGCTCCTACATTTTAACCACTGTTGATAACTGATGGTTAGATTCAGGTTAGCTCTGGTTTGTTGCCACATGCTCCATGAACAGCCCCTGACTGCAGTGGTGTCCTTAGGGTAGGACCAATGTTCTGCCTTGGTTACCAAGCTCATGTTAAAAGCTGAAGCTTTAATGCACCCAGACTGTTAGTGAGCTCTCTAGAAGTATCTTCTTCTCCTGATAAACCCTCCCCCGTAGGTGTGAGCTAGGCAGAGGTCTGCCAGCAGAAGTGGAGGGGATGATAGCCCTGCATTCCCAGCACTCAGTGGGACATGCTTTCATGCTGGGCCGCGGGAATGGGAAGTGCCGGGACGCTCTCCAGCCTTTCCTGCTGCCATGCAGGTCCCAGCTGCATCTGGCTGCAGTTCCAGTGAGCTCAGCCCTGGGCACACAGTAACCCTGCACTCTCTGCATGTCAGGTCCATGCACAGCAGAACCAGAGCTTTCTGCTGCTTTATGAACTATCCACTGCCTTCAGGTTTTCCTCTTTTTGCTCATAACTGAATTCACTCACTTGTTCAAGACAATTTCAAAAATACAAAGGAAGTTAGATTTTCCTTTAATAACATTTTATGGGAATTGAATAATTTTGAAATTTTTTTCTGTCTTGTTTTTCTCTTGAGAAAAAATAAGCTGCAAATTTTGTTTGTTTTGTTGCAGAGGACTCACACCAAGGCCTTATACCTTATGCTTCCCTTTTGAATGGCATATTTTGTACATATCATAGGCAATTGGATTTATGGAAATCTAACTTGCACTTTGCCAACTGATCATATTCTCAAGTAATTGTGGATTTTCTAATTTATGCTCAGGAATTGTTATTTCTTCACTTGCTCTTTCCTGAAATTTGGCAGAATGTCTGGAGACAAAGAAAATGTGCCATGATTTCATAATAAAACATAAGAAAAATTGAAAAAATGTCCCTTTTTGTGAAAAATGTCTCTTTTCTTACATTATTGAAAAATGACAAGAAGATTTTGATTTCAGCAAAAGATGATTTCTTTGAGAGGAGGCTGGAGTATTTTACTTCAAAAAAAGTATGTGTTACTTCTGTCATTGAAAAAGGAAAATATTTTCCAGGGTAACTTTTTGTTTTCAAGAGAAAATAAAAATTAGAGCTTTTAAAACTAGATCCTAAAAAATTCACTTCATCTTAATGATAAGTTGACAAACACTGCTATGGGTTCTATAATGGTTGAGGAAAATTATGATAGGAAAAATGAACTGTATTTTATTTTAGAAATTTTCATCTGCTACTCTCTTTTTTATTTTATTCCTCCCTATTAAAGACATTTATTCTTTCTCATTAATTTTTCTTCATTTTAATTTCTCTTAGAATTTTTGATGAAGTCTTTTCTTTTATGTTGTTGTAGGGTGTAGAGATAGAGACTTAGAATACAAAAACTAGAAGCCAAAGTGCTTATAGAGAACAAAACAGCTTAGTGTTTTTGCATTCCCACTTCCTTTTACTTCCTCTCCTTCCAGATTTCCTATGAAGTGCCACAACACCTTCCTGGCAGCTCTCATAGTATGTGCTACTACCCCTATTGTTCTCAAGAAAGAAAACACAAAGCTGAGAGGCCCAGATTCTGTGCCAAACCCCACTTTGCTGTTAGATCATGACTTACAACTGAGGTTTAGAGTTTAAACCAGGTTTCTGTAGTACACTGGCATCTGATACTCCCATCTCAGTTCCATAAATGCAGTCCATATTGCTCAATACTTACAATATAAAGAAACTTCTGCTTATGATTAGTGGGATTCTGAAATTTTTATCCTGGACAACTTTTGCATTAAAATTATGGATATTTTAAGACAAATGTCATTCAAAAGGAATGCTTTTTAGCATTCGGTGGATAATGATTTATTCTTGACTTATACCAGGTTAAAGTGGAAAAGAATCATACCTATGTGTGCATGATAGCTAATTATATTTTGTTTGAAAATCTTTTCTGAGCTGTTGTCTTCCTCTCATTTTTCTATTTCTCATCTTCCACCTCAGCTTTGGCACTTCCTTATTATTTTACCTTGTAAATGGTGGTACAGTACCAGTTTGTTGAAAGCAGCTACTGCCTGAGTCACGTAGTGAGACCCCATCCCTGACTAAAGCTAATCACATATGTTATCCAAGATGAGTGAATCCTGGAATTGTTCTTGAAGCTGTTTCATTAGAATGTAATACAGTGATGCCACTGGGTGGCTCTTTAAGATTCCTTTAGTCGTTCTTTGAATTTTTTGAGCATCCTAAGAATATACTCAAATAGTAAATGGAAGGTCTGCTAGTCCTTGGCTGTTACTTGGTTATTAATTTGATATGTCAGACTATGATAAATGCAGAACCAGAATCTCTACCCAAAATAAGCAGGTTATCTTTGCATTCCTCCTTATTAAATAAAAGACTCAATTTCTCTTGAATATTCTTCAAATAGTAATATTATATTCTGTGGAAACACTGTGTTTCATTTATACTGAGTTTTTTTCGCAAAGTTGGCTTCATTTGAATTGTGTAGATAATACAACACTCATTAAGATTCTGCTGAAATACTTATCTGCTATTTTCCTCCTGTTGCAACTTTTTGGTTTTCTGCAAAATCATAATTCAGGAGCTAAAATTACGTGCACGGAACTTTAGTAAATCCAATTTCATCTCTTTCTGTTAAAACTTCCATGAGCATAATTTTAACCTCGAAAATGATGACTGCTTGTGTATTTATTTTCTTTTTTTCCTTCTGTTTTTAACTTAACAGGTGCACTGGATGTAGAAGAAAGGAATCGCCAAATGAAAATGAGCAAGTACAAACAGGTAGCAGGATCAGATTCCAGGCTGGAACAAGATTATCATTCTAAGGCAAGGGAGTTTTGTTTTGAAAAGCAACAAAATATGCTAAACTGAAATATCCAACATCCTATTAGAAAGCAATAGATGAGTGCCAGGTTGTTTCTTCAGTAAAAGTTTCTTATGTGTCTATAATAAAATTTTTGAAATGTGCAGCAAAACTCTTAACGCACAGTGTTCTTGATTACTAAAATTTAAGAAGGATAAGTTAAAGCAAATGAAAGAAGCAATGTAATTGTCTGTCAGAATGAACAATAGTGCCATGATTTAAAAACTCAGAGAAGGAAAAAAGCTGTTTATTGCGTGACAGATGGCATGAGAGCTATTGAAACTTGTTCATGGCTTTCATACAGTTGAACAGAGAGTTATCTTGATCGATTGAAAACTGGAAGATGCAGTGTTACTTAGTTTAATAGTGGCTTTTTAGCACTTAGAAAAGTATTTTATACACTAGCAAAAGCTTTTACCCCAGCTGTGGCAGATTGCCAGGAATCTGAATATCTACGTAGTAGTATAACCTTAAATATACTATCCAAAATTTCCTGCTATCTGGAACAGGGTCATGTCATATAGAGTATGTTAATTAAAATAATCAAGATATTTTCAATTTAAATTTCTATTATGCAAAAATAATTTAGTGTCCTCTAAAAGACTTCATTAATTGAGGTCGTGTTTTAAGTGGAAAACACGAGACTTCTGACCTATAAAATTTGGCTGAGGAAAAGATATCTGGTTTAGACATTTATTTCCATGTTGTTTTTCCTTGCTCCCAGGATTGGCAAAGCTACTGTAAAATGAGACATTTAGTATTTGAATGCAAATAAACTGTCAATTTTATTAATTATTAATTATTAACTATTATTATAATTAATTATTTGTTTTGCAGATAATTTAGACTAATACACTTCATATAATTACTTTCTAGAATATACATTTCAGTGTGGGAAAATAGAAGTGCTTTAGCAAAGTCCATTTCCAAATGGAAAGCCCTACTAATGAAAATAGATTTGACAAAACCAAGACCATGAAAATGGCTCAAGATACTTTAAAACTCTGTAGATGTGCTGCATGGTTATTTGGGTATTCTGCAAATGTAGTTTTAACTGCACAAGGCATAGGAATGTTTATTAACATGTAAGAGGGACTTGGATACTGTCGTGCTTAGCTGTGTTTTTATTTTGACGCTTATGGAAAGTGTTTATGTTGTCGGCTTGGAAAGGTGTTGCCTTTGAGAGATGAGCGTAATACTGTGAGTGGACCTTATCGTAAGTGTTGTGATTGTATGTACCACGAAAATATGACTTCATGTATTGTATGTACAACCAGACTTAATCTGCTGATTTTCCTGCTCCCTCAATGCTTAACTGAAATTTGAGTCAGAAGTAGGACTGGTGCAGATTAAATTGGTTCTCATGTAAAGGAGTGAGATAGAACAAGACTACCTAAGGAAGTATTTACTACCCTTGCTTTTCCATTTCACCTACACCATACTACTGGGCATCACTCTACATCTTTTCTCTTTTTAATTAAAGTTTTGCCTTCAGTATCATTGGAATGTATTAAAGAGGAAAATTATAAATGGAATTATTTGATGAATATGGTGGTTTATTTATTGCACACATCAATCAATGTCTCCAGAAATAAACAGTTAATTTATTCTTCTGCTTAAGTGTACTTTCAGTACTTGAAAGTGAATTATTTATCCTATCAATGAACCTGCGGAACTAGGCATGAATATTCACACACATGTAGTAATTCAACATGCATTCTTAAAATTGCGTAGTTTCAAAGCCATGTGAGAACCATAAATCTCATAAGCCATATGAGATTTCTGTCTTCACCTTTTTACTACCACTGCTTCAATTCCTCTTAATTAAATTCCTATATTATCTAGAGACAGAAAACAAGTAAGTAAAATTTATATACCTGGTTTCTACAAAAATTCTTTAGAAATCATGAAGTGATACATGTATGTCGAATGCTGACTGTAATGTTCTGTACAGTGACTTTGATTTTTTTTAGACTTCTCAGCTGGCACAAGCAGGCACTCATGAGCGCCATGCCTGAGAAAAATATCACTAAGTAGGCATGAAGCCACATTCAGAAAAGCCAGCACATAGAATTTCTTTTTACCTTTTCTATTTCCTTCTTTAAATGGAAGTCAAGAAGTCAACAGCATCTTTATGCCCCTCTTGATTACTTTAACTTAAGAAAAAATATCCAATATATTTCCTTGCTGAGAAGGCAAAAGCTATAAAAATAGAAGTTATATTAAATATTGAAATATTAAAATAGGCACCCTGTGTTGTATCTCTCTAGCTTTGTTCTACCTCTGGAAGCCAGTACTAGAGGCTTTAGAGGAAGGTACATACCCTTCTGTGGTGCATAGTCATACATTAAGAAGTTTGTGGGAAAAGTTTGATTCCAGATCTCAGTGTTCTTAGAAGCTGCTGAAATATGAAATTGATTCCCCTTATATTTTTTCGTCAGAATTGATAAAGATTGTATTTCTATTATTCTATACATGCCTCATTATTTTTGGAACAATAATTATTCTGCTTCCATAATATTTTGTATTCATTAGTTTAGTAGAGAGCAAAAGATATTTCCTTGAATAACTTCCTTCAGAAGCTGTTGAAGTGTTGTTTCAAGACAGACATATGGAAAGCAAGTAGTATATTAACTTTCATATAAATATTTACAGCTAAGCAGATGAGAGAAAAACGTTGTAGTCAATAAGGATGAGGTAAATTAATTTCTGGTATTGGAACAACTATTTATTTCTGCTTATTGGTTATTAGTAAACTTGTACTAAATAGGATATATACTAAAGTCTGAACTGCAGTGCTGGTAGATGCTGACATAATGGAAAACCTGAATTATGGAAATAAAGAAAAAATGCTCGGTAGCACAAGAGTGTTCCACCAGAGGCAAAGTTAGCCATTTACCATACTGTGCCTCTGCAACTCCAGCCTATTTGTGTAATTTCCCTCAAGAATCTTTCTGTGACTAGTTTATTGTTTAGCATGAGAGCTTCCCAGTTCTAAATTGTTAAGCAAGATGTACTCTGAAGAGGGAAGGGCAAGATGGGAGCTGAGTGAGCTACATGCTGGACTAACACAGTTCACATTTTGTAGAGCTGGCTTTCGGAGTGACTTCCCAAACTACCTCATCAAACCTCCCTGAACCTCTCTGCCTTGCCTCCTGCTTTTTACATCCACCATTCTGCCAAACAAATTGGTAGTGCTGTGTTTGGTGAGCAGCATCTTCCTCTGGCTGTTCCCACCAGTGTTCAGATACAGGAATTGCTGCTGACAAATTGAGGATGGAGGATGTGAGAAATCCTGTCATGCCCCTCTCCTTGCCCCATGACTAGAGCATGCACAGTGGATCAGCTGAGGAGAGTTAAAAAGCGAGAAGATACTTCTGGTATAAAGAGCCCTAGAAATGTTTGCAATCAGTGTGAAATAAAGAGAGAATTCCATTAACTCGGGCTAATGTTAGCCACAAGAGAGAAGTCTGGTCACTGATGTCAAACTAAAGGGAGCTGGCTTTATGTTGGAGTTGCACCAGTGAAAAACTATGGCTTTCTTTAGGAACAAAGGTAAAACAGAGACTGACAACTAGCTGACACACATTTAAACCTCTTTGTATCTTGAGACTTGTTTTATTTGCTTTAATAGGAAAAAAATAATGACCTACAAAAAGGCAGAGTAATCCAGTTACATAATATAGCAATTAGTAATAGTCAGTAATGTTGTAATTAGCAAGAGTCTGTTAGCGCTACAAGGAATAAAGTTGGGATATAAGAAGTAAAAGAGCAGATAAAAACTTGATTTTTTTTTTGCTGAACAAGCTTATTTAACCAAATGTAGAAAAGACTACCTCAAATACAGAATAATACAGAACATCAAAGAGGATTTCCTAACTCCACCTTTAATGATTCATATTGATTATAAGACTGAATCTTGCTGCATCATCAGATATATGTAAAGCTGCATTTCCTGATAATCAATAAGCACAATTCAAGTTTTAGATACAAGCATAATTTTCTGTGTTTGGTGTAGGAGAATAGTACTATTAGGCATACTAGCATGCTAGTTTGTGATCTTCTAGCCTGGTAACAAGACCAAGACAAATCAAACTGTGGAAGAGCCAAGCATGTGTTTAGCTTTTTGAGTAGTGTAGATGCAGCATGCAGACACAGAACAGCTGCAGCTCTTCAGAATGAGACACTTTGATTCAGCAGTGAGTCAAGTACAACCTTAGGAGATTTCTGTGTGAGAGAATGTGAAAAAGGTAAGATCTGGAGGTGGAAGAGGCTGAATTTGAACACCTCAGAAGCAGATCTTAATTGTATGGTCTTGTAAAGTGCAAAAGCACTGCCAAGAGTTGCCTTTTCTCTCTGAAACCTGCAGTAAGTAGTTTTGTCATGGGTACAGCTACATGTAGAATCCTTTGACCTTTGCTGTCAATTGAAAGATTTCATATAATGGTGTTTTGGGAATCCCTTTGCTCTCCTCTTTTAAAATCAAAGCAGAGCAGTACACAGAGCAGCAAAGAGTGCTAGCAGAAGTACTTGCCACCTTTCTTCTTGAAATGCTTGTGGAGAAGGGAGTTAAACATTCAACTAAAGGGATGTTGGGAACTTTGATATTTGGCTGCATATAAGCTGTATTTGATTTATATTGGTTTTATATTGACAACTGTTTCAGAGTTCTTGGAGGATCATGAGATGCCCAGTAATAATTTGATAATTTATAATAATTATGAATATACCTCTTTGATCTATAATTGTTTCTTACAACTGATGCTGTTAAGGATGTAATTAGAAATATTCAAAATACTAAATACAAAATGGAGGCTATTTAAATATCCATATGCCCTCAAAGCAGTTCATAAATTGTTTTGTTTATGCTTCTTTTTAATATACCAGTTTAAATTTTAAAATTTTAAGTATCTGAATAAAACTTGGAGAAACAAAATAATTCTAAAGGAGCTGTGCTGGAGAATAGTTAAGAAAGCAGACTAACACAGATAAGACCACACACAAATATTCATTCAGTGCAGCCAATTTCTGTAGAATGCCCATACAGCTAAGGGCCTTGCCAGTAGAATTTGGTAGACTTACACAGGGAATGGCACTGTGTAGTTCCCTGCACCTTCCCATTGCCCACCCCTGCACCACTAAGCTTTTGTCTTCAGAAAATAAACCAAACACTAATTAGACCAACTGAGAACTTCCCAGGTGAGAAACATTCTGCTCATTGCCTGTTCCATGGCTTTTATGCTTTCCTATGGACTAATGAGCATTGTTCTTTGGGCCAGAAACTTGGCAGCTCTACCAGCTGCTCTGGAAGGACAGGTCCTGTCACTGCCAACAGCCTGTGAGTGCTCAGGTCATCTAATCCATGTGTGTGTGTGATCTGTAATGAATGTTGCTGGTCAGTGGCAGAGAGTCTCTCTGGCCCATAGTACTGGTAGCATTTATATTTTCAATCAAGTATTTAATTGTATTTTTAATATAAAATTTTTTTTGAATTGCTGAAATGGAAGTTCTGGTTCCTGTAAATACAAGATTTAAAGCTCAATTTAGGTTTAAGACTTAAAAATATATCTAGATGAAACAGATTCAGAATTCTAGAATTGAACTCTATATGCATGGTAATGTAGAGAATACCTCTTCCTTAATTTCTATTTTTATCAAACTGTATTTTGCTGGTGTGTTAGAATTCATTTAGTGACTTTGAATATAGATATGGGTTGCTGTGATTTCTAGTATTTTCTTCTTCAGTAAAAGGTGTGCAAACTCTTAGAAAGTATTTCTGTTGTTGTCATTTTTCTTTTTCATTAAATTCAAGCACTATTTTATTTATTTTGGCTTTGGTAATTTTTCAATTTATTTTTTTAATCTTGAGTATCCATGTCTCTATCTGAAATTTAGGGTATTTAAAATGTAATACTGTGATTAAAAAAATACTGCATTCACATATGATGATTGTGGCTGAAATTTAAACATCTGAAAGGAGACTGATGCTGGCTGTCTTTAGCTGTTGACAGGTATTTTCTGTTGTCACATTTTCTTAGATTTTGTGTAAGCTTCTATTGGTAATCATGTTTAGAAAGAAGAGGTTAAATACATTATAGAGTGTTATTGAAGTACCTTATAACTTTACAATGAAACTCAAAGAGAAAAAATGACCCCGAAATTAAAAAAAACAAAACCATCATTTTATTTTGGCACTGAATTTTCATTAGTTATAGGAGTCTACTAGGGAAAAAAGGGCTTTTCAATCGCAGAGTTGAGTTTCCATTAGAAAAAGCATGAATTCTAACTCTAACACAGTCCTGTGTTTTATAGTGATGAGTTAAATATTCTTTTGCAAAGAGCAGGTATTTTCAAGAAAAAAAAGTTTTAGTAAGCACATATATATATCTAATATACAGCAAACTTTATATCAAAAGTGTTCTGTAAAAGCCGTGTTCAATTGAGCATTGTAACCATTCCATTAATAATCACATTTTAAACTCACCTGGGAGATGTTTAAATCAACTTCCATCCAGAGCAATCACTGCAATCTATCTTAAATCCTTTTATCCTTTTTATGATAGAATGTATTTTCCTTTCTGGATGGCTTTGTATAGACAAGTGAATTGCTAAACTGTTAGTCTTTTGGTTCAGAGGCACTGTCTTTTAATAGTAAACTCAATTATTTCTGTGTACAGTTTTTATCTGAATTTAAGCTGTAAAGTTCCAAGATGCTATTGAACTAAGTGGCAATTAGTGTGCAAAATACTGTGACTATGCTTGAATTAATTATTTAAGTTGTTCTGAAATTGATGTTATGCTGATAATATGTGAGAAAATCTACAGGGAAAAAAATTAACTGGGAAATATGTATTTAATATCTGGGTGCCAAGGTGTGGGATTCAAAAATGGAGAACATATGAAGTTAATTGAATTGCTGCAACAATCAGGGAACTCTAAGAAATTGGAATAATAATCTGTGATAACATTTATCACACCAGTGTGTGCTACTTAATTCTGTGCCATGCAAATATGTACAAAAAACTCATTATTCACATTTGAAATACAAAAAAGCAGTGGCTCCATGATGGAAAGAGGTTTGCTAGATCAATCTGCTAGACTGCTGACCTTGATAAATAGAGGAAATTGTGGCACACACTTAAGAGGGAGAGACCTGAAATCTCAGTGCAGGGCTTGCACAAAGCCTGCTTAAATGTGTAGGATTCAAAATGAACCATAGAATCATAGAATGGCCTGAGTTGGAAAGGACCTTAAAGGTCATCTGCTTCCTGTCCCCCTGCTTTGGGCAGGGACACCTTCCACTTGACCAGGCTGCTAAAAGCTCCACCCAGCCATGTCTTGATCATTTCCACCTATGGGTCATCCACAATTTCTCTGGGCTACCTGTTCCAGTGCCTCACCACCCTCACAGTAAAGAATTTCTTCCTAATATCTTATCTATTCTTTCAGTTTAAAGCCATTGCCCCTCATTCTATCACTACAGGCTCTTGTAGAAAAGTCCTTCTCTATCATTTTTTACTGAAGGCTTCTGTAAGGTCTTCCTGGAGCCTTCTCTTCTCCAAACTGAAGAAGCAGGACCTTTGTCTGCTTCACAGAGGGTGGCTCAGAAGGGACAGAGCACTGTCAGATTTGCAGGCAGGAATGCTGGCTGCCCCCTCACCTCACAGCCCTCCTGCCCTGCCCAGCTCCAGGAGGTGCTCCTGGGACAGTAGCCCCTGGAGAGCTGCTCCTGTGGTTTAGCTGAGCACACCTTAGAGGAAGAGTTTATTGTTATAATTTGTAACTCTGGCTATAATAATGTTTTAGTGGTGTGGATGTTTTATTCACATCTGGGAATGTGAATTTATTAAATAGGTTGATTTTCTTTGATAGCGACCCCAAAATTACCCATGAAAATTCAACCAGCTTATCAACTTTTTTTCCAAGCCTTAGGTTTGTGGTTTTGAAGAATTTTTGCCAGCTGTTACATGGGAAAGAATGCTATGTGTGTGTCTATCAGATTTCTCTGTGGATTTTTGATTTTTACTTTAGTAAGTACCTTAACTACCTAAACTCTTACAGTTATTTTTCTTGAATATAACTGTGGCTTCAAGCACCTGTACTGCAAGTAGCTCATATGAAGGATTTAGAGAGATGTACCACAGAGCCATTATTCTGAAAAAAGTGGTTCTGCACAATGGAGCTAAGCAAAGTAGGGCCAGGACCTTGGAGTCTCAGCATTGGGAGGGTTTTGTAAAGCCTCATTGCCTTCCACAACAATCACAGTGAGCATGTTACTAAGACATGAAATTACCTCTGTGTCCTTTCTAACCTGTGGTATTTTTTACTGTTATTTCTGGGAACTAAAGGCTTTGCTTACAAGAGCTAGCTTTGTTTAGTGCTAGGAAACAGAATATTTTCTTTAGTAATTTATCAGGAGCAATATTATCCTTCTTCTGCAGATAGAAATCATTGTTTTACCAGAGACTTCACTGATAGTCTGTAGTCAGTGAATGTTAGCAGGAAATAACATAATTTTGTCTGAGGTTCTTCTTGTTCTACCACAGTAAAATTATTCTGATATATCTTTTTTCTTCAAACTGTGTAAAATCCTTGAAGGATGTTATATTTGTTGCATCATATAGAGCATCTTAGATACATTAATTTCAGAGAAGCAGGATGCATAATTCTGTTTCTGCTCTCTTAAGTGACATATGCCACCAGGTAAAAAAACAGTTCTGGTGATTTGCAGAGTTCTGCAGTTTAATCTGAAACTACTAGCTAATTAATAATCTCTGAACTTTAATTAGCATCTGATTTTCTATTAAAAAAAATCAAAACACTGTGACATAGAGTTCTGTAAGTAAGGAACAAAAACAAATTCATTTCTGGCTGACTCTGATTTCAAGATTTGTAAAGAAGCAGATTGGGTGATATCTAGGAGACATTTTAAAATGTTTCCCTCATCTAAGCTAGCTTCTAGTTACATAAATTTGGGAAATATTATGCTAATGCTATTCTTAGAAATCATTTATAAAATGAAAATAACTTCAAGATCTGAAGTTATTCTAAGAATTCATAGACATTAAAGATCTTCAAAAATGTTTACAGAAGTTTTGATCTCAGAATAGTTCTAATCTAAGTACGTGTCTTCTGAAATGAACTAAATTCCTCATGTGGTTTCAATTGATATTTTTTAATTGTTTATTTTCTGCAAATGTTATGTATTATTGCCCTACTGTTTCAGTGGTTTCTCTGGTAGGATGAAATTATAAATAATATTAATAGATGTTGCATGTTTTCAGTAAAAGTGAACTCAGATTAACCTTACAAGCAAGCAAAGGTAAATCACAGTATTTAAAATGAGATATGGGAGACATAAGTAGTAAATGTTTTCTAATTACTCCCTCAAGGACAATGACTGAGAGAAAAAGAGTTCCGTTTTTTCTGACTTGTGGGAACAGTTTGCTTGCTCAGGATCTCCCTGCAGATTTTTTTTTTTCCTAGTTGCAATAAAACCAGAGTAAAGCTGCTGAGGAAATATGTTTTAGGGAAAATAAAGTTTTCTAAGCTGTATACCTTGTTTATGGATTGATAAGGAAATAATGGTATCTATATCCTGCAGATTTGTTCCTCCTTTAGCTTGACATGAATCAGCAGAAAATTTTCATGGAAGTTATCAGCTGAGCTTAAATTTTCCTATTGTGCAGAGATTTTCCAGGATGCATCCTAATAATCAGTGAAAACAAATCATTAAGAAAGAAGATTATGTCATGTCCCCTCAAATCATGCTTGATTTTGCAGGCTCTCCTCTGATATCTATGGATTTAAGGACTTGGAAAGTGAAATCATAGATGTATAAAAATGTATTTATATCCTGTTCTTGAGCAATTGTGGCCTTAGGCAGTTCTGCTTACAGGAATAAGCACTCACCAGATGGCCATGTGTCAATCCAGCTGTTCTCTTCAGCATGAATTCTTTTGAAGGTGCTGTGTCCCAGGACAAATTTGGTGAAAGGCATATCAAATGTTACATAATGAAGGTAGGATTAAGGGGAAAGTTTGTATTTCTGCTCTTAAGCCATCAGGTATGCTGAAAGAGTTACCAGGCTTTTGGGTTGAAGTAAAGTGTAATGCAATAGAAATTCTGTGATAAGAAAAGATGGCCTTGCCATCTTTTTATTTTATGTGTACTTATTTTCGTGAGACCAAAGGACTGAAATCAAATTATGGAAATAAAGTTTAAAATCCAGGTTAATGTATAAAAATGCATAAACTGCAAATGATTTGATGTCCTAGCTTGCATTTGCAAAGTAACATGTCAAAGAAGCCCAAATTAGGTAGAACAACAATAGACAAAAGAGGTTTTTTTAAACCAGGAATTCTGCCTTGTTACTCTCTTTAAAAAATAAGCTGTTGACTGCATTCCAGGACTATATGAAGTGCAAAAGTTTTTGAGTGCAGTGGTGGGAGAAATGGCACGTGTACCACTTGAGGAATGGAAACAAATACGGGAAGCATGCTTTGATTCATTTTATCCAATGTGAGTAGGATGTACTAGTGTTAGAAGACCAATAAGGAGCAGAAAAAACAGAGTTATCACTCAAACTGGACCCATTAAGCAAGCGTAGGCTCACCAGGCTGTCCTACAAACATTCTGAAGTTCAACAGGAGTTAAAGTAATGGAGATATTGCTAAATGTAATTGCACAGTAAATTGGGATGTCCCTGGATACCTGTCTGTTGCAATTACCCAGACTTGAACAGCCCAGACTTTTTACAGTGAACTGTGTCCATGATGATTCATCTTTAGGAATCTTGACATGGTGCTGTGGATTGCTAAATGATTGCTGGTGTTTATTTTAGATAAATGTTCTGCCTTCTTTATAAGACAGAATAGTTTTTGTGTGGCAGTCAAAAAGATTCAGGAAAATGTGAGGAGATGTACTTTAGAGTTTATTACCCACCATCACACAGCCAGACTCTGGACCCATTTCTGTAAATTAAACTTGGTGACTGACTTTGCCCTGTTTTAAGTAGCAGTTAAAATTCTGGTGGAGATCAGCAATATGAAAGGGAAATTGGATTGTAAATGTTTCAAAGAAATCATTGGAAGATCTTTGTTAAATTTTCCATTTTGTATACTTTTCTGAGTTCCTTTCACATGAAAAGGGGGGAGTGATTGTTAGATATCCTAATACCCTTAATTATGATTGCAAGCTTCTTGCTTTGAAGCTCTTATTTGTTCACCTCCATATTAGGTAGACTCATATTTCTTCAAGATCTTGGCTTTTTTTCAAAAACCGTTGGGAATATTTTGGCTAGAGAAATACATTCTGTGGTTCACTTATAATTTGATACAAGGCATCAGCTCTTGTAACAAGCTGAAGTTCATCCACAGGGCACATAAGATTTTCTATTCCTCGCAGCTTCTATGGTCAATTGTAGCTGTTTCACCCTAGCCATGTGCTGTACCTGGGTCTCTCTTTTGCCTCAATTAATCTGTCAGAATCAACTTTATTATTCCATCTGTCAAAATTCCTCCTAAACATCTCAATTACCCTGATAAATAATAGGAAGCAGTTACCTTCACTTTTAAAGATGATGTCTGGTTATCTAGTAGATGAGGCATACCACCAAAGGGGTCCATGGTATTGCTGTGGTGTTGTCTCCCATGCTTCAGTTATGTTTATGATTTGATGTAGGAGCTCTCTCTATGTGTAATTATTTTAAGAGAGCTTTTGATGAGATATTATGAGACACCTGCTTGGCCATCAAAAACCCTGTATTTTCACTCCGATATGTAACACATCTTAGATTGCCTTTTAAGAATTTTTTGTGGTGATGATTATAATTATTCCTCTCTTGACTTAATTGTCTTTTACTTTATCTTAAACAACAGTTTTTCACCCTCTGTGTTTCTCAAAGAAGAGATGGGATCTTAAACATTGACTTTGTGATTTTGAACAGTCTGTAATAATGTGGTAACTTTATACATTCCAGCAGAAAGTTTGCAGTTCTCTCTCCTTTTGAAATTTTTTAAATTTGGTCCTGACTTAAAGATTAAATAATAATATTTGGGTCCTTAGACTAGATGAAAGTATATTTGTGAATTAATTCTGCATCAATAACAGCTTGATTTCAGAACACATATTAGTGCAGTTGAAATTAGAGGCTGCCTTGATATTCCAAAAGTCATATTGCATGAAAGAAACCCATGAGAGAAAAAGCTACTTGGTGTTTGAAAATTACTGAAAGAATAAATTCTTTTGTAGGAAGACAAACTTGTTAACAAGCTAATTTTCAAGCTCACCTAAAGACATAAAGCTGCCTTACTGCTTCCTACTTTACCAAATATTTACAGGGTCTGTAAGTTCTCTTGAAGTAATGCCAGAATATTTTCTAGTGCTCTCCTGTATTTATATAACTTTGTGCACTTTGAAAGTTCTTTAAAAAAATACACCATATGCGAACATATGTGAAGCTGATGATTTTTTGTCTTTTGATTTGGCTTGCCTCTGGACTACTTCCTCTAGATTGCCAGTTGTCCCTAGGCACTGATATATTGGTGACTTTGGTATTACTTCTGCCCTTGAGGTTTTAACTTCAACTCCTGGATCACCCTGAGTAATTTGGGTTGGAAAGGACCTCAAAAGCTGTCTAGCCCAACCCTTAGCAGGAGTCCAAGGCAAGGTCAGTGCGACATCAATACAGGTTCCTCAGGGCTTTAGCTGGTCAGGTCTTGAAAATATTCAAGGATCAAAACTGCACAACTTTTCTGGGTAACTTGATCCATTACTTCACTCTGCCTATGGTAAAAATGTGCCTTCTTATACCAGTCAGAGCTGCTGTGAATTGCTTGGCACTGTCTTTTTGACATTCTCCCCTGTATGACCTGATAAACTGCTGTTAGGTACTCCCACAGCCATCACTGCTCCAGTCAGAATGAGCCCAGCTTCCCCAGCCAACTTGGTGGCCTTCCTATAAACTTAATCTATTAAGTTTATTGATGTCAGCGTTTCACTTTGGGTCTCCAAACTGCTTACAATATTCTAGATGCAGGCTAGTGACTGCTGAATAGAGGGGAATAATCTCTCCTCTTGTTCTGCTTGTGCTCAAGTACAACCAAGGCTGCCCTTCTTTCCTGCAAAGGCCCACTGCTGACTCAACCTTTTCCATTGTTGTTTTCCTTCCCTAATTTAGTAGTAGGATGCTATTTGCAGCATTGCTTAGTTCCATAGTGAAATCGGGTTTTAGGAGCTCTGTAAGACTGCATATGTGAGTATTGGTTAGTGAAATTGATAAATGGATGACACCACACTACAAAGGAAAGGATGTGAAAACTTTTGAAGAAATTTTTTTTTCACACGTTCAATAGAAATATGAATGTTCCTTTTTATTGATGCTTTAGTTGGTGGTCTAAATTTATTGGAAATTCAGATGGTTTAGAAGGTGGGTTTGGCAAATTGGATTACAGTCAGCTCTTTTTATTCAAGGTAGAAGTGGATTGGAATGTTTTTACTGAGGAAAAAAATTATTGGCTAAGGAATGGGAGTGATGGATGAATGTATAGAGAATGACTGTACATCCAGCTAGATTTACTGGTCCAGGCACTGTACTGCTCAGAGGTAGCTCTCTCCTTTATGTTAGTACAAGGCAAGAATGCCAATAGAGGTGCACAGGTCCAGGCTCAGGAGATCAGAGGGAGCTGAATACAAAGCAAGAACTTGGTGAAGGGAGAACAGTTGGTACAATGCCAATGTGACTCATCAGAAGAAAATTATAGGGTTAAAAATGTAGGATCCAAGAATTAGAAATAAAAAAAGAGGAGGACAGAATAGGATCCAGGACTACAAAGCAGAAGACAGGATCAGCAGCCAGGAATGAGTCTAAGGTAGACTGGCTGAAGCTCCATATTGAGAAGCCCAGGGCAACTGTGGATCTCATTATATACCTAACATCTAATGCATGAGCAGTGCAAGAATTAATCTCCTGAGGGACTGCTGTGTGCCATGTCATAGCTAAAGCAGAACTGGCAAAGGCAGACCTGGCTGGCTGTACCTCAATTTTCTTGATCGATCTTGACAGGAGCAGCAAATGTAAACACAGATTATTGAGCTGGCTATGTATGAATTACATAAAAGGGCAGATTAATCATAGCCTTCATCTTGAGTTTGTGTGTATGCAAGCTAAAGATAAACATATGTACTCATCTGTGTGTGGTATTTTGTAAAAACATCTGAATTTTTTGCTCTATATAAATCTAATGGTATTGCTGTAATTGTTAGTAAGTATTTGGCTTTGTTTTTAATGGCAGACTTCATTAGGCAGCCATTAAAAAAAGTTTTAGAAAGAATCAAACAATCCAGTAACGTTCATTCAAATCATTTGTGGTAATAACTACAATTTGCAATGCCTTTAGAGGTTATGAATTCACACCAAGAGGTATAGAACATTTCAAATTGCTGTGCTCTGGCTGCTTGAGAGCTTTTGTTAGTGAGCCAAAGAACTATTGAAATAGTCCAGAATGGTTCTTTAATCTTCTGGTAGTAGCACAATAGACAATTGTCTGAAACATCTTTCCAACATTTTGATCACTGAAAACACTGACCAGATTTGTATGTCCCCATGTAAATTCTAGCAAATAAAACCTGATG
The DNA here is from genome assembly GCA_034509185.1 of Euphonia xanthogaster. Lineage (NCBI taxonomy): Eukaryota > Metazoa > Chordata > Aves > Passeriformes > Fringillidae > Euphonia > Euphonia xanthogaster. Next base: position 132,372,317 of record JAYDZK010000113.1, read on the forward strand.
AGTAGACTATAAAAAAAGAAAAGATAATAAAGTAGAAAGAAAGACGTTTAGAAATCACTGACAATTTCAATTGTCTTGTCAACTGCATGACTGTGTAGTCCAAGATAGAAGACTGGTAACAATAGAGTAAAGCAACAGGAAACATTTTAAAACTCCCTTTGAACTAGAAGTTCCAAACCAGTTTCTTTGCAGAAATAAGAACATCAGGGTCAGAGAAGTTGCAGCTCTATGTATCCTGTCAGCCATTTACTGGTAGTTCATAAAGAGGTCAAAGTGTTTGCAGAGGTTGTTATATTAGAAAGAGGAATAGGTATTTGTTTTTCAACTTTAATAATCATGAATTTTTCACTAAAGGACAGTAATCCCTTGAAGTTAAAAGGCATAGGTACTAACACCTAACTGTCCTTTTGTTAGGCTCTCCAGCTGATTATTATGCTAACAAATATAAAAATGCTTTTAGAAACTTAGGAATACTTGTTTGATAGACTCTGTAATAATGAAATTTATCTCATTCTTCAACACTGCAAAATAGGACAAAATCATCTTACTATTAAAATTTCAGAAACAATTTTAAATCAATCCCTCTGCTTTCAGCAGACTTCCCATTTTTGAAGCAGTTTGAAGAGGTTGGGTTGACTGCTTAATGGGTCGTAAAGTCCAGAATATTGCCTTTATTATATGAGTCTTTATTGGGGTGGAAATGAAAATTTAACCATATTCCAACAATATTTCCAGCCTGGGGAAAGGCAGGAGATAATTTTCCTACTGACGTTGCTGACATTAAAAAAAAAAACAAACAAAAAACCAAAAACAATCTGAAAGAAACCTTTTAGCTAATCTTTATAGTGTGCAGGTACATTTCACCACACCCTGATCACCTGATTGTTCAGCCCAGGGGAGGTGTGATGCTCATTACTGTCCTTGCACTCGTGTTTTCTGCTGAGGGATGTTGGAGCACCCAGGGTAGCTGCTGGAGCTGATGATGGAAATCAGTGGCCATGCTGATCCAGCCATGGGGACTGCAGTTCCTTGTCAATGTGCAGTCAGATGGTGCAAATCCACCAGCACAGGAAACAGGAACAGCACTGGAGAGGGATGGGAAATGGTATCTGTTTTTCAGATATGATGGGGGGATAGCACTTGGTTAAAAATTACTTTTTCAGTCCAATCTTGTCATACAGTGGGTCACATTTAGGAAAAAAAAAAAAGTGAAATTTGGAGGAAAAAAGAAATTTGGATGCGAAGTATATGAAGATGTGATGCCTTGGGGCAACTTTAACCACACAAAAGCTGAAAAAGCAGTAGCTCAAAACTGAAAAAAAAAGGTTGCATTTTACAGTTGGAGTATATGACATGAGGACTGAATGCTTTTGAAAAAATAAATATTTGCACAGTGGAAGTGCAATTTTACTCTTGAGGCAGTCAGTAAAGGGGCATTTCAAAAGATGCCTTGTATAGAGCCGCAATTTAAGAAACAAATTTGAAACTAAAGTGGCATCATGGCTTCTCTCAGACAAGCAAAATGGTTCCTTTGGTCTTCTGTGCTAGAGTAACAGAAACACTAATGTGCAATATCCTACTGTAATCAGTTTCCTAAACAAAATTAAGTCAGATATAAGGTTAAAAGTACACCTCAGCAGCAGAATAAAGGGTAATCAGGAGCAGTTAATGAGTAAATATGAGGTATTTGAACTTTGTCCAGCAAGAAAGAAATTTAATTTCATTTACATTTAATTTACATTTCCTTGGTAGGCAGCTTTTTTGTATATATTGAGCAGGTAACTGTAACTCAGACAAGGTACAAGAGACTGCAACTGAGACATGGTATAAACAAAACCTTCAAAAATTACTCTATATTAAGACATTCTGATTTAACGAAAGGATCAATTAACTTTCCCAGTTTTAATCTTAAAACATCCTGAACCTGTAACAGTCAAAAAATATTTCAGTGACATCTTTCTCAACAAAAAGCATTTAATAAGAAATACCTTTATGAACAACTGAGAAAAAAGAGACAAGGTAATGATTTGATGACCTTTTCCACATTGTATTTCTAAAATTATTAAATTTTAAATTGCTTTTCTTGCCAAAAAAATTCTCAGTCTTCACTATATATCACTAGATTAATGCTATTGCACTGGCTAAAAAGAAAACCCAAACCAACACAATAAGTGTTTTTTTAATTTATGGAAATGTCTGATTTGCTATATACACCACATTGCTATGTAGTTTAAAAACTGCCATTCTCTAGGCATGGAAATGAAACAGAAAATCAAAACCACATATTTTTCACACTTTGTGTACTGCAGAATGACTCTAGAATAACTTTTTGCAATGCTGAGTCTGTTTGCCACTTTGTGTTTAATTTAGAAGGGCTCATTTCCATGGACTGCTGGGCAAGCTCAGTGGAGGATCTGCAGGTCGAGTCCTGTTATTCTATGAGTCACCACACCTCATTGTCCATCCCCCAGCTGCAAGAGGATTAACAATTCCATCAATGGCTTACACGTGGTGCTGTGTCCCCAAAGCAGAGCCTCGCCAGCGGCGTGCCCAGCGCTGCGGGCAGCCGGACCCCTGCTCGCACAGGCATCCATGTCCTGGCTGTCCCTTGGCTTGGGGGGAGCCAGTGGCAGTGCGGCCATGGCAGCACAGGGTTTGGCCCAGTAGTGACATCTGCCCAGGGCTCAGACGGTGCTGCAGGCCTGAGGGCAGCTCTGTGTTGCCTTTTCCATCCTGTGTGATGGTAGCCCAGTACACCAGGCTGTACTTCCCAGTCCTGGTAGCTTTAGGCTAAATCAGCAGAAACCACATTCATAACTTTGTCTTAAATGTAGAATCATCCTAGGGAAGGTTAGGTGGGGGGATAGGACTCAATACATGCACATTTCTCTAGGCAATATAATTTTTTATTTCTCTAAAGTGCTAAGTAGTTGCTCGTTTAAAAGGACACTCCCTTTATTCTGGTATAATGTTCCACTATCTTTAACAACTGTTTAATCATTGCTTTTATGTTCCCAATTGAATATATAACTAAAAATATGCACTGTCTTCTTCATCAACAAAACCATTAATGACATCAATGGAATCAGTCAGTAAATATTAAACTTTTGAACATTATAATCATAGAGGTATGCTGAGTTTATGGGTGGCTAAATTCACTTTTACACTTAAAGGCTGGGAGGGACTTGAGTGGTTGTTGATGAACACAAGTATGGTAAATTAGTACAGATCAGAAAGAATGATAAAGATTGGCATAGAATGTGCAACCATTTTTGTAAGTGTGGAGTTATGGCTATGATTGGTCACTCTCTGCAGTAGATGTACAGTCTAACTTGCATGAGCATTTTTATCTTGTTCATTTCACTGTCTTAAAATGAGCAAAATAACTTACTATTTCTACATGTAAAAATAATTTCTGAGGAAAGGCACTGAAATTATATTTTGAAATCCTATTCAGATATATCTGAAATCCTGTTTAGATATTGCATAGTCTTTCAGAATATTTCCCAGTGTATCATTCCTTGCAAGAGAACAGAAAAAAAATTATTTGTGTGGTTCACGAAAGACAGTTCTAAATCTGTAAAAAAGGGACCAATTTAACAGCTAAACCTGGACACCCTTCTCTTCTGCAGTACTACACAGATCTGCCATTTTACACTATGATTTCTTTTCTACATGTGGCTGAGTACTATGTCGCTATCCCCAAGAGTTCAACAAGCCACTGATGTGTTAGGTAGATTTTTTTTCCCCATTGTGTTCTTACAGTCTGCTGCTTTTCATCTGTACTGCTCTGTATTCTCTTATTTCCTAAGAATCACCTGGTGGTCATTGACAATTCATCTTGAAGTACTATTTTCCTGAAAAGGTTACCAGTAGCAGCCCATCAGATTTCTGTACACACAGAAATGCCTGTATATAAAGAGAAGGAAAATATCTTTCTACTATTTACTATATTTGCACATAGTGCCATGCAGAGTGGCACAGATTTAACATTAATTTAGCACTAATGTGTAACAGAAACGAATATCCATTGTATTTTGTTCAGATCTAACCTGAATACTGCTGCAGGATACTGTCTGTGTTGTATGGGCTTACTGCTGATCACCAGTCACCTGCCAGTTCCATGTTTGCTATTACTGCTAACAAGATCAAATACCTTTTTAATCTTTTAGTTTCTGAGGCAAATGTGTATTTTCCCTACAAATCACCTCTAGTCCAGTCCCATCCTTACAGACTCCCCAGCCCAGCAGTTCAGCAAGATGCGGGTTTGTTTGCACAGCTGCAACATCACTTTGTCTTTTGATTTTATAAACTTATCTATCTATTTACTCAGAAAAGAAAAAAAATTAACATTTGTCAGTTAGAAGTTCTTGTAAACAGGCTAGGCCCCAAAAGAGACTTGTACTTTATAGATAGCATGCAGCACATTCTGTCTCCTGTTTAATCTTTCATGAGCTCAGTAATCATAGGCAAGTCACTAATCTCTCTGCTTTCCTTTCTGCACTGGTGAAACAGTTGTGGTAAGAATATCCTATGAGGATTTAGATGTCTTTTCTAAGCTTTGTGAAACTTTTGAACAAGCTGGAAATTTTGTACAAGCTGAAACTGAGGACTGGGATAGCAAAGCAGAGTAGAATTAATAGATACCAAGACATAACTTCTATTCTGTATCAGGGAAAAACTTCATTTTAAAAGTTCAGGCAGTGTAGTGACAAAGGCAGTTTAGACAGCAGGAGGGACCAGGTCCACAGGTGCTCTGTGGTAGCATGTCACAACAACACCATGTCTTTGTCCCTTTGCTCTTGCAGTATCGGCCGGGGCGGGATCCTCACCGAGGCTCAGACAATGTTTCCAACAAGTCCTCGGACAGCGATGTCAGCGACGTCTCAGCCGTGTCCCGGACCAGCAGCGCTTCCCGCTTCAGCAGCACGAGCTACATGTCAGTGCAGTCAGAGCGCCCAAGGGGCAACAAGAAAATAAGGTGAGCATCATGAGCTATAGTGGCAGCCATAGCTGTGTAATTTTAGCAATGGAACACTTATCAGTATTTGTGTTTGACATTAGCATTTCGCTTAGAATGACATTTGCAGGGATTTTGCAAAATACTGGCTTAAATGTCTTTTTTATCTAATGCTTCCTGAAGTCTTCATGGAATTTGTTTTTAGCCAAGTTTTGTTGTCTTGGATTGTCAAACAGACACTGAAATAACAAACATATGCTGTCAGCAAGCATTAGACACGCTTTCTGAAAACCGTTTTGTAAAATATACTTAATATGGCTGAAAAGAGTTTGACTCAAAAATTTGTGCCAGCAGAGGCATCTTATTTTTCTTTTAAATAGAATGATGAACTTTTATAGATATATTATTCAACACTTACAGAGACCAATTAAATTTATTTAATAACTTACACTAGTCCAACTTAACTGTAGGTGTACAATCATCGAGCTGCTCTTCAACAAGATGTACGTTGTGTACCTGTGACCAAAACAAAGCATTTTCTTTGCCTGCACCCTCTGTGCACTCAGAGGAGCTTTGGGTTTCATTTGGTGCACAAATGAAAGATATTTTTTCTAGAAGGTGTAACCCACCTCCATCACCTATAGTAATTCTCAGAAAACTGTCCCCTTAAAAAAAAGCATTTGCAAATTTAAGCATGAGCATTGTTAGGACCACACTGTTTTTCTCACACATTTCTTTCTAAATGTTAGGTAATGCCATGAAAGTTTTATTTCAATAAGGACTAATGAAGAAAATGCTCCAAAGCATTAGAGTAGTCATAGTGTAGGCTGGACTCCTAGCAAGCATGGCTTACATTATGTCTGCTTCTATCCTTTAGTTTTTATTTCATTTCTTTTGCACTTCCTTTCTTCATGCATGCTCTTCTCCTAACTTTAATTTATTCTTTTCTTTTTCCTTTTTGCATGCCTTTTTCAATTTTTGTTGACTTCAGAAGGACAAGGGATATAGAGGGGAAAAAAGAGGGAGGGCTGGAAGGGGATGAACAAGATGAAGTATTTCCTGAGGAGGAAGAAAAAGAGGAGGAGGAGGAAAAAGCAAAAGAGCAAGAAATTAATGAAAAAGGGGAAGGGCAAGAGGTGACAGAGAACTGTGATAAGGAGGAGATCAAAGAATCAGGGCATGATGAAAAAGCTCAAGAAGACCAAGCTGAGGAAGGGAAAGAGGATGACAGGTAAAATGTATTTCTGTTTTATGTAGATCTAGTCTTTTTCCTGTACTAGCACCCTACTTGTCTTCCCTTTTTATTCCCTTTGCTTGCTTATTGCCTATGCTCTCTGCAGCTCTTTATTTTTTGTTTGTTTTTGCTTTCAGTCATCATGCTTTCATATTTAATCAAGTTTCATTCTCAGCTTCAATGAACTTGTTCTGCATACCAAATGAGGCAGCGCACCAACTTGACTCATTAATATGCATACAACTGCAGCATATTATTTTTAAAATTAGTTTAGACTAAAGTTTGGGTTTGACTGTAATAAACAGTAGAAATTTTAAGCTCCTTTATTAGATTTCCTACTTGAATTATTATTTAATGGAAAAATGTTTTGTTGAGTAAAAACTCAGCAATATCAAAATTATCTTTACTTATATTTATGGCCATACTAAAGAAGAAAATTTGGATTCTTTTTTCAGTCCTCTTTGTGGTACATACTGATTGACAATCAATGTGGATAAAGCATAGTCTTCCTTTTTCTTTTTTTATTCTATGTGAATAATTGCCAAGGATTGCTGAATTGTGGAAAGGTCATGCACTTCAGCTTCTGTGTTGTTTCCAGAAACATTGCAGCACAACTGGCTCTGGTTTTATCAGATAATATTCTAGAATTATACATTTTGCCACAAATCCTTAAAATGATGTAACTGTCTGACTTTTTGTATTGCAAAATCCATGTATGTCTCATTGAGAGAAATACAACATTCCTCTTTTCTTCATTAGAAAAAATGAGTTTCAGATTTGATGAATATTCTGAACCCATTCTCTGTCACACAAGAATGGCAGAAAATCTCAGAAAAAATACATTTTGTTTTAGCCTGACAATTTTGCACTACTTCTAAATAACTTATGCCTGTAAAATTCTGCTCATATACATTAGGGTAAGCACAGAGCAGTCCGTGGAAATCCATTTTCTTTTCTTGCTCCACACTTTTACATATGCATGCTTGTATATGCTTACATACATAACATACTCAAAACAAAGGGGATTCAAAGAGAGAATCAAAATGCCTAGTGTATAGTCCTGGGTGATATGAACTAACACAGCCATACTACTGCCCTTATATATTGTGCCATGATTCCTTTCACTCACATTCATGCATTTTAGATTTTAGCAAAAACAGTTGTTTAGAACCAGCTGTCTTTAAGAGTGCCTTGGCATATGTGTTCCAGGGCCTGTTGTATGGTAGTGTGTGAAAGGATTATTTAAAGACATGTTTCTCTTCCATTTCTCACAGATTTCCCAGTCTAATGGATCTGAAAGTCCTGCCTTTCTAAAGTATGACTGTTCCAGGTTTCTAGATTTCACTCAAACTGGTCTTTAGCCAATATGCTGTACCTCATAGAAAATAAAGTCCGTTTTGGGGAACAGCTCCTTGTTTCCTGACCCAGCTTGTTCTTTTGGTTGCTAGCTGCTCTCTGCCTTCAGGAAGAAGTGACACAAGTCAGGAATCTATATAAGGAAACAAGATGTTATTAAGTGACGGTTGTGTATTGATTTTTGTTTGTGTTAGATTTTGGCTCCCTCCTTGGAAATCAGTCTCTAATATTATTTCCCCACTTTGCACATTTTGACTACTTTTAGTATGCAAGTTGTGAATGAACAGAAAAGTTTTTATTCACCTCCTTTACTATGGTAGAGTCAGTGCTAATTTTTTAGCATTGTCTGAGCATTTTTCTAGGGTAAGAATGAAACAGGAAAGCCAGATTGATTCCTGGATAGGGGCAGCTATAGATATGTATACACATTTATGTACACACATAGCTGTGTCTTGTTAACATATTGAAATGTTATGACTTGTGTATTCCGTGGGCAAGCCCAAAGGCAGGATCAGTTTTTGAAAATTCAGTGCCTTCTGCTCATTTCTCTGGCAATTTTTAAAATAACAAACACTTGGAAATTTATAAGATAAGGTAATGACTTCAGCTTCCAAAAAAGAATGTTTTCAGACACACCACAAATATTAAAAGTAACCAAAGATATCAATTAAACATATCAATAAAAATTTGAGAGACCCAGCAGAACAAAGGCAGCCAATTCTTCCTTGATAGAATAGTAGTAAATTGTCATGTAGTTCTTGAGATCTTGGGCATCAAGGAAAGTTGTATTGCAGATGGGAATTTTCAAGATAATTTTTACTTCAGAGGTTCATCTGAAGTTGGACAGCAGCCACCTTTCCTCTGGGAAATCCTGTGGAATGCAGGGGCTGCTCACAATCACTCCATCATCAAAAGTTACCTTGTTAAGGATATCTCACACCTCTTGATGTTACTGTGTTTATATACTTCAGGAGTAATGGTAAGAGTCCCACTAAGGTCTTCCATCTGCTGAGATCATGGGTGGGTTGGAATGTCTGTAAACACAGACATTCATCACTAATTCATCCCATGCCTATTTCACAGAGTACCTTGGCACAATAAAAGGCGTTAGCTTCTGGAGCACTGGAGCACATTAAATCAGGTTTTTTTTTCTTTGGCAGAAATAGTTGCAGCATCAGATTTTGCCTTAATTAAACCCTGTAAAATTAAACTTTGGCATATGCTTGACCTGTAGGGAAATCATAATTGTGTTCCTTCTCTGTAGTACACGTTAGCAAACAAAGGGTGGCTCTGGCTGTTGAGTGTTTATTATGTAGAGATCACTGACCTTTTTTTCTTACTTCATCTCCTTGATAATCTCAGGGCCAAAAATAAAGGCTTCTTAGATATAATCTTTGATCATTAATACTTTTTATTGAAGGTAATCTTGTTTAAGACTGCCCTAAATTTTATCCCTTCTTAATATTTTTTTTTAAATATAAATCCCAAGCATTAATTCTGATAGTCACAATAGTTTTGTTTTACCATGTGAGTACACAGCAAATGATGTAGTGACAGAGCAGGATTTCACTGTTGAAATACAGTAGAAAAATACAACTTCTGTTCCAAGCGCACCGAGTCTAAATCATGAAATAACATGTGAGTCCAGAGAGGGAAGCACCGAAGAACAAAGAGGTGTTCCAAAGGAGATAGGTACAACACAGTGTTGGGGACATCTTCACAACAGAGAAAGAATGCTAAGAGGAGAAAATAAGGTGTCTTTGTGACTGTTTCTGGAGAGGTCTTTTCAAGCATTCAAGACAATGAGGACAAAACATGAGGTACTTGCTAAAAATATATCAAGTACATGAGGGGCAAGTTTGACAATCAGGAGTTGATCTTTCAGTCTTGAATGAGAGATGATAAATGTGATAAGGAACAAGTGCCAAGATACTAGGAAATAAGGATGATTTATGTACAACTGTGTAAAAGAGAGTGTAACTTTTTACTGATATGTGGAGGAAGATGAGACAACCAGATAGAAAGGCTATGAAACTTACCTTTTCTCTAGTATCCTGAAAGGGGTTTTTGGGTAAATTGCCAGGGCTGGAGAAAAGCACTGCAGTGTCTGTCATTTGAAATGGTGAGAGAGTGGACAAAGAAATTGTCTGTGTGGGTGGAGAGAGAGGGCAGAGATGGAAAAAATAAGCATGTGCAAGTCACAAAGTTTTGCTATGTATTTGGAAGGAATCAGTGATATCCCATTTGAAAAAAGAAAGTGAATTCTAAAGGACAGTATAAGGACTAGAGCTGATTAAGTAAGAAGATGGCACAACCAAAAAAGGAAAATTTGTAGTGGAAAAATTCAGCTGGGATGTAATTTTGCAGAGCACTTAAAAATTCAAGAAACAGAGTGCAATGTATGGCTTTAAGTAATGTATTTCTTCAGATGAACACTTATTTCTTTCTAAAGGTTCTTAATGCTTTTTGTGTCTCTTCCCTCCATTGTTAGGTATACAGATTAATTTCAAATTTACTTTCTACTTCTAGTTCATTCAGTTAAAAAAAGACTTTAGAGAATTTAACTTGTATGTTTTAAAACCGATTCCTGATGAGCATTTGTTCCTTAGTTTTTCATTAATTTGTAATTTTAGTATTTCAGATTTTTTGACCCTTCCACTGTGGCTGCAGGTATTGCAGTATTTTTCTGGAAGAAAAATCATGTCAATGTAGTCTTTGCAAGCTCCTTCACAGGGATGGGAGCCAGTAACAGTTTTGAAAGTCTTTATTCTGGTAAAAATATAAAAAACTGTACAAAAGATAACAGGCACTAAGAATCCGTTTTCAATGTGTATGTGCTGTTTGGTCTTTTAAAGCTATTTCAAAAGTATTTTAGTGATTGCTTCAGCTTCACTATTAGATGAAAGAAGTTAATTGTGTCTAACCTTTGTAGTCAAACAGGCCACATGTTTGGAAGAGAAAATGGTAGCCTGAGACTCTTTCCCCACTGCATGATCAGTGTTTTAGCAGAAGTCTTTTTGCAGTACAGGTAGTCTGTGCTTCCAACAGAGATAGATAGATAGATAGATTAGATAGATAGATAGATTAGATAGATAGATAGATTAGATAGATAGATAGATTAGATAGATAGATTAGATAGAT
>JAYDZK010000113.1:132391352-132415897 GCA_034509185.1 Euphonia xanthogaster
ACACCTTAACCATATTTCATTTGAGAACTTGGATTAAAAACAGCATTACTGGATAAGGGGCTCTAATTTTCTGATTCTTAGTAAAATTTTGCTTAAGATAAAGTTGAAGATACCAGCTCTTCACAGCCATGGTTTTCCTAGACCTCTAGTATTTTTACATGCATGATAATGTTGAAACTGAGAACTGATTTCTGTGTCATCTGTTTTCTTTGACTGAATTCTTAGAGGTGTTAGTTTCATAAAAAATACAGCATGTGAGGTTATCTTCTAACAAGTAAGGTAACACAGTCCTAATAAGACACAGAAATACAAATTCTCTTTTACTGTTTGCCTGCCTTCCTCTCTACCCACATCCTATCCCACTCCTCCCTTGGTGATAAATGTACTGATGATAGTGTGTACTAACACATAACAGAGAGACCTAAATAAGGGTAAGAAAAAGCTTTCAGGTTACCACTGTGTTCAGTTTTTCGTGGTTGTGTGTCTAAGGAAGGCCACTATGGCTCTCTCTCAGCTTTGTTTTTTGCTTTTCCACCTGCTGATCCAAACTCTCATTCATATTTTTCCCTGTGCTGTCCCTGAGAAGTACACTCAGTATTTTTCAATGGTAAAGGTCTACTTCTGCTATGATCCAACTCTTATCTTTCCCTCTGGATTGTGGCTAAGCTATAAGTCTTCATTTACTTTTGAGTGCACTGCATTAATTCCATAGATAAGTTACTGACAGAATATGTATTGCAAAAAAAACTCATAAAGAAACAATAATGCCTTCCTTTGATTTCAGGCCATTATAGGTAAGGGAAAAGGAGTAATATTTTTTTTCTATACTCAGAAAAATTTGCTCTAGAGACATTTGCTAAGCGCTAAAGCTCTAGCAACAGCTTTTGCATGTATTTGAACATCTGCTTAAGAAGAAAAAAATATTCATTTTAGCCTTTATATATTGGTGATTTAACAAAAAATTCATTTCCCCAGGGTTCCAGAAATATTCCACAGTTTTGTGGATTGTTTAAAATGGCATCTCATGGGGACTTTTTGGTGAGAAGTACTGTACTGAAAAGAATAATAAAGGTCTAAGTTCTGTGCAAGACTTTCATTGATATAGACAATTCTGTATATATTTTCAGCCCCTCATGTCTCCCAGAGCTTCCTGTTCTGGATATTTGTTCAGTCACCTACCAATTAGATGTCAGGGCAAAATCTGGATAAGTGCTGTTGTCATCAGTGTATATGGCCATTTCTGAGGAAAGGTCTCTTAGCCTGGACCATTGGTCGATCAGATTCCCCTGGGACACCTGAAATGCTGCAGCAGACAGTTTAGATGCAGCCACATGGAGCACATTTAGAGTCTCTAAATGAGTACAAAAGATACATTAGAATTGAATTTTGTTTTATCAGTACTGATGCTCTATGCCACATAACAGTCAAGTGTTGTGTGAAATACATTTCTAGTACCTGTGTTTGTGGATGCAGAGATGGAGGAAAAACCTGTGGGTGTTCATTACTGTACGATGACTGAGCTAAGCCAGATTACTAAGAACATCCTTGAAATGTCTGAATGTTTAGTAATCAAAACTGGGCTTCAGACTTATGTTCTTTTCCACTCAGTAATGAATCAAGTATCTGTTTCCCAGAGGAATATAGGTTATTTGTTTATGTATATGTGAGAAGAAGAGGCACAGAGCACTGAGGCCAGAACTTAAATTTTCCAAACAAGAGGCAGTTATATGATATATGGATACATTAATTCTTTGGTATGCTTTTGCTGGTAATGTTTTAAGTCAATCAGTAAATAAGAGCTTGTTATTTAAAACACAGTTTTGATGAGTCAAGCATTTTTACAATGGACCAACCAAGACCCTAGAATTAAAGTTTCTCCTTTTACCTCTTAAAACCAAACCCTACCTGTGTGATTAGCTGCTTTTACCCTCTAGTCTCCCAAAACCTTCCATCTGAAACCTGTCCTTTTCTGTCTTCCCCTTTTTACTCTTTGTCTGCACTGTTTATCCGTCAACTGGCTGACAGTGTCTTTACATCCAAAATGCAAAGCAGACAGATGGCCATCTCAGGAAAGAACATGACTAAGAGCACCAGCATCAGCGGGGAGATGTACACGCTGGAGAAGAACGACGGCAGCCAGTCGGACACGGCAGTGGGCACTGTTGGTGGTGGCAGCAAAAAGAGGCGCTCCAGCATTGGTGCAAAGATGGTCGCCATTGTGGGGCTGTCGAGAAAGAGCCGTAGCACGTCACAACTCAGCCAAACTGGTAGGAACTAGATTTTTTTTCCTCTCTAATTATCAGTTTAAATGTATGTTAAATGTACATAATACTTATGTATTTACAGTTCAGTCATTTGAAGATCCTGTTGAAGTTGCCTCATCAACAATATTCTGTGGAATGAAGAAAATGGTCAATTATCTTTTTTCCTCCGAACATTTACTAAACGTTTTTTTTTTTCAGCAAAGATCCTTTTCAGGTTGGACTGAAGCTTCTATCTTCTGCTTGCTGGAACCTGCTTAATACACTAACTCCTTACTTTTCAGCTTTTCAGAAACTAGCATGAGCTGTACTTTCATTTGGGGGGATCCCTTACTGAAGTTTCTGAAGGGTCACTGAAATGCTGCAAATTGCCTTTGGTTTTGTCACAGATGGTGTTTGTGTATTTCAACATGAGTTTTTTTCACCTTTAAACATGCAACCTTATTTTGAAACAAAGCAAATTTCCTGAACAAAATGATATGTTATATTACTTTAGTGCAAATGTTTTATTGCGTTTTAATAACTTTCTTTTCAGCCTACAAGCCAATTCACCATTTGTAGAACTTTTCCTCATTTCTGTTTCTCCCAATTCAAATTGGATACTTCAATGTGCTGTCTAGGAAAATGGGGAGTTTTTTCTGCTTTGATGCCTAAAGTACCTAAAATCTTACACATTTTTTTCTATTTCTTCCTATTCTGGGGAAAATCCATATAATGCACTCTGAAAAGCTCAATGTCAAATAATGACACTGTATAGGACAAGTGTATTTTACATGGAAAAAAGTTACTTTTGTTTGAAAAACATTCATATAAAAGAAGTATTAAGCAATTTATATAAGGATGCATATATATATATATATATATATAATATTTATTTCAAGGTATATACAGAAGATATGTTATATTCTCAGTATTTTTAAAAAACTGTTGTGATGTTTTCATACAGTTCAATGTAAGTTTACAGTGCTCTGCTGTGTGAGGTCCCATCTGAAAGTCTCCATTGTGCTAACCACCATTCAAACACAGATAAGAGATTTCTCAGTTTTTTCCAAACCAAAGCGATAAGAGTTGTAATGTACCATGAATGGAGCAAATCAATGATTTGCACTGTCAGAAAATGTGGTAAATTTTTCAAGTAAACTTTTGGGGGGTGTGGGCAGGATTTCAAGTACTGTTGAGTAGAACTAAAAAAAGAAAGAAAAGAAGGAGAGGTAACAATGTGGAAGAGGGTGGGAAGCTTGACTGTGTGACTTATTGAATGCAGTATGAACAGGAAGGAATGAAGAAGAGGGGAAAGAATGTCTATAGAGGAAGCCCTGAATATCATGCAGACAATGATGACTCCATCAGTAGGCAAGTCTTTGCAGCAGCCTTGTGTTTTACCAGTTCACTTACAGGTTATGGAAAGGACAGGTTCATGTACATTTCTATTTTCTTTGGAGTAAATGACAGATAAAAGATGAAGTTACCTTTAGACAAATCTGGGAAGTGTCTGGTTAGGCAAGAAAAAAAATTTAATCACTTGCTTACCTGGAAGTCTAAATTTTTGCCTTGTGATAGTACAGAGCTAGCTATGTAACTGTACAGACACATTTGAGTAACAAATCATATACAATGCACTACATTACTTTTTATTATCAAATCTGGTCTCTCTTGCCATAAGAGCTATTAAATGAAGGATGTCAGGTCTTTGTACATTGCTCAAGTATGTCTCAGCACTAGAGAGAATCTGTATTGTGTGTCTGGTCTAGATCTGATTTAAATACCACACTGTCTTTGTTATTTGGTACTTTTAAGCTAAGTTTTTCTCTCTGTTATATCCAATCAGTTGCCCAATGACTGATTAGGGACAAATGTGAAATATAAGTGTCTCAAAGAATACTCAAAGTTTGTAGACCCACTGACCGTGAGTAGGGTGTTCTGACAAACTCTTGAGTGAGGAGCTGTAATTCAGTGCTCTTAGGGGAGTGGCAGGAGCTGGGGAGCTGGCACGGCTCTGGCTGGCAGCCCCTGTCCCTTGGCTGCTCCCTGGGACTGGCCTGGGCTCAGGGCTGGCCTGTGCCTGGCCCCAACCAGAGCAGCCAGAGCAGCTCCTGCTGCCATCTCCCCTCGTGTTGGTTGGGTACAGGTAAGGGCTGAGGGTTGTGTTGTAGAGCTGGTACTGCACACCTTCTCCTGCTGCTCTATTGGACAAGTGTCCCCAAGGGGCCCTGTCTGGTGGCCACATGTGGCTGCTGCTGCAGGACAGCACAAGCATCTTTAATAGCTGGGTCACAGAAGCATTGCTGGTTGTGGTGAGCACGCCTGTGGCCACATGTCAGCCCTGGATGAGGTGTGTGCATGGTGCTGTGTCTACAGTGACACAACGTGATGGCCCGTCGGGTTGGTGAGGCTGGGGTCACACCATGAAGAAATACCTTGCATGTCTTCAGATCCTTCACAAAGAGAATGGTGAGACACCAGAACAGGTTGTCCTGTGGATGTCCCATCCCTGGAAGTGTTCAAGGCAAGGTTAGATGGGACTCTGAGCTACCCAGGTGGAAGGTGTCTCTGTCCCCCCTACTGGGGGGTGTAACTAGATGGTGTTTAAGGCCCCTTCCAACCCAAAGTGTTCTATTTCCATCCATTGGTGCATCTTACAGAAAATGCTGGACACCAGCATTGTTAGTTGATACCAGAGGATTAAAACTTGCAATTAAGGTGTTTAATGAATTTATAAAATTTTCTGGCTTGCTTCATCATGTTCCTTTTCTCAGATGGTGGGTGCCTGCACAAGGAATCATGTATTGGTACAATCTGGAACCAAAACACTAATTTCCTGTAGGTGTCCTGTAAGTACAGTTTGCTGGAACTGAGAGGCTGGAGATATTCAAGTGTCAGAGCACTGGTACCATGTAGAAACTGGATTAAGCATAAAAGTTTAACTTAGGTACTTTCTGAAGATATTATATCATTCAATGGGCTGGCCAAGTATCTCCTTGCATATCAGGCTTGAAAAAGCACACCAATATCAGAAGATAACACTGCTTCTGTAGAAAGTTGTGTGCTCATATGGAAATCAGTGTAGAAATGTCTGTCTGTATCTCTGAAGTTTTTTTCAAGTGTTTTGTAAAGCAAAGTTTTACTTCAATGGTTTTCTTCATTCATATTTTATAACTAAATCTGTGCCAGAAGTTTTCCTGAAAGTAGGTCATCATAACTGTTTTCAGGACTGTGTATGAGACTTACAATACATGCCTTATAAGGTCAGTTTTAAATGCCTTTTCAAATTATATTTATAATGTTTCTTCTTATGTCATAGTGCTAAGAAGTTGACACTCAAATAGATACAGAAAAGTATTTTTTATTCTGGTCTGTATTCCTTTTCAGGTAGGAACAGTTTTTCTATGGGTAAAGAGCATGACACAAAAATAATTTTTCAGAAGTAATTTTTCAGGTAGGAACAGCTGTTTTATGGGTAAAGAGGATGACGCAAAAGTAATTTTTCAGAAGTTTTTAAGACTTCAGTAAATGACAAGATTCTGAAGAGTAGAGTAGAAAGATAACTTAGAATTTATTTTATTTCTGGTTCCTGTACATTTCCAGTGCTCCAAAAATAGCTAAAGGTATACTCCATATTCTTGAGTCGAGCTATCAATTCTAGAAGCTAAAATTTGATGGGTTAGAAGGAGTTTATATTGCAACGTTCAGGTCCTAATTCCACAGGCATTTTTCCTTGTGGAAAATATGGCTTTCTTTACTGAGGAAAATAGAATGCAAAATGCAATTCTTAACAGGCTTAGCTGTTCATATCTGGAATGAAATTGTTTTCCTGCTGGTCAGCCCTGAGGGAACTGATCAGACTTCTACAGAGACCTAATTCTCAGTTATATTTCATTAATGAGTAAAATCTTTGCCATCCTTTTACCATGCCATCTTAGGCATCCCTTTCAATTTACACGCAGTGTCTCTGGCAGGCAGATACCTGGGTGCCTTCACTGTCCTTATTTAGCTGATGTTTCTCTTTCAGCGAGGTAAATATTTTGTCTTTTCTTTAGTTAGCCAAAATCTATTGTGTTTGTAGGCTGATTATAGCCAAGAGCCAAAGCAGTTTAATGAATGTTTTCAGAATCTGGGGCACTCAGTGGATCATATATACTAAAACATTGCGTGTGTATGTTGGGTCACCCGTGTGGGTTCAGCGCACTCTCAGGGGCTGAGTCCCGTCAAGTGTTTGGGAATGAGATTACAATAGATGGAATCTATTAAAAGAGACTAAAAAAGGAAGTAACAGCATGACTTGAGAGTGATCAGTGCAGTAATGCCTGCAGAGCGGTGTAACTATGTTTGGGTAGAAATCAGAGCCCTCCTGTGTTTCTGCAGAGTGCTGCTCCAAGGTGCCACGCTCCAGAGGACCCTGCACATGTAAACGTAGCAGGTGGTGCTGGCAGCAGCTGATGCTGCATGAACAGCACTTGCTTTGTGCCAACATGTTGCTCCATGTCACCTAAGAACCCTTACTGGGATGCCAAATGTGGCATGAAGTTGTAGGGCTGTGAAAGTGGAATTTTGAGAAGTGTTAGGAGATATTTTGGCATCCTTCATAATTTTCCTGAGGTTAAACTTCACCATATATTAATAAAATTATAGTTCTCAATAGGAAAAGTACAAATAGCAGTTGATTCTGTGCCAATAAAATGATTATTGGTGTTGTGTGAACTCAATAATTTTTATCAAAATGAGGAATTTCCATTTTAACGAATTCTGGAGATGTCCCAAGTGAAAAGAGATTAAATTATTTAGAAATTTTGATGTTTCATGGCTTCAACTTAGAGGAAATATAAGAGAACTAAGTCGCAGAGCAAAACATGTGAGTGAGATTTTATTTTATTTGTGTTTTAAACCAAGTTTTGGATTCTGGTCTGAAGAGTGTTGAAACTGCAGTCTGAAGTGCTGTACTTGTAAGTAGAACAGTCTCACTTATGTCTGTTAGGAACCAATGATGTTGCCTGTAGAGGAATTTCCTCAACCTATGGAATAATTGAGAGGAACCTATTGGTAATATTGGTCTTGGTGTGGTATAGAACTTCACATTTCTCAATTCAAAATTTGGTTTATATAAAAATAGTCTTCTACTACACATATAGTCAATGTTGTTCCTAGTAAAAAGAGGGTCCTTAATCACTTGGAATCGTGGTGACTAAAGGAGAAACTACATTGATTGCCTTTCATTGTCTAAAATGAGTTACTATTTGGTAAGCATACAATTTATTGAATAAAATTGTATTTGTTTACACAATAGACATAATTGTTTACAATGTTTACATAATTGTTATTTTTATCCCTAGAATTAGTTTATATGGTCAAAATGGCAACTGAAATTATCATCCACTACTTTTAATTTGGACATGTATTTTAATTTTTTTTTAAATTATATGTATAATACAGGCAATTTAAAACAAGCCATTTGTTTGGGGGTTTATTTCCTCTTCTATTCCAGAGACAGACTGCTAATGTAATAGATTGTTTAATGTGTAGTATTACACATTAAGTATACACTTGCATCAATATTCTTGATATGTAATCTGATTTACTTTCAAAATCAACACATAATACATTGATAGAAATATAGGATTAGCAGCTGACAAGAGATTAGGGCATATTTATCTTACTCATTAGTTGAGAATTGTGAACTGAATCCTTTACCAAAGAGAAAGCACTATTAAAACAAACACATTACCAAGAGCATTAATCAGCTTTTACTAAATAAGCTCTGAAAAGTATGGTAATAAATAAAGAGACTCTAATTGCAAACTAAAAAGGCTTTAAAATAAAAGTAAATTCTGTTATTTTTCTCAGCATGTAGGAAAATACCAGGAAAGGAGATATGGCAGTGAAAAATTTATGCAACTCTCTTTAACAGATTTTCTGTAGAGGAAGTAGGTGTGTATTTGAGTCCTCACATGTTCACAAAGCCTTTCTGAGAGGTGGATGCAGTGAAAACAAACACAGAGTTGAGATGCCAGAACTGAACTCCAGCCAATGCTAGCTGTGATCTTATAGGAGTTGTCTGGAAGACATTTCTCACACACAAAGTGTGGGAGACAGCTTACATCATATATGAGGAAAAACTCCAGGCAAATGAGAAGGAAGCCCTGGTTTAAAACTAGGGAGTAAGAATAAAAGACTTAATTTTTGGAAAAAAGGTGCAGATCATGTACACCAACTGAGCCATACTGCCTCAGTTACAAATAACTCATCAAACTTTTCTGTAATATAGTTATCAACTCAGTGAGGTACACACCTGTAAGACTTTCATCTGCCTGTGGTAGAAGTAGAACTAATCCCCCTAGTTGTAGGCATTTATGATATTAAAAATCCTTACTTATCATTAAAAAATGATTTTCTGCATTTCTTTACTAAAAAAAAAGTTTCTTATATTACAGCTTGAACTCATTAACAAGGGGAAAAAAGGAGAAAGTCCTAAGTGAGAGCAGAACATTTAGCTTGACCTTCCACAAGATTTTTTTCTTTCCATAATTAGAGGCAAAAATAGAGAGAAATGTAGGGTGATCTTTCCTAGTAAGAATACTGCTTAACTATTTTTCTTTTTTAGAGTGGAAGAATTCTCCTAAGATCTCTGCTAAAAAAATTATACATCTCACAAAAAACCCCAAACTATAAAGATGTTTTATTTCTGTTTTTGCAGTAAACAAGACTTGGGGGTTTTTTTTGTGTTGTTACATAAGGAAAAATTTAGGCTTTCCTTAAGAAAGTTTCCATTTAGAAACTCCTTTTGGGATTTTTTAATCCCTTAGTTAACATATGATATAATATATTAGAATTTCTTGTTCATTATTATGTGAAAGAGGGCTCTGATTTCAGTCTACTGAAACTTGAGAGTCGAAAAGAAAAAACTTCATAGGGCAATCTCATACCTTGGCAATCATTCAGTTTTCACTTTGCCTGAAATGTCTGCGATATTTATCTGTAGTTACAGTTCTGTGTATTTATGTAGTTTATACTTCAAGGAAGAAAATTCAGTTAGGTTTTTTTATCAGTTTAAATAATATCTCTAGTTTTGTCAATTTCATACACAGCCACCTCAATGAATACTCTTTGTATTATTCTAGAAGGACCATATTAATCTATTCACTGCTCTGGGAACCATCGTCACTAAATAACATTGGTCTGTGAAGGGAGATTTACTTCAGATCTCCAAATGCCAGCAGGAAAAAGGCTGTAGTACTTTGCTGTTGAACAGTTATCAGAGACATGGTTTGCATACCAAAAATAAATAAATATTACAGTTATATTTACAGATTCATTAGAGCTGCATATATTTTAAATTTAACGTTTCGTAATAATACAGGATTTCTTTCTTTCTTTGTACCTGAATGGAATGCAGTATAAAATGTCTTTTGGCAAGTTGTATCTTAATATTAAATTTATGTCTTTGACACTGCCCATGCTATCAATGCTATTAATAACCCTTTGATAAATGGGATTCTCTTTCTAAGGATAGAAGTGAATTCATAGAATAATTACCTGAAAGTAAAAAAGTCATGAAAATAGCCTCAAAACAAAAGCTGGTAATAGAGGCATGCCGTGCAGACTAATTCAGAACAGCTCTCTGGCCTTGACTGGTATCCAAGTTACACGGACATTGCTGTGTCACAGAAGTTCCTTTGACTGCACTCTCCTGTTGCCACTTTCAGCTGCTGCTGGGTCTGCCTTACAAACACAGCAATCCGTGGTCTCTGTAGGATAAAACAGGTGGGAAAAGTTACAGAACTCCTGCTTTTAAACACCCCATGGGATGTACAGCCTGTGGGAAATCATGCAGGTGCTGAGAATACATTTGTGCTATTCTCATCTCCAGGCACTTTGTGTATAATGAACTGGGCTGTCACTCACAGTGCACCTCCAGGCTCTTTAGCCTGGCTTTGTCTTCCACGGAACAAGCGTGATGATACTATCACCCAAAACTAACAGTAAACTCTTAACAGAGAACTCTACAGGAGAAATTATATTAACAGAGTAATTTAAAATTATTTAAATGTACCATTGATAAATGCACAGGAAACCATTTGATCAGGAAGCTGAACCTTTTGCTCACAATCAAGATACCCTAAATATTAGCTTACATTCAAGTCTCTTATCCATGCTTTATTTCTCATACTGGGTCATTCTTTTCCTTCTTTTTGTGTGCTAGCAAAAACTTCAGTTTGCAAAATAGTGCATCTCAGGTATGTGCCAGATGGTCTATGCCAGGTGTGGTCCAAGAAACTGGGGAACTTTTTATTTTCCTTCAGCAAGGGAGGGGCTCTGAACACAGATCTGCAATCACAGATACATGTTGGTAAGTCGCAATATGAGACAGACATTTGGTCTCTGCTTCTCTAGAGACATAATAAAATAAAGCAGCAGTCAAAACTAAACTTCTTTAGCCAAGTTCTGCAGCTGCATTTTTAAAAGCTTGCCAGATCTGTCCCTGAGGCAGAATGTGCAGGACCTGTGTTTTTTGAATGCTCATGTGTAGGATGGGGCCCTGCCATCTCCATGGTGGCAAGTCATTTGTTTCTCAGCTAGTATAGAATCAAAATTAGAAGGAAAATTAGGATAAAAATATTGAATCTGAGGAACTTTTTTTTTTTACTTTGGAATGAAATGACTGATTTCTGTGTATTTTAGGAACTTGAATCCAATACTAAGCTGTTTTTAATCAATCTGTGATTTTGCAGTCTGTATAGAGAAGTGAGACAAATACAGGGGAGGATGAGAAAATAAGAGAAAAGAGAAATTGCTTGAGACCAACAGAAGTCAATGGAGTGCCATCATATATACTCAAAACTCGTCAATACTCTACTTTCTGTTTCAGCACAACAAAAAGGATTTTGTGAAATTATTTTTCTGTCCTTCTGGATTGCACATTGTGCTTCTTAACTATGCTATTGGAGAACTCCAGGTTAAAGTTTTAATTTTTTTAAATTTGAGAATGCAAAACACATCCTTAAACCTTACAAATACCAAATGCTTTGGCAGTGGATACTAAGGAAATGGATAGATTAAAGACATCCCAAGTGCATCTAAATTAAGTGGAAACATGAGAATCTAGCTCAAGGAGTGCAGTGGCTAATTGTTATTTTTGATGCAGTATTTTATATTCTGGTAGTTTACAACCGAGTAATTCTTCCACGTATTATTCGTAAATGTCAGTGCAGGTTTTGTTATTGTCTTTTGAGTATTGCTTGGACAATGTGATACAATTTTCTCTAATACTGTTAGGCATATGTGAGTTCAGTTAAACTTGCTTTTCATGCTCAGGGAGCCATAAATTGTCATGGAGAACATTTCATAGAAGGACAAAAACATTTAAGGTGTTTGCAAAGCATTTGTAATGCAGTCTATGTAGGAAAAGATGAATTGCCTCTTAACAAATGAAAAAAAACCCTTTTTCCTTATCACCTAAATAATTTGTGCATGGTCCTTTGTCTACCTATATAAGATAAACAGATCCTTTGGGAGATATTTTTTTAGCAGTCTTACTATTTTTTGGTAAAGTAAGCAAAACACAGTTTCCTTAAAGGTGGGTTGTCCTTTTATATCTACTTTTAGGAGTTTTTTCTGTGCTTGCAGGTGCTTCTGTGAATGACATTCAATTTTTTACTGTCATGATCATTTCATTTCATGAAATGTTAAACTATATATGTTTTCTTGTGCTAATTAAAGCTCTGCTCCAAAAATTACAATCAGATTTTATTCATTTTTGTAACTATAGTACCCTAATATTTTGGGTTTGCCCTTGTCTCGTTAGAATTTGGTGCCAGCAAAAGTTATTTTTAGCTCAGTCTATGAAATCATGTTGAGACTTAATTGAAAATATTCACAGTAATAAGTACTGTTCTTGTTACTATGTGCTGCAGTAAGACCTGTCAAGAACAAATTTGTACTGTGAAGGAAATATTACTTCCTCTGATTAACTAAATTAATTAATATTTACCAGCATTACGGATTTTTTCATAAGGTGGATGTCTTTAATACTTTTTACAATTTTAAAGTAATGCATAGTCTTTTGTATAACCTGCAGTGTTAAGGCACTGCCAATTTAAATATTTATGTAGAAAAGGTAGCATACTAACACATTTAAAAAACAAAGCTAAGTTCTATAGAAACTTTCTATTTTAGATGTCCTTAAATTTGTAACTTACATGTTCTAGCAATGCAATATTCTACTTTTTTTTTCAATACAGCATAGAAATATGCTATGATACATGAACACCAGAAAAATACCATTGAATTTGAAGATCTAGTGAGAAGCACTGCCTGCTTCACCAAAGCATTCTTTTTCTTGAACAGGACAAAGAACTTCTCCCTGCTACCAGCTGTATTTCCTTGTTCTGTCCTCTTGTTTCACTAGCAGTGCTGAGCTCCCTGCTGTTCTTGGACCTACCTTCATTTGGTAGAATTTGGTTTGTTCCTTGGTTGATTTTGTAGGTAACTGAAAAATTTCTGGTCCTAATCTCTGTATGCCAAGAGTTGCATTAGTGTCTGAAAACTGAGCTCCCATCCAGAGGATGAAAATAAAATTGGTTTGTATGAATCTGCAGAACTTGAAGGAAGAAAAACATTTAGGCAGACTTTTTATTGTTTGTCTGCTATACAGACATTCTGATTTTATTTCTGAGCTTGAATATTGTTTAGTTATGTTGGAAATTAGCTATGTACAGTGATTACTAAAAAGCATATGAGTAGCTCCACTCAAGTTAGTTGTTCATTTGAGGAAATCTGACCCTCGCACAGGGGAGGAAGATGTGAATCCACTTTTCACACACGGGCAGCCCCATTTCTCTTCTGCTCTCTTTCTTTGATAAGACCACTAAGGGACAAGAATTTGATGAATCTTCTTCATCTCTGTCACTGCTTCCATTGCTATGCTTTGTGGTTTAACTTCACCACTCAATCAATAGCCAAAGTCATGTCTTCATCAGGAGAAGGACAGAAATGCAGGGAAACTTCGAAAATTAATTGCAGTCAAGTATCTTGCAGTTTTCTTGCAGTTAAATATGCAAGTCTGGACAGAACTGTTCCCTGTGCCTCTCCATCATGGCTGGAGACCATTTTGCCATGGGAGTTACCTTTAAAAGCAGCACTTGTCAGCAGTGTGCAGGCTGAGAGCCTCCTCGCGTTCTGTGACTGCACTGCCAAAGCCAGGTGCCAGCAGCTGGTAGCCCTCAGAGGTCAGGCTACCTGGAGGTACACAAATCAATCATTTCAGCAGCTTTCCTATGAAGTCTTAAGGGCTCATTGCTCAGTAGAAGTCATTAACTTGCATGCCTTTTGCTATTCCATTTAAGCGAATGCTTTCATGCAGCGTGTTGGCTGATTATAGGAATTGTTGAACAGAACCCTACTGGGAAAAGAATTCTTTGCAATTTTGAAATGAATTTTTTTCAGATGGTTAAAGCTGGATCCCGGATTTTACAACCATGCTTGTTTTTTCTCAGTGGGGAGATGAATCTAAGCATGTGCCAGTTTTGTCCAAGTTGCATATCCTAACCCCTTCAAGAATAAGAAAGAAAGTTTTTGTCCTTTAATTTGACCTTAGTGTAATCCTATACTCATCTGGCATCTGCAGGTATGCAGTATATGCAGAAAGGAACCTGAGGGTCTCCTTCTGGAAAGACCTCTAAAGCTCTCAATCTTATGATCATTTAAGGTTTTGTCTGTAAGGATAAATAAAATTTTCACAATCTCTGGTATTTTAAACATAGCCAGAGAAAATTATTTTTGTGCAGTCACCCATACATGATGGAGGATTTATTTGTGTGCATGCACTGTCCATAACTCCTTACAATTTTATAATGCCTTGGTTAATTTCATATACATATTAATAAGTAGACCACAAAAATAAATAACTTGGGAAGAATAAGGTAGATGTCAGAACAATATGCTTATAATGAGTACCTACATATAAATACTGTTGCAGCCTCTGTTTCCACATTTTTTATTCTGATTTATAGCTTTGTGTTCTGTAATTCTTTTCTTTTACACACACACGCTCTCTCTCTATATATATGTAAGTGTGGACAGCACAGAAATGGCCAAAATCACAGTCAGTGATCACACAGGAAAAACGCATTAAAATCCTTGAACTTATTTTCCATTTAAATTTTTTGCCATATCACCAAGAATTCTGTTTCCATATGAAAATACTTTGTGGGCAGTTAGTTAGCCATTTGCAGCTAATTTAAGCTCCTTCCCTTTAGCAGAGTTAACTGTGTTTTCCAGTTCCACCTTCAGCCCATCAATTCCTGCTTTTTCTCTATCTCTCATCCTGAGTTATGGCATGTCTGTCCAGTGTCTAAACAGCAAAGATGTGAACATATTTGGTTGCTTTTTTGCTTTCAGCACAGACAGTTTGGACCTCACCAAAAGTATCCTTGACATGATATCAGACATTAAAAAAAGTGACCTCCTAGGAATTTTCTAGATTTTAGAAAAAAAGTACTAATAATTAAAAATATTAAGAAGAAACTTTTATGTTCTGTGAAACCAGGCCTTTAAGACGTGGGACTTAAATCAGTATGAAGGGAAGTTGCTGATATCGTGGGGTAATGCTGGCATCAAAGGAAGGTAGTGAGGCAGATCTGCTCAGCAGAAGTGCACAGGTCCAGGCTGAAGGGCTCAGGGTCGGTGGCTGGTAGCAGGGAGCCTGTTGAAAAGACTTTCAGCAGAGATGAGCCACATTCTGAGAGCTGCAGTGATTGATGAGGATGAACCACAGCAGGAGGCAGCAATGCAGACTTTAATGTGAGAGAAAGTCAAGAGGTGAGGGAAGTGGAGTATGGAGAAATTCAGCAATTATAGCAGTGAAAGAGGGAGAAGAAGGCACACACAGGAGGGGACTAAATGACAGCATGGCTCTGGCTTCACATTAGAGTGTGGGAATCAGGAACAAGGCAGTTAGAGGAAGACTTGCAGCTGGGAAAAATTATAGCAAAAGACAAAAGCTTTTGTGAAGGAGAATTGTGTAGGACAGTTTGGAGTGACCAGGGCAGTCCTGAGAAAGCAGAGTACATGAGCAACTCAGAGAGCAATTCCTTTTCTTTCCTCTGTGTTATGCTTTCTTCTTCCCCATTCCTTGTAAGACTTAATTAGCTTTCTGCTGTTGTTTGGGCTCGGTAAAAATATTTACATATTGTTAATATATCCCCTGTTGGTTTTAATATTAATTATTAAATAATTAATATTAAAGTAAATATAATAAAAAAATGTTGTTGTTTCTAATAAGCAAAAATAGTAATTGAAAATCACTGCTTTGTTGGGGACAGGAAATGAGATTATAGTTTCACAAAGCCATCCTCACTCAACACATTAATAAATAAGACAGCTGTGTTAAATTCTCTTTTTATTTTGATTTAAAGGTTCATCTGGATTTTTATGTTACCTCAAGATGCCTCTGAGGTGCTTTTTTGAAATATCTCTTTCAATTTTATCATGAAAAATAGAAAATATTTGATTACTTGAAAAATATTAGATTCAACAGTCTCAAAGTATATCTGATTAAAGTGTTTGAGTGGTACACATTTCTGTCATGGATTCCTAACAAATACACCAATATGCGCATATATGTATTCTCTGTGTACACACTTTAAGTTTTTTATTTCTTCCTAACTTCAGTTTCTCTACAAATATTAGGAGCATTGGAAGCTACATCTCTTGTTGGAACAATAAGATCACATCTCTTGTTCAGTTCAAACCTCCTACGTCCATGGAGGTCCCTGAGCTCCCTCCTGCATGCCCTCCCTCCTGTGGGACACGAGCTGTGCAGATGGTGACTGGCACAGTCCAGCCTGGCTCGGGCTCCTTGGTTCCATTAAACCCCTAGGAAGTCAATACCTCTGTCTACCATGGATGTAAATGAAAATGTTACTTGGGTTGAAAAGTTAATTAGAGGAGGATGCCCACATAGGCAGACAGGTAACTGTGTGAGAAACTTTTACTGGGCTTGCCGAGGAATTACAGCCCTGGCTTTTGTGCTGGGCAGCTGCAGTGACCCTGCCTGGCTGCAGCACGGGGCACTGCTGG
This sequence comes from Euphonia xanthogaster, assembly GCA_034509185.1. NCBI lineage: Eukaryota > Metazoa > Chordata > Aves > Passeriformes > Fringillidae > Euphonia > Euphonia xanthogaster. Next base: position 132,407,684 of record JAYDZK010000113.1, read on the forward strand.
GTTCTTGGTGCATCAGGACAGGATAACCAACATTGGTGGCATACTTCAGTCTGAAACTGAGCTTTTCTCACAGTCACCGTCACTTTTCACTTCTGGGCTGAGCACAGAATTGCCAGCTGAATGTGTGAGTTGGCACAGGTGTTTGGTCATGGAGTTTGCAATATCTTTCTGAGGGACTGTGCCAACTGGTTTCTGAGCCAAATTTAAAGCCAAGTGTATGTAAGTGAAGCCAGTAAATTAATGTCTTCCTCACATAACAATTAATAGTATGTTGTAGAAAGGCTGAGTTATTTTTAAATATGCAATTTGTGCAACGTACAGTAACTAACAGCTTCATGCTGATAGAATTTTTGCTCCTTTCCTGAATGGGCTTCCTGAGAGTATACAAACTGGCTCTGGCATTGGCAGTGGGTAGCTGGATTAAGAGATTTCTCTGTTTCTAATTTCTGTCATTTTCTTGATGAAAAGTGATATATTCTATATATGTGATAGATATTATTCTAACTGACTTCCACTCCCATCTTCCAAACTGAGACCTGATGAGAAAGTCACCACATAACAGTGCCTTTGCTTATGCTTTCTCTGGAAGCCGAGCAAAAGCTTCATTTCTGACTCATCCATGCAAGTTTGTCCGCACCATGGTAGTTCTTCTATTCATTTTGCAATAAATTGGCACTAAAAGGGTATGGGATTTTTTTTCTTCTCATCTGTCAAGAGACAGCTTCAGGGATTATCTACTGATCAATCTCCGTATGCAGTTCATATGCAAAATTTAATACATTTCAGTCATGAGTGAAGAAGGCCATAGAAGTCCCCCAAGAAAGGAGTGAGGTTTACATGAAGGCATGGAAATGATTTCTTAATGGTGACTATTACTTCCTCCCACTCTTTACCAGATTGAAAACACACCAAAACTTTGTTTTGCAAAAGCCTAAGCCCTAAGCAGGAAGAAGATCAATTGAAAGAATGACTGAAATTAAATTAAATTGAATTAAATTACATTCAATTAAAGACTTCACCATTGATTATTCCTGGAGCTGTTTTTTCCTGTTACTTCCTTCAGGACTGAATTGTAGAGCCGTGCTTAGCTTCATAAGCACAGAGTACTTATTTTTATTAGGACGGAATATGACAGACACTGGAATGATGAGACTTGATATTGGGCAAAAAGAGATTAGTTTTAGTAGAGAAAATTACAAACAATTAATTTTTGAAGGCAAATACTATTTTACAGTAACACCCTTTCCCAGAGTAGTCAGATTCTACTGTTGTACTGTAGAGCTCTGTGCTATATATGCAGCTCTGTCTTGCAGCCCAGAACGTTTTGGTTTCTCCTATCTGTCAGCAAACACTCATGTACTTGGTAGTTAAAAATAATTTTCCCTACCTGCTGCTCTGACAGACTTTCTTCCTTTTTATGTCCATAAATTTAAACACAGTGTCCTGACTTTCAACATTCCTCATGATTCATCCTCTTGTCCTAACCGAGTTTTGCTCCTCATCAAGTTCTTTTCCTTTCACTCTCACAGCTAAGCTAGATGCACAGATAGAGTTTAGACTGAAGAAAAACTGGAAAATTTTGTGGGTAGACCATGGAAAGGACTGTATTATCGATACCTATTTATCCATCATTTTTTAGTCAATTCCTTTGCTCCATTATAAAATACAGCCTTGCATATTCATAAACTTGGTAAATGATCTCTCTTTTAGGGTAAAAATCTCTCTTTTACAGTTTTAGGCCCTCAGATTTGGGTTACATGATTGTTCAGTGGATAGAAAACAATGGGACATGTGAAAAAAATGTTTTGTCTCCATTAAAACAAAAGAGGGGAAAAGAAGAAGGTTTATTGTGGGAAGAGAAAATTGTTCTCTCACTCACTCTGTTTACATATTCATGTACACCACTATAGGTCATGGAAAAAATATTTAGATTATTATAGTTCAACAAGGCAGGTAAGACGAACACTCAGAAAAGAAATTTTGGAAAGATACTTGTTCAGAGAGGGAGAAATTTATATAAGGTTGTCAGGTAGGGTAGAGCTCAGTGGATTTAACTTTTATTAGAAGATTAGTCCTATGCATGTGTAGAGTGTACTGAGCACCTAAAATTATTCTGCCTAACCTGCAGCTCTGCTATTTTATTGGCTCCCCAGCTGTTCTGACAGAAATGTGGTTTTCTGCACACTTGGTGCTTTTCCCACTTCCTGAATGTATGTTGAACCTTCATTCATATAATCTGATGAGCATTAACATTATGCCAGTAGACTTATTTTTCATACGCTTTTTTCACAGTCTTTTGTCTTACAATGCCAGAAAACCACATTCCTTTTGAGTTGTATCCTAACTATTAACACACAATATTTTGATACTTTTCTGAACATTATTGTATTTTACTTCAGTATTTTACTTCATCTGGTCATATTAAATTAGAACTAACAAGTTTTTTGGCAGTTAATTACATAATATGATCTTAATAATGTAGATCAGGACTTCTCTGTTTCCTTCTATTTTGTCAAACAATACTGTATTTGCTCATAAAAGTGACAACTTGCAGAAACAGAAATATAATATAGACAGACTGATGGAAAATTATATCAGTGGAGAAGCAGGCATAAGCAGAATGGAGCAATTTCACAAGTGTTTATGCCCCAGTGAATACCATGTGTTTCTTTTAAAGCATTTTTAATACAATACCAAAACTGTTAGCATAAAAGGATAATTACAATGTTACTTTTATTTGTTCTGAAAATAAATTGCCAGTGCAGAGTACCATAAAAGGAACAGGAATGCAGCTTCATTCTACTCTCAAATTCCTCATTTAAACATTCAGAGCACGTACATTATCTTTTGATTTTGAAGAAGTATTTAATAAAATGTTAAATAATAAATGTGTATTCTTGAGAGTGCAGCTTTTTAAAGAAAAGGTCACTAAAAGTATCTCAGTTGTAAGGAAGAACAGATGTGCTCCTTGCTATTGAACTCCGAAGTTCTTTTAGAAATCTGTTAGCCTGATTTTCATATGACTGTTTATCCAGATTCATCATATTCAGTACTTATGATGTTAATATTATTTTACCTCAGCATCATTATTTCTTACACCAGTTAATCTGCATTCGACTGTTTCCTCCTGTATTCTCACTGGTTAAACTTCCTAAACAGGATTGTGGCAAAGAAACAGATCTTGAGGCTTTATGCACCTTTGGCACTTCTGTGGAAATCCAAGGAAAGCAGGGCAGGTGGCACAAAACATTTAGTGCATCTTGATGAGAGATTGAAAAATAATGATGTGGCCACCTGTAAATGCTGTCTTTTCAAACCTCATGGATTCCAAAGTCCTGCAGCAAGGGACCTGCATCTCCAATGACCCAAGAAGTCCTTTCCAGACGTGTTTTGCACTGACACTCCCTCCAGTGCCCAAGGTACTCGATCAGACTTTTTATTCCAAATGAACCTGATATAAACTGAGGCTAAAGGATCCTCTCTAATGAAATAGTTGATTTATAAACACAGTATTGTTGGAATCCTGGATGCTAGAATTTTAAACTTTCTGTTCTTAAAGGTGCTCTTCTGTTCTTTCAGACCCAGAAGAGAACACTGCATTTGACCTGAGACTGTGAAGAAAGCTTCCAAAATTGATTGATAGTGCTGGGATTACGGGTGTGTAGTTGGTTAGAAGTGTGTAATATCACAGAGTAGAAAACGTGGAGTTTGGGATTTTAGAATGTAGAAATAAATATGAAGCAAGATGGAGATTTTAGGGTCGAGGCAGGTTGTTCTTCTTCACTTTCTTCTTCCTTCTTCTTCATGGGTTTGGGTGACGTTTTGTAATTGGACAGAAAAGTCCTAAATGCTGGCTTCCAGGGATCAGTTATTGGGTTAAAAGGGAAAATAATCTAAGTGTCCTTTCTTGATTGGATAGTTTAGTCTTAAAAGACATTGTAGCAAGAGATAGTTAGCCATTTTGCGCCTTGCTAATGAAACGCTGCAGTCATGGTTGTGAGGCTCTCTCACAGATAAAAAATAATAAACACCTGAGTCTGAACATGAACTACTGTCTCAAGTGCCTTCTATTCAGACCCAGAGAAACCAATAAGTACCTCACAGACCAAACATTATTTAGTACTGTTATGATCTTCGACAAATTTCTTACATTTTCTTAAAGGTTCTTTTCATATAGTGTTGTTTCTAAAAAATAAATCCTAAGGAAGGAGGAAAGGTTCACAGACTCCCCTAAAACTTAGTGATTCCTGATCTCTAAGTAGAAATACAGCAGAAAGTAAAGAATCCTTTTCTAAAACTAACCTTCTCTTGACACCTTTTCTGTTTGCTAGATTAGGTACAGCTGACACTCTGTAGTGGAGTAATTGCAAAAGGAGGAGGTGGTTCTTGAGGTAGCCATGATAAGAAATGCCTAAGTCTTCCTGATTTAAAAGTGTTTAGGTAGCTTTTGTATGATAATTTGTATGTTTGAGTTTAATCTGTGAATCAAAGATATGATGCCATCTTATAAAACAGCCTTCATCTGTAGGTAAAACAGCTTTCTAGCAGTAACCTTGGATATGATGCCAATATGTAAGACCATAGTGAGAAAGCACAAGCAAACAAAGGAAAATATTAACTGAAAACCATAAAATCATGGGATGATTGAATAGTTTGGAATAGTTTTTTTACTTTAAAAATCATGTAATTCCAAGCCTTCTGCCACGGGCAGGATACCTGCAAAAGCACTGCAGAAATAAAAAAAAAAAAGATTGGAGTCAGAACTGCTAAACCTTAGTCACTTAGTCAGCAAATACTCCCTCTTTTACTGCCTCAAAGTGACTGGAGGTTGTGATTTAAAGTGTAGTAGTTGGATCTCTATCCCAAGAGTTTGCCACAGCTGGCAGCAGAGCTGGTCAGGGTACCAGCTGGAAGGACCTGCCTCCTTGCACCTCAGGGAGCATGGACTAGGGACTCAGGGCAGTGGAAAAGGCAATGACCACATTACTTGATGCTTTAGCTAGTGGAAAACAAAGTCAAATTTCCTATAATGTCAGTTATGTGTGCTATCTGGGCATTTGGTTAGGAGTCCAAAACATATTCAAAGCCTCTGTGGTCTCTGTAACAAAAATAGGCACAATTCTCTGCTAGTTTCACCCAATCCAAAAGGATAAATTCTGAACCCTTCAGTGACTCTTGAAATCTCACAAGGTGACCCTCCCAGCACAATCTTCTGAACCTGCCTTCAGCAGTGTCCTCAGCCTATTTTCCTCAGCAGTTGTTGCAAATTTCCTCATGCTCCCAATCTTCACATAATTGCTGAAGTTTCCTTTCACAGTTAACTTTTTCTGTTTTAAATTGTTTCTCTTCCATAAGAAATCCCACCCTTGGACATATTGAATTCTAATACTGCACCAATTATCTGTCTTCCAAGTGGTCTTTGCATGTACTTGCCTATACCAAAAATCCTTTTCCTAGGGTGCAGAGCTAGTAAATGGCTATTCTGACCTTATGTCCCTGCAGACTTTCACTACAATCACCATCCCTCTGGAGGCATTAGGGTTTTTGTCTACAGGTTCCTTTATGTTATTTGGGCCACAGATTTCCTGGGTAGCTGACTACAGTCATTCTTTTTATTCATTTTTATCTGTCTATCCTGAACTACGTGAATGGGATTTTTTTTCCCCTTCCAACTGAAATTTGACAGTGAGGATCAGTGATTTCTCCTAGTCTCATGTAGAAATTAATTTTACAATCAATTTCAAATCACAGACTGAAGTATTTTCCTGTGTTTTGGAGTGTTTTCCACTTTCCATATAGATTTTTGTCATTTCTTGGGGTACACCCTAGGAAGCAATTACTTTTGTTTTATCATTCATGTGTATATGATCATCACCTAACATTTCTCTCTCCAGACATGATTGCTGGCTTCCTCTGACAGATCTCTTTAGCTGTTTGGCAACAACTTAGCCACTAATTTTCCTTAATCCCATCACAAAATTCTACTTACACTCAAAGACTTTCCTACTTAGGAAGGCAAAAAAAGTTTCCCATTTTTCTCTATAGCTTCATCTTGTGAAATGGTCTGAGTTTATAATTTTCTCTCTGTCAATTATACATGGACTTGAACCCTTCAGTGACTCTTGAAATGGGATTTCAGTCATGCTGGATGCAACACAAAGTAAGCATAGTACCTGAGTCAAATGCTGTATGCTGAAAGAAGCACATGTCCCTGAGTTCAAGTGCTCAGAGTTTGCTCATCGTCTGAACAGAGATTTTTATGTGTCAAGGCTTTCCAAAATAGAAAAGAAATATTTTCATCATTCTTTACATCTTAGAAGTTGTTTAAAAATGAGAGAGTTCACTTCTTATTTAGTCATCTCGAATTGAAGATATGGTTTAATGTTTTTCCCCTCTGTTTTGTCTCCAGACTCAAATTCCCATGTGCTTTCTTTCCCCCAAAATATGAAGCTACAATTGTTGGGAAAATAATATCCCAAAAAACCACAGAAAATATAATTATTCTGATGTATGCACCTCTAATGGCCCCACAGCCTCAGAAAGTACACAGAGCTAAAGAAAGTAGAAAGAGATTGCAGCAGGGATGATGAAGAATGTGAAACAGGATTTTTTCAGTACACAAAAAAAATGACTGAAGGAGAAGTTTGAGGCCTGTAAAGTCAGGGATACTGTGAAGAAGGTGACTACAGAATGATTTATTCATTGCTCCCACGATGCAAGAACTAGAGCATTGCAGACAGTTTCCAGGCAAACAAAAAAGAGTAAGTAATTCACAGTACAAATTTAGATTAAGGGACCCATTCTATAGGATACTGCAGGGACCTGATGTGTATACTCGCTCAAAAAGTGATTAGAAAAAGTGAGTTTGGTTTGATTTAGCAATGGCAATTAAACACAAAGAGGTCTAACTCAGCCTCTAAACCAGCAGTCAGCAAAATAAAGGTGTTCTTTCCCCTACTTTTCTTTTCTTACACATATTTCTTAGGCATTAGTTTTAGCCATGCTGACAGGGGATACTGAATAATTGGATCTTTGGTTTTTTCCTGATATGGCCATTTTGATTTTCTTATGTTTGTTCATATTTGCCTCTGGTCTGGGACTTGAAAAAAGGAGTCTGACTGCTAGATTGTGTGGATGTTGGAAACCAGAAGTTTGTGTGACTTATCTAGCATGGTAGATTCAGTTCTTTCAAGTAACATCTCTTCCCTCACTCTGAAGTCTTCATCTATTATAAATTTTGGTTGGCTTTTGGCAAAAGTCTAAGTAGCTCATATCAAAGCTGGTTTTCATCATCCCAGTTAAAGAGCTTAACATTTCATTAAGCTTTTTATCTTTACTACTGCTCAATAATATACTACTTCTACAAACAATATGCTAACTACGATCTTAGCTTAATTATAAATTATTTTAAATCAAATAGGTGCATAACTCAACTGATTTCTGTGCTTACTTGACACACTTTTATGAAACCTCAAATTTAGTGATAGTCTAGAGAGGTTCATGCAGTAGCTACATATGTGCATGGGTACAAGCTAAGACAGGAGGTGTCTTTAGCAGACATTGGCACCAATAGCTTAGCTGTGCAGTCTGTACCTTTTGGCTATATATGACATTTCATAGAGTTAAATAAGGCTTAAATTAAAATTTAAAACATTCTCTAAATATTTACAGGGGAAAAAATGTTCTCATATGCTCATTTGTCACATTTGTTCTTGGAGTACATTCTTCTCTCTTTCCATGCATACAGAACTGAACTCATCTGTGTATTATATGACCCTGAATCTAAAGATATTCCCCAAACTAAATACAAAGATATTAAGATTATTATACATGGAGAGACTGAATAAGGATAGCTCTAGAGAAAACTTGGTTTATTGACTGAACTTTATTCAAACATTAACTAAAGACTTGCATTACAAAATTAAGAAAAGAGTCAACTATTTTTGATGCACTGCATAATAGGCAGATGTAAAAAAAGTATTCAAATTTGCTCGACTTAGCGGGTTGCTTTTATTCTAATTGAATTTTGAAGAGCTCTCTAAACAAGAATGCTGCTGCAGAATCCTGACATTTGTTAAATCCACAAAGGATTATTTTAGAAAGTAACAATAACCAGTATTCTTACAGAAAAAAAAAGGAATTTTAATTAACAAAATGTGTCTCTTTTTTTTTTTTTTTTTTTTTTTTTTCTGAAACAAAAGAAGCAGGGTAGAA
>JAYDZK010000113.1:132415997-132427268 GCA_034509185.1 Euphonia xanthogaster
ATTAACAAAATGTGTATCTTTTTTGTTTTGTTTTTTTTTTTTTTTTTCTGAAACAAAAGAAGCAGGGTAGAAGGGAAGAAATAAGCAAAGAATTATTGGCTTGATTTTTAGGGTTCTGAAAACCCAGAGTTCCTGAAGAATCACCCCAAAAGAAGTGGGAGGAATATTTCTCAGCTCCTCTGTGAAATAGCTCATGTACTATTTAGCTGAAATTTATGGAAGAAGATGTAACAAACATACATTTTTTAAAGAAAATTTTAGTTATGTTGATTATTTGGGTGTTATTTTTAGCATATCATTTATATATAAGAATACTTCAAATTAAATATACATTGTTTGTGAAATATGCCATACAGCTGGGCTGTTGCCCCGATTGCTTTTATCAGTCCAGCATCAACTCCTACAATTTTTCCTGTACAATTTTTCTCCTGTACAAAATATGATACAGACACGAGTGGGTGGGAATAAACACAATATAGCATTTCTTTATGTATGAATATAAATGTGCATGTGCATGTAGACAGACACATGAGTGTGTACTGCCGAGGAGGGGGCTGCAGGTGACCTGCCTGTTTCATCTATCTCTAAACTGGCCTCTGGGCTTCTGGGTAGGGGAGTCAGAAGTTGTGTTTTGTACCACCCTGCACTCTTGAGTTCAAATCTTGATGCGCCTTTACTAGTCCAAAAAGGTTTGAGAAGCCTTTTTACGCAGCTGACAGTCACCAGCTGAGTCAGATTTTAGGGGTTCTGTCATCTTCTAGGTTTGGTTCTCATATTTTTGTGGCTGTGTGGAGTTCCTGTTGGAGTCCATAGGCTTTCTATTTTCAGTTGGCATTGGCTGTTAATTCCTCTGGGACTGAAAATTCATTCATTTTCTATAGTTGGTCCACTGGCATTGCAGTCATGTTGTTTCAAATTTTTGTCCATTGTGTACAGAGGCAGCCTAGGCAGCTGGCTTAAACTAGACTCCTAGTTTTGGTATGCAGAAGTGAAATGAGATGGCTCTTGGTGCATACAATGGCCACACAGCACAGCAGGGTTGCAAATACCTGAGCTAACTCCAAGCAAACAAGTGACATATTCTGCAAAACTATTTAGCCTTGCCAGACCCAGGACTGATGTAGTTTCCAGTACCTGAGTTGGGGCTAAAGCACTGGGTTCATTGTGCTGTGTAAGTAAACATATTATGTCACTCAGTATGAACCACTGGGAGTTGGGGTTTTTCCCTTTCTCTTTAGTTAAGAGACTCTTTTCTTCTCTAAACCAGAGAGACACCTTTGTCCTTAGGTGAGTCACTTATCACTAACAATTGGGACTGCTATGGCCCTTGAAAAATAATAGAATTCTTTGAATGATATTGGTGCTGTTTTTTATTTTAAAAAGCTAATACAAGGAGATAAAGAAAGAGGCACATATTTCAGTGTCCCTTCCACTGAGGAAATCAGAATCCTCACTTCAATACACCAGTCTGAAATAACACAAGTGAAAAGGAAGTTGATACAAACTCTCTCTAAATATAGAAACATATGAAAAGATTTGTAGGATGTTATTTGCTAGTACACTTGAAATATTCTGTGCTGATGGAGATTATCCAGATGGCAGGAAGTTTTTGCTGCTGATTTACTAGGGGTAGTGTAAATTTGGTGCCATTTCTTTCTATGCCTGAGGTTTTTATCTGCTGTAGCATTAAGATTGCAAACTCTTTTAGGAAAAAAACTCAAATTATGAGTTCATATAGTGTTTTCTATATTCATGTCCAACCTTTCTTGCTCTTCTAGCATTATCATTAACTAAATATGGAGCAAAAAGTAGCCAAATTCTGAAATACAAATAGCAAGTATTGTATAATTCTGGCAAAACTGATCAAAATTGTGAACATTATTCACAGGCCTATGCTTATAAGTGGTTTTGCAGACGAACAAAATCAACTTGAGGTTGACATCAATTATATGCCCCTCACCATTTTATTTTCAGTTATTTACTCTTTAGGTGACAGCCTAAATTGTACATGGAAGATAATGAGACTCATATCTGAGGGATCTTCGGAAAGTATGATATATTTAGATCCTCTTGGATGGGACTCCTTACTAGCTGGAGAAGTAAAATTTAGTTCTTAAAGGTCAGCATAAGTAAAGAAGCTTAAGTTATTCAGTATTTTGTAGGACACACAAAATGCATTGCTAAATTTGTATTGGCACATCTGGTCTGTAATCAAAATTAGCTAGTGCACTAGTAACAATAGTAACAGTAGTAGTAGAATCTTAGTCAATCAAATTTTACTGCTTTCTATCTGTTACTCTGTCCTGAAATGCTAGATTGTGAAATGATGTCCAGTGTGGCCTTACATGTATGAAATGTGAATGAAAGCTTTCCAAGAGTTCCAGGTTATGCACACACATTAAACCTCCATATATGGTGTTTTAAATCCCACTTGAACTCATTAATATGGTGATAGTATGGCTAACTGGCTTTCAAACAGCTAACTGAGGAAATGTTATTTGCAGCACAGTGACTCTGAGGTCAAATAAGTTGTTGTAAAACTTCATACTTTACATCTGCAATTCAAGTCCTGCCTGGCAGTTTTAAATCTGTAGCAGGGTCATACCTGAGAGAAGGTTCTACTGTATTACAGTGTTAAATCACACAGAGTGGAACCCTGGCACTGAGTCCAGTGGGCAGAGTGACACAAATCCATGTTGTGATACACTGAAACAGACTTTGGATGTGATTTCTGGCCCATTTGAACTCCTGAATCAGAGCATCTTTGAAGGTGCTGTAGAGCTCCAAACTTTAAGCTAATACTGTGCTAGAGACTCTTCTGAAAATTTAGCAATAAAATGATCCAGAAGCCTTCCAGTACCAAAAGAGGGCCTACAAAAAAGCTGGAGAATGACTTTTCACAAGGGCATGTAGTGATAGGAAAAGAGGTAATGGGTTAAAATTGGAAGAGGGAAGGTTTAGATTAGATATTAGGAAGAAATTCTTTACTCAGAGTGTGGTGAGGCACTGGAACAGGCTGCCCAGAGAAGCTGAGAGGGTGCCCCACCTCTGGAAGTGTTTAAGGCCAGGCTGGATGGGGCTTGGAGCAATGTGGTCTAGTGAAAGGCGTCCTTGCCCACAGCAGGCAGGCTGGAACTAGATAATTTTTACAGTCCCTTCCAGCTCAATGCATTCTATGCATCAGAATGTGTCCTGATATTGTATTTGCTCATGTAGACATAGCTGTGGATAACCAGATATAAACAAATGAAAGAGAAAAATAAAATTGTTTTTCATTATTGGCATTTTGGGATTCATGGATTGTGTGAGCATGTCTGAAGAGACACTGCTATGACTAAAACGCCATGGAAATGAGAGACATTTAATGACAACAGCACACATTCCTCTGCGAGAATTACAAACAACATGAAAACTGACAAAATAAAACTGAAATCTGTGATTTTGTCAGACAAACATGACATCAGCAGATAAAAATATGTTTAAACTTTGCTTGGAAAATATTTTTATTGTTTTTTTCTAGATAGATTCTGGTGCCCACCAACTGACTCAGATTCTAGTCAATGAGTTTAGTGCTGACCATTAAAATTAAGGTGTTTCATTAGTGAATATGGTCCCTTTGTAAAACCCTAGTTAAGGTTTAAAGCATTTGCACCCATAAGAACATTTGCAGCCATAAGAAGGGACATTTATGACAACATTTAAATGTCAGTAGCTTCCACTGACATTCTGGATCTCTGAGGCATTCAGACATTCAACTCTACCAGCCAGCAGTAACCATGTGGATGGTAACCATAAGGTTATAGATGTAACCATATGATGGGTTCAGCCAGACTGGAAGCCAGGCTGGCTGATGGATGGAGCTGGTTACCTGTGCACTACACAGTGCAGGCAGTCTGAAAGAGCATGATTTACCAAAGAGATGTGGCAAGTCTCTGCAGTGCTTTGCAGAGCATAAGGAGCCTCAGAAAACCCCGTTTGGTTGTTCTGCACTGAAATCATGCTCAGGACTCTGGCACACAGTGTTTTCAATGAATGTAATCTGTGGTCTCAAGATAACCTAATAGGCACAGAACTTTGCAAAATCACGCCACCTTAATATATATTAACCTTCTACAGGGCATTTCAAAATTCCCTGACTGACTTGCAAGACAAATGTGTTTTCAACGGTGACATTTGGACTCACAAAGGCTTTTGACACTTGATGATAACATATTACTTTTAAAAGACAAACATTGAACCAGACCTGCTCTGTCCTTGGCAAACTATGTTCTCCCTAGTCACTGCAGTTCTTGAGTGCAGAGAACAATGTGTGACAAGTACACAACTTGCTTTTCACCCTGTTCTTTACACGTTCATAATTTTACATGTTTTTTTGCAAAACATGTTTCATTTAAGCAGGATGCTCTTTGTATTTTTTTTCTGGCAGAATACAAGCATAAAGATCATAGAGTGCTTTTCTGCAGTACATCCTCTTCAGTAACATCAGCAGATTGCAGCCCCAACAGAGGTTCAAGACACCATGCTCCACAGGCCACTCAAGTGCCAATAGTTCTGTACTGGTTTTGCCCCTACTGAAGATGGAATTATATGGGAAACAAATCATGTTTCATGAAATTAGAGTGTCTGAAACTAATTACACTCTCCTCCTCTAAGGCATTCTGAAAACTTTCAGTGGAGTACACAGGCAGCTGCAATAATATAATTTGAGCATATAAATGAATAACTACAGCTTGTTTTTAAGCTGATGGGTGTGATGAATTATGAAGGTCATTCTCAGAGACAAAAAGGTGGACTGGGATCAAAACAGAGGAAGCAGATAGAATGTATGCATTTATAACCAAAAAAAAAAACCCACCCCAAACCAAATCTAACAAAACCCCACCACTTGCCTTTAGTTTTTCAGACTGCTTGATATTTTTCCTATGTGTTTCTTTCTCAACACTTCTTCCCTCAAAAAAGCATGTACCTTTTTATTTCTGTGCTCTTGGTTTCTCTCCCTGATGAAGTGTTATGAAGTAATACTTTTTGCCAAGCTCTAAGACACCTTGTGATTTGCAGATCACCTTGTGATCATAAAGATGTGAAATTATTTTAATCAAAACAGAAATAGTCAGCAGTGTAGAACTTCTCTCTCCAACCTCTTAGCTACTTGTGAGCTATCTACATTGCACTGCTTCATGCTAGCCCATTAAAAACTCCTTTTGTTATCCAGAAAAATTATTGCTTTATTTTGGTTTTGTGGTTTTCTCATAAATATTGGAGGGGAAAGTAAATATATTTTGTTTAAATAAGAACAGACAGCTTTCACATGTGGTTAATACTAGCATTAAAGCAAAAGAATTACTTTTATAGATTTCCTTTATGTTCATTAAAGAAAGCTTAATGCAGAAGAGAATGCCAACTGCAGGACAAGCAATCCAACTATATTGTTTAAGAAACTAAAGTTGGTATCTTTATGCATCTGAAAGCAACCTATGTTTCCAAGAAGAAAACCAAAAGACTTTTCCATTTCTACCTTTTAAAACAATTTTTATGTTAAAATTTCCCAATTTTATTTTTAGAAACTGAAATTTGTAGGGTGTTTGAAAGAGATGAAGTGAAAGTAATTTCTTTCAGCTCTTCAAATCTGTATCCTTTGAAAATGTGCAAGACTTTGAAATTATCTCCACACAAGCTAAATTACTTGAAGGTAGAGTCCCATTGGCAGAGACTGTTAAGGTGATGGCATCAGTGGAACCACTATTCCCGTGCAGGAATGCTGGAATTGTGTACCAGTAAAGGACTCCTAAGGTGGGCATGCAAAACAAGCAGTTCTAGGAGAATCCTGTTTTGCTGATATAACTGCACTTGCACTAACAGCTAGGGAATTCTCCCAGAACAGCTGTGTCAGTCAGCAAAGCTATTTTGGTATAAACCTGTACTGTGTACCCAGCTTGATGTTTGGGGTGGAGTTGACCTTACAGTAGAAAATGCCAAAAGAAGTGGGAGAATGGAAAAATTTACTGTTACCATGTAAGCAGACAGAAAAGTGTACCTGCATTCTCTGGGACTGCATAGTAGGGGATGCTCAGAAAACCCAAAATGGATGATTTAAATAAAGTAGAATTTAGAAAACTTATATCTAACTGCTAGATGTAGAAATAGTGTAGGGATTATTGTTATATAATGAAAATCTAAGAAGAGTCGGAGATCACTGAAGGTCAGTGCCGCATGGGAGCTATTGCCCTGGGATGGAGCTCATGACAAAGGTCATGATGAGTCAGGGACCAGCTATTTAGCATGGTCTGTTGTGACAGGACAAGGGGTAATGGTTTTAAGCCAAATGAGGGCAGGTTTAGATAAGCTATAAGGAAAAGATTTTTTATAACAAGTGTGGAAAAACTCTGGAACAAGTAGATGTCTCAACCCTGGAAACATTCAAGGTCAGGCTGGATGGGGCTCTGAGCAACCTGGTATAGTGGACGGTGTCCCTGCTCATCACAAGAGCATTGGACTAGATGACCTTTAACTGTCCCTTTCAACATAAACCATACTATGATTCTTTGATCATGATCAAAAAAATACTAAATCAAGAACTGTGAATTTTTATAAGATAGGATTCAGTAAAAGCAGCCACTACCTTGTGAAGGACCTTGTACATTTCTGGAATCTGCCCTTTGAAAGTGCTGGGCTGGAGTTGGCACTTGGCTGTCTCTGTAGGGAATGAGGACAGCCAGCACAGTCCTAACATTCAGCAAATTATAGGCAATAGTAACTTGTTACTACATGTTGCAGGTTTTTATACATAAACCCTGTTTTTACACTAACTGGGCCATGTTTTAAATGATCTTTTCAGTGTATTGTTTTAGCTTTACAAAAAGGAATAAAGGTTTAATTCAGTAATAATAGCAGTTGTATATTCCAGTGATACTTAGTCTGGACAAATTACTGGAAATTGCTTGAATAATTGGAGACTCAGTTGGAGAATAACATTTCCTCCAACCAATACTGGTATTTATTTTTCCTTTTGTGTTTTCCTAGAATTAGATAAATGCTGGGTTTTCAAACTGGGTTTTTTTTTGGAGTGGGAGACAATTCAGTTAACTCTTTTTGAGGCCCTTGTCAAGTATTTCTTCTCTGTTCACATGTTGGCTGTCTCTGATTACTGAAGACTGAGGGCATAAGAGGAGGCAAAAACTCAGTGAAATGAAACACAGTGTGGGAGGTGTGGGGGTCACTCCCTCCTGTTTTAAGAGGAAGCAATTTGCCCTTCTTGTAGTGACCCGCTGCACAAAGATTTCTTGTAAGTGGGAATTCATTAAGAGTTTGAATTGCAATTTTAATATCTTATGCCTAAGAGTTGATAGGTGTGGTGCAAATGAAAGACAATTAACCAGCATATAAAGCTCAGCAGCTGAATTGGTTTTTTTGAAGACAATCATGAACAGAATAAATCCCTTCTGTAGCCAACAAAAGAAGTCTGTGGGCAATGCCTGACAGAAGAGGTGACAAAGAAAAGTCAATAACTCCTTTCCTGTCCCATTCCCAGGATACCTTCCTTAATGGCAGATTAAGTTTCTCAACTTTAGATCACCCTTCCATAGTGACTGCCCCAGAGAATCCTCTCCAAAATGTGCACAAGGGCTCAAGAACTCTTTTATGGCAATGTGTGCTTTTATCTTGTGTTCAGAAGCTGAAGCAGGCTTTAGGTATTAATCCATAATATAGGCAATAATAAAAAAAATCGCCATAAAAATTATTGAGTTCTTCACTCCAGGGAATTGTGACCTCTGGGTTCAGTACATAGAAGTAGAAATGGGAAGTGAAGAAATTTCATTTTTCCTTTTGATTTTTCTTTCCTTGATAAAAGGTATAGTTTCATGAAGGAAACATCAAATCATTATTTTTCTGAAGCATCCCCATTTTAAGTCTAATAATTAGTGTTTACTTGAAGCAAGCTTGCTGAAATACACCCAGTTACAGCTGAAACATGGAAAAACATGGGGAATACATTAATTTCCATGCTACTTTTTAAATTACCTCACATGGCATAGCTACATAAAAAGAGAAAGGTGCATTTATTAAATTCAGAATTCTCTTATTGGCTGGCTATATTTAGAGTAGCTAGACACCAAATATCCGGTGCCACAAATTCATCTTTTAGTAATTTTCAGGGAACACAACTAGTAAGCAATTGCTTCCACAGTTCTTTAGATGAGCCACCGAAATATTTTATAATAAATCCAACCCTACAAATAGCATTTCTTTAGGACAGTACATACATTTATAGAAGGTGTTCGACCTTGTTCTGTTTGACCTGGATTCCTACAACATTTTCAGCAAACTATGAAAATGTTAAAAAATGTCATACCTGGAAGTCTCTTGCATGGTCTTAATATTTAGCATTGAGATGGGAATTCGGGTGCTGTTCCTTTAACAGGAATTTTATTCACTTCTACCTGGTGAAGCAAATCAATGAGTGTCAGTTAAAATTTAAACAATCAGCAAAACAACTGGGGGATGTTGTCAACGTCAGGGTAGTAAGCTTGTTTTTTGCAGTTCAGGATGTGTCTAGATTGCCATCAATTAGATTATTTGTATAATGCAATCATTAGAAACTGAAGACAGCCTCCCCAAATACCATGAGAATTTATGGATTTCTCACCTCAGTTCTTTGTGTCTGTTTTCATTCTCCCATTTAAACATTTATCTTAAAGGATGAAAATTAGGACAGAAGCATATTGAGGAAGCTTGGATGGGATGGTGATCCAGTGTTTTGTCACAGATGTTTTTGCATTGGTGCCTAATATCCCAATGTCTATTTGGGGTAATTTGCAATTGACTACAGATAGATGAGGTTTTAAAGTGCTTTTCTTGGTATAGGCTGATTTTATCAATGACAGTAACAGATTTTTTTATATACTATGCAATATTAGCAAAAATGTAAATTTGTTGTTAATGGCTTAGAAGCCTCCTGGCTTCTAAGCAGGTATTGTTTCTTCTACAAGACATACTAAGGGGATACTTACACGAGAATATTTATAAATGTGAAGTGAAAGTAGATGAAACAGATGTTCCAAATCAGTTGCTCTTTTTTGAATATTTATTCTAGTTTATTTTTTTGTAAGTATCTCCAAGTCACCCTACTGTTTTGCCTTTCTCTTCATTCTCAATGTCTTTTCAGTTTTAATTCAAGTGTTTTTGTGAAAGTAACTGGTAGTTCATCTGAAATGTAATGAATATTAACTCATTTTTATTATCCAAATTCTCAAAAGCAGTAATGAATTATTATTTAACGGACATTTACTCTTCTGCCAAATCTTACATTCATAAAAATGCTGAAGGAAGTTATTTTGTCTGCTTTAGTGCTTGTAGATAGAAAATTCTATAGCCACCAAGTCTTTAAAAAATATCTTTAGCAATTATTTCAACACATTTTATTGGGTTTTGCCAATTACATAATTTTGCGTATTAGATATTTGTTATTATTACTACCATTACACTTTCTTTTAGAGTTGTTTTCTCTACAGTATTTCAGTAACATCCTTTTAGAGTAAAGTGTAAACAGAAAAAGCTCACTCTGCTACTTGAAAATACTTTAAAGGATGCAATGCAAAGGGTGATTTTAGGGGAAGAGGTACTACAGGCTGAGCAGCTGTCCACCACAGACCTTGGCAGGTTTCTGTCCTCGTGGAGTGCCTGTGGGCCTGCCTGTGGCTTACAAGAGAGGTGTCTGTCTGTCTTGGCAGCTCACCTTCTTGTTAATCTGTAAAACGTCACAGGGAGGGGACAAAATTGGGCACGTGGCCAGAGAAACATGATGAGCAACTAAATACACATTTTGGAACATGACCTGAATGGGACATCTAAAAGATGTCAGAGCCTAGAGAAGCTGCCCTTGCAACTTTTATAGCCAGTAAAGAGGAAAAAAGAGATTTATGTTCTTCTAAAATAAGTTCCTATGATGTTACTTGAAACATGCTTTATTATATTATAGTCATCTAGAAATCAAGTTATTGGGCAAATTGTAAAAACAGCTGTAAAAACTCACTGCTTTGCTGTAGATTGAGTGATGATGGTTCCATCCCTGAATGCTAAAGTTCCAACTAGTTTTCATTCCTCAGCAAAGTATGCCAGTGATAGTGTTGGCTGGTTTTAAGGTCTTATTGTTATCCTTTCCAATCATCAGCTCAAGAAAATACACATGAGGGGTGTGAAGTGTATTTCACTCTACACACTTTCTTCATGAAGAGTTTCCGTTTACTTCAAACCATCATTCTGTCTGCAAAGTTTGTCAGATCAAGCCCTAAACATTATTTAGAGAGAATTCTTTTTTTATTTGATAGAAAACTGAATGCACCCCAAGCCCCACATTTACTGTCATTACTGTTCAAAGTGAGGAAACAACAACCATGTGCCAGGTTTGAGAGCACTTCTGCACTGTCATGAGCTATAGTGGAATAAGTTACTGATGCTTCAAAAGGTTGCTACAGTAGCTAGTACCTCTTTTAAATCATGCCCAGTGCTTTAATTTCTTAGCATTTTAGGGAAAAGTTTGCCAATTGCTATATACTCAATTAACATTCAAAGAAAAAAGGTAACATTAAATAGTGTTGAGGAAGATATGCAAGTAAGACTGGATAAAAGCCCCAAAATTATGTGATGTAGCTACAAGCAAATCCTCTGAGGACTGAATTTAGAAAAGGTACACTCATGTTTGCTAAGGAGGCAGATGTGCTTTAGAGAAATACAGCTCGGCTTAAAGTGGAGAAGAGATGAAGGATTTGCCTGTGGCTTGCAGTGCCACTTCCTCAAGAGATGCTGGGCCACTGACAGAAGCAATGGGCACAAGCTCACACACAGAAGGCTCACGCTAAACATCTGCAAACATTTTTTTTCACTGTGAGGATGAGTGAGCATTGATGAGTGAGGTTTCCCGGAGCGGCTGTGAGTCTCCGTCCTTGGAGATACTCAAAGCCGTCGGGCCCCCAGTCAGGGCAGCTGGCTCTAGTGACCCTGCCTCATGACCCAGGGAGCCCTTCCCAGCTCAGCCTTTCTCCGGTCCAGTGGTTCGTTCCCTCTTTGACAGACCCCACCCGAGAAGACTCTCGCCCGTAGTCTGCAGGTGTGTCCTGCCGGCCGGGAGTGGGGTCAGCGCTGAACAGCCCCGCTCCCTGCCGGGGCCGCTGCTGCGTTCTCCGGTCCGCGCCGAGCCACGGGGCCGCCCCTTCTACGGCCTCCCCCCGCCTCCAGCATCGCTGCGAGCCCCCGGCCGGCCCCGGCGCGCCCCTC
>JAYDZK010000113.1:132430643-132458201 GCA_034509185.1 Euphonia xanthogaster
TGTGAATCTCCCCTGTCTCAGTTTAAGGCCATTTTCTCTCATCCTCTCACTGCAGGCATGGCAGAAGAGACTGAACCTCGCCTCACTACAGCCTCCTGTCAGGTGCATGTAGAGAGTGATGAGATCCCCCCTGAGTCTCCTCCAGGCTAAACAAGCCCAGCTGCCTCAGCTATTTCTCATAAGATGTGGTTTTTAGAGCATTGTTGCCTTTCTCTGGACACCCTCCAGCCCCTCAGTGTCCTTGGAGGACCCAAAACTGAACACAGTACTCAAAGTGTGGCCTCACCATTGCAGAGGAATTTGTCATGACTAGGCCTGAACTTGCCATGGTTGGCCAGGTTTGCAGTACAGGGAGCTGCTATTTAAAATAGCATTTCTTACCTGCTGATCAGTTGAGATGAATCCTTCAAGTTTATGCACTTTCATGATTTAGGAGTTTATTACTCTTAGCCACGTCTAGTAGAAGGTGTTAGAAAGAAATTCTTTGCATCATCCATTTCCTTCTGGCATGTCTGCATGTATACACACAGGGCTAACATGGTGCCAGAGAAAATTATTTATGTTTTCAAAGCATTGAGGATTTTAGAGATGTCTTTTGCATTTTATTTTGTTAGACTCATTGATGATAAAATGTATGGCCTGCATACTGAAGTGAGAATTGGTGTCAAATACCGCTTAGAACAGACTTAAATTATGTGGAAATTGTTGGAGAGGTATGGGGACAGAGTACAAATCAGTATCTCTATGAAGACTCTTGAAGCATTCATATTTTTTATGAAATATTGGCTTTGTTGAAGTTAAAGAAATTTTATGATTGTCAAAAGATAAGAGAATTTCCACTATAAATGTGTGTGATATCCTTTTAGATGTCTGTGCAGTCATAGTGCAAAGTCTCATACACGTGATATATTTACAAGTAGCACATGAGTGTACTAAACTTTCCCATGAACAACTGACTGAATGAATTCTTATGTAAAGAAGCTTACTGGAGAAGAAGTAGAGTTACCCAACATGCAGAGAAAAGGAGAGAGGCTCAGGTCACATGATGTAATCACTAGAAAGCCTACGTCTGTTTTTATGAGTGCAACCGGTAACTTGGTGCTTCCTCAAATTACACTGTGTATTGTTTATTGTAATGAATTTTCACTATGATTTCCTTTTTATACTTCTGATTTGCATTTACACTGAGGTGATGGTATGAGCAGTTAAATAGCACATTGCCAGGAGTGCAGCTGTGGAACTGCTGGTCATGGCAAGGTCTGTATGCAGAACTATGCCCACCAAAAGGGAGTATATTTCAGTTTAATGTCTTCCTGTGCTGAAGTTTTTGGCCGGTAGTGAAGCTATGAGATTGAAGGGGAAAGCCAAATGCTTTGCAGGTGCTGAAGACAATTCAAGAGATAATTTACGATAATTTAAGACATAAATTAATTCAGAAAGAACTGTAAAGAATCTTGGTCTCCCAGTATGTTAGAAAAACAAAAGGCAATTAAAAAAAAAAGCCACAGAATGTTCTTCAGTCCAAAACAATCATGCCAAAAATAGCAAAAATTAGTTGCCTTAGCTCAGGAGAAGTTACGTTACAGTTTTGCATATTGATGTCTACTGGAAGAAGTGTCTGAGTGTTGCTGCAGGAGTTCAGCAGGAATAGAAGCACATTGTACTCTCCTGTCACCTGGCTGATAATTAGCTGGGAAACTTGCTGGAGGGGTTGTTGGATCCCACATAGGTGTCAGCAGGAGTGCTGCCCCTGAGTGAAGACTCAGGACTTATTTAAAGGTACGCTGAGCTGCTCAGTTGAGCACTGGTAATGGCTTCAGTGGCATTTCTCACTGATTAATCACTGCACATTGGTGCAGCTGGAATAAAACTCAGCAGTTCCTGGATTCTATTCCTGTGGTTAGACCGCCAGATCACAGTGTCCCTCTGGAGGTCCCAGTAGACAATAACAAGCAGACAATAATTTGACCAGAAATAGAAAATGGGGGAAGTAGTAACAATAAATTCATTAGCACAGTAATTACTGAAGTGAAGAGAATTCTGCACATGAAGTAGTTATCCTTTAAAATTACTATCTTAAAAAGAATAAAGTAATATAGGAGTATCAGACTATGAAGAAAACGAAAATAACTACATCATCTTGAGGGAATTGGCCTACATTTTAGCCTTGGTGGTAAAGATGACCTTGTTTATGTGGAATGTTCATAGGCAGAGCCAAGGAAGGATATGAAAGAAGGGTATAATGCCCTGTGACAGGTTATCCTGTAAGAGATAGACCTTTAAAGATCTTGGCTCAATTGATGCTAACACACTAGAGATGCACATTGCATGCAGTGGTGGGGTCACTCATCTTGGAGGATAAAAAGCATCCTGAATATGCAATAATAATTGTTCTGTAAGAATCTGCATGACATTTAAGTTTGTAGTTGATAATTTTTTCTGTTTGCAGTTAGGGCATAGTTCAGGGGCTGACTTGGGTCAGCCTTTCCATCATGGTGTTGGTTCTGTCCCATTTCTGCAGCTCCATGGGCAGAGTTTGAGGGTGGAGGCAGTATAGCAGGCATTTCAAGCAAGTCACAAGTGTTTGTACCAGTTATACTCAGGTACTATACTAATGAAGTGGCTGTAGATGCCAAAATTGATAAGACCTTTAAAAAAATAAGCATAGAAAAAACTATACTGTTGCTGGCAAAGTAAAGAGCATGAAAAAAAAAAAAAATCATATGTGTTCTGGAAAGCTAAGGGAAAAGTGGAAAAAAGTTAGAAATGCCCAGGAGATTTTTAAAGCTGTATTTCTCTTACAGTTGTGTTTCTCTTCTGAGCTGCTGGTCACACTGCAGCATGTACCTGAATAGCTGACAGATAATTCAGATATGGTTCTAGCAGCAGCAATGAAGCTACAGTGTATGATAGGTTGCACCTCTGGTGGTACCTACATAAACCTCTGTAAAAACCTGTCTCATATCTGTGTGCTGCAATTGTCATTTTTCAGCGTCAAGGTCAAAAATGTAGTCAGAACAGCAATGCACTGGGCTGTCATTGTTTCAGTTTGGAGAGGTAAATGTTTAAGAGCAGTAGTTTGAAAATAGGTCATTTCAGTGTGAAATTGCTCCATTTTTTGTGAGCTAAATGCCTTGCTCAGTGGTTATTTAAATAATGGTATTTGCATAGGATCATTATTCATTTTAGACAAAGCAATGGAGGAAGAGCTGTTTCTAATTTGTGTAATCTCAGTAGCCATCCAAGTTCTTGGCACCATCTACCTCATTAAGCCTTAAAAGAGGGTGTTGAATTGTTTCAACACATTTGCTACATCATTCAAAAATGCTGCCCAGATCTGTCTGATAGTGTATGCAATGACCCTTGCTACAATAAAAATAATAGAGGTTGGGATAAAGAATAGTATTACTGCCATTATTCCATATTTAGAAAGAATATCTCACTTCATATAATGCAAAAAAAAAAAAAAAGCCATTCTAAGCCCCTCAATATATGTACTCTTTGCTGCATAAGCATTTTCAATCTGCTTCTGACACTTCATGAAATAATGGTTATTAAAAAATACATAAGAATGGTATACATCCCGAAAACTGAATGTCCATGTAAACATAAAAATCATTTACCTCTTAAAACTGCAGAAATATTTTCTGTTTACTTTGGAGGATCCTTTGTCCTTGGCAAAATCAGAGACTGGGTGTGAAGAGTTCCTGTGATGAAGGTGTATGCCTATCTAGTTGTACATCTGTATTCTTTATATAAATGGCATACAAAATCAGAATGTAATTCCACAAAATTACTTTCTCTGTTTTTCAGGATTTTAGTAGATTGAGGATGAGACTGATTTCCCATTGCTTTGCACTTTTTACAGCTGTATAGATTGTTGTGCAGGATTTACAAAGTGGATATAAAGTGCTACCATTCTGTTTTGACACATGCACAAAATATACACAAATTATTATAGCCCTATTACATTTGGATGATAAGAACATTTACCTGTGTTGAGATCATAACTGGTCTAACCAGAGTCATAACACTCTGGTCTTCAGGAGGGCTCCTAAAGATCTGTTCATTCAGGTAACTTGTTACATGGGAGATACAGCTGTGGGCTACAAAAACGTGCTTTTTGTTGTCCTGTCTCTGTGTTCAGGTTTACAGCAGGTAAATGGCTTTTGACAGGTCAATCCTCAGACTGCACCTAGAAAACCGATGGCCTTATCAGTAACAGAGACCTCTGCAGTGGTGCTGGAAGGGCCTGAGTGGCTGTGTGTAGTTCTATTTCTGATCTGCATCTCACTGTCAAGATCTGTAATCAGCACCTGAAAAACAAAGGATCCAACCAGACCTGCATAGCCTGTTTGCTGTTATATAATCAGAGCCAGATAACCAAAAGAGAAGTGGAAATTACATCAGCACTAACCCTCCTCTTCCTTACAGCTGTGGTTAATTAGTTTTGATTCCCTAGGGCAGCCTCTCTTATCTGGGTAAAATCTTTGTCAAGGGAACGGCCAAGCATCAGACCTCTGTGCTGTAGATATATACAATGATTCTGGTGCTGTATATACTTTCTTGGGATTACCAGGAGTGTTACTTAGCACAGATACTGAAAACAAACCATAGGGTGTTTAAGATGGGTATTCATCCTTTTTATATGTAGCATGTGATTCTGAATAGTAATAGTAATGTTACTGAAGTTTTAGGAACATTAATTACTTATTGTGCATGCAGGAAAACAGCTCTTTGTTTACAGTTCAGTCCTTTAAAAATATTTCAAAAACCTTTTTGGAAACATAAAACCAGAAGTTGAAGATCCTAAAGTGATGGGTACCACACACAGACAAAACCAGTTTCTCTTTTCTGATGCTCTTAATTTTTTGCTGAAGGATTGGTTAAGACTGGAGAATGGACATCAGAGCAGCAGTGAAATTACAGTGGCAGATGTAATTAAGATGTGGGACAGAATAAGGAGCAGGTGCTTGCCTTAAACCACAGCATTGCTGGGAAGCCACGTGGCAAACTGACTTCACATCACATGGCCACACCTAGGCAGAGAGTTGGCTGAACATACGACCAGCCTTGCCACGGCAGGGAAGCAGAATGCAGGAAAAGGATGCTGCAATCTGGCCAGGAACAAATGAGATTCATGATGCTTCTTGGGTCCTGGAGGAAATTCATCAAGAATGGCATGCCAAATTTTCTATACCAGCCTTTGACCAGAAGACAAGCAACAGTTTTGCAGTTGATTATTGTTGATTATTTAATTCAGTTCTCTCTTTTACATTTTCTTAGGTGCTATCTTAATTAGCCATGCCTCCATTATGACCAGAGGAAGAAACAAAAAGAGTAGGACAAGAGTGAAAAAGTGTTTCTTGACCAAAAAACAAAAAACCAGTGAGGCCTCCCAAGAAATTTAAAAATACATGGGGCAGACTGACACTCTCAGCCCAGACTCTCTCACGCTTTCCAAACCTGGCTGCTCCCATACTGAACAGCTTTCTTGCTGAAGGCAGCTCTGCTTTGGGCATATCAGTGAAGGCCATTCCTGTCTCAGTCAAAATTTATCAGTATTTTACATTCAGATACTCCTGGAAGCAGGAACTAGAATGCATATCTTGCTTTCTTCCTATAAGTAAGAGAAAGCCCCTGATTACAGTTTCCCCTGGCTCTGAAATGCTCTTTGGGTTTCAGAAGTGCTGACTTCACAGCATGCGCTGTGAAAATGTCCATTGGAAGGACTGTAACACAAAACTTCATAAACTGATTGCTAGGGCTGGCCTATGAGAATCAGTGAAATGAGCTCAAACTCAAGTGGCACTGGAATCTGTGTTGCCCAAATCCTGCTTAAATTAATAGATCCTAAACTGTGTCTTCTCCTTGGGGTCTTTGGGTAACACAGAGAAAGAAATAACTTGGCTGTGCTTTCTAGTGCTTCAACAAGAGTTAAAAGCCTTGTTCAGTTGCAAACAAAACTTGGGCTACTCCAGAAACAGAGCTGTGCAGCTGCAAGGGAATTTGAGACCTACCCTGTCCCCCTTTTCTTCTGTAGGTTCAAATTTTCTTAGACTGTCTTTTATCTAGCCAGTTGTTAACATATCTGAAGCAGGCAACTAGGTGTGTAAATCATTTTAGTCTTAAAAAATGGGCACTTAAAGGCAGCTTATTCTCTTTGTGGATGTGACTCCTGAGTTCACTTGACAGTGCCGAAGGAGTTTTTATGCAGCTTTTCTGATGAGGTGGGGAGAGCAGAGAAGAGCCACCTCAAGAGCTTAAGTGTGTTTCTGAAGCCACAGCTGCTCTGTACTCCCTACACGTCCTACCAAGAGATCACATACCAGCTGGGGACTGGCATAGCCAGCCTGCCTGGGCCTGTGCCTTGTCTTCTCTTGGCTCTGTGCCTTCTGGGAAGCCTTTGTAGGAAGCTCCTGCCGAGAGCAAGCTGAGAGCTCTCACTCTCACCACCAGCAGCGGATTTCATCTGGCTGGATCCCAGATGATGGAAGGTAATCTGGTGCATTCACTGCAGTTTTTGACTTCTCCTCATCTGCTATTGAAGATTGTATCAGTAGTTTTGCATCCCTAATTTGTAAGTGATTTGCACTCCAAGTTGTGGGAACAAATAATTCTGTGCATAACTTAGAAAATGTGGCCTGCGGAGTCTATTTGCAGTAACCATATTAGTTAAATTACCAGTGTGATTAACTGTAAGAATGAGTGTGCTTTCATAAATACCAGTGCAATTATTTCTGGTAATTTATTCCACTCCTTACGATATGGCTGCGAGAATCTGAGCTAGTGTTTTTCAGATAATATATTCCATATTTTGTTGTGGGACTTGAGAGAAATTTCTTTTTGCTAGGGCAATTAGCTTCTACAATTTGGAGAACATTTTCAATGTTATTTTTTAGAGTTTAGGAAATGATGAGTAAAATTATTTTGATTGTAGGTACTCAGCAATGTAAAAACAAAGTACACTTCTAAGCTCTCATTTCCCTATCTTTTCATTTGTTAAGATTAAAACAGCATGCATAACATGAGTGTATAAGTATATATACTTTAGGATTATAAAACCAACCTCCACTTTTACAGTGACACCAGTTAGATAGTTATTTCTGAGTGAATGGTACATTCCCAAGTGACTTGTGTAGCTAGAGGTTAGTATTGCATTAGTTGGGTTCGTTCAGCTGTATGCTTGTCTTGACAAATATATTTTCCAAAATTATCTGTCTTGAAAGAAAAAGAACAACTTTAAATCATATTTTTTGTTTGTTCCTTTTGATTCGGGTCCAGTATGGAATGCAGCCACATGAGTAGTTGAATTAACAGAAGAGAGGAGGTTTCAATTTCCAGGCAGCAATAAGGAAAACAGTTTGGCTTTAGTAGAGTGATATGATCTTCAATCTCTACCAGCTATAGCTTGGAAGTATGGCACCAAATGCTATTTTTTTAGCTGAGCAGCTACTTTGTAGTTTCATTTCTGATTGAAACATTTTTAATTTTTTAACGCTGAATTTATGAAACATAAATTATGGATGACACAAATCCTCTCTTTGCTTTTAAATTGTTTGAGGAATTGTAGGATTATTTTTGATTTATTAACATTTTTCCAGGGACAAATACATTGCTAGTATTGGGGGCAATCCAGTGGGGATATTTCTTGTGTATTATTATGTATCAGTTTAGCCAAGTTTCATCTGAAAGAATATTCACGTCAAAAGCAGTGGCTCAAGAGTCACACCAGCCAGATCTGGGTCTTCTGTTAATTCATTCCAAGTTGCCATTTTGCTGTTGAAATCTTCAACATTAAGTACTTTGTTGATTCTTACTTCAAGAAGCATCAACATCATGATTAGGATCTTTATTGATGAAAGGTCAGATCTTTCTCTTTGGAGACCATTTGAGAGCACTGCCTTTTTCTATTGACAACTGGGAAATAGTTATTCACAATACGTCCTTTCAGCCCTTTTTAAATTCTGTGTTCAGATAAAAGTAATTACTGTTTACCACTCGTACTTATACAAAAGTTGGATATACTATGCATCTAACTATCGTGCTGTATCAAAGTTGTATCTTTGTGTGCCTGTTGTCATGTGAACCAGACAACTTATTTCAGTTAAATGAACATGGGAAAGTAAAACTGCTTTAAATTAAGGTCTAGAGGGATGCTGTAAACACGTGTGTGTCTCTATGAAGACTTGAATGGCAGTTGCATGAGTTCTGCCTTGATTTCTCAGTCAGTTGATGATTGATTTCTCAGTCAATGGTTATGTTCATTTTTTTATTATGTTCTTTTACAATGAAAGCATACAGACTTACAATTCTAGTTCAGAAAAAAAATCTGCCTTACAAATTAATAAATGTTACTATATACTCCTTCGGCTATTACATAATTGAGCATATATTTCTCCCAAACTCCCAAATCTTTGAAAGAGGTATGAAGATACTGAAGAATCATGCAAGATGGACGTGTTCTTTTAAATTTGCATTAAGAGCTTCATGTTTGCAATAATGAATTGAGAATGACCATCATTCAATGAGGCTGAATGAAAATGAATGGTTACTCATCAAAAGAGTTCTTAGAACAGAAGAGTAATGTCCTGTGGGGCTTCAGAGTTGTATGCCTTTCACATGTTACTATGATGCAGTGTACCTTTTCAACAAAACTACAGCATGGTATTTTCCTGGCAGTTTGTGGGAATATTTCTTTGAAATGAGTCTTTGTATTTTAGAACACCTCTGAACCACTGTTGGAAGTCAGCTGCCAGCTTTCATTAGTTGAATATAAATAATAAACCAGCAGGCACTTGGAATGGGGCAACCCAAAAGTAATGAAATTGTTGATTTCTGACCTTCATTTTTGTATATTGTAGTAGCCTGGTGCCTTTTTTATTTGCATTTTTTACATCAGTTATTGATGGGCATTTTTAGAAGTAATTTTGATGCAATAAAGTTTATTTTTTTCATTCTCCTGTGTACTGAAGTCATTTGTGTAGCTGAAGTTCTAGAGGAAAATTTTTACTTCTATTATTATTACTATTTGTATGTACTGATTCAAAGTGATGGTCTTAAGGAATACATAGAAGGCTTTTAATAAGCAATAAAATTAGAACCTCTCATGATGCTGCTGTAGAAATGTCTCACTGTTGCTAAGTATTGCAGAGTTATTAATCTTTCTTGACAAGGAGGCAGTGGTTTTCAAGGTATTTTCGGTGTCTGGTTCCCACATCACTATATTTCCCATGTTCTTCATTGACCCAATATTCCTCCTGACTGAGGGGCCTGGGAGACTTCAACCCTCACTGCAGCCTGTAGGACAGTGACAATGAATGCACACATGGAAATTGAGGTCTCTCTCCCATTCCTTGTCCAAGGGTGCTGATCTCTTACTCTAAGCCAGTCCCTGTGCTCACACATTCCCCCTGGGGTGTGATAGTCCTCATCCCAGGACAATCTCCTCCTTTTGCTCATTTCCTTTTTCAAATCCCTAAAGCTTCACCATCCTCACAAGTCCAGAAATTCTTCTGACCTTGATGAGGCAGAGATGGTGTAAAGAGTACCAGATGCTACAAACAACTAGACAAGGAAGTTGAGTCCATTGATATCCTAAGATATTGGATATTACTCTACTCTCATTGTATCAGTATTTAAGAATTGTTATTACTGTAGAGTTTTTAAACTTTTTTCTCTTTTATAATATCGGTATATTACACATCACTGTGCTGCACTGAGTGGTGTATAGAACAGATTAAAAGAAATAAGTATGCAGAATTCCTTGCCCCATTGCAGGGAACAGCATTTAAAATCAGAAATTACATGGAGTGGCTATCTTATTCATTAAAGAAAAACTGAGGCTTCATTCCTACTCATTGCATCCAGTTGAGGTCTTGATCAAAATTCCTACATTAAAATGCTATTATATTGTTTGAATATTTTTCCCTTGTCTGAGTAAAATTAAACTATGCAAAGAGATAGAAAAAATGTTATTCTTGAAGGTGATAATAAAGTTTCTTATTGTGCATAAAAATACTATATATTTTAAACATAAATTAAATTTATCAGCTAGTGAATAGAGAAGAAAACATAGGAAGGCTTCTTGAGTTTTAATTTACTAATCTCACTAATGGATATCTGTAACTTGATTTAGGAGATAATGACCAAATGCTTTTAAAACAATAAGCCATCTGAATTAGAACATTTCTCTTCAGGTTTTGACATCATGGTAACATTTTAATTGAATTCCTTAGAAGGATTTATTCATCCAGGGAAAATATATTTTAAACATGCTAGACTATGGATTGTTTAAATCAGGTTACCTCCGTGGGCAGGCTTGTGTTGTCTGACCTTGGAAAGCACATGGTGACAGAACCAAGATACAGTAAAGAGATTTATGATGCTGTTTTCCTGTTACTAAAAAATTGATGCATTTTGAATGGAAGTTTTGTTACTGGTCATTAATTTGTGGCTCTGACTGTCTGTGCCACGTGGAGCAGGGGTGTGCACGGTTGCCCAGCTGCGGCAGCACAGTGGCATGGGGGCTTCTCTTTTGTCTCCAACAGAAGCAGGGGGCAAGAAGCTGCGGAGCACCGTCCAGAGGAGCACGGAGACAGGGCTGGCCGTGGAGATGAGGAACTGGATGACTCGCCAGGCGAGCCGGGAGTCAACGGATGGGAGCATGAACAGCTACAGCTCTGAGGGAAAGTAAGCAGCATTTACAGCTGTGGTTTCCTGACATTTCTCTATGAAGCTGGGCGACTTTTCTCCATGAAACTCGTTGTTAGAGAGAAGCACAGTGAGTGCTGTAGGTCCTGTTCAGTCAGAATTCCCTTCACAAGCCAGTGTCATTGATGGACTAAGCCTAAGTCTTGCCCTGTGACTGAAAAGAGTCTCCCACTGTTGGCGCAGGAAGGAGGAGGATCATTTCTGCCGTGCCATGAGAAGGGCACGTGGTGGGTCAGATCATCATCATGAGGTGTGTCAGGAGGGGAAGCAGGTGCAGTACACAAGATAAAACACAGATATGGATAAGTTCTCTTCCAAAAACTCCTGGCATATGTCAGTACTATTCAGAGCAAAGCATTTCCAGAGCATGTCCAGGTCACTGGCCTCAAGAGTTTTTCAAAGATTCTGCTGTTTTTAACCTGAAGAAATTATCTGAGCAGAAGTACAAGTCTGTCACGTATCATGGTTATCATAGCATCATAAAAGCCCAAGTTAAAGACTTCCGACATTGCCCAGAAAAGTCTTATTGAGGTTGATTTATTAGTGGTGTTCACAGCACTGGACAATCCATCTATGCTGCACAATGTATATAATGTTTCCAAGTTGGTGCACTATATGCTTGTGAAATGGACGTTTCTTAATGATTGGTCATTACAAATTTCATTAGTTCTTGTTGCTCTGTAATGGGTCACAGATAATTCATGGCAAGCATTTTACTTTTAAGTTACTTTGGTCATTTGCCATAAGGAATTTCAGTTCTGTTATTGAATAGATGTCATTCTCAAAGACATTTTCAACAAAATACTTCAAATGAATGGCGATTTTGAAAATAGCAACCAGTATTTGGTCTAATGTCATCATTTCACTGTGTACATTTGATATTTAACCATCAAATTCACAGTAACTGAGACGTTTGAGCACTGTAACCTTCATGTAACTAAATCACTGGTAAGGGTGTGTTTTAGTATCTTAATGAATTGGTCTTGTATCAGTACTAATTAACAGTGGTCTTTAATGCGCTAGAAAAGGAGAACATGATGTAAGAACACAAATTTGGAAATTACTGAGGAGAGTGCTTTCTTTACCTGTTTGTTTGTATGCTGGAGGCTAAATTGCTGCTTGCTGAACACTGTGGGATTTCAAAAATTGCAGTAATTGTTTTGTAAGTTCCTTACAGTACGACCAAACCCACAAACATTAAGTGCAAAACATCTAGAAAACAAAAAACAAACCCAAGCCAAAACAAAACAAAAACCAACCAAATAAATAAAAACACAAACAAAGGGCAAATTTAAATGTATTTTTGTTTGGTTTCTTTTTCAATATTGTTTCTAGTTTGATCTTCCCTGGTGTGAGGTTGGCTGCAGACAGCCAGTTCAGTGATTTTCTGGATGGACTTGGTCCTGCCCAGCTTGTAGGACGACAGACATTGGCAACGCCATCAATGGGTAAGTGTTTATGCCCTCTAGATATGACATATTCTATTTGGTCAGGTAATTAGCACATAAAATTTATCTAGAGTCCCTTTAAATATGGTCCCTCTCGTGGTTTTAAACATCTCAGTTAAGACCAAAGCTGTAACCTCGGCCAAAGTTGAATGTAATCACAGATGCTTATGAAGACATGCAGAAGTAGAAAGTTGCTTTGAAAAGTTCAGCCTTTTACCTCTTCTTCAGTTTTCCATCTTTAAAATGGGGCTAATGAGACCAAACTTTTCTTTGAATCACTTGGATAATATTGTATAAAAATTGGTAGTTTAGTTGCAAAATATTTGTTATTATTGTGTTTACAAGCTTGTATATTCACAAGTTATCTTTTCGTAACTTGTCTTTAACTAGAGGCATGGTGAGGAGGCATGCAATTCTACTTATAGTTTAGTCATGTAAATAAAGTTTTACAGAGGTGCTTTTTGCAAGGGAATTCTTTTGCTGCCTTTTTTTTTAATATGAAACTCTAAGGAAATAGAAATTAATTTGAAGTAATAGAGGCATGGAAGATGGGAAAGAAGGTGTTATTGCAGAGGTTTTAAATTGTTTACTAACATAAACAGCAGTGAAGAGAGTAAATATTAAATTACATAGTAGTGTTAAAATCCAGATCATACTTACTGATGAAAAACAGGTGATACAAGTCAGCACATATTCATCCTAGAAATTTTTTCAACATTTCACATATTAAAGTAGTTCTGAATTACAATGCTGGGATTTCTTCTGTTATCTAGGAGATATTCAGGTGGGAATGATGGATAAGAAAGGACAACTGGAAGTAGAAATAATCCGAGCCCGTGGCCTTGTTGTAAAACCAGGTTCAAAGACACTGCCAGGTAAGGAAGAAAAACTTTAGTAACAATCTTAGCACAGGGCCAGGGCTTGGTCTTGATGATCATAATGGGTCCCTTCCAACTCAGTGATTCTATCATATTCTGTGATTCTGAGAATAGGATTCTGCCAAAAAGGTCTGTGGCTTTTCTGTTCAGCTTTGCCAACTCTTAACAAGTTCGAGTCCCAGTAGGTTATAATGTTGTACACTGAAATGCATACTGTATTTAAATGATACACCAGAAATCAGCCCTACTTCAAGAGGAAATTAAAAATCAGGTTGCCGTAAGACCCAGAAGTATTTTTGGTAGTAGCAAAGGCATCCTTAGTTATGGTGTAGGAAGAAAAGTATATTCTGAAGATTTTATATAGGAGTCTCAGGAATGAAGAGGGAATCAAGAGATGTGGAATAGGTATCTACTCAAAAAGTAGACCAATATTTGATACTTACTCCTTATTTTATAATCTGATGTCCTGTAACACTATGTGAAAAGGACAATATAATGATATTTTTAGCAAGCTCTTCTGCCAAAATAGAAATTGTGTCAGACTCCTTTCTTCACTGATTTTCACCTTGTAGATAATTTTAAATTATTAACAATTTGGAGCATTGATCCAGATTTCACCAAAGTCATTGCAAGTCTTGCATTTACTTAATAGGCCCATTTTGCATATTGTACAGTATAGGGATGCTATATATAGGAATACTTGATTTGTTCAGGTCAAAATTTGAATTGTTTCATGGTAAAAGAGACATACAAAAAGAAGTCAAGAAAAAATACACCCAAGGAGAACAGTAAAGAAAATGCATGGATGCTTTGTATAGGAGTAATTGTTAATATTGCTTGTGGAGATTTGTTCTTTTAAGTTATGTATCCTTTAAAAGCAGATTTTTATATGGTGATAGAAAGTGTGTGTGTTACACAAAAAAAAATGGACTTCTTCTTTACCTGCTGTTCTCTATTTTCATTCTTCTAAGCACCATATGTAAAGGTGTATCTATTAGAAAATGGAGTCTGCATAGCCAAAAAGAAAACAAAGGTAGCAAGAAAAACGCTGGAACCACTTTATCAGCAACTTCTATCATTTGAAGAAAGTCCCCAAGGGAAAGTTTTACAGGTAATTTGCATAAATATTCCTCTGAAGCTATCACCTGTACAGTTTTCACTGAATGAGTTTTAAACTTCTTTCAGGTTTCATTTGGCAGTAAATGCTCATATTTTATATACTTGCTGAGCAGATAAACACGACAGTAATAGCTATTTTTGCAAGTAGAAACTGAGCATGCAAGTAGAAGGGAGCAAAAGTGAGTTGTTGATTATTTTTGCTTCTGCTGTATGTATAGGCTCCTCTTACTGGGCTTTCCCTGGCATTTTGGATAACTGTGCCCAGATCGTTTCTGTCACTGCATCATGATAAGGATACACAGAACTAAGCTCTGGCAGCAGTTGGATATTTCATTCCTTACTGTAATTAAATAAGCAGAGATTTTTGACATATCAGATTAAAGTTTTTGACTTTTTAATCTTTAATATCGCTGAAATTTTTCTATTTTCTTGTGTTTCTTTACCTAACAGATAATTGTTTGGGGAGACTATGGACGTATGGATCACAAATCCTTTATGGGAGTGGCACAGATACTTTTAGATGAACTGGACCTGTCCAACATGGTGATTGGGTGGTTCAAACTTTTCCCTCCTTCTTCCCTAGTAGACCCAACCTTAGCTCCTCTCACTAGAAGAGCTTCCCAATCATCTCTTGAAAGTTCAACAGGACCTTCGTATGCTCGCTCATAGCAGCTGTGAAACTGTTGTCATAGCAACCAGCGTTACAAAAAAATAAAATTACAGGTCGCAAACCCTGGTAACACTGCATGCTTAATGTTGTGTCTTCTGAGCCTGTTTCTAGGGCTGCAACGCGATCCTGTGTTCTCAAGGAAGTTGCACACATTGTGCCCTACGGAAGGCCCTCAGGTGATGGACTGAAATCATGAAGAACTGATAGGTTTGGAGTTCAGGGACTCAGTTTTGGTCCAATCTGAAGCCATGGACTAAACTAAAAAAAAAAATCAATCTGTTTCATGCAACAAAAGTCCTTTTCAATGGCATATCTGTTTTGTTGCTCCCTTTTCTTTATTTATCTGCCCTCCCTTCCTAAAGTTTGGTTATGCCACAGAAACGGAGTTACCCTCCCATGGAGCCACGTTACAAGTCAGTGGATTAGCAGACACTGGAAGAAAAGAAGAATCTAAGGATGCTGGAAAAGTCAACTGGCACTTGCAGCAATTGCTTGAGATCTGAAAACTTCATATTGAAAAGGTTCAAGACTTAAAGTGGCGGGCTTCATACCTCCAGCTGTTCACATGGTGAAACCCCAGACATGATGGACTCTCAAAAATAAAGTTCTGTGGATATACTGTACTGTATGAAATTAAGAAACTTTTTTGCATGGACACAGATTTAGCTGAACACTTGAATTATTTTCTTGGGGCTGCAACTTGCAAAAAAAAAAAAAAAAGAATAAATCAGCCATTTTCAACAGTTTATATTATTTTTAAAGATAAATTTCACTAGTGCATGGTTTTAAAAGGAAGAGAATGCAAAAGGGTGATACAAAGACACACCACGTTTATCATTCTTTAAACCAGTCATGGTCTGTGTTTTTGCAGACTTATATTAAAAAAAAAATAATTTCTAGCAAATATTTAAAATTCTGTTTATGTGACAAGAAATAAGTGTAATATATTAAATTTATTTAAATGTAAAAGGTACAAGCCTTGTAAAGTTCAACATAATGTGCAAATTGTACACTTCTTTTACCTCCTTCTTTCTCTATTACTCCTCCCATTCTCCTTTCTTCCTTTTGCTCTTTTCCCCCTCTACCTCCCAGGATGATCAGCATATTCTAAAATGGCTACCTTTTGACTTATTACTGTCTTATGCCCCATATTTGGTTCAGGGTTGCAGATTGTTCTGCATTTCTGAATTATTGGAGAAAAATATTGTTTAAGAGCTTACTTTTTTTCAAGCATGTTGAAAAGGATTTTGCAACATGGCTTGGGAGTACATTAATGTAATTCAGCATGTATTTGATAAAGAAGATATTTGAAATTTTGCAATTTATTGTACAGTGCATGATAACTTATTTTCATTTTTTCTCACCTTCAAATTGAATTCTACAGCAAAATACTGGAATCATGTGGCCATTGTAAGATGTCTTCAATAAATTTGTGTTCAGCACCAGCATCTTTCATTCAAAGACTGAACTATTATTTCTTGAAGGTTTTTGGAAAGAGGAAAAATTAAGTACCTGATTGATTTTTAGGAAACAAATGTAAGCACTTTTATTTGCACTAAACCAAATTGATTGCTACATTTTTGAAATAACAGAACCAACAAAGGTTACAAATCCATACAGTTCTTCTGCTGTAAAATTCAATTTTCATAAATTACATTTGCGTTGCAAAAGACATAATTAGATAATATCTGTCTGGAAAGTATCAGTCTTTGGTTGGTAAAATAGCCTTAAAGAAAGCTTCTCAGTACCACTCTGTCAGCTATTTGACACCATTGCCAGAACCTCACTGCAGTCAATGGATCTTCAGAACCCTGGGTTTTGTAGCAGACAGTAACTACCATTGGGTGGTGCTGCAAGTTCAAGCTTCTCATTAAGTTCTTTAAAGGGAATGTAACTGGCTAATGTTTAATAACAAAATATCCTTTTCGATTTTTTTTTCGTTTTCCTAGGTCTTTGTATGCCTTTAATACCTACTTAAGGTTTAATATTGAAATCTTGCAATAATTTTTGAAGTACATTACATTTACCTTTATGGCCACACAGAATTATTCTGATTTTATTTGAAAATCTGTTGAAGTTTCCCATTAACAAATTGTACATGCCTCGTAAGAGGGAAAAAGTAATAACAGTATCACTTACAATGCCTTTTACTTTGTGCAATATCATAGAAAATGAGATTGTGTCTTGTCTGCAGAGTTTATATAATGGATTATTGTTAAGTTAATAGACAGACTGGTAAAATTATATTTATTGAAATAATTTAGACACCTGTCTACCAGCAGCAAATAAATACTACTAACATGCAGTCTACAATATCCCCTAGGATATTAAACAAAAATACATAACCATTTTCCTGACGCTGTGTGATGTGCTCACACATTCTTTTATGCATAGTCCTCTATAAATTATTTCAAATTTTAAGGTCAAGGACATGACGCATGGAAGGTTTGTACATATTTGTCATTATGCAGTATTTATTTTGAAAAAATTAATGTATTTTTTTTAATTTTCACACGTCTGCAATTCTACTTATGGTTTAGTCATGTAAATAGTACTATTCCAGTGATCACTGCTGTCTTGTAAATAGTACGTTTTAAAAAGTTAAAAGGAATTACAGTTGGGGAAAAAAAAGGGCAGATTAGGCCTGTAATGAACACCAACTAATGTAAATCAAACTCATTCTGGTG
Source organism: Euphonia xanthogaster (assembly GCA_034509185.1). Lineage (NCBI taxonomy): Eukaryota > Metazoa > Chordata > Aves > Passeriformes > Fringillidae > Euphonia > Euphonia xanthogaster. The sequence goes on from JAYDZK010000113.1 coordinate 132,448,159, forward strand.
ATGGTATTTAACACTTTAAATAAAACATTTTCTTTACAGAATTTGTGTGCAGAATTTTGTTGCTTTTCTCTACGGTGGTCAGCAACATCCTTCCACACCCTTTGGTGGGGCTGGTGCAAGCAGCTCACGCAGCTGGAGAGCAAGCTGGAGAACACTGTGCTTTCCTTCTCCCACAGGGCTGCAGGTGAAGTGGCAGTGTCAAGGTGCCACTGTCACTGCCAGGTTCAGGAGAGGTGGGAGCCAGGTGTGCCTGTCACCACCCAGGCCCTGGGATCCGTGCTCTGGCCACCCTCGGGCTCCCACGTGCCCAGTGCACGGCTCCCAGGATGGAGCTGGCTCCAAGCTGCCAGCTCTGGCTTCCAGGACGTGCTCCAGCTCTGGTATAACCAGTGCACTCAATGTGCTGAGACTGTGAGAAGGTCTCATCAGCTGCTGTGCAGTGGCTGCACCATCCAGCCAGAGTTCCACCCCATCCCTAGATACCACCTAATATTAGCTGCCTTCTTCCTTCATGATCAGGGTACAAATGAGGACAGAATGCCCACCCTACAGTGGTGCCTGCAAGGGCTCGTGCAGTCTCTGCAGAAGGGAGCAGTGATCCAACACCTCTACAGCGATGAGAGGGGTGGGTGGAGATGGAAGAGAAGAGGATTTATCTCTACCTGACCCCTCAGAGGCAGCTTCAGCACAGGCAGCGGTGACTGGGCAAATTTTAAGCACTTATGACTTGGAAGTTTACTGAAGAGTGAGAGGCTGGCTGGCTGTTTGCACAGCAAAGTGTGTGTATTTATTTCCAGATATGAGGTGAAAGAAAAGCACTGCAGTACTGTCATGAGACAAAACCTCCCAAAAAGCAAGCAGATGTATTTTTGGGCTGAGAGCAGTTGTGGCAACTGTGAAGATAGGAACTCCATTTGTTGCACTGCATCTGTAAGTGGGTTGCTGGAGGAGCAGACCCAGGTTTCTGGTGTGTTGAACCACTAATAAATACCCCAGCAGGTCCCTCTTCTGCTGATGCTGACATCACTGTTGCAAGTGTGTCAGGCAAGCCTCTGGGTGGGAACTGGACTCTGGGGGCAGGTGAGGCTGCCCCATGCCCTGGAGCACATCACTTCCAGCCCTGTGGTGGGATAGGCGGCAAAACACCTCCTCCCACAGCTGAACATGAGACTGTGTCCGTCTTTGCCACTTGATAGGTGTGTACACCATTACTCTCAGCAAATCCTTGAAAAGGTCCTTTGTACAGATCAAGGGAGCTACAACGTACACTTTCCTAAAGGGTCCAGTTCTCTGAGACAATTTCTCAAGATCGCTTGCTGTTTTCCCTCTCCAATTTCTTCTTATCTAGGTCCACTTAATTTCAAACCAAACAAAACTAAATCATTTTAATATTAACATTACCACCTTTCTCATGACTACTAAGCATTGGCTCAGATGGCTGATTCACCTGGTTATGCTGAGAAGAGTTTGTGCCAATAAAAAATGCAATAAAACACCATGGTGCCCTAACTGTGGGGCTTTTCTGCTTCCATGCCTTCCCTTCATATTTACAAGGCTTAAGTAGCATGATGGCATAGCAGCAGCATATCAGGCACCATGTTGAGGGTGAGCATGGGGCCAGCACCTCCTAACCAGCACACCATTGCATTCGTACAGTTTCCACTTCTATCAAATATCTGTTCACAACTGTACAATACTAAAAATGCGATAGTTTTTATATAGAGGTTTAATATGGTATAAAAGATGACAAAGCAATAGGTTTCATAGCTTCCTCACAAAGTTAGATAATGCTGTGTGGGAGTCTAGAACAGTTTGTACTTCTTGCCTTGGCGCATTTCTGTGTGATTCTCACCTTTCTGATACCCAAGCAGCAAAGAGCAGACACCATAGCTGTAGATATCACAATCAGCTTCCAATTGTGCCTATCCTCTCTGTCCCTTCCTTGGTAAGGATTGCAGCAATGCTTCACCAGAAGAAAGAAGCAATGCAAGAAAGAAGATACATGTGTCCAGCAAAGAATGGTTCCCCTTCAAAGGACAGGTTTATGGAATCTAGCTTAGCTGTCAAGAAAAAAATACAGCTATCTGCTACTAATACCAAAGATAAATTAACTTCTGGCATTATTTGCTTAATACCTGCTATTTTTGATGTCTTGTTTAGGATGGGATGAGTCACACTGGGGATATCAGATTCTCTCCTTCTCTCTCCATTGGCCGCAGAGGCAGAAAGTGATGACTGACTTGTGATGAATTTCTACCTTCAGAGCAGCTGTGCTTGGGAGAAGCAGATCCAGGCATAGTAGTGAGAAATAAGAATGAGGATTCCATAGTCCTTCAGTAGCAAGACCTATCTGAACTGCCTGTATAATTATCAGGACTCAGGGCAGCAGGCAGCCAGTAACTGATGAAGGAGGAAATGGGTGTGAAATAATTTCCCAGATCTGACACACTGTCATGTCAGGTCACTCCTCAGCCCAGCCCCAGGGAGAAAGAGAAGCAGCCATACTAATGAAACCACAGAGCACTGATGCTCTGCCATGAGGTCACATGGAAAGAAACAGCATCCTAGATCTGCAGAGGGTGCAGGGCATGGCACTGAGGAAAAGTTTGTCATAAGTGTTTGTCTGCTGTGATTATTCCTGTAACTAAGAACAGTTTATCAAGTGCTATCCAAAATGTAGATATAATGGAAGTGATGTTGCCATGAAGATGGAATAGGTGAGTGGTGCTGGATGCCATTAATTTTGTAGACATGGAGGTTTAGGATACCTTACTGAGGTTGGAGCAGGTTTGGTGCTGGTAGAATGTTTCAAGCACGACTCACGAGCAGTGGCTGAAGTCCCTTGGCTTGTTCAGCTTGTAGAAGGATAAGGAGTGACTCCACCACAGTCTAAAGCTTCCTCCCAGGGACCAGCAGAGGGGAGTTGCTGATCTCCTCTTTGGGGAGCAGCATTGGTCAAAGTTCAGATTGAATATTAGGGAAAGCTTTTCAACAAAAGGGTGGTCGCCCACTGGAACAGGCTCTCCATGGAAGCAGTCTTGAGTTCAAGGACTGTCTGGAGGATGCTCTTAGTCACCTGGTTCAGGTAGTCCTGTGAGAAGCAGGGAGTTGGACCCAATGCTCCTCAGGGATCCCTTCCAACTCAAGATATGGTTTCTTTGGACAGGTGTTAGGGCTCATCTAAGAGCTGTTAGTCAAGGTCCTTCTGTCTAGCTACAGTTTTGGTAAAGGAATTATCACTGTTTTAAAGATGATATTTATATTAAGGTGACACCATTCACTGAAATGAAAACAAACCAAAACACCAAATCTTGCTAGGCCAAAACTCAACCAGTAGCTCCTGCTATGCTGATAGTGCAACTGATACATGAAGAAAAGGGCCAGTACTACCCTTGCCAGTGCATGTTAGCCTAGTTTGAATGCCAATAGCAGCCAAAATTATTATCCCCTTGGTGAGAATTAAAAGAGATTTAGGTAATACTGAGGGATTAAATAGTAATGTGAAATTATCGAAGTAGCAGATACTTTATTGATATTTATTCTGATCCCCCCCTTTTGTTTCTCTTTTATTAGTATTATTGCTGCAACATTTCTGAATACTGGCAAGACAGATCCCTGAAGATGAGGAAGAGTCATTTATATCAGGCACAATCTCTCAGGGACCAGCACACTGCGAGTTCTGCTGCTTGGGAAGAAACTCAGTTAAGAAGATGGAGGACTTTTGAAGTTTCTCCTTACAGCCTCCCACACACCAGAAATGATAAGAAGATTTTCTTTATCTAACAGTTTCTCCACCCATATTCTAATTCCATACAAAATTCTGAGCTGTGATTTTGAGTTTTGGAATTTGTTCTCAAGAACTGCTTACTCTCAGATCTGCTAACCTGGCCTTCCAGACGCCTTAGTTACCATCTGCCACATGCCTGAGGTGTCAGCGCACACAGCTACGCAACCTCATGCTCCAACAAATGAGTCCTGTCCTTCACTGTGTTTTGGCTGTACAAACACTGTTTTGGCTCAACAGTCTGGAAGCCAGCAGCTCTGGCTCTCTAGGAACAGCCCTGGGGTAGGATGGCAGTTCACCAAGAGACAGCTTGATTCTTCACTAGCAAAAATACAACTTGGAGAATTGACATTTTTTATATATCCTCATGTGCTTTGGCTATTGAAATAAAGTGACAGCTAAGAACGGTGGATCTCAGAGTGAGCCAAGAAGCATTTGGGAAACATGAAGGGGAAGAGGCCACTTAAATCACTTAAAATGCAACTGCATTTGTTGTTGTTGCAAGTTGTCCCCTAAACACATGGGTCAGGTGATAGATGAAGAAATGTTGAATCCCCATTCATGCAGAGGTGACATATTCCTGTCAGCTCCTTCAAATATTTTAAACAAAACAAAGCAAAATAATGTTCCAGCTCTGAAAGTTTCATTAAGATGAAAAAAACTAAGGGAAATTAACATAAGAATCCTCATTTTGTATTGCTGCGAATTCTTCTCATTTCTAATCCAGGATTTCTTGTTTTAAGTTAGCATAGTATCATTAAAAATCACAGTATCTGTGCAGCTGTAGGACTAGTTTCTTTAGTTATATGTGTTTAACTAAGAACATGTTTTTATATTGTTTTCTTTACCTGTTTAGGCACAGTTTTTATTTCCTTGTTTTCTTTAAGAAGGATCCAGAACCAAGATGCTTCCTTGTGACTTTTCCACATCTCATGCATATCTGATACTTAAAATATGATCAGGTGCCTTAGGCAACAGATTCAGAACACAGCTTTCTTACACCCTCAGCAGCTTTGCTTTCCTAACCAGTGCTGAGTTACACACTTAGTTGTGACAGCTGGGTGTCAACATCAAGCCACGGTTACAGACCAGGATGGATACTCAGGCTGTGTTCAGACATCTAATTTAGGTGAAACTCAGAGGGCCAAAATTAATAGTCTATTTAATTGCACTCAATGAAAAGAGACAGAAGAGCCTCTATGGTAACTTTAATTTAGGATCTTCTGGAAAGCCATTTTGAACACTTTTCACTATCAGCTGCCTATGAGGTCTAAGGCAGTTCAGCTTCCAGGGTAGGTAATGCAAATAGCTCCTAAAATGAGGATCCCACTATGGATAAGACATAGAAGAATATCAGGTCCTTATTCCCTTCAGTACTTTTTGCTCCCAGAAAACACCTGGGAAAATCTCCCTCCTGAGAATCAAATTACAATGAAATTGAATATTGTGAAAGTAGAAATGTGGAAAAGAGTAACAATGGACCCCTGAAGCTTCTCTATCCTCTCATGCAAACCTCAGCCCTTCAGACCAACACCATGACTGACCTTGGCCTCAGTGAGAGGTCACAGCACGAGGTTTGGTCATACTCCTGCTCTCAAACAGCTACTGGAGCTCCATTTGTAGACAGCAAAGTGTCAGCTGGCTGCTGGAGCCCTACACCAGCTTTGTCCTGGCATCCCTGCCTCCCTTCAGCCTCTGGCCCTTGTTCAGGTAGGTCACATCTGCACTGCTCACTGAAGCATGCCAGCTCCATTTTGCAGGCCTGGAGACCCAGCAGAATGGTGTGCTTTGCATCCATGCACCTGAACTCTCTTCCTTTCCTCTTGTTCCTTCCCTGCCCCAAATAAGTTTTCCTCTCCCAGATTTCTGGGGGCAAGGGCTTGCCAATGCTTCCATAAAGCATTTCCTGGGAGAGTGTTGTCTCCTGTGGGTAAAACCATGGCAGGGGCCATGCCAGAGATGGCACAGTGAGTGTGGCACAAGCCAGGGCTTTAGGACATGGTCTGTCCCTGCTTACAGATGCAGCCTGGCCACCTTGGCATGTGGGGAGGCAGAGCCAGAGGGGAGTCCAAGTGGATGAGCAAAGGGTAAATCAGTCCTTTTCAAACTGGGAACACAGCACTTCTTTTGCCAGATTTGAAGCCTATTCTTTCACTCCATGTGGTCTTAAACAAATCTGTAAATAAATGCAAGTCTGTTAAGGGAGAAAGGCTGAAATCAACAAGAATTTTTAAATTAAAAGCTATTGTAAGATGGCCAGGCTCCTGGGCACTGTGAACAAAATTGGGAGTTTTGGTCTAAAGCATGCAAGGAGCTGCTGCAGAGGGTCCAGAAGAGGCCCCAGAGATGGTGTGGGGATGCAGCATCTCTCTTAAAAGGAGAAACTGTGGGAGCTGGGCCTGTTTGGTCAGGAGAAGACTGAGCGGGGATCTTACCAATACATGCAAATGGATGTATGGATCTTACCAATACATGCAAATAGCTCAAAGGCAGGTGCTAAGAGGATGATGCCAGGATGTTTTTGATGGTGCCCAGAGACAGGATGAAGAGCAATGGCCACAAACTAAAACACAAGAAGTATCACCTCAACATGAGGAAGAACTTCTTTACCTTGAGGGTAACAGAGCACTGGAACAGGCTGCACAGTAAGGTCATGGAGTCTCCCTCTCTGGAGATATTCAAAAACTCTCTGGACACGTTCCTGTGTCACCTGCTGTAGGTGACCCTGCCTTGGCAGAGTATTGCACTGAATGATCTCCAGAGATCAACAATTCTGTGATTGTGAAACATCTGGGTGGTGTTTAAGGAACACAGTGTGCTGCTGCCACCACAGGAGAGAGGGAAGGTCTGGGAGGAGAAGGTACTAAAAAGCTCTTTAGCACATATCTTTCTTCCCATCAGCAGGAAAGGTAAGGGCCAACAAGATTGCTGAGGGGATGTTGGAGGAAAAGTAAATTACAGGATCCATTCTCCACTTTTCCAGAAGTCTGCTGTCCTGGCTGAATATTTACCTTGCTCAAGTTGGTCCTACTTGTACAAGTTTGCAAAAGGAAAATTGGCTTGGTCAGCCAATTAATCAGAATTAATAAGGATAACCTGAATGAACCAAGCAAAATAATTAAAGCCTGAGAAAAAGGCAAAAAACCAAAACACCTGTGAAGGTGTTACTTATGTCCTCTCCATCCCTTGGCTAAAACCACGATGTTGTTCAGCACTTGTGATACAACCCCATTATTGTTTCAACAGGTAAAAAAACAAACAGCATGCTGGTGAGTTTTCTCATAAAGAGCCATCGTTGATCTCAGTATTACAACCTCTCCTAACAAATTTCTGGAAGTAATGCAATTACTCAAGTTTCAGGGCTGAAAATGGTTTCTAGGCACAAGAGAAGATAAATTCTTTTGTTAGGTCAGATTAACCGGTTTCTATCCAAAGAATATAATGTACTTTCCTCTGAAGCATTTAGCAAGGATACTTGTCAAACTAAAGTGAAGCAGGAGGCTGGGATCCAGGATGGTGACTCCCATGCTTTTCAAGGCCAGCTTTAGTCTTGCTGCTGTTCTGTCTTTAAGTATAACAGTGAAATGAGATGGCCCAAAGATGAGATGACTTGTTTGTAAGTCATCCATTGACACCTGCTTTCTTTCTCAAGTATCCTTACATTCAAATGTGATTTTGTCTTATATTTTACTATGCTATTATTTACTGACAACATGTATCCAGGTCATAACTGTTAATACTACTTGAATTGTTCAAGATAAATTCTACTTAAAAAAAAAAAAAAAAAGAAAAAGTGGTTTCCTGAGTAAGGGCCAAGAAGAATATGGCAAATTGGTTGGAAACAGCGCACAATTCATGCAGAAAAGGAAAGTTAAGGAATAAGTGCCTGCCTTGCAAGGCTCCACAATGGGCCATTGTCAAATGAGGCCAATTCACATACATCATGTTCCCTGGAAATGAAGATCTATTACCCAAAACTCCGCAGGGGAAGAATAAGCTGGAAGAAGCTGTGATGCAGTCATCTCCCCCTGAGCTTTCTCTGGAACTTTCCTTTGTTGGGAGAAGAGCTCAAGTCAGCCTCACAGGAACCACTTGTGGGGGTTGTGAAACCACACAAATCCCTTGAGATCTTCAGGGATGATGGGCATGGCTGAGTTGGATGCTGATCAGAATGTAGCTTTGAGACAAGATCTGCCCTCTAATCATTTCTCCAGTCAGCACTGAATGATGTTATTGTGTTATCAAACCCTTTCAGTTCATGGTCTGAGGTGTGCCCCCTGCCAAGTGCTCCGCTACCCTGGAAGACTGGGACCCCTCCTGACAGGTAAATAAACTGCACATTGGTATGTGCATAAAAGAGGTAAATTACCTCCCTCTGTCAGGTACTCCTGTGAGAAAGGACTCTTCCAGCTTTTTCATCTAATGGTGCTGGACAGATTTTGTGATGGTTGATCCCTGTTACAGATTGGGCTCTCTGCCTGCCCTGACATCATGTTCTATTCCCTGCTGCATGAGTTTCCTAAATGCCTAGCCTGGGTTATGCATGCCCCTAAGCTGCATCAACACCTCCCCTGTATTTTGCAGTGCCGTCACCCAGGTACTGAAGCTTGAGGCTGCTCTTCTCTCTGGCGACTCTGTATGAATGTGACTCATCTCACCTAATTTCAGTGGTCAGCCAGATGGGCACGTGTCTTCTGGTCTCTCTGCACAGACGGTGGAAACAGTACTTTTGAAACATACTTTAGACATCTTCTTGTCCTGCTTACAGGGAAAGCTTTGCATTATGTGGGTGTAACGCAATCTGTGTATTCTACTCCCCTCTATATGATTTCTGACAAGCTGTTAATCAAGGGTCTTTTGCAGGAGCTGCCCAGTGCACATCTGACACCTCAGCTACAAGCTGGGTGTTAAATGAAAAAAAGAGGCAACCCTTTGAAGCAGGGCTGTGTTTCTTTTTCTTCACAAACAACTCAGCTGTGATAACTCCCTCCAGGGTAACACCAGTGTAGTCACACTCTTCCTGAGGGGCTCAGCTCTGCTAGTGGGCCATCATGGACTCAATGGCACCACCATTCCTACCTGAACCTGACTGTACATAACTGGGAACTTGGGACATCACTACTACCACTCAATGGATCCAGAGGATGACCAGAACTTCTACAAGACCACCGCTTTTGGCCGCACCACCCTGACCAACAGGGTGCAAGGCTGTACTCTGACTTAGTGGGTTTCCACCAGTTTTCCGGGCATCATTGCATTTATTGTAATCTTTCTATTGCATTGTAACTCCAACCTGAGATCTCTCTTAAGGTAACTGTAGGGTTCGTTTCTCCTACTAGCTTACATTCAAACCAGCACACTCCTTTAAGAAGAAAATGAGTCATAGCTTAGCTGTACCTATTCTTGTCACTGGCTATAAGGGGAATAGCTCAGATGCACATCTAGCCCACTGGAACCCATAAACTGAGTCTTGCTGATGACTCAAACGGGCTTTTGACTGAAGCTTGCTGCATCGCCCTGGCACTGAAGAGGCCCCACTGTGGCATCCACTCTGAGCCACTGGAGATGCTTATTGAGTGCTGTAGGACAGCAGCTGAAATACCTGTGGCTGGGGAAGGTGCTGTTATTGTCCAGACTGACACTTCCAGTGCTGTGAGGCTGTCTTACCATGTTCTGCTAAAGAAAATCTGGTTTGTGTATGAGCTGCAGAAGTCACTGCTGCACTTGTGGGCTAAGCCTGATTTTAGTGGACCATTTTTGCAAGACAGAGCTTAGCCTAAAATATACACATGACATTAGTTGGGAAAACCACAGACATGTAAGAAAGGTTTCTTTAAGAGTCTTATGGACAACAACAGGCCAGTCTAGCCCAAGGAGGGGAAAGCACCATGTTCAGAGCACAGTCAGAGGATCAGTGCTGCCTCCTGAGGCTGCTCCAGTGGCATGCAACCAAATAGGCACTGGAAGAAAGCAAGCCTGAACACACTAAGGGAAATAGATTATTTGTATTTCTTAAAATTCTACCTGTATGGTACTCCTGGGCTTTCCTTCCGAATTTTCGAACCTGGTCTATTCAGGAACAAAATGTCTGCTAATTGACAGGTCTCCAGCCCCACAAAGGCTCAACAAGACCAAAGACAAAATGGTAAGGCTTTCAGCACTTTCTGATAACAAAATGGTAACTTTTTCTTTTTCTTTTCTTTTTCTTTTTCTTTTTCTTTTTCTTTTTCTTTTTCTTTTTCTTTTTCTTTTTCTTTTT
>JAYDZK010000113.1:132458301-132499782 GCA_034509185.1 Euphonia xanthogaster
TTTCTTTTTCTTTTTCTTTTTCTTTTTCTTTTTCTTTTTCTTTTTCTTTTTTATTCTTTTTTTCTTTTCTTCACTATGATTGGTTACTAGGCTGCTAGCCTGCAGACATGATGCTTTCAGCATTGCTGTTAGTTTTTAGGGCCTGGTTGTTGTACTGAAAAATTACCTTCAGCATGAGGGAAGACTCATGACTTCATACAGGAATTTCAGAGAGGGGTTCTGTGGCCTAAATGTACTCATCCATTCTCACATTCATCTGTTTTGCTCTGCACTCAGAGGAGGAGGAATTGATCATCTGTTTGAAACCAGATTTGTGCAAGCATGTTTGTAAACAAATATAACTGTTACCTTGTAGAGCAGATTTGTGCAGGTTTATTTTTAATATTAGATATTATTTCTGAAGCAGATTGAATTAAGCTGAATGCCATATTTCTGCCTATGCCACTCTCTCTGGCCATTCTATGGCTCTGCTATTAACCTTGGGTTGCACTGGCTACTATTTAACTTGAGCCTTATTTTGAACCCAAGTTTGTAGAAAAGATGAATAAAGGAAGATACTGGAACTTACAAGTCAGTCTGTATTTGCAATACAAGCTGAGAACACAGAAAAACAATGCAAGAATTGTACCTTCTGTTTTAAAGCAATTTGCTGTTTAAACTTGAGGAGCCCACCCTGGAGATGCCTGCCTCAGTTCCTTATTTAATCAACGTCACCAACAAAATTCCTATTGACTGTTGCGGTCAAAACTGTATTTGGTGGACATCTGTCTATTGAATTTTAAGGACTTTGGAACCTCCGAGTGGAGAAAATTATACAATATTTTTTAGTTGGTTGGTTGGTTGTTTTAATATGGTGACTATTAGGACGAGCAACACAAAAAGATACTTTCTTGAATGTTTCTCCAGAATGTAACAAAGGTAAATGAAGTGTTACACTCATAGGGAGACAATTTCCAGGATGGATGAGGGCAGAGCCATGGAGAGAAGCAATCAGCTGAGGGTGACTGATTGGAGAAAGATTTGCAGCCTCTGCTCTGAGTCACTAGGGGTCTTGCAGAGTCCAAGGAAACTGCTGGGAGATAACAGGCTTGCCTTGTGCACTGAAGAGTGGCAGGAAACCAAAACTTAAAATGTTTTATCTCCACTTAAACCTCTCATTTCCTATATTAAAAGGTTTTATCGCTAAAATAAATTTCAGTTTTAATGGTGGTCTGAATATTTTTGCTTTCCCTAGCCCAAGAGAGGAAAAGTGGAGAGTTATCTATCATTAGTTTGTTCTTTGCAAATTAGTTCTGAGGGCTTTGCGCCACCTGTGGAGAAAGAGGTTTTCCTTCTCATCTTTGTACTGCAGGATTCATTTATTCCGCTGCAGATCAGAGCATACTCAAATTACAGAGAAGAGTTCTACATTAGATGCTTGTGCTAAGCATTACTGGCACATGAGAGCAGAGCCACAGGCTGGCAGCAGCCTCTCCTGCCAGCGCAGGCGCAGCCCTTGGCTGCCTGTCCGTGTCAGGCTCTGCAGTCACACTCCCGGGCACGTGATGTGCAGGACAGAGATGAACTTCAGGTTAGATTATCTCACCCTTCAAGTGCAAGGCTCCATGGAAAGGGCGGCTGCAATGAGGTGCTCAGCCACCACAGCACTTCTCTGAAAAGCCTTTTGCTGAACTGTGCTACATGCACTGCTTTTTTCCAGCTAGAAAAGGACATTATTTAGCAATGGGCTTTTATGTATTTCTCTGTGGTTTCTTCCATTCTACTCTTCCCTGTTGTTCAGCATTATCTTTTGCATGTACTGCATTTGACAGACAGAAGCCAGCCACGCACACACAGGGACAGTGAAGACACTGGTGTAGGCTAGGCAGTGAAATGAATCTGTTCAGGGGCTCCTGACATCTTTCCCATCCTCTAGCTCTGATGGCATTTTTCCCTTTGGTAGATTTAAGATGCACCACTGTCCCACTTAACCCTGTTATGTGACCACTAAAATACATGGGTTAATATTCTGACCTTTTTCTTGGAGGAGAATCCCATATTAACATTTACTGAAGAATCAATACTTACAAATAACAGCCATGAAATTATTAGATAAAAGAAAGAGGGAAGACAAGATAAACTCTTGCAGTCTACTCAGGTTGCATTACTTTCTGTTCAGTTATTAATCTCACACACAGTGCAAGCTAGATCCTAAGATCTACAAGCCTCTGATGTTAGGATGGTGCCCTTGTTTTTCCATCACTGCTCTCTAATAATTGCAGCAATCAGTTTCACTTCTCAGATGTGTCTCCCTAACACCTATGAGGCAAGGGTGACTGTGTACAAAACACGTGCTGTACTGGACTGGATTTCAAATCTGTTTTTTAATTCCCAAGGGTTTGGGTATCAAAAACCTCAAAAATGCAGTCACAATATGGGCATTCAATGTTCTACATGTTCCAGACTAATTAATAACTGGGCTGTTATATCAGTGGCTACTTGTTGAAATTGCCTGAAAGCTTTGCTCAGAAGGAAAATGCCAAATCACAACTTTCATCACTAAAAATTGCATGAGTATTTCTAGTCATTATACAAGGGGGTTTTACCCCTGCATCATCTTGTTGGATCACCTTGGAGAATTAAAACTTATTTCACAAATTCTTCTCTGGCCAACACTGAACTGCTGGAGACATTCTTAGAGCCAGCTCAATAGCCTGGGACATTGAAGTTTTCCTTTTACCTACTTAAATAATAGGTAAAGCAGTAATACAAATATCCCCATGTGGCCTTTAAGTGCTGCTAGACTTTAAAGCACTTATGCTGTTTCCAGAAAACCTCTCATGAGCAGTCTTGCACTAAAACCTTGGCTCCAAACCTCCCACATGCAACAGAAATCAATAAGACTCTTTGTGCCTATTGGGACTCCTTTAGGAACTGAATGCATTCATGAACTGTTAAGGCTGAGATGTGAAACAAGATTTCTGGATGCTGAAGAGTAACCATAAAAAATATTTTCCCCATATTTCCTTAGTGTCAATAATATATTTTATAGTGTTAATAATATTAATATCAAGTCAGATGGTATAAATATTCACTGAAGGAACTGATGCTCTATGTCAAGAGGGAGGAATAACTAGTTCAATTTTCTGTAAATGGAGAAGCAATTCTGTATGGATAGACCATGGGCAGTTTCAGAGTTATCTAATAGGATGGATGTGGAGCCTGCAACTGGAAGGACCATAGTCAGTGACTTTTCTGAGATGCCTGCATTTCACAGACTTTTTGTGAAGTCATGAAGTAGTCATTGAAGCCATATGTAAGTACAATAAACATTCCTGTGGAACTCAGTTCCGAATTTGGAAGAAAATAATAACAACAACAACAATAATGCCACAATTCAGAACACAGAGGGTTTCTGTGTACCTCACTTTTCTGCTTAGAGGGTGATTCCCAAAACAAGAATCAAATTCAAAATTGTTGTACACACATTATTTTCTACCCCTTTTCCCTCTCCTCCCTCCTCTGCTCCAATGGATCTAAAGGCTGGTGACTGTGTTCTGGTGTTGGTGGGGGAGATTTCAGCACCTGGAGTGCCTCTCTGAAGGAATATAATGTTCATGTTTATGGTTTCTTCTTCTTTTTTCCAAGATCCACCCAGGTCATCCTTTGCTAACATGCTCTTGCACCTCTGTCCTGTATTCCCCAGTCTGCAACTTCACACTGTGCCCACATTTACTGTAGATTCTACCTTTGACGTTGGTTAGATAATACATTTTATTCTCTTTGTTACCCCTAAACCCACTTTTCTCCAGATTTGCCTCTGTGTCTCTTAAGGCACTGTTTATAGCCACAGTGTCTCTGGTGACAGCCTACACCCCACCTCTTATCATGCCTTGCCTGTGCTTCTCTACATTGCACTCCATGTCCCTGCTTCTCAAGGTCTCTGCTGTTGCCCCAGGTCTGTATTTCTCTGCCCTGCATCTGCTGCTGGAGTGCTGCACCTCACTCGGGGCAGACTAGCTGCTTGTTACTCTGTGTCTCACAAAATAAATGACGTTAGCCACAGACATCTGAACAGCCAGAGAAGTTGCTCTCTCAACTTAACCAAGTAAGCAGAGCTGGAGGCAGGTGAGGAAGAGTCCAGGCAAGGCAAGCCTGACCATCCTCCGTCCTGAGGGCTTTCAGACTTGTATCAAAGCTTATGGTCTGTTACTAGGGATAGCAATAGGATAGTCCAGGGCTTTGTGCTGCCCAGTGTGGTGCTCTAAGGATGTGCTGCCTTTGTTAGTGAAAACAGAGCAAAACAAAAAACAATTGCAGAAGCAGACGTGAATTTTTTTCCTGGTAAGACATATGTGACCAACATTATGCTTATCAATTGTCTGCAGGTAAATGCCTCTGTAACCTAGATGGAGCAAATGGCTTGGAAAATCACCTTAAGTACCACAGCCTACAAAGTCCTGAGGCACCAGGATTCCACTTACAGAATCACAGATTGGGTAGGGTTGGAAGGGACCACAGGGGGTCATCTGGTCCAACCTCCCCACTCAGTCAGGGTTGACCTAGAATGCACTACACAGGATTGTATACAGATGATTCTCATATTTTGTTACTTTTATTTGCTTTATTTTTATTTATTTCTATTTACATGTGTTTGCTCCCAATCTTTCCTCCCATGTTTATAATTCATGATTTCCTGCTTTGCTAAGTCATCCATAAAAACAGAAATGCTATAAAACAAACTAGAGAAAGACTAGAAAAAGGTTCCTCCAAAACACAGCTCTGAGCAGCCTAAAGCCATGGTTTATCTTGCACATATGTGTTTTATGTAAATCTATGTGGCTTAAGAAATTACTTTTGTCAGCCTTGCCCAGGGCTGTGAGAGCACCACGGTGGTGACAGACAGTGGCATACAGGAGGTAACTGGCAGGGCTACCAACACTTCTTCATGGTGCTGGGAAGGTTTCTGAAGAGCGTGGAGTTTCATGCTGTGGGCTGGGGACAGCCTCTTGTAATACCTGGTATTAGACTTTTACATAACAAAAATAAAGGAATGTAACAGCTGAATACATGATATCCTGGTTTTAATAGGAAGGAAAACCACAGCTATGTTGTGCAGCTGAACATGTTCTGCAGCCAGACCAAAAATGTGAAGGTTGCCTGCGCCAGCTATTGTGTTTTAAAGCAAAGGGACAAAGATTCACAAACCCCACCACAATCTGTGAAAGCTTGTATTCCTACAAGGTCAAATGGAATACAACACTTCCATAACTGGTGCTTCTCCATAGGCTATGAGAAACATCTGAAACCAAGTTCTTGTCACTGGAATGTTTCCCATACCCTACCTTTGACTCACCCAAGCAGATCTGTATCTCTCGCCACAGAAGTCATAACTAGCAGCATAGACATTTTTTAAGTTCCTCTCATTGTGTTATTTGCCAAACAGAACCATTAAGGGATCATTAGCAGATAAATGCTACTCAAAATCATGTTCTGATGCCACTAGAAGGGCTTACTGCAACGTTTTACCTATACCCTTGTAATTTTTTGTTTACCTGAGGAAACATGCCATAGAGACCTTATTCAGTTCCCTTTAAATTTAAAGCTAAGTTTTTTCTTACAAATTAAAGGGAGGAAAATAAGCCCAGAAGAGGCCTTAAAAAAAACTGAGCAGAAATCTGAGACAGGGACTGGCAGAGAGAACTCACACGAGAAATCTGCAAATTTCCTTGGTAATTATTTTGGTAGTGGGACAAGATGAGTTCAGGTATTATTCACACAGTCATCATGTGATCCTTTGGAGTGCTAACAGGTCATCTTTGCCCACTTTGTATTGAGTTTGATATGGGGTTTGATCAACCCCTTGTTCCTCAGGGCAAAGCATACAAATCTGAGTGGGATTTCAGGTAAGTTAGGCTGAGCTCTGTCATACTGGCAATAAAAGCTGTATTATGCCCAGGAGTAGATCTCATTAGTTCTCTGATCCAGTAACCATGTAGTTGTGTGGATCTGGGGCTGGCAGATGATGGTGTTGAGAATATGTGGGCACAGAGTAAGGGCAGGGAGGGGCCACCTTCCCTGGAAGCAGCTTGGACTCTGGCTGCAGAGCTGCACTCTAAGGGTGGGTCTGTTCAGGGATTTCAGGGCTGTTCCTGGGACCTGGCTTCAGGCCACATACTGGAGCAGCTTGCATGGGCCTCCTGAGGAGCAGAGTCTTGGTGCACATGTACCCTTGGTCTCTGCTGACTGCCTCTGTGAACACTGGATCCCCATTCTGCAGCTGCCTACAGCAGCACACACAGCTGCCCTCAGTCATAACAGGGGGCAGGCAGGTTTTAAGCAACAAAGCTGCATTGCCATCTGATGATTTAGTTAAAACTGCTTGCTACCAAGTCTTACCTGGATTCTCTGTGTGCACTGGCAGGGGTCACAAACTAAGAAGCATTTTCAGAATACACTACCCATACTAGTAAGTATCCTCATTTTGGTGTGTAAAAATCAAATATTCACTGGCCAGAGAGAAGTACCAGACCATGGCACTGCTACACAACTGCTAAGATCCATGCTTTAGGCACTCCTTCCACACATCTTGCACTCCTTCCGCAATTCCTTCTGCCTCTGCACTTATTTAATTGTTCCCATTCACATCTTCATCCTCGCTACACACACAATTTCTTGTTCTGTGCTTTGTAGTAACATGTGCTCACACATCTGTAGGTCCTACTGCTTAAGTCCAGAGAAAGATGGTCTCCAGCTCTATGGTTGTGTGCTCTGGTTTCATCCATCTTTCTGGAGCTGAGCTGTTCAAGTGGGATATCTCAGGGTCAGTAGGAGGCTGGCAGGAAAGCTCTGAGCAACAGAGATGAAAAGCAGCACTGTTAATGTAGGATTTGGACTTTTCCCACTGAGAACTGCTGCACTGATGCTGTGCGTGAATTTATGCACAGCTTTCTCTTAAAAGAGTGGATTTGGTTAGGGGTTTGAAGGTGAGCCACTGGGATATGTAAGAAATGTGATGGGAATTCTCTGTCCCAGGTAATTGTATCTTCCTGGCAGATGGATCTCTGCAGGTTCAACTGGGAAGAGAGCTTTGCATTGCTTCTTTCCTTGTGATGTGGCTGATGTGTCTAAACAGTCACTTATTGCTCCTACTGAATAACCTCACTGGTACATGGCTGATTTATACCACTATATTGTACCTCACACATCAAAAGCACAAGTATAAGGACTTCAGTAATCTCTGTTAAAAATTCAGTCATAGTGTCTGACCTGACATTTCTATAATTTCATACGGCATATTTTTCTGCATTATTATTATTATTATTATTAATAATAATAATAATTAATAATACATTGTTTTATACTATGCTATTAATATAATATTTTGCTTAGGAAATACATTAACCGATTATTTAATTTTATTAATTCAAAATATAATATATTTTTTCATATATTGTTTTCTATACCTAGTCCTTACATGAAATTCATTGATTGTTACAGACTCAAGTGCTGTGAAAGTGAAATCCACACAGGATTTAGAAATCCATCAGCATGATCCATTGATTTTGGTGATATTTGTTCTGATTGACTGTAGTGCCTTCTCTGCTTGTCGTCAAAGAGAGGAAAAGACTGTCTCTACATGCTCAGGCAGCATGCCAAAGGCATACCATGAATTTCACCCACTCTCAGAAAAGACCTGAAACAGAAACAGAAAGCTTTGCCATGGCATCACAGAGAATGCAGTTTGGGATCCCTTGGAGATTCAGAAGATATTTTTGGATCACTCCAAACCAGCTGCTCCTAAAACCTGCAGTCACTGTGCACCCTGCAGCTGAGTCATTGCAGCTTCTGTGCCGGAAACTTCTACTTTCTGAAGGGCTACAACACTGCTGTAGCTTTACCCTGACCCTCAGGTTTTGCAATGCCCAGTGGCTCATGCATATTCCAGGCAGAAAAGCCTCCAACCTTTTGTCCTTGCTTCAGTAAGCTTAGACATTCCTGAATGCACAGCTTCAAGAACACAAATACTTTATGACAAGAATAGACAGAATTTGGGGAGTGTTCTTAGCAGTAGTACAGAACGTGTATCTATAGAAGAACTTGTAGAGTGAGATGCAAAGCAGCAGAAAAACAGGAATTAGTTTTCTTGTTGATGTTCCCAGATATGTTAAGATGGCATTGAAGGAAAAGGAAAGAAAAGGAAGCACAGAGCATCAGAAAGTTATAACTTTATTAAAACTGTTTGTTACAAACCTGGAAAATGGTATTCAGATTGTGACTTGAGATGAAGTAACTTGTAATATCCTTAGAACATCCAAGCATCTTTGGGTCTGCTCTGCAAAGATGAAATCCCATAGCCACCCCATTTCTCTTGGGAGGGAGATGGCAATAGTACAAGAGAGGGAGGAAAAGCACAGAGAGGAGGGAAAAAGGAATTATGATTCTGAAGAAGCAAATTACTTTTTCGCCCTCTTTCTCTCTTTCTTTCCTGGGCAGAAGTGCTTACCTGCAAACTTGAGGTGCTTTTGTGGGACTGGATTTTGCACCATCATATTCTTTGGATGGGAATGACGGGCTTACATTTCTTTCACCTAAAAAGTGAATTAGAAAGAAGCCATTGTCTTTTGTCCAGTGCCTCAGTGGAAGGAGGCTTTGTGTCAGGTCCTTGCACTATCTAAGGTGATTAAAAATAATTTTTCTTTTTCTTCCCCATAACATGCCTTCAGCACAGAGCAACGTGGGCAAGGGCTGAAGAGTGAAGGGAAAGTAACACCTTCTGGTGCCCTGACCACTACAGCCACAGCAGTAAGAGGCAGCATCACACCTCTTTGTTGTGGTTTTGGATGATGTGTTGTCAGCACATGTGAGACACCCAGTGCACCTCTGAAAGGAGGCCTCCAACATTACTTTGGTCATCCGGTGAATGTTACCCTTATTTTTGGTCATCTGGTGAATGTTACCCTTATTTTTGGTCATCTGGTGAATGTTACCCTTATTTTTTTCTTGACAGACTGAAAGGACTTTCGTCACCATCACAGGTACTGGGTCTTGCTGCCTGGGAAGCAGCTTTGCAGGGAAAACCTCATGAGTGTGGGCAAGAGGGAGGTTAATCATCAGCCAGCACTGGGGCAAGGAAGCCAATGTACCCCGGGCTGTGTTAGGTCATGAATTGCAGCAGGTAGAGGCAGGGGATCCTTCCTCTCTGCTCAGCACTGGTGAGGCCCATCTGAAAGCTGTACCCCTGCTGAGCTTCCCACTACGAGAGAGACAAGGACATAATGGAACAAGCTCAGTGAAGGTTCATGAAGTTGACAAAAGAGCAGGAGCCTCTGTGATATGAGGAGAGGCTGAAGAGAAATGGCTCAGAAAGATCTCATCAGTGTTGTAGATATCTGATGGGGAGTGGGTGTAAAGAAGAGGATTCAGACTTAGAATCACAGGATCAAAGAATCACTTTGGTTGAAAAAGACCTCTGAGATCATTGAGTCCAACCTACTTCTCAGTCCAACCTCTTCTTGAAGCTCAACTCTTCTCTGTGGTGCCCAGTGCAGGGACAAGAGGCAATGGGGGTACATTGAAATGGGAGATTCCACCCCCACATAAGGAAAATAATATGTTTACTGTTCAGTTGGTCAGTCATTGGAGCAGATTACCCAGAGAGGCAGTGGACTGAGAATCCTTGGAGATACTCAAATCCTGACAGGAGACGGTCCCAAAAACCTGCTGTAGCCAAACCTGCTCTGAATAGGAGGCTGGACTAGATGGTTTCTAGAGATGTCTATCAGCCTCAAGTACTCTTTGATTTTGTGACTCTTTTAAAGACCTGCTTTTAAAAAAATCTTGCTTTCACATTATCACTGCTGGGAAGCATTAAGCTCTTGTGGATGTCAGTGATGTGTCACTAGTAGTCAGCATAGTTCTGTTAGCTTGACTTTGAATTATCTGGGTTCAGAGTAGGCAATACGGAGTGTGTGTTTGTTACTCCTATCTTGCTGATGAGCAGCTTTATCTCCATTCTTGTCTAGCAATGTCTTTGGGCTTTAACAATTAGCATTGAGTCTATAAATAAACACTGAACAACATCCCTTGCTATTTTTAATGTTTTCTGTTATGGAGTCTGGTGGCAAAATCATTGAAATTTTTTCAACTTTTAAGGAAATATTCAGAACGGCCCATAGCAGAGAGAGTTCACTGGCCAGCATAACCATGCTTGCATTGTCAGAGCAGCAGACACCCAGCCAAGCATTACTTGTCTCCAGTTTTCGTGTGTCTGATTTCCTTAGCACAGTGTTACAAAGACCAGTATTTTGTGAGGGACAGAAGAGCCTCTTGTTCACCTGTCCTTGAGCCATTACAGAAAATACAAGCATTGCAGGTCAATGGTAACAGTCAGACTGGAGAAATTTCTCAGCTGTCAACTACAACTCACATAAAATAATCACTGAAAGAGCTATTGTCTAGAGTGTTTACAATGTAATGGTTTTCTAAACCTAGTTGACACATAAGATTACTCTGATTTTAAACTCCAGTTGAAGTTTGGATAATCAGTAATTCAGATTCACTTGAGACAGATCCTAGACAAGGAAAGGACATGCAATGAAGCTCTTAAAGACTGTAGAGCTAACAGGAAAAATGGATCAATGGCAATTCTTAAAAAGCTCAAGCAGTAAGAGCTGACAGGGCTTGTGCTCTGGTTTGCAAACATGAAGTCCAGCACAGTTAGGATGTGACTGTCTAAACGGATAGACAGCTGGATGGGTAAAAAATGGGTTGTGCAGTCAGGATTAAAGAGCAGTGGTTAATGGGATATAATCCATCCAATTCTGGATGCTGCAGGAGTAGAGTTCAGGGGTCTGTCCTGGGACCTGTCAACTTAAACATCTTTACTGATGACAGGGTGGAGTCTGCTGTCAGCAAGTTTGCACTTAACACCCAGCTGGGGGGGCAGGAATCAGACAGCTTGCTCAAGGGCTCTGTGCCATTGGACCAAAAGCACAAATTCAACAAAGACAAATGCGAAGTCCTGTACCTGGGAAGGAATACTAGAATCATAGTAGGGTAATTCAGGCTGGATGGGACCTCAGCTGGACTTTTGTCCAGCCTCCTGCTGGAGAGGAGGCTTGACGGGGTATGGACATGATTGTACAGGTGATGTGACCTGATGGAGCTGGCTGGGATGGGAGGGTCCTCAGTTTGACATGGCACATGTTTGAGAAAAGATGCATTATTTTTGAGATTCAAGTTCTGAAGTGCAAACTGCAGTGAAATTTAAACTTACAGGATTACTGCCAAAGTATGTTTGTCAGGATTTATTACATATAATAGCTTGCTACAGGAATACATCCTGGTTTTAGTAGGAAACAGGAGTATTTGAAACACTGTAGAACAGAAGGGGTTTAGTGGTGGTGTTTTTAAGGGAGAGAGCATGCCAGTCTTAATCTAAATAATCTGTCAGCACTATTCCATGCCAACTCTTGATATTAAGTGGAGAAGCTCTTTGGAAAGGTATTTCTAAAGCATTTCTGCAGAAGCAGGCACTACCTGGCATAAGGTACAGACTGTGGCAGGCGTGGGCTGACACAGCATGGGCTTGGGAGCTCAGGGAGCTCAGGATGGTGGCAGGCTGTCTGCAGGGACATGGGTGCTGCCAGCCCAAACTCAGGCTGGCTTTTCAGCAGGATCAGCCAAGACTGAAGGCTGGCATTGGAGGCGGCAGAAGGGACAGCCCCGGGATCCCCAAAGGAGAAATTGGGATATGGAAAGGACCTGGGGAGGGAGCAGGGACTTTCAGGGTGTGGAGCTGGAGGGCTGCCAGGAGGTGAGCTTGGCAGGTGTCTACAATTCCAGAGCCCTGTGGGAGTTTGTAAAAAGAGTGTATGGTCCCTCTCTGTGTCCCAGTGAGTTTGTGGGGGTCAAGGAGTACCTTGGGGTCCTCCAGCAACCATGTGCAGCTCTGGATGTGGCTCACCACCAGTGGGCAGGTATCACTCTCCTGAATTCCATTGTACCACTGGAATCCAGATCTGTCCTGTGTTCTCCATGGACCCTAAGTGTGCAAACTGTCTGTACTGTAGCATTTACCTCCATGGGAACTCGCTGTATGGACTTGCACTGACTTCAACACTTTTGTCTTGGAACCCAACCCCCTTTTCTCCAAAATCTTTGGTTTGATAGCTCATGGATGCCTGTGCCATGCTGCCCTACCAGTTGTATTTGTGCTGGTGAGGGATCACTCAGTTATTTCCCCTCTGACAGCTGGTAAGTGGCCCTCAGCATCACTGCTGGTGTGCTGCAGTATTTCTGGCTCAGGGCAGAGCCTCAGCAACCTGTCCAGGCTGCATCTTTAGTGGATCCTTCAAATCCAATCCATACAGTTCTAGGTATGGTTGATAAAGCCGAAATTCCTGTTACAATGCAAGTTGAGAGTAGTATCCATGCTGGTTTCAAGGACAGCAGGGCAGCTTGAAAAAGTCTCAAAACATAATTATTTCCAGAGACAGCTATAAATGATTTATGAGCCATTCTCCATCCACACTGACAACCAGCATATGAATAATAAAGAATAAACTTAAGTAATTCTGTACAATTACTGCTTCCTCAGATGGTCATATTATATTACTTTAAAATGTAGTCTATTCTGTTGTTTAACTCTGCTCTGCTTGTGTTAACACAAATGGCTGCTTTTGTCACCAGTTGGCTAAACTAATGCAGTGCTTGGAAAATATATTTCCTGAGCTAATGGCACAAACAAATAGCCACAAAAGAGTGAACCATTTACACATTTCTCCTTTGGGATACAAAGTTCAGCATAATTACCACAAACACAAAAGATGCTGTACTGGAGTTTTAATTAAAAACAAAAACAAAATAAAATACACACAATCATTCTGAGTTTGGGAAACAGAAACAAGTTCCATTCTTCTTTGCCACATGGGCTAATTACCAGTTTTAATATGCTGCATTTGTGCCACCAAAGCCATTTATCCTAACCTGTTTTAAGTAAAGAACTTTAATTTTGAGAGAAAAACATCCACAGGCCATTTACACGGTCTTTCAAGTATTGCTTTGTAGTTAAAAGGGTGAAAACTATATAAACTATTTTATGTCATAATTTCATTCACTTCATAAATAAAATCACAATATTCTGCAAAAAAATACAACTTCACTATTTACCCCTGGGTTGTGGAAAGAACACGTCCTGGCCAGCTGCATGGAGTTGTGCCTGCACAGAGGCTTTAAATCAGTTTAGTGTAGTTCAAGAACGTGTTTCTCAATCACATCGGGGTGAAGGATCAGCAGCCATCTCTGTGGTACATTCTGAGTAACCCTGATTTTGGATAGGAAGTGCAGTGGACTCTTTTGCCACTGGATGTCCCAGGAAGACCCTGCCTGCCACTCACAGGTACCTTATGGCACTGTCAGTGATGTGTATCCCACTGGCATCCACCAGGTATGGGCAGCTGCAGAAGTGTTTCATTCTTCTTATTCCTTACAACTCTTAGACAAGTGAAAACAAGACATTTTAGTTGGGCTCTAAAAGAGTCTTATGGTTCTTCTGACACACCCCCTCCCACAGGCACACCCTGCCACTCTAAAACAGAAAAGCAACCTATTAAATGCAAGGACACGTGAGAAAGGGCCATCAAAGAATACCCTTAGAGGCTGGGCAAGTATTTTATTGACAGAAGGTCAAGTAAACTTCAAATGTGCATAGAGTTGTTACACATGTGTAAGGCAAAATCCTTTAAATGATCTTTGGGAAGCCAGCTCCACATTCCCACCACAAGGCAGCTGTTGATAGTCAAGGCAGCTTGAGAGTTTTATTTATATTATATGAAAAAGGAGATATGTATCCTGGACAGGGAAAAAAAAAAGCAAAAAAGAAAAAACAAGAAAAACAAAACCCAGACCAAGCAAACAAAAAAACCAACAACAAAAAGTCAACACAAAAAATCCCCAGACAAACTGATGCCCAGCTGTGGGGTTGGGAGAGCTTCCTGTCCTGTTTAAGGAGGGAACTATGTAGGTGATTGACTATGATATGAGAGTGGACCAAGACTAGCAGCCAAGATTAAAGTTCTCCTTCCTCCCCTGTCCCCAGAAAATTCTTAAAACTACCTAATTTAGTTTTTCCTCTTTCCTGCCACCTTCCCCGTGAATATCTCCTCTCCCACTGTGTGGGAGGGGCACAGGAGAGCCCCTTTGGGTTGGTCCTGAGGAGCTGCAGGGAGCTGTTGGGGCTGAGTGCTGCTGGCTGGGCTGGTGGCTGGAGGTGGTGAGGGTGGCATCTGTGATGCAGCTGAAGATCTGGGTGCTCCTGTGACGCATGCCACAGCTCTGACCCTGTAGCAGGGTGTCAGGAAATCATGGCAGGTCTGGCCTGGATCATTTCACATGAGCACTGGAGACAAGCCCATTTTCAGCTGGTTTCTAATGTATCTGGGCTGAAGAATACAACCACCACTTCTGGCTTGCAATTTTGTGATCTCTGGCCAATTTATGTTGATATTTCCAGCTGAAGACATGAACTGCCACTGCTATGTTGCTACTGAATTAGCCAAATCTGCAAATTTTTTGCCTTCACCTTTGACTGAAATTTTTGGAAGTGGTGATACAGGACTAAAACCAGACTTCCATGAAGCTCTAAAACACTTCTGCTCTAATCTCTGGACAAGAGCACAGCCAGACCAAGAAGGTGCCTGGGTTGTCTGGTGGGACCAAAGGTCTGGTGGGGTCAGTAACAACAATCTGAAAAGGGCTTTTTCTTGGCTTCATCCTGATATGGATTATAAACTATACAGAAAGGAAGTTTGGATGTTTTAGAAAGGGAGAAGGATATGAGAGGATATGAGATGCTCCATGATTTGAAGAAAATGCCTGGTGTGGAGCATGGGGTTTGCTTCCCAGGGAGAAAGATAAAAGCTCAAAGAACAATCAGGAGTAGGGAAGCATGGAGGCATGGAAAGGTGCATTATATAGTTTGTTTGCATTATGGTTTGTTTGGGTAGCGTGAAGAAAGGAATCATTTGTGTATTAGAAATGTTAACATAATTTGTGTGGCTATGAGACATCCTGTGTCTAAATCAAATCTTAGATGTTCTGCTTGAATAGAGGACTTAAGCTGTAGGAAAAGGTCCAGGGTGGGGGTTTATGCCAAAGAAGAAGGCAAAACAATTGACTACCATCTACATAAATTCCACTAATGTGGATTAGGTCTTTCTCTTCTAGGGACACTGGAGCAGTGCCACTAAGGAAAAAATAGTTTTTCCATTAAAAAATGAAACAAGCTAACTGTATTTAATGAATATTTAGCAAACTACAGGAAATGTAGGGTTCATACATAACAGACTTCAATAGTTACTCATCATACTAGAGCAAGATTAAACTCTTCATGGCACTGGTGTTCTGAATAAATGGTAGCAAATCAGTTTGATTAAAGAAATGACAAGGATTTTTTCTTTCCAGTAACTAAGATATAAATCTTGTTATGAAACTTAAGCGAAACAAGGATGAAATTCACTGACTGTTACTGAAAAGACTTGGTTGCACTTCCTTTTACAGTCATTAAATCTCATTCATATTTAAATAATCTCTGTGGAAAAGATATAGAAATAAAGAGCTTTCCGTATAATGGTGATGAAGAGGGAAGATCCACTGAGAACTGGTAAATCAAGAAATAGGGAAAGTAATTACAGTGTATTGAGCATCTTCCTTTATTCTCATCCAGTTGGGTAAAACATTTGCAGCATGCCAAAAGCAAAGAAAATGCAATAATTATGTCATAGCACTGATATTTTCTTTGGGAACACTGGAAAGTAGGTCAATTGCCAGCTAGGCAAGTTTTTCAGCAAGAATTATTGACTTTAATTATCCTATGGTAGAGTTTTTAAATAATAGCATAATCTATATTTTAGATTTTGAGCACATCCCAGGCTAACTCTCTTTGCAAACTCTCTTCTATACTGCCTCAGGTTCCCAGAGGGGAGGGAGGAACTGCCTCAGGCTTGCTCCCTGTCCTGCTTCCAGGAGGTTTGGCTGGAACTAAACAATCCTTAACAGTGTCGTGGCTATTATTGAGCTCTTTCAGCAAAAGTGTAATTCATCCCATTAGCAATTACAATTCAACACAAAAGTGTCCTCAAAACAGCTACCTGTCCTATAAATCTTTTTGTTAAAATCAGTTTTTAACCGTGTTTTCCAGTTTTTAACCGTGTTGGAGTATGATCTGTGTTGTTTGAGTGCTTGTAGAAAGCTCAGGCTCTGACTGCCTAAATTCAGCTGGAAAATTGTCCTCCTAAAAGCCTCCTTACTCCTCTGTTTTCTGTCAAATGCCCTCTTACCTGAGAAATCTTTCATGCTGCAATCTGTTTCCTCCCAATCTTTCTCATATTTACAGAAAATTTTGTAGTTCCAAATTGGCTTGTCCTGTCCTGAACACAATCTTTGCCTGATTGCCGGAAAGGAAATGGCTCATGAGCTGTTTTCTTCCTAACAAAGTACAGATGTTGACAAATGCTAACTGAAGTTTTGATTACTGAAGAAAGGATGATATATGGGAAGCCTGAATGTTGCTTTTCATAAAAATGGAGAAGGAAGTACATCTGCAAGAATAGAAGCTCCTTTTCTTATAAATCATATACTTTACCATTTAATGTTGTGTTTTATATTTTGCTTCACTTGATATATGCTGTTTACCTGTAACAACTTCAATAATTAATTGCTGCAATCACTGTATGAGACCTAATTCAGAACTTATAATGAATCACTTTAAGATAAAAAAACAGGTGTATAACCACAGGAAATTTCTTTCATTTTCCACTCTTTGCAGACAACCAGCAGTACTTATACCATGAAGAAAATGCATTTCTTTTACTTTTTCACTACAGCAAATTTCTTTTAAGGTGACATACAGCTAATCCTCTGATTTTATTAATAAATATTGGGGTCAAAAAAATTCTGTACAGGTCAGAATAAAAGCAGGATCCCACCTTTCAGTTTTTCACACTGGGAGCTCACTTTTTACTAGAATTATAACATTATTTATAAATAAACATTTACTTCTCCATATTTGAGTTATCCTTCTTCTGACCAGGATGGTCATGAGCTGCAACTTCCAGTGAGTAGGCAGTGTGTCATCTTTTTTTTGCTTGCTTCCACAAGGAATAATATATTTTAAACTGACAGGGAGTAGATTTAGATTAGATATGAGGAAGAAAATCTTCACTGTGAGCGTGGTGAGGCATAGGTTGCCCAGAGAGGCTGTGAATGCCTCCTCCTTGGAAGCGCTCAAGGCCAAGCTGGCTGGGGCTTTGAGCAACCTGGTCCAGTGGGAGGTGTCCCTGCCCATGGCAGGGGAGGTGGAACTAAATGTTCTTTAAGGTCCCTTTTAACCCAAAGCAATAATTATCCTGGGAGATAGCAAGTCCTGTAAAGTTACATGGCAGATGGGATTCTGTAAATTAGTATCCCATGAAAGTGTAACTATTTCCATAACTCTGCAAACTCATATGTGTTGAGGTTTGTTTTATAATGCTCTGTGGGTTGAATGCTCTGTTTTCCTCTTTGTTTTACCACTTCTTTTTTCTTGTAACACTCTGTTTCTATACTGATTTCAGTATTATATATTCATTGTGCACAAGAACTAACTTCATTGCATCAACCACTTCCTCCCTCATAATTTCTTTTTAATATAAAGAAGCCATTCTTTATATTAAAGCATAACCATGTGAAAGGCAGAAAACAGAAGACAGACATTTCAGTCTTTGGTCAAAAGCAGGCAACACAAGGAAAGGCTTTGGAAAGAACTGTGCAAGTATTTCCTTGTAGAACTCTGTCTGCCTTATTTCTTCTTTTTTTTTTTTTCTTTTTTTTTTGTCAGAAGGCACTTTCTTATTAGTCACTAACAATACCCAAACATCCAAGCAAGACTGGAAAATAATACTTTACTGCAAGTTTCAAGCAGGTTAGCAAAGTTATAAATGCCTTCAAAGTAACTGAGGGGTAAAAATGGAAATGCCAGGCCTATTTTATAGCAACATTGCCAGATACTTTGATAGATCCATTATAAATTCAACTTACATTATTCTAAGCCAAGATTGCTATCTAGTTGCTGTTCCTTGGATATATTATTTCTTTTCTTATCTCACTGACTTTTTTCATAGCATACAGTGAGAAATTTATTAGTAATGTATCAGATTTCCTAATAAGATATGGTCCAACAAATGCTGTTATTATATTTTATTCTTTTTTCCATATAACCTTTTTTCTTTATCATTTTGTCAGTCTTTTCTCTTTGGGCATCTTCGCTGGAGCAAAAAAGCTGGCTTCAGTTATCTGGAATAGCATATATTACAGAAAAATGAGATTGGAATTGTTTGGTATTTCATTACAGCGTAACTGTCTGGGGTAAAAGCTTTTTGTGGCACATCCTATTTGTTTTGCACTTCCTTTGGATCTTTTAAAGAATTCATGTCTTATGTCTGGTGTATTTTTGCTTTGGTATAAAAGCTAATGTGATATTGACTAAATATTTGGATGAAAACACAAAGAAGAAAAAAAGGAATGAAAAGTCAGTCATCAATGTATGAATAGTTTGAGGGTCACTTTAAGCTGAAAATAATCTAGAAGCTGCTTCTCGGAAATGTGCCTTGTGAGTACCCCCAGGTGTACCCTCATCAAGCAGGATTGCACACAGCATCTTCAGGCTGAGAACTTCCTGTGCTCTTCCCAGTCCATTCCCGTTATTGTGGCTCAGCAGAGAATATTTCCCCTCTCAAATTTTCTGGAATAATCTGTTGTTCAGTCTCTAGCCAGTCTAACAGTGTTGAGGTGATACCACTTATTTTAAGGGGTTTTAATAATGTATTTTTTCTAAGCAGTGTGATTTTGTCATGAGTTAAAGCAGGAATGGGTGATCAGCTGGGTACATAATGCTGAGGAGGGTGGGAATGCTCAGGCCAGGGACTCACACGAGTCCAAAACAAGGTGCATGACTACACCAGGCAAAATTCCAGCCCAAAAGTGTGTGCCCATGAATCTGCTCAACAGTTCAGTCTGTGGAGTGAAGGCAAGAATCCCTCGGGCAGCCGTGGGCCAACCAGCATTTATTTCCAAATAAGGTTGTTGTTACAGACCCCTTAATCGAGGATCTCACAGATGCTGTATCCTGTTTTCTGGAAGAGCTAGTTTGGCAGGTGCAGCTCCTCATTATAACCATGAAACTGCTAAAAGTGCTTTCTTAAACTTTGATTTTATGTTCCATTTGAAAAGCCTATTCTCTCTGCATTTGGAGGTAGCACCTGTAGCTGGGTCTATAATTTGTTGGAAGTGGCATCTCCTACATAGAGGAGGTTATGAAATATGAACAAAGTAAAGTAACTTACAGCAGCAAAGAGAGACACTTCCAGCTTTTATGAAAAGAAGGATGTGATAAATCTGCACCTTGGGCAGTCACTTCATGATATCTCTTGGACACTCAATCAAGACTCCATAGACAGATATCAAGAGCTCATTTTCCTGGGACAAGTCAGAAGCATTTATGTGGCTATCAATGACAATTAGTCAGCTGAAAACTCCCTGCTTAGCTGCTTTCCTGGAGGCTTTTAGGAGCCTTCCTCAGCTCTGCCTACAGGAATAGTTCTTTGTAGCAAACATCCAGTCAGTGTTTTCAAAGATTCAAACAACACCTGTATATCATATGAAGATTAGTTTCAGCTACCAGCATTAAATACAAACTTTACCCAAGCTCAGCAGTATTTGGATTGGGTTTTTCACTGAGACCCCTCAGAACTGAGTTTCTACAATCCTGATCCAATTCAAGAACCATTTTCTCATAGCTGCTTTGTTGCTGGCTCCAGACACACTGCTCATCTGGTGCAGCTCATTGGGAATAACAATCCACTGTCATTATTTCATTTCCTCAGATATTTAGAAAATAAAATGCAATTGTCTTTTTTAATCTGAATTTCTGCTGTAGCAGTAAAACAGAAAAAATAATTGGAGCCATGACTCAAAAACAAGGGTGAAAATATTCACAAACGCTTTTGTTTGTTTCTTTCCTTGATCTCTGGAAGCCAGCCACAAAGAAAGGACTATTAGTTTTTATCTGATCTTCCTTAGGTAGGAGGAAGCAAAGCAGAATAGGGAATGCCTTCAGTGAGACGTGGTGTTCAGAGCTCTGAGCTTGCTTTGTTTTTGCCACACACAGCTGCCACAAAAGGAAGCAATCTCAGTACCCTAAAGAAAAGCCCAAAACCCACTCATTCAGCCTGCATGTTACAATGGTTAAAGCACAGTGTTATCCAAACTATGCTAATCACAGTTGAAATTAACACACATACTGTGTTACTCACATCATTATCTGTTGAAATGCATTGAGCAATTGCCAGAGCAGTAGGATCTCAAGCAGTGACATTTTTAATACCTTTTATGTGCAAGCAAGTTTTGATAGTCATTCTGCAGGGATTAAGAAGATAATTGGGGAAATGGCCATAAATGCACTAATTTTGAAATGGTTGTCACTTTCTTTGAGTGCAGAAGCATCTACACAGCACTGGCAGACAGAGCAGAAGAAAAAACAGCAGCCATTGTTGTACCATTGTTCAAATTTGTGAACTGTCAGTTCCTCCCATTTTAAAGTGGCCAGTAGTTGACAATGTCAGCAGGGAAGTCCAGGAACCAGACAGCCCCAGCAGCTGATGTTTGCCAGCAGAGGGAATATTATCCCCCCTCAGCCACCACCAGCCAGCAGGCATCCACCTTGATCCCAGAAAATGTGGTAGTGACAAGAGTTTGTGAGGGCGTGCTGTGAGTGGGTCACTAAAATATTCTCTCTCAAAAAACCTCCAAAAAATTGCAATGACACCAGCACATCTGGTTGTAGCATATGGGTTGAGAAAGACCAGCTGAAGCTCTTTATCAAAATGCTGTATCTCTGAAGGGAGCCATGGCCTTAGGTAGCTTTCAGACTGTGGGGTTGATTTCTACATTGTCTGTATGTACTTTACAGAATATTTGATTCTCTAGGAGACACTAGAAATGCTGCCAGTCCCTGCCAGCACTTGATCCAAATTGGTGGATGTGGGTAAAGCCTTCCCATACAGCTCCTTGTTCTTGAAAATGTAAGGGGTGGAAATAGTCCACCCACATGAGCATAAACTACTTTCTTTCTCATATATAGCCCAAGGGAATGCAAAAATGCCTCTCTTCAACCATGCCTTTACTAGGAGGACCAACCTTTAGGAGACCCAGGCTTTTGAGACATGGGCAAGGATGGAGCAAGGAGGACTTACCCTTGGTGGAGGAGAATCATGTTGGGGCACATTTAAGCAAATGTGCAGCCATGGGACCTGATGAGAGGCACACATGCGTGCTGAGGGTTCTGGCTGATGTCACTGTGAGGCCACTTTCGACTGTCTCTGAAACATCTTGGGGCTTGGGAGACATTCCTGGAGAGTGGATGAAAGCAGATGCTGCTCCCATCTTCAAGAATGGAAGGAGGATGATCCAGGGAACCGGTCAGCCTCATTTTGATCCCTGGGAAGGTTACAAAGCAACTAATCTTGTAAATCATTTGCAGTGAGTATTCAGCATGCATTTACAAAGGGGAATTCATGCTTATTCAGTGTGACAGACTGCAACGAGGTGACTAACTAAGTGGGGGAGGGGAGAGCAGTGGATGCTGTTTACCTCACCCTCCAAAAGGCTTTCCACAGAGTCTCCCATAATATTCTCATAGACAAGCTGAGAAAGTATTGGGTACATAATGGACAGTGAGTTGGATTGGAAACTGGATGAACTGGTGGGCCCAGGGTCAGCCACACGAAGCTCAGTCACACAAAGTTCACTAGTGGTGTGTGCCATGGGTTGATACCGGGCCAATACAGTATTACATCTTCATATTACATCTTCATTACTGACCTGGAGGGGGTGCACCCTCAGAAGCTTTGCAGCTAAGAGGGGTGCCTGCTACTCCAGATGGTTGTGCTGCCATTTGGATTGGCCTCAGAGGATGGAAAAATGAAAAGAGGAGTGTCAATGGTCATGGAATCAAGAATAGTTGAGGTTGGAAGGGACCTCTGGAGGTCATCTCCACACCTCCCTCCCCTTCCCTCCATGCAGGGTCACCTAGACCATGCCCAAATGGTCCATATTCCCCATGTGGGATTCCATAAACATCTGCTATATGCTGCTATCAGGGTTGAGATCCTGGGTTCAATGGAGGCTTGGTCTGATTTAACATGCACCTACCTGCATCCCTGAACAGAATATTCCCTTATTTCATAATGGGAACAATATGTTCTGCTAAAAGATCATTTCATCCATTCAACCTATAATAATCAGAGACTTTCTCCAGTTATAGATGGTCCACTGTATCTAATTATAGCCCTGCATTATGCATAATTTAGATGCTATGAACATTGTGCTATGTTCACCATTCTGTCTGCCAGCTTTCTGAACTTGTTCAGTGGCTGCTTTTGGGAGAGCAGGGGTATGGCTGCTCTGTGGAGGGGAAACCTGGGCTCAACCTGCTGCTTCGGTACTATCAGTATCTTCTGGAAAACCAGCTGTCTGGAAAATTACATGCAGGGACATTTCAACCAAGGGCAAACAGATGATGTGCATGCCAGCACTACAGTAGCTAATGATTAGATTCTGCAAAGAGTCCAAGGACAGAACCAAGACTAGTGTACAGCTCTGGATCTTTGAAATCAGAGTCTAAATGAGAGTCTGCAATGGAACAAAACATCTACAGATGAGAAAAAATATATATATATTTTTATATATATGTTATTTTTATATATATATATTCATTTTTTTTTGAGAAAAATGAATCTGAAAGGTTAAACACAAACAGTAAAACCATAATTGCAAGTTAGTTTTGAAAACGGCTGGAAAAGGCAGTGTATGAAGGATGTTATTGAAAAGGTATTGTAGGTATGTAACAATCCTCTTACTCTTTTCATTGCTGTTGTCCTTGTGAAGCTGTGTATCAGTCTTTGATTTACTTTAAATCTATTGTCGTCTTTATCAGATGGTCCTGATGACAACTGAATAAAAGGACTGACTGGTCCAATAGATCAATCCAATAATTGGTAGGATCTGTGTGACATATTTCAAGTAGGGGTATGGGTGTCCAGAATTATCTTTCTCTTCTGTACACACAAATGTACAGGCAAACTGTCTCTGCGGAAGCCAATAGCAGATTTAAAGTTCCTCTGCATAGCAGTTCTACCCTCCTGTATATAAATTATCTTCACTGTATATAACTTGTGTCTTTATTGTATATTTAAGGTGTGTCATATACTAAGGACCATAATCTGACAGACTGTCTACAAAAGTATTTGCACAGATCTCAGCTGGAACATTTTTGGGGTGAAAATTATTAGAGCTTTAAATTTATTTGGGTACTGAATTGCTGCAAGTTTCAAAGGAAGTACCAAAATAGCTAAAATGTTCTAGACCTAAGGCATTACTCAACATAATATTAAATCATTGAAATTTGGGCCCTGAACTCATTTTCTGATATCTATTACCCTGCCAGAAAAAAAGGTAGAAGGTGGCACTTGCAAATTATATACTATTCTGGTCTTGTGCATAAGTTACTTCCTCATCTTTGTCAAAACCAGAACAATTTCAAAATTTCAAATTACAATTTGAAACAATTGTAATTACAAACAATTACAACTTGAAACAATTACAATTGTAATTACAAACAAATTACAATTTGAAACAATTGTAATTACAAACAATTACAATTTCAAAATTGTAGTGTGTCTGACTCATTCAGGGAGGGTATAGGAAAAAAATTACTCATGTGAGATTTTTTACTACTGTCTGTCTCAGTTCCCCACCAAAGTCAAGAGACACACAGCACTGGGAAGAACCTTCAAGTGCTTTACAGGAGTGCCTGTAAGTAACACTTTAGGGTTAATAAGGAACTTTGGACAGTAATCATGGACTGAGCTAGCTGTTCTAAGGTAAAAGGACTTGCTTTAAGTTAACTGTTGTCACCTTAATGATTGAAGAGACTATTCCTATAGTTTGTGAAACTACTTACTCCTAAACTCTCCCAAAAGTATGTGTAGAGCCATTCTGTGTAGGAGAGGGACTGTGTAATCTCATTTGTTCCTTTCTTTCCCTCACACTAGAATTTTCTGTGCTTTGTAGAGTTGTTTTTGGCAATAGGCAAATTGCCATTTGGGTTTCCCAAACTGGGCCTACATTCCTTCCTGTGTTCTAAGGGAAGAATATGTCTGTGGGTTTGTTGTATCACAGCTTCCTAACACAGCCCATAGGGTTGTGAGAAAATTTGATTTCTTGTTCTATGTCCCTTCCATAGCTGTCCATTTTCTATGGATGCCCACAGCACCTTTTCTGTGTCCTTCTCTGAGTGCCCAGCTTAGTGAAATAAAGCCTGTGCTGGCAATTAGGGAACCCAGGGAGAGGTTCATCTTCCCAGGCTTTGGATAGCTCTGTCTGAGTAACTCAGACACTTTTCACAGTTGAGCTAAAGTTCTCATAGAATGCAACCCATCTTCTGTGGGGGTGGACTTCTAAAGCAGGTCTGAAGTAATGGTTCTGGGTGACTTCCCTCTTCTCTTCATTGACATACAGACAGCTCAGATGGGGACCCCGCAGAATCACAGAAGACTTGGGTTAGAAGAACCCTTTTTAAAGATCATCACGTCCAACCTCCAGTGCTATAGACATCTCATATAGATGACATTTAATCAATTTGTGCTGTCCTAAAGAACTTGTAATATCTTGCAGTGCTCAGAATTATCCCAAGCTATTTTCAATACATGAAGAGAAAGAGATCTCACGCAGTTGTTATTTTTACTTGTTTGTTTTTCCTCCTGCATAAATTGTTATATTTACATTGCTGTGTTGTTTAGTATTTCAAGTTCCTATGAGCACATACATGATTAGACATTTTAGTCATCCCTTCTGTTTAACATGTTTAGTACCATTTACTTTCTTTCCTCATGCAGTAAAAAGCAAATAATGTGAGCTTGAGAAATTGTGAGGGTGTCAATGAAGCCCTGGGGATAGCTGCAGTAATGTTGCTGGATTTTTGACTGGGCTGTTATTTCTCTGTTGAATGCCCTGCATTGACCAAAGGAAATAGTGTGGGACTCCCTCCTGTATTTTTGCTTTTACTATGCCATAGTTCAGCACTGAATTTTTTTACGGTATCCAAAAAAGGGAAGTAATTTTCTTACATTTCAATGTAACTGATTCAGGCTTGAAAAGAAGGCTCCTGAAACTGCCAAAAAAGGAAATATTTGTTTTTAAAATCTTATTGTGTGCTTTCTATTCTTTAATTCCTGTATAAAATCCCGACATAATTTATGAGGCAAAGATCACTGTGTAGCTGAAGCAAGGCAAAGATCACTGCGAAGCTGGGCATCAATGGGATCTAATGTTTCTCTTAATATAATTTTGGTTTTATGTATAAGGATCCTGCACACTATTCCAGGCAAAGGGCCTGACAAACTTCCATTGTGCTCCTGAGATCAGCCCAAACAACAGTGCTGTGCAGAGAAAGTTGTATCAGACTTGGTGTGAAGGTGCAAAACCTGGGTGGTACTGTTCAATCCTAAATCAATGACTTAGGTCTGGATCAAAATAGAATGTAGACTTAGAGGTCTGACTCCTTTTGTCATGCTTTGCCAAGTCAGCTGTGTCTCTGTTAAAAACCCCTAATTATTTAATAAATTCCATTCTTTTACTCACTATATATTTTTAGGAGATACCCGCTTCATCTTTTATATTAAAAATTGTCAAGGTGTTTTTATGGGTGACAAACATGTAGACCTGCTGTTCACCTCTAAGCAAGCAATAGCCTATGCAGAAAAGATTTCACAAATACTCTCTGAGGGTATTTAGAGTTTCAATCTACAGCAGCTGGACTAGATGGTTGCTGTTGGCTCCTTCCAACTCCATTGCCCTGTTCTATTCCATTCTATCTGTAGCAAGGCCATCATCAGCTGCAGGGAGAGCAAGGGACTAGGACAGGGCCAAGCTGGTAGCAGAGGCAGCCACAACTGCTTGGAGGATGAATATGGAGGAGCCTCCACAGAAGGCAGGGAAGAAATCATACATAACATAAACTTATACTATTAAAAACTTTCATAGCTCTAGCACAGGGTTCATGGCTGAACTGGAAGGACATTTCCTAGGGACTCTTGATGTTATGTACTTATCCTCTGCTTCCTCAAATCTGTAGCCATATCTGAAGTAACACAAACAGGACCTTAAAATGCTTTTAAATTTTTCTTGTTTATTTTAAAATGAAACTAGAAAAATGCCTTTTAAATATGTTGCATAAAATTCAATACATCACAAGTCTTAAGAACTGTGGCCCAACCTCCTTGCCAGAGAAGCTCCTTTGGAGAATTTGTTTTTATAATTACTCCTGCCAGCATGCCATATGGTAGAAGAATATCATGCTTTCAGAGCTGAGTAAATATTTCCTAGAGAGGGAAACTAAAGCATAGAGAGGTTCCCCTTGGACCCAACTAAAAAAATCAGTTACAGAAGCAGAACTAGAGCACAAGAATTTCCAGCTCCCCTCTGTGGGAGGGGGAGTTTTTCATCACTAGAAACTATGGTGGAAAGAAATTGGCAGTTCAGAGCAAGAAACAGCTTTCCAAGAATCATTCTTTCCTTATGCTACATAAATAATGGCAGTAGCCCCCACCTTAGTTCATGTTACAGGACAGGAGAAAAAGCTTTGCTTCAGACTGCAACTGAAATGAAGGTTTTGTTCTTGTCAGCCTCCTGTTATAATTTCTAACTGCACCAAACAGCTTCAGGAAACTTTTGTGATTTATGTTTTTAAGAAGAATCATTCCAGAAAGCTCTCAAAGTTTACTCTTTCTTTAAGTCCTGAATTAGCCTCTTCAGTGATGCCAACAATTTATTTCTACCTCTAAGCCAGAGTACTATTTTCCTTTCCCAAGCATTCACAGCCGTAGAAGTGCCTGATGATACGAGAATGTTCAGCCTCGAAACGTTTTTGGTTTTTGTTTTTTTAGGTTTAGAGTTTTCATCCTTTGAGTGGTTCTCCTGTACTAAATGCTGAATATATATATATATATATATATATATATATATACCTGTTGTTGATACCTTATGTGGAGAAAACTGAGGTGTCAGACAAGCCACAGAAAGGCACACTGTGAGCCTGACTCTTACCCTGGAAAGGTTTAAGCTTAGAGATGGGCTCTTGAGGGGATGAGGGTGCTCCCTTTGTGACCTTCAGTGACCATGGAGAGACACCTGAGCATCCATGCCACAGGCTCCAAAATTCACGGTGTCTTTACAATGCCTTTCCTGCCTTAAAGCTGTGGATTCATGCAGGTCAAGGAAAAATCTATGATGTATGCTCTGAATACTGCAGGAACCTCATGTAACAGCATTGAATCTGCCCAGAAAAGGAGACTTTTTCTTTTCAAGTTCTGTCCATATTTTGCAAGTCTCCAGCCTACCAGTCCAGAAGTACTGTTATTAAATCTAAGGATGCAGTCATGCCAAAATCCCAGTCACATATTGCAGTCATTTACTGAATGCTGATAAGCATTAACCCAAATTTACCATACCCAAAACATACAAACGCTCAAAACCACGTAAAAACTGTGCCTGAGTACAGCTGTGAAATTGGTGTTGCTAAAGAAAACTGAAAATGTGTTATTTTCTTACACAGACATTTTGGACAGTATTAGATAAATGCTAGCCTTTTTGCTTTTTATTTTGTTAAGGTTTCTTAAATCAAGAGCAGAATGCCAGATGCATTCACTGTGCAAGGCAATTTTTCTTAGATCTACAAAGAAGTTGTGGCAGCACATACTGTGTAACGATCAGATCACAGAAGTGCAGGATTTGCTGACAAGGTTTGCTGGCTGTTAGGTCTGGTTCTGCTTGATTTCAGGACCATAAACCTCTCCTTTTGATTACACTTCCTAAAAACGTCTTTCAGTAGAAAAAGGACAAAGCAGAGCATCCTTATAAGCAGAAGGGCTGCTCTGCTCATAGCAGAGGTGGAGCCAGGCAGCTCATGTGCTAACTCTCCTCCCCATTTCACTTGCAGCACCTTCCCAAACATGGTGACTTCTACTTACTTCTAGGGCATTGACTAACTAATTTTGCTTCTGTGAAGGAGCTATTAATTGCTCTTGTACTTCATTTACAGCTGAGCTCACTTAGGCCCTGGAGGGGAGCAATTTTCTCAGCCTTCCCAGGCCCTGTGATAGTGCTGGGAATAAAACCCTCCCAAGGGCC
This sequence comes from Euphonia xanthogaster, assembly GCA_034509185.1. NCBI lineage: Eukaryota > Metazoa > Chordata > Aves > Passeriformes > Fringillidae > Euphonia > Euphonia xanthogaster. The sequence continues at coordinate 132,486,565 of JAYDZK010000113.1, forward strand.
TACTGCCCACTGTTCGCCCGTGCTGAAGAGGTTAAACACAAAAAACACTCAGCATTTTTCAGAATAGACCTCAGCACTATAAAGGATCAAGCCCAAGTAAGGCCAAGGAAAAGAAGCACATCAGTACAAGAAGGTCCCAGCTGGTGATGGATGCTTGCTCCCATAATATTCAGGCCCTGTTGCACACAAAGGAGATAATGACACAACTAATAACTAATTACAATGAGAAAGAGGGGGAAATGGTGCAGTGAATGCTAGCAGGATTCATAAAGGCTAATGCTAATAAAATACAGTATGTGTACAAAATTATAGTTTAGTTCCTGGCTACCTGCTGTGTTCAAGCTAAGCAAAAGACAAAGTAATATCTTCAGGATGTGTTTTACAAAGACAACTGTGCCCTATTTAAGATAAATTTACCACTCTTTATTTTATTTAATTAGTATCTCATTTATTCTAGAATGTTAAAATGCTAATATGCACATGAATTGACCTTGCTTCTTTGGACAAATTGCACTATAAATATTATATTATAATAACTCCTATACAACAGAATTGAATCACAGAAATACTCTGTAATTTACATAATGGGCATACTGGTAAGCAGGACAGATGGTGAAAAGCACAAGCTTAGGCTTAAAAAGGGTTAAACACAAAATGGTAAGGTTGGAAGGGAGCACAGGGAGTCATCTGCTCCAACCCCCCTGCTCAGGCAGGATCATCCCAGAGCACATGGCACAGGATTGAATCCAGGTGGTTCTTGGATCTCCAGTGATGGAGATTCCACAAGTTCTCTGGGAGCCTTTTCCAGTGCCTGGTCACCCTCACAGCCATGAGAGGCTGGAATGATTGAAGTCTACAGATGTTTTGGTGTGCATGTGTGTGGGGGAAGGGCCAGGTGGAGTCTTGCCCTGGTGAGGCAGTGCCCAGCCCTATATCCCATCCCCAGAGCCTGTATCACAGCTTGGCAGTGGCTCCAATCCCTGGCACACTGGAGGCAATGCTGCACACTCCACCCCTGGAGCCCCTTACCCAGTTCCTGACTGGAAATCCACCCTGGGGGAAGGGCCAAGGGGTGTTTAAAGTGGAACATGAGGCAAGCATGTCTTGACTCTACAGCCTCTTGGAATTTCTATCAGCTGCACACGTACTGGAATCCAGGAGTGGGAATTTTGTGGCTCCTCTTCCATGTATTTTCTGTCTTTCTGTTTCTATTTTTGCGTAACATCAAACAGGCTTGGAGTTTCCTAAGTTAATGCTTTGAGAAGCGTTTTATATTGATTGAATGTTGCCGTAAATATTTTGCCAAAGTTCTCTGATTTTCTAAAGTTGCCAGTAAAGTTTTTTAGTTGTTTTGACCTCTTGAGAATATCTTATCCATATTTGTCCTGTGCATCTAACTCAGAGCTTACATGTACAACTGTAAGCCCTTCTAAGAGCCATGTCGAGCAAGGTTTCTGGGGACCTTACAAGAGTAAAGACATTTTTCCTCAAGTTCTGGTGGAACTTCCTGTGCATCAGTTTCTGCCCATTGGCTCTTGTCCTGTTGCTTGGCATCACTGAGAAGAGCCTTGACACTTTTCCTCCAGCTCCTTGTATAAATTGATGAGATTCCCCTCTCAGTGATCTCTTCTGAAGGCTGAACGGGCTCAGCTCCCTCAGCCTGTCCTCCTAAGAGAGATGCTCCAGTTACCTCATCATCTTTATAGCCCCTCACTGAGCTGTTTCAGGAGCTCCAAGTCTCACTTGTAGTGAGGAGCCCAGAACTGGACACAGCACTCCAGATGTGCCTCAGCAGGGCAGAGCAGAGGGGCAGGATCACCTCCCTCAACCTGCTGTGAATGTTCTTTTAATGCCCCCCAGGATTGGCCTTCTTGGCCATGAGGCACCCTGCTGGCTCTTGGGCAGCTTGTTGTATATGGACCAATCTGTAGTTGTGCTATGCCAGGAGAGACCCAAAGAACTAATGGTGCCTCTGAGGCACACTCCTTTGCTCTGTACTAACCAACCTCCACCTGAGGAAGCTGTGCTTCATTCCCCATCCCTGGGCAGCGTGCACATGCTGCTTTGCCAGCTCCTTCCTCCCTGGCACCTGCTCTGGCTGCTTCCCGCAGATCGAGCCATGCTCCCCCTCATGGGGCTACCAACAGGAAGTTTCTGTGCTCCTTTCTTTCCCTTCTTGGTGCTTACAAGGCAAAGCTAGCATCTGTGGGGAGCAGTGGGTGCTACAGGAGGCTGGAGTCTTTCTTATACATGCACTCACACCCACACACACACATGTGTGCATGTGAACCATTGTCTCTACATAGCCAATGAGAAATCAAAGTGTGCAAAACATAAAAGGACAAAAGACAGAATTCCTTTTAGAGTCACCTCTTCAATATTTATATCTGTGACACTGGGGACGAATATTTTGGTCTCATGTGCAGTGGTTCATCCTCATGTCAGTCAGACCTGCAGACTTTCAGTGTGAAGAAGTATCAGACAGTCAGTTAAAAGCATATCATTGTCAGTAGTGTGCCCCGTAAATAACAGTGTTTTTCTTTTCCTTTCCTTTTAGTTTGAGCCATTGCAGTGTCAGCAACAATCAGAAGAATATGCAAAAATTCATCTCCGTAGCTCAGAACACATGGGAAATTTTTGTATCTGAAAGGAAGCCTGGCTGGAAGTATCAGATACAGCTTTTTGCAGTTTGCTCTGCAGTTGGCTTCCTCTCCAGCTTTCTGTTTTTCCTTAGCATGCACTTCTCCTTGGCACACCATTCCTTGGGGCCCTTACTGATTTCTGGATTCATCTGGATTTTGCTTTCTATCATGCTCTTTTTTTTCAAGCACCTGCGCTGTTTTAGTGTTCTGTTCCTCCTTTATTGTGGACTGAAAAATGGCAGGGATGCTCTTATTACTGCTGGCACAGGTGTTGTGGTGGCCAGCAACATTCAAAATATTTTTCACAATCTAAAGGTTCTGGCAGACAGTATAACCTGTCATTTAAAGCACGAGCAATTTGCCTTGATAAAATATTATATTGAAGCAATAAGATGGATTTATGAGGTGGCCAAGCTTCCTGCTGAGCTACCTAAAGATGTAGTGGTCCTAAAGCATGAATTCACACCATCTTATTCAATTTTAGATGATGCATTAAAACAAGAGCTAAATGACACAGAGCAAGAAATTCAGAGAATTGCTAACCAGATATCTTTTATGTTGACTATACTGCCCTATATAGGTCAGAAAGTATTGCCCATATTTGGAGTTTTTCTAGTTTCTTTTGGAACTGGCCTCTTTATCAAAAAATTTGTGGGTTCTCACAGTACGAAATTTAGGAATACTTATATCACAAAACAGTTCATTGCATTTGATGAGCACCAAAAGCAACAGCAAAGACCCTGTCTTCTGCCACTTAACAGAAAAGAGAGAAAGGATTATGTGATGATCCCATCCTTCTTCTTCACAAGAAAGGACAGGAAAAAAATGCTCTGTTCTTTTCTCCCTATAATTATTCATCTTTGCATCTGGCTTCTGTTTACTGCAGTAGACTCTTTGTTTTATTTATTAATTATTTCTGTGAACAAATATCTCCAAGAAGTACCGGATCTAGACATTCAACTCAGTCTCTTTCAGAATGTAAGTACTTATCAGTACCATATATTTCTTAGTTTAGTGTTGAAAAATTTCCCTTCATCTTCAGCAGCTGCAAGAGCACACATATAGCAATGAGCCATCAGTTCTCTCATGGAATATCATTCATTTCAAAAAAGGTCATTGCCTCCACAGATACATTGGTTGGATGGAACCAGACAGTTCTTTCCAGAGCATGGTCATATTTCTAGAGAGTGGTAAATTTTAGAAGGATTTTCATTCCTCCATTTATATATATGAAGAAAACCAGAGGCTTAAAATTGGAAACTCACAAAACTGTCATTTGTGAAGCACTACTTTTTATAGTCAAAAGTCACTGTGACACTGATGTAAGAGATGCCTACCTTTCTGTAACTGAGTGGAGTGAGGAGCTCATCTCTTGTATGGATGGGCACATACACACAAAACAATGACTTGTTGCCAAAATCTCCAGGTTCCTCTAGCAGGAGCAGCAGCAGCATAGAGAACCGTAGATTAGCTAGGCTGAGAGATAAGTCTGGAGGCCATCAAGACCAACCTCATGATCAAAACAAGGACAGCTGGTTAGAGCATGGTGCTAATAACACCAAGCTTTAATGGTGTTGTTTGGTCAAAGATTGGACTCAATGATCTTGGAGGTCTTTTCCAACATTAATTGTGCTATGATTCTGTGATGTTTCAGTAGTGCACCATTCAGGGAGAAGAGAAAATTAGAACAAAGGGAAGGAAATACATTTTTTTTTACTCTTCAGGTGATCAAACAATAGCACGATTTTCTGAGATAGGTTGTGGGATGTTCATTCCTGAAGATAATAAGGACCCAACTGATCACAACCCTAACCACCCTGTTGCTGTGTACTTTGCTGTGTACTCACTATTTGCTGTGTACTGTTGTGTGTTTTGCCTGTGTTTCTATCCTTTGTACCTTGAAGGCAGCCTCTTATCATGACCTGCCTTGGGTGTGACCCAAGTCAGGGCAAAGGAGCTTATTCCCACTACCCATGAACAGAAGTCCTGAGCACCATGTCTGGCTGATTCATGGCTCCTGTGCTATGAATTTGCTCTCTTTATGTGCTTTGTTCACTCATGTGGAAAGCTGCTTGACTCCTTCAAAACAGAAAACTAATGCCATCAGCAGATTGTTTCTGGTTCCCCAAGGAAAGCTAATCACATTTCAATGTAAAATGTAATCTCAACAGATTTGTTATATCAAGCCTCAGGGCTGCTGATCTCAGGGAGTCCAGGAGGTTGGGTGAGCAGGACAGACTCAGATCCTTGAGATGTTTTTTAATTAATAAGCATGAACAGTGAAGTTCTTCATGCACTAGTACCCGTGTTTCATACTGAGTTCCTAATGAAGATTTTCTTTGCCTATACATCACTTCAGTTTAGGGATAAAATAGCCTGACAGTTTGGAACAGGGTAATGTCAAGGAAGGGCTAACAGGCTGAAGATGGTTAGCATGCTTCGGGAACTTCTTTTCTCCAGTGAACATCTAACAGAGGTGCTTGGCCTCTGTAGGGTAATTAGAAAAGCCACAAGGAAGAGCTTATTATTCCTTTGACATGATCAGAAAAGAGGCTGGGTTATTCAGTGGCCCTACAGTGTTCTTATTCACAGAACAGGAAGTTGCCTGGTAGTATGGTCCCAGCAGAATGTCTAATTTACCCTTCTTATTGAGCATTTCAGTCCACAGGCAGTGAAAGACATCAGCTAAGCAGAGGCAGCTACAAGAGGAGGTCAGGCAGCTTCATTTGTGTGACAACCTTTGGTCAGAGCACTGCCTGGGTCAGTGTGTGGCTGCAGGGAGGGACAGGGCTTAGTGCCACGTGTGCATGGCTGTATTGCTGCTCTATTCCACCCACAACATCACTGCAGGTGTGGTTTCAGGGGGAAGAAAGGGTGAGCACCCCTGAACATGCAACGTTTTTGCCTCCCTCTCTCCATTGGGAAGGTTGTCAGGATCAGCCCTGCCCCTCTGCTGCCCATTGCCCTCCTGTTCATCCAAGACTTGACTCAGGCACATGGTGCTGAAGAGCAGCGCTGGTGCGTGGGCAGCTGCAGGGAACAGAGCGGCAGAGGTGAGCCCGAGCCCAGCCAAGTCTGAGCTGAGCTGCAGGGAGCTGAGTGAGCTGGGTGGAGCTGGGGGGAGCAGTCAGTAGTGCCAGGGCTGGTACTGGAAACAGCTGCCCAGAGTTGAGTCCAGTGTCCGAAGCGGTGGCGCCGTGTGGAGAGGACAGTCACACTTTCATACTTTCAGGGGTTTGTCTGTCATTGTTTTTTGCTGTCTCAGGCTCAGGCACAGAGAGAGTGCTCTGGTGAGTGACTGCAACCTTGTCTTTGTCTGGGGACAGCCATGTGGTGCCAGGCATAGGAAGAGCCACCATCCTGGCCTTGTCCCAGGGCCACGTGGAACTAAGTCTAGATGGTGAATACCTTTTGTAGGTAAACCACCTTCTCTTTTTATGTACTTTTGTTAATAATATTGCTGCTCTTACTGCGCATCTCATTCCATTGCTTGCTGCTTTCAGTAACTTGCTATCTCAACCCATAGTCTCTGCCTTTGTCCCTCTCTTACTGGAAGGGGAGAGGCTTATTTGGAGTTTGATTTCTGGCTGGTGTGGAACCACCATGGTGTGGAAGCACTGCTGATCATGTGCTGAGACAAAACCAAAGGGACAGACACTCTGCTCTGCAGTTTTACTGTCAACGAAGGACCCTCCAACAGGGCATCTGAGCAGAGTCATAGGAGTGGAAAAATACCAAACTGTTATAACCAGATTAGCTAAATATTTCCCTGTCAGAGCCACTGAGAAGGTAAGTTTTTAATGATCCAAAGTGCTGGACGTTGTCCACCAAGAGAAATTGTGAAAATAGAGTCCAACATTTATAAATAGCCAATATATATATTGTTTTGAGCATACTGTATATAGATGCTGGATGGTCCAGATGATTTAGAGTCCTTTGTAGATCTGAATGTCCAGTGGAAGAAATATTAAGAAAGGAAGGAATCTGTCTTATAACCAGCACCTTTTTTCCACTTTTCTTGTGCAGAAGAATGAGAAAAGCTATATAATTTCTGTGAAAGAGCATACTGCCAAGACTGATTCTTTCAAGATCCCTTTCATTAAGCAGAACTGCATCCCTCATCCAGAGCTCGCTCTCTCCACAACATGGATTCAGCTTGGAGTCATCATCTTCTTCTTAATAATTTTTGGGTTATTCTCTGGCCTCCTGACCCAACTTAAAATACTTGTGTCAACTTCCTTTTATCCTGATACCGAGATGAAACGGATTCATTATTTACATGCAAAATTACTCAAAAAAAGAAAAAAGCTACAAGAGAAAACTGGGAAGAACATGTTTGCAAGAACGGTAAGCCATGAGTTCTGGGGAAAAAAAATAAACCTTTTCATTGGGTGGTAGCCAGATCCAGGAAATACTTAAACACCTGTTAACTTCAATTATGTGCTAATAGACTTTCCCCAATGCTCAGGGGCCAGAGACATGTTGCCTAATGGTAAGATTAGATCATCTAATCATTTTGTCCTGTACTTCAGCACACATGCCTCAGACATGACGTTGGTATGCTCAAATGATTATGTGCTGGCAAGAAAATACTTCTCAGATTCAGAGTCCTCCAGAGAAGAAACTTTGTTTTCATGAATGTATGAAAAAGCACTTAGAGATTCCTGAATCTAGATAGCAAGTGCTAGGCAGTAAGAGCAGCCCTAAATGTAGAGAAAGATATTCTGATATTGCTTAGCAATATGGAAGGTGATATTTTTCTATTTTAAAACACAGGGTGACTGCATATACTATTAGGAAACAGAACTTTTGCTTGCAAAAACATTTATCCTATGTATATACATGCACACACACACAGACACACTAATGGAAACAACTAACACGCATGCATATACCTATGGCATATTCAGATAGAAAGCTGCAGACATATAGTTTGTTTAATTTCATTTTTTTAACAGCCTTCAGGACTGACTATACAGGATATTAGTGTCTGGGTGATCTTAACTCAGTAATACTGTCATGCAGTCACATTTCTGCTTTTTCAGGTCGACTTTTGGTTTCCAATACTCAAGGCAAGAGAGGCAATGAGGAAGAAAGAAAGGAGTGTAGCAGAATGACAAGATGATGTGAAAGAAACCAAGTGAATCTTTGGATATGGCTGAGATGCTTTAGCTCCACCTATGTTTTGCACCATTTTTCCTATAGAATGTCAATTGTAAAATGTAAAAATTTCACACTCAAAGGCTGAACAGCAGTATTTTGGAAAAGATGCCGTTGTGGATAGTGTGCAGTTCACCACAGATTGGTCTGGATTGCATTACCAGCTGTTTTTCAGCTTGGGGTTTGCCTTATCTGGTACTTGAGGAAATCATGGATGATCTGTTATTCTATCTAAAAGCAATAAAATAGTTTGGACCTTTTAGGTCTACACCAGAAACCTCTTTGGGTTGAGCTAACAGAGGACATAATGACAGCAGCAGGTTTGTCTTCTTCACGTTTGCCAGACACTGAAGATAGAAGATGCAGCAGAGGCTGTGCATCCATTGCCTTCTGGGATGGCCAAGAACTGGGACTTAGGTGTTTCTAGACATTTTTATCTATTTCTCAACCCTCAAGCCCTTCAGCCTGGATCTTTGCCATCCCTAGTTTCTAGTCTCCTACCTAGTCTCCCACCTAGAATTCCTTACTTGGTCTTAGTCCCCACTTCCACATACCCATAGACTGTATCACTAGCACAGATTGTTCGATGCCTTTGCTAATCATGAGAGGTCAGGTAAGAGGTAGAAGTGAGAATGGTCACAAGAGCTAGAATAGAGAGGAGCCAGGTGCTGTGGGGGCAAACAAGGTGTCATTAAAGGGTGAGGCATGAGAGCAGAGGCGAACAATGTTTCAGATCTTGCAGACTGAGGAATATTGCAGAAGAGACAAAAATGGGCTTAATTATGTTGCATAAGCACCAATTACTTCAATTCAATTAAACTGAGCCAATACTGAAGCGCTTCACCTATACAACCAACATTGCTGATGTGACCTTCATATGATACAAGAGCAAGTGCAAAATGCCTAAAAATGTTGGAATGACTTACGTAGCTTTAGAGATTTAAGGTAGAGCTAAAAAATGTACCCAACAGGCAGTGTATTTCTGATTTTCAGCTGCAGCCAACTTCCTTTTTTAGTCTGAATAATAAGAAATTCTGCTCTCTTCCTCTATAATACATGCATGGTTTCAGGACAGCCATTGATCAATGTCTCTGTTATCTGAATGAATTAAGACTTAAAACTCTCCACTAGCAAGTGTCAGAAGTTATTTTGCATTTAAACAACAGAAAAACACAAAGACTGTTTTTCTTTTGGCCTTCCAAAGTCTCACTTCTCCATGCATACGAGTGGTCCAGGTTGCTGGTGCGACAGCAATTTGTCCTTGGAAAACAGTGCTGGATTAAAGCCATGCATTATTGGGGGTTGTGCTGAATGTCTCTTAGAGGCCTGACTACATCCGTTTTGCTAAAGTGGGACAGCCCTGAATAATAGCAGAATGTCAGCTTGTATTTTAGGTGCTACTGTCAAGCACCAGTAGCAAGAAGCATTCTGGTGAGAGAAAAACATTTAGAGGGTTGCTCTAAGTTTGGACTTACAGAACAGAATAGCTATCCAAGTACTATTGATAAGAGGATCACACTCTTGTTATCATTGCAGATGAAAGGGGAAGAGCTACATGTCAATAAGAGCTATACATTTTTGGCAGAGTTCTGACTAATTGCTGGCAGGAGTTGGATGTGCTCCTTTCAATCCCAAAGGACAAGCTGGTGAGAAGCCCAAATATGCGGGCAAGTCTGATTGACGGCACTACCACAGAACACCATGCACTTATCATCAGGAGGAAAACTCTGGTTTGGAGTTTCCTGCCTGTCCTGTTTGATGGTGTTGCCACTCAGAATACCTTTTCACTCTCTTGTTCTATGAGGGAGCACACAAAAGCTTTGCAGCCCATGGGAATGGTTCATCAAAATGACTCAGATGTTGGCCGATCACTGGGAGAGATGCCTAAATCTGTTAGGATTTTGAGTTCCGTAGTACTCTCTCAGGAAAATGCCATGTCCACATTTTTCACTTACTTAAGGAAATTCCGCCAATGTTGGATGCTCCCCCCACTACTTGTCAGGACAATTAAACATTGCTTAGTTTGCCCTTCAAACTGATAAAAACCAATCCTTCCTGAGTAACTAACTGTAATTCTGTACAACATGTTCAGTTCTGGTAAATATTTTACCTAGATGCTTGACCCCACTACCAGTGACAGAAGACATGGAAAAGCCCAAGGTATTTCTTTGTCTTGGTCTTTAGCCTGAAGGAAAGGCTGGAGCAAGGAAGACTTACCCTTTGTAGTTAGAGAGCACCCAAACACACAGGAGCACTCAAACACCATGAGACATGAGGAGAGGTACCCATGGCTATTGAGGGTGCTGGCTGATGTCACTGAAAGGTGTCTTGATTTTTTGTAAAAGGTCTTGGGGCATTACTGAGGACTGGAAGGAAGCACGTCACTCCCATTTTCAAGCAGGGCAAGAAGGAAAATCTGAGAAACGACAGATTTCTCAGTCTCATCTCAATCTCTGGGAAGGTGATGGAGCAATTTCCCCTGATAGCTGCTTCCAAACATCAAGGGCAGGAAGCTGACTGGTATAACACTGAAACACAAGAAAAACTTTTTTACTGTGAGGGTGGTCAAACACTGGAATGAGAGGCCCAGAGAAGTTACGGAATCTCCAGCCTTGGAGATACTCACTAGCCACTAGAGCCCTGGCTCTGAGCACCTCAGAGCAGCAAAGCTGGAGCAGATATCTCTAGAGCTGCCCAACAGCCTCAGCCATTATGTGATTATTGACTTTAACACAGCACATTTCAGGAAAAATACTAGATATGCACAGCAAAATCTTGTTTTGATTTGTGACTATGCTGTGCCAGCATCAAGGGTGCCACTGACAAATATTGTTACAATTACACTCAGACCAGAGTCACATACTTGAGTGGACTAATGCACTCTGTTTCTGTGATCATACACATGCATACCTGTATGCTGAACATGACCCAAATGGCACGTAAAAAGGAGATAAGTGTGCTCTCCCCCCATCTCCCTAAATCTGGTTTATCAGGGAAAATGAAGCATTCTGCACCTTTTTTTTAAATATGCTTTTTAATAAATCATATCTGCCTTCTATTCCTCAAAGGTATTGAGTTTTGTCTCAGCAGCAGGACAGTTCTGACCCTGACCTACAGTACTAGACCTATTCCTTCAGCTGCCCAGTGTCTTTCTTTAGCTGTACAGATGAAAAGGCTGGTCTGTCACTCGCCTGAAATTACACAGAGACACGCTTCTCATTCTCTCCAGACCTTATTTTCTTTTTGGTTTCTTCCATTTTTTTTTGTCATATGAGCAGGGGAAGTCTAGGGTTTGTTTATCTTCAGCTGTCTCCTCTGCAAGTTGTTCAGCTATTTCCTTGGCCTCTCTGCTAACCATAACCCTCAACCACAAGATTCAGTTGTTCCTTTTTCTAAAAAAAAGTCTACAAGTTACAATAAAAAAAACAGCATTCCACCCACAATTATTTCTGTTCCTCTTCTTGCCTACCCTCTCCTCAGATTTACTACGTTTTATTTTGGCTCTTTTCTTCTGTCATTCGTAGTCTTCTTTCCTCTTTTAGTATGTTTTCTTCACCTCCGACAGATCATTCTTTCTCATCCATAAAGACATACAATGCTTTCCTTTCTGCTGAGCACAAGGGAACTATAGGTGCAGTTGAAATTAAGGATTTTTATTCATTTGTTGATGTAATAGAAATTTTTAATATCTATTAATATCACGTTACTGGGCTTTGTCTCTAAATTACTCTCTAGGACTTGTCAGAAACACATTCAGTGCTAAGAACAAGAGTCTGAAAAGTCCAGATTTGGCTTTTGACTCAGTCATCCTTGTCCTCTCAGCTCACAGCAGAACTCAACTCCATTTTTAAACCTCCTTCACTAGTGGAGGAGCTGTTTGATTTACTGAAAAAAGTCCTCCAATTGGATCAAATCTGGTTTGTAAAATTAATGAAAGGCTGACCTGATTGTCTCGTGAAGGTAATTCAGAGAGACAAGCTAGTGCTCCTGACCCTCCAGACAAACAAGGACATTTCCTTTCAGCAGCTGTGTTTATGGACCTCCCCTTATCAGCACCCCATACCCCCAAACCTGGCTGGCTTCTAAAGCCAAGCCAAGCTAAAGGCTTCTTTTCCTCTCTGCTGGTTTTCTTGCAGCATTTCACATGAGCACATGCAGGGAGTGCAAAGGATGCTGAGTTGCAACAGGTGTCACTGTGACCCCTACCCTGTCAATATTATCACATTGACTTGCTGCTTTCATCGCAGTTTAAATAGCCCAGAGATGCAGATAAAAAATAAATGGATAATCAAAGCTTTTCCTCTAATTCTGTTTTACATGGCAAAAGTGGAGAGTAAGGATCAAAGGATCACTCTCTGCTGCTGATAAAATAAAGCCTGAAAACAGGGATGTTACTGCTGATAAAATAAAGCCTGCTGCTGATAAAATAAAGCCTGAAAACAGGCTTTAGGGGCACGGATTCCAAGCCATGAGCACACTTCACGGGCGCTGCTGTGCATGGCAGTGCCTTCCTCCTCGTTTCACGGCTCATACCTTGTACCTGCCCTGCCCTCCAGTGGCCTGGTGCAGCCACAGGGCCCAGGACTGCTGCTCTGCAGAGATCCACCCGTGACGCTTCAGGCTGAAGAGAGAAGTGCTGCAGGTGGGGGTGTTTGCACCACAGCCATGGGTTTCACAGGTGGTGAGCCAGCAACAAGCACGTACTGTCCATATGAGGCTTTCTCTGGCAAATGGTGGTGATGAAAGCAGCATTGTACAATCAGGGATCAGATTCCCAAATTGCTTTTTTGGTCCTGCCTCTGGAGTCCACATCACTGGGGAGAATGGAGTACTAAAGATCCCAAATTTCTGTCTGGGTGGGGAGAGAGATGAAAATATGCTTAACAGAATTTTTTCCTTACTTTTACAAAGTGTTTGAATCTCCAAGTTTTGTACCTGCGGTTCTCTCCATAAAGAGCAGCAGGCACGACTCCCCAGGCGTTTTCCTGGGGAAGGCTGTGAGAAGATCAGAGAAAAGAATGATAAACAATTCTTATCTCCACTTGGTGCGCCTGTTTTGTGCACATGTGGAATGTGTTACGAAGATTTGTTTACCAAAGGGTGATTTCTTAATTGGACATTGATTGGTGTTTGGATTGATTGACCAATTAGGTAAAAGCTGTATCGGACCATCTGTAAGGGCATGAGCTTCTGAATAAGTATAGTATAGTATAGTATAGTATAGTATAGTATAGTATAGTATAGTGTAATATAGTGTAGTACAGTGTCTTGGTTTGGAAAAAGAGGTGCCTGCTAAAGAAGGCAGGAGCCTCCCCTGAAATGGAGAATGCAAACCCTCCCCACCCCTCCGAATCGCTATGAATTTCAAATTAAGGGGCTCTCAGGCAAAAAAATATGGGAGCAGGAAATAACAGTT